>LR990867.1:43562-1243562 GCA_905163395.2 Endotricha flammealis
CCGTCAAACAGTGCTTTAACTGCCTGGGATTTGGCCACATCGCCCGAGACTGCAATAGTGAGCGATGCTGCGGCTACTGCGCAGGCGCGCACGACACTCGTGCCTGCACAGAACGCAGCGCAGACCCCAGCTGCATTAACTGCAGGATCACAGGCCACAGCAGTTTCGCGCATCCCGCCTTCAGCTCCTCGTGCCCGGAGTGGCAACGCTGGGACCGTTTAGCGCGGTCTGCGGTGACTTACTTTTGTTAGTTACAGTTGTCACGGAGACCTCCAACAGAAATTGTAAAATAAAAGTAGGACAGGTCAATCTAGGTAGGGGGTTCGCTGCAACCAAGGAATGTTTTCAGGCGGCTGCCGAAAAACGCATCTCCGTTATTCTTCTGCAGGAACCCTATGTCGGGGCGAAGGCCCACGTCACAGCGTCCAACGTGAGGATAATCCAGAAGACCACCAGCGATCAGAATAACCCGGTCCGGGCGGCTATAGCGATCACGGACGCCAACATTGAAGTTGAGCAAAATCCGGACCTGGTTTTCGAGTCAATGGTCGGATGCACTCTTAAGATCAACGGTACCAGAACTGGATTCATCTCCCTGTACCTGGACAAGACCCTCGACATACAAGATGACCTGTCAAGAATCGAGTATATTATAGGACAACTTAACACACCCAACTTAATAATTGGCGGAGACCTAAATGCAACGAGCACTTGGTGGGGATCGGACACAGATGACAGAAGAGGGCGCGCTTTTATGGATCTGGCGGCCCAGCTGGATCTTAACGTACTGAATGAGGGCAACACACCCACGTTCTACATTCACAGGGGAGACAAACTGTACTCGAGCATCATAGATGTCACGTTATGCTCCAATAGTCTCATCGACAAGATCCAACACTGGAGGGTCGATCCTGATGTGGTCACACTCTCCGATCATCGCATGATCATGTTCACACTCGACAGTAAAAAATTTACACCATCCAACCAAAATACCACTACAAGAATTTTTAAAACTGACAAAGCAGACTGGACTAAATTTAGAGAAGAAGTTAAAAACAGAATTGTTGAGAAAAATATTACACCTGAAAGAATGACTGAAATAACAACCACTGCAGAGTTGGATGATCTAGTTAGTGACTACACCGGGATCTTGACCGAGGCCAGCCGGGCCAGTATGCCCGTTAATGAGGGAGGTAGTAAATCCAGACCACCGGTATGGTGGAACGAGGAATTAGCGGAAAAGAAAAAGGAAGTTTTGAGACTGAGAAGAAGGATTCAAAATGCAAATCCTTCCAGGAGAACAGGCTTGATCAGCCAATACCAACAGCTACGAGAAGAATATAAATCTCTCATACAGACCACCATCACAGCTAGCTGGAAGGAATTTTGCAGTGGAGAGAAGAAGGAAACAGTGTGGCAGAGATCATACAGGGTCCTGAAACTCTGTGAGCGGCATGATACCGACAAGCTTCTACGAGCTTGCCCGAACAGCAGTGTGTTGGACTCTGTAGGTTCCGCGCACTTGCTCGCTGAGACCTTTTTCCCCCCTGATGACACTTCTCAAGATGAAGAAACTCACTGCAAGGTTCGCACTGAGTCAGCGGAACTACTAAACAACATCAGTAGTGACCCGGACTACCCTAAATCGTGCCCACCATTCACTCAGGAGGAAATTTCGGCTGTTTATAAAAAGATGAATCCAAGCAAATCCCCTGGTGAAGATGGCCTTACCTCGGACATATGCGCTAGGGGTCATCTCGTTCGGCCAGAAATTCAGCTGGAACTTTATAACACCTGCTTGAGGTTGGGCCACTTCCCCACACCCTGGAAATCGGCTCGAATAAAGGTGATCCCAAAGCCCGGCAAGGAGGACTATTCCGCACCTAAGTCGTACCGTCCAATAGGACTTTTACCGGTATTGAGTAAGGTATACGAGAAGCTTCTTTCTACGAGGCTCACATGGATGCTTAGCAGCAAAGACGGGCTCAACCTTCGACAGTATGGCTTCATACCACAGTGTAGTACCGAAGATGCCCTGTACGACGCCCTTACCCTTGTAAAGAAAGGCATTAAAGAGAAGAAGCTTGTCTCCATGGTATCTTTGGACATTGAAGGGGCGTTCGACAACTGTTGGTGGCCAGGCATCGTTATGGGGCTGTACGAAAAGAGGGTTGATGTCCAAACCATGAAAGTTCTGACTAGTTATCTGTCAGACAGAAAGGTCGACCTGAGGTATTTGGGTGAAGCAGTTGCGAAGGAGTCTAGTAGAGGATGCGTCCAGGGGTCTGTTCTCGGCCCCCTTCTTTGGAACTTACAGTTAGATCCACTCTTAAAAGCTGCAGACTCCATAAAAGCAGAAGTTCAGGCTTATGCCGACGACATTCTAATAGTGGCGACGGCGGACTCCACTCAGAATCTCGAAGAAGCAGTGAAGGAGGCGCTGGACTTGATAGAGGACTGGGGCAAAAAGTCCAAGATGAGATTCGCCGCCCACAAAACACAAGCGATTTTACTCACCAACCGCCTAAAGTACTCAGCACCCCGGTTCAAACTGGGCGACCAAACGCTAGAGTTGACAGACGCGATCAAAGTACTGGGGCTCACAATTGACAGGTCACTCACATTCAGGCCGCACCTGGAGGGCATAATGAAAAAGTGTACGGACTTGTTCAAGATGATCTCCAGGGCTGTCAAAGCAGAGTGGGGCCTTAATCCGGATGTCACTCGGCTACTTTACTTGGCGGTAATTGAGCCGAAGGTGCTCTACGCAGCTGGCGCCTGGGCGGATGTAGCGGACCGCAAATACGCGCAAAAACACCTGGACCGCATTACTAGAATGTTCGCGCTCAAGATCTGTCGAGCCCATCGCACGACATCTTTGATGGCAAGCGCTCTCCTGGCACGGATTCTACCTCTGGACCTGAGGGTACAGGAGAGCGCCGAGATCTTCGAGATAAAACGCGGAAAACCGATTCCGGAATTACCTGGGCGCAGTCTGGAGAAACGGACAAAGCCGTCTCAACACCCCCACCCATCTGATAGGAAAACGTTAAATTATGGCGTACTCAACACACAGGAGGAGGTGAACAGTCTCGCAGGTGAAAAAATCCACCTGTTCACAGATGGAAGCAGGATCGAGGAAAGAGTGGGTGCAGCGGTCTCGTGCTGGACAGCGGGAAGGGAGACATCGAGCATGAGGATTCCCTTGGCGGGATACTGCTCAGTATTCCAGGCCGAGTTATCGGCGATACTTCGCGCAGTAAACCACCTAGCCAACATCAACCGGCCCGGAATAATTTTGAGCGACTCGCGTGCCGCCCTGGAAGCTGTCTGCAATCCGAGTCCTGACAACCCAATTGCGGCGAGCATTCGTACCGTGATTGCGGACAGCAACCTGGACCTGGAGCTCTTTTGGGTAAAGGCGCATTCTGGGATCGAAGGCAATGAAAAGGCTGATGAGCTCGCCAAAACGACAGCCCTGAAATGCAAGCTGGCTCCAAAATATGACGCGGTTCCTCTGTCGCACGCCAAGCGGCTGGTGCGCGAGAGAACGGAGCTGGTTTGGCAGCGTCGGTATACCGAGTCGCCAACAGCTTCCCAGACCAAGATGTTCTTCCCAGACGTAACCAGGGCATATAACATTCTTAAAGAGATAAAATGTACTCAAATCAGAACTCAAATCTTTACAGGTCATTGCGGAGTAAAACAATATTTAAATAGATTTAAGTTAACAAATGACCCTGGTTGCGTCTGCGACAATCGGACGCCCGAGACAGTTGCGCACGTCCTCTTGGAATGCCCACGCTTTGGGAAATACCGTCAGGAGTATGAAACAGAGACTGGAAGCCGGCTGACATTAAGAAATTTGGCAGAAATACTCAATGAAAAAAGTAAACGAACAGCATTTCTTAAGTACTCAGAAATAGTCACTAAAATAGCTGTTACAGCAAACGGCTCAATTGTAAAATAATATTAAAAAAAAAAAAAAAAAAAAAAAAAAAAAAAAAAAAAAAAAAAAAAAAAAAAAAAAAAATTGATTAATTACAGGATTTGATTGATTGTAGCAGTTAATAAATACTAAATTAGATAAAGTGATCAAGAAATAGTATAAACTAATAGATCTAAGTTGATAATGAAATGATAATAAAAATGTAACTTAATTAAGTGAAAACAGTAACAAAAAAAGAAATAATAAAAGTAGATTTTAAGAAAACAGTAATTTTTATAAACAAGAAATATAGAAACAAATAATAAATAAGGAAAATAATGAAGACAAAGAAACAAGCGCTGCAATATTAAGAGTAGCGATAAGTTAATAGAAAGATTGGTTATAAAATTAACTAATCATTTTGAAAAAAAAAAAAAAAAAAAAAAAAAAAAAAAAAAAAAAAAAAAAACCCCCTTAATGCAGCGCTGGTGCTGTCCGGGATACTTCCCCTGGACCTCAGAATACAGGAGGCAGCCGCCCTGTATGAGGCACGAAGGGGGTCATCCGGGACGGTACTGGGGGACAGAGAGGTGGAGCGACCGGTAGGATTTGTGGAGACTCCGCATCCAGCCGAACATATGGACCTTCAGTTCACAAACCTGGAGGACCAAGCATCAGTGGATGCCCATAACGTGCAGACGGTGAGAATTTTCACCGACGGCAGCAAACTGGAGGGTAAGGTGGGTGCCGCGCTTTCCATATGGAATAGCGAGGTTGAAACCACTTCCCGGAAGATCAGCTTGCCGGCGTACTGCACGGTCTACCAGGCGGAACTGAAGGCCATATGCAAGGCTACTAGCGAGATCATCAAACGAAAGGAGGTGAGCTTTGGTGTCTACAGTGACTCACGAGCAGCACTGGAGACCGTGACTAACCACAGCTCCCTCCACCCCCTGGCAGTCGAAACACGTCGTAATTTGCAGGAAGCCTTGGTCCGGGGCAAAGCTGTGTCTTTGTTCTGGGTCAAAGCACACGCGGGGCTGCCAGGGAACGAGCGCGCGGATGATCTCGCTAAGGAGGCGGCACTGACGTCACGGAGGAAGCCCGACTACGATCTGTGCCCGGTCTCATTCGTCAAGCGTCAGCTCCGAGGGGAGACGCTTGATGAATGGAATCGGAGATATCGGACGGAAGGGACAGCCTCGGTGACGAAAGTGTTTTTTCCGGACGCGATAGCTGCTTACAGTGCCATCAGACGTATTCAACCCGCGGGCGTATTAACGCAAGTGCTCACAGGGCACGGAGGGTTTGCCGCGTACTTGGCCAGATTCAAGTGCAGGGAGAACCCTTCGTGTTTTTGTGAGCCCGGCAAAGAGCAAACGGTACTGCATGTCCTTTTCGACTGTCCTGCGTATGACCTGGATCGCCTCAACATCGAGAATAGTCTGGGCTTGAGATTAACGGCGGAGAGTGTGCACGAGCACCTAATGAATAAAGATGTTTGTGATACCATTCTAATGCATTTTTGTAAAATAGCATATAAGGTTATAAAACTAAATAAAGATAAATAAGTATTGCTGGTCCAAGTATCTGTGCATACCTGGCACCAGCAATGAATGTAAACTATAGATAGTAAATTTAAGTTAAGTTGAAACAAAATGTATAACGCCGTAGGCGCAAACTAGAAAATAAAATAGAGTAAGAAACAGTAAAAATGTGAAATAGAAATGTTAATGCTGTACTAGTCGTAATTTTATGTAATTAATAAAAAAAATAGTCTTTTTCTTTATTAAAATAAAGAGCCCCAACACACCCTATTGTAAAGAGTAGACAGTAGAAACCAGGAAAGAAAGACGATGAATGCAAGAAAGAAAAGTATGTAGAATGGAAGTGCGAGAAGAAAACGAGCGAGAACTGGTATGGAAGAAAATAGATAAGAACTCCAATTATGTCGGAGGAAAAATGGAAAAAAAAAAAAAAAAAAAAAAAAAAAAAAAAAAAAAAAAAAAAAAAAAAAAAAAACCTAACCTAACCTAACCTAACCTAACCTAACCTAACCTAACCTAACCTAACCTAACCTAACCTAACCTTTTTTTTTTTTTTTTTTTTTATTATAGTGAGAGAAATGCATTACTGCATGCCCCGCCGCTTGGGGAAGCGGCGGGGCTATGTCGGGCTCCCCCTCTAAAGCCACTTAGGGTATACCGACTAAAACTCTCACTCACTGCCACCTTATCCGCCTATACAGGCGGGGCCACGGGAACTGCGATACTTCCGTGACCCCGC
This sequence comes from Endotricha flammealis, assembly GCA_905163395.2. NCBI lineage: Eukaryota > Metazoa > Arthropoda > Insecta > Lepidoptera > Pyralidae > Endotricha > Endotricha flammealis. The sequence continues at coordinate 49,777 of LR990867.1, forward strand.
CGGCGGTTGTCCGAAGACCCGTCTCCATGGGCTCGGCACTGTTGGCGGCGCGCACAGAGTTGGCGCGCCGCACCGCTCGGGGACTTCCGATCCGATGGGCGACGGTTTCCCCAAACCGCCGCCCGGAAGCCCCCGTTAAGGTGGCAGTCGCCGGGCATGGGCCAAACGCCTGCCGCCCGGTCTTTTACGGCGGAGCGGGGGGGCGGCTGGGTCCGCTTCCCTCACCCGCTCCGCTGCCTCCTTCTGCGTCAGTACTTCGTCGCAGAAGGAGGCTACCGCGTCCCACGACCTCTCGCTCTCGGCCATCTGTTTGACAACAGCCGGGAGCGAGAGGTCGTCGCCAACAATATCCACGAGTGCGGCGCGAGGCGCAGCCCACTCAGGACACTCCTCCAGTGTGTGCTGCGCCGTATCTTCCGCGCAGCCGCACTCGTGGCACTCCGCCGTTCTTTCCCTTCTCGCCACGTTGTGCAGGTACCAGCCGAAACATCCGTGGCCGGACAGCACCTGCACAACGTGGTACGACAGCGCACCGTGGCGCCTCCCTAACCAATTGTTCAACACCGGCTGGATGGCGTCCACGGTACGCTGACGTGGCGCTCCAGCTCTCCGGTCCGTCTCCTCCAGCCTTGCCGCCCATTCCCGGATAAGGGACCTCTGGGCACTCTCTCTCCAGCGTTGGACCCCATCCGGGAACGGGTTTCCGCCCTCTCGCGATTCGACGGTCAGCTTGTATGCCGCCGCCAGCACCACTGCCTCTAGCTCCCACGGCGGACTTGCCGCTAGCACGCACGCCGCCTCGCACGAGATGGTGCGGTATCCTCTCACCGCTCTGACCGCCATGGCCCGCTGCGGTCGTCGCAGCAGGGCCGTGTTGCGTGAGGTCAGAGCGTCGGCCCACACGGGAGCTCCGTATAGGGCCATAGACCGCACCACCCCTACATATAGGCGGCGGCAGGCGACACTCGGTCCGCCGACATTAGGGAGCAGGCTGCCCAGCGCGGCGGCGGCCCCCATCAGACGCGGCACAAGTCGCCGGAAGTGTTCGGCGAATGTCCACCGACCGTCGAGTACAATGCCGAGGTATTTGATACTCGGCTCGACGGCGATGGACACACCTCCGACGACTATGTGCGCTCCCGGAGGTGGCTTGTTCCGGGGCCCATAAAAGCACAGGGCCTCGGTCTTGTGCAAGGCCACCTCCAGGCCTAACCGCCGAATCCGCGCCACAACTTGCGCCACTCCGGCTGTGGCGAGCACGGCCGCATCACGGTGGGTTTTGCCGCGGGACGCAACAAGGGTGTCGTCGGCATAGCAGATCACGCCGACGCCCTGTAGGTTCGCGCCCCGCAGCACCCAATCATATCCGATGTTCCACAGGAGTGGACCTAGAACCGACCCCTGTGGAACACCGCACGACACCGTTCTACGACCCCACCCGTCAGGGACCGGAAACACCACCTCCCTGGCGCTCAAATAGTGCGCGACAAACCCTTGCAAATAGCGCGGCACCTTGTGGTGCGCGAGCGCCGACCGTATTACCTCCCAGGGGAGCGTGTTGAACGCGTTGGCGATATCTAAAGATACCGCCAGCACGACCTCACCCCGGGAGGTGGCCTCGTCCGCCAGCGTCCGCAGCCGCGTGACCGCGTCCATCGTGGACCGGCGGCGGCGAAAGCCGAACTGCTGGTCACTGAGGTCCGGGCCCACCTCCTCCAAGTGCTGGGTGAGGCGAGCCGCGACCACCCTCTCCAGCAACTTGCTCGCCTCATCCAACAGGACGATGGGGCGGTAGGCCGACGGCGACTCCGCTGGCCGGCCGTCCTTCTGCAGCAGGACCAGCTTGCCGGACTTCCACCGCAGCGGCATACAACGCTGGACGAGGCACGCGGAGAGCAAACGTCTCATCCGCGGCCCGAGGCCTTCTTCTTCAAGGGCCAGCGCCCACGCACGACCCGGGATACCGTCCGGGCCCGGGGCGGCGTTGCGCGCAGACATTCGCGCCACCGCCGCCCGGAGCTCCGATTCAGTCACCGGGTGCACCACGCTACTCGCATCCTCCTCCGGCGCCGCAGACGGCGGCGCCATGGCCGGGGGCGTGAACACGCCCCTGTCCGGGAACAACGATGTGACGACGTGTTCCCGAACGTCGGGCTGGAGGCTCTCCGTCAGGGGGGCGGCGTAGGGGCGCAGTTTTGCGCGCACCTGCCGATACGGCCTCCCCCATGGGTCTCGGTTCAGAGCCTCCAGCAACTCTATCCACGCCTCCGACTTGGCGTCCCTGATGGCCACCTGCAGCGCCTTTGCGCACTCGCGGTACTGCTGGTACAGGCGTGACTCCTCCTCAGCGTCGCGGTTCCGCCGACGCCGATATCGGGCGTACTGGCGTCGAGCCGCAACGCAAGCCCGCCTAAGTGTGGCGAGCTGCTCGTTCCACCAGTACACCCGGCGCCTCGGACGACGCGGCCCCGCGCGGGGCATGGCAGCGTCGCAAACGGATGTCATGGCCGCGCAGAGCTGCGCCGCCTCATCCTCCACGTCGACGTATTCCGAAACGGCGGAGTCACTCTGCCAGGCCTGCACCAGCACGGCCAGCTCCAGCTCCTCCCTATCCAATTTTGTCAGCGCCCAGCGGGGGCCGTCACTCCTCAGGGACGGGCCCGGGCCGGCCTGTGTCGGGACCGTGGAGACGTCGAACCTTATGTACAGGTGGTCCGACAACGTCTCCACGTCCTCCAGGACTCGCCAGCCCTCGACACGGCGCGCGAGTGCGGGGGTCGCGAACGTGACGTCCACGATTGAACCCCCCCGCTGCCGCACGCACGTGTTGACCGTCCCCCGGTTCAACACCACAACACCGCTGGACACCGACCAATCTAGCAGCTCCTCGCCGCGAGCGTCGGTCGCCGGACAACCCCACGCCGTAGACTTCGCGTTGAGATCCCCGGCGACAATCACAGCACGAGGAGCACTCTGGAGCACAACCGCCGCTAATTCCGCAAGGAAGGCCTCAAACTCGGCCAAGATTCTGTTGGGGGAGAAGTAAACGCCGATCAGAACGACGTCCCCCAACAGAGCCGCAACCCAACCATCTCCTCTCCTCACCCCCTGCAGAGGCGGGGCGCCCACAGCCGTCTGTGTGATGATGGCAACCAAGCCCAAATTGTCTCCCGCCCAGGTAGATCGGGGCGGGACAAAGTAGGGCTCGGCCGCTACTGCCGCGTGGATTTCCCACTGCGCCATGGACTGCACGAACAAGTCCTGTGCAGCGGCGCAGTGGTTAAGATTCGCCTGGCAGAAGCGATGTGCCACCACCATAATTAGGTGACGACCATGGGCTCCACGCCTGCCTCCGGCCCTTCAGGGGCCGACGGCCGGTCCGCTGGCTGAGTAGGGCGCCGCCATGTAGCGACCCTGACCCTGCGAGTTTTTGGGGCGGAGCACGATTTCGCGCCCACCGCGTGCCCTGCCGGCTTCTTTGCTGCCTCGCAGAGCGGGCAGTGCGGGTCCGCGGTACAACCGCTGGACTTGTGCCCGGCGCGACCGCAGCGGAAGCACAGCTCGCTGCGATCCGTAGGCGCCGAGCACTGCGCCCTGACGTGCCCGCTCTGCATGCACCGGTAACAGCGCATGGCACGCGGTTCAAGCAACGTCGTGCGCGCTGACACCCAGCCAACCAACAGACGGCCGCTCGTAACGACTTTTGCCGCCGCCACTGGGCAACTGACCCAGGCCATTCCGAGACTCCCGAAGTCCGGGCGGATCTCGCCCACCTTGACCATGTCAGGCGGACACCCTCCGGTGCGCGCGACCGCGGCGAGGACGTCCTCCCGAGTCACGGACTCGTCCAGCCCCGAGATCCGCAACTCGAGGCATTTGGTCGGTCGCGCGATCTTGACGTCGGTCTCTGCCAGGACCTCCCGCAATTTGCCGGCTAGTACGTCCGCCTTCTCACTGTTTGCCTCTCCCGGGACCTCGAGGACAAAGGCTCCCGTCGCCGCGCGGCGGACGGTCATACCACCGGCAATGTCCAAGGAGGCGAAGTCGATCCGTCGCCTCGCCTCCGACATGACCTCCTTATAGGTCACGCCGCGTTCCTCGGCCTCTGGTAGGACGGTGAGTACGACCGCCGCGGTCTTCGGCGGACGTAGCCGGCGCGATCGCCTCTGAGTCCGCTTGCGTTTCGGCTTAGGAGCCGCAGGACTCCCTGACTGCGACTGGGCCGCCTGGCGTTGCTTGGCTGCTTTCCGCGCCGCGGCCCTCTTCTTACGGCTCTGCGACGGGGTCCATTCTTCGTCGACGGTATCTCCATCTTCGTCGACACGGACTCTCCGTGCAGTAGCCGGGACGCTTGGGGGCGGGTTCGAGGCCGGTGCCGCGGCTGACGGACCCTTGGCCTTCCCTTTGCCCTTCCCCTTACCCTTGGTGGGCTGGGGAGCCTTAGTCTGGGCAGCGGGCCTGTCCGGGCTTTCCTCACGCCTGGAGCTTGGGCCCGCCGCTGCAACCGCATATGACGATGGCGGCGGCCTGGACTCTCTCGCACTATCCGCTGCCAGCGGCGGGCGCAGACGCGGCTCCGGCGCAAGGCGGTCGCTAATGCCTGCCAACTTGGCATTCACCATAAAGCCGATATCGGCCATCAGCGACCGCCGGAACTCAGCCTGTGACATTTCCGGCTCTGGACGCCCGAAAGTGGCCTGCTTTGCCCTGGGCGCCGGCGGTGGGGACGCGGGCTTACGCGCCTTTACCAGCTCCGCCATCTCCTTCCGGAGCTCCGCCAACTGCGTCTCGAGGCGGTGGACTTTGGCGTCCAACTTCTTATTTTCCTCCGAAGAGGACCTTTCCGCCAACTTTTGGGTCGCCTCTCTGATCCCGGCGACCGCAAGTTTCAGGGATTTCTGGAAGGTCCCCTTCAGATTTGACGACTTTGCTCCCACTTGCAAGATCGTCAGGAGGTTATCCTCCACCGCCTCTCCCAGCTCTGCCCGCGTCTTGTCGTCTTCGTTCTTCGCGAAGGCGTCTGCGCCCAGGACCCGCTCGATCTTCTGCTCTGCGAGCCTGGCGGACCTCTCGCGCGCGCGCAACGCCTGCGCCGCTACATCCGTCTCATTGTCCAAGCGCAGGGCCTCCCGTTCTGCCGCTGTCTTGGTCTCATTGACCTGCCTTCTTTTCTTCTCCCTCTGCTCTCTCGGCTGCTCTGCAGTGAGCGGCGAGGGCAATGGCACAGCGGCACCCGCCTCGCTGGCCGCTGACTCAGAGCCAGAGTCCTCCATAGGCTCGTTGGCCAACCTCCGCTTTTTATTGCGGAAGGCCAGCGAACGTTGCCTCGCTCCGGACCGGACCGACCGCATGCTCGCGGCTGAGTCAGAGTCATCTCCTTTCGCCTCCACCAGCCGCTCCAACACAACGACCGGGCTAAGGCTAAGGCACCTCTCTACACTCCCTCTTCTTTCAACTCCTTTCCTTCCTTCACTCTCCCCTCTTCCTACTGTCTCCTCGTCCTCTACGTCTAAAAGTTTAAATTTATTTTCTGTAACAATTTCCATTTTGTACCCACGAGAAGGGTCGATATATACTCCTCTGCGGGGTGACGCCCATTCCCGAAAACAGAGGGGCACTAGTACACCCGCACGGTTGCCAGTTCCGGCGGGGTTGGACCGCTAGTGACCAGTCTCCGACTGGCCACGCATCCCCTCGGCGCGGTCCGAACCTTGGGATTCGGGTGATTTTTTATAGAGGTTTTCTTCCTCGCGACCCGGGCGGTCAAGCCAAGGCCCCCGGTCCCGTGAGAGAAAATGTCCCACAGGGTTACGGTCTGCGCTCGCCAGCTGGTTAGGCCGGCGCTCCGCCCGCATCCGGGCTCCACTCGGCCGTCCCCTCCCGCGACTGCGGCAAGGAGACGGCGTCCGCGTCTTCCACGCACTCACAAGCGTGAGCACGGAGAGCGGACCACGTGTCAGGACTTTAGCCGCCGGCAAGAACGCGCCGGCGTTGCCCGGGGTGGACCACGTGGAGGTATCCTGACCACCACCCCAACCTAACCTAACCTAACCTAAGCTAACCTAACCTAACCTAACCTAACCTAACCTAACCTAACCTTTTTTTTTTTTTTTTTTCTTTTTTTTTTACGCGGGGAACTCGTTTCGAGCCGTACCCTCTGCTTGTGAAGAACAGAGGGCGTGTGTGGGACTCCCGGCGCCCTGAAAAGAGCACTTTTCCGTCCTAAGAAGGACGGGGTATACCCACTAAACCCCGCGGCGCTCACGCGCATGCCGTTACTAGGGGCGCCATGAGGTCGCGGTTGCATTCTACCACGACGCCCCCCGGCTTAGCCTTTCGGCCCAACTATAGTGGCGCGAGACGGGCAAAACGCATCCGCCTTCGGCCACCTCTACCTCTACCTCGCCGATGTTGGGGCGCGTCGGCTCTCGCCTCACGTTCTCTTTCGGCTTCTTCCTTTTGCGAGATAATGGTTTCGCAGAAGGAGGCAACACAGTCCCATGACGTTTCGCTGCGCAGCATCTCTTGGACGACGCTGTGCAGCGAAAAGTCTCGGTGCCCAAAGGCCGCCGCTATCTCATCTCTATTCACTGCCCATCTTATGCAGTCTGCCAGAGTGTGTTGGGCCGTATCGTCCGGCTCCCCACACTCATGGCATACCGGGCTTACCTCCCGTCCTATATTGTGCAGGTAATGACCGAAGCAGCCATGCCCGGTCATTATCTGCGTCAGTCGAAACGTCAGCCGGCCGTGTCTCCGATCCAACCATTCTTGGAGAGATGGAAGGAGCGCCGCAATTGTGCGGACCCCATATTGGGAATTCTCCAACTCGACTTTCCATCTCTCCCTCAGCCTATCTACGGCCGTCTGACGGACCGCCATTATCTCAACGGGGGCAGGGTTTGCACCCATCGCCCTCCTCCGTGCCCGTTCCCAATACACTTCCGCTTGGGCCTTCGCGTCCATCTCCCAAGGCGGAGTGCCAGCCAGGGCGCATGCCGCTGCAAATGCCACCGTGACGTAGGCCCGAGCCATGCGGTGAGCCACTATACGTTGTGGCTTCCGCAGCTGGGCCTTATTGGCTACGGAGAGCCTGTCCGCCCATATGGGCGCTCCGTACAGCGCCATGCTGCGGGTGACTCCCGCGTACAGCCGACGGCACGGAGCACCTGGCCCTCCGACGTTGGGCAGCAGCCGCGCCATGGCCGATGCTGCGCCGACTATGCGGGGAGCTAGTTGCTTAAAGTGCTCCCGGAAGTTCCAGCGCTGGTCCAGTATGATGCCCAGGTATTTGACATGGGGCTTCACCTGGACCATATCTCCGCCAACGGAGATGGACGAGCCGGCCTGAGGCTTCCATGCGTTTCCCCTTCCGAGGGCGATGACCTCGCTTTTGTTTAGGGCCACCCTTAGCCCCAGTAGCCGGATTCGAGCGACTACCAGGTCTGCTGCGGCTTCCGCTCTCCTGAGGGTATCCTCCAACTTTTTTCCCCGGACGGCTAACATTGTATCATCTGCGTAACAGATGATAACCATCCGGGGGAGCGGAACCCCTCGAATGGCCCAGTCATAACCGATGTTCCACAACAGGGGTCCTAGCACGGACCCCTGGGGAACACCGCAGGACATCGCCCTCTCTCGCCTTGCTCCGCCCTTTTCTTCGTAGAGCACTACCCTCTCAGTTAGGTAGTGCCCTACGATCCTCCTTAGGTAGAGGGGCACCCCATGATAGCGGAGTGCCTCCTCGATCACCTCGTATGGAAGGGAGCCGAAGGCGTTGCTTATATCAAGCGAGACGGCCACGGCCCCCTCCCTGTCCTCCATTGCATACTCCGAAAATGTCCGGAGGGCCTCCAGGGCGTCAATGGTCGAACGTCCGGTCCTGAACCCATATTGGTTGCTCGACACATTGGGCCCTGTGCTCTCAAGGTGCTGGATGATCCGGTATGCGATAATACGCTCAAGCAACTTTCCGGTCTCATCCAGCATTAGCAGAGGCCTCCACCCCGATGGGGAGTCTTCGGGCTGGCTCTCCTTCCTCAGCAGAACGAGCCTGCCCTCTTTCCACGGCTTCGGGAACCGCCCTGTCGACAGACAATCGTCGTACAGTTCCACGAGGCGGCTCCCAAGATGCTCTAGGGCCACCAGCAGGACGGCGCCGGGGACGCCGTCTGGGCCGGGGGCCTTTTTACGGGCCCGCAGGCGTGTAATTCCCCTTTCAATTTCTTCGTCCGTCACTGGTGGCACCTCTACCGCGGGGTACTCCCTCTCGGGGTTGGACATTGTCGGGGGGACAAATCTCTGGGCCGATGGAAACAGGCCTTCGACTATCCTGTTAAGAAGATCCGGCTCGATGGAGGTCATGGGGGGGGCGTATCGCATTTTATTACGTACGACCCTGTATGGCCTCCCCCACGGGTCCCTGTCCAGCATGACCAGCATGGCCTCCTGGGCTTCTTCCTTGGCCTTGGCAATGGCCGTGGACAGGGCTTTTTTGGTCACCCGGAGGGCGTGGTGGAGTTGCTCCTCCTCGTCTCTACCGTGCCGCCGCCGTCTGCATCGGGTATACTCCCGTCGGGCTGCGTTGCTGGTGCGTCTGAGTGCGGCAATTTCGTCCGACCACCAGTAGACCCGCTTTTTGGCAGACGGCGGACCGGATCTTCTCATGGATGCGTCGCACACTTCTGTGAGCGACGCGCGAAAGCCTGTGGCCCTCTCTTCCACGCCAAGGGAACGGCTTGGCGGGGGTTCTCTCCAGTTGGCCACCATAGCAGCCTCTTCAGCCATGTCCCTGTTGAGGGTTGCCAAATTCCACCTAGGGAATCTACTCCGTCCCTGCCCAGCTCCTATGGGCGATTGGGACCGGGGCGTTTTGGAGACCGTCATTCGGATATACCGGTGATCGGAGAGGGTCTCCACGTCCTCCAGGACGCGCCATCCCATGACTCGGGCGGCGATGGTCGGGGTCGCAAACGTGACATCCACGATGGAACCCCCATTGCGCCGCACGCAGGTGTCGACGTCGCCCCGGTTTAGGATCGATAGCCCCAGTGCCACCGTCCATTCAAGGAGGGCTTCCCCTTTTGGGTCAGTACGGGGGGACCCCCAGGCCCTGTTTTTAGCATTAAGGTCCCCCATCACTATTACAGGAGCTGGTGCCGCGTTTCGCACCGCACGGCTCACTCTCTCGAGGAAGTCTTCGAAGGCCCGCAGCGGCTCGTTGGGGGAGAAGTACACCGCGACTATGGTGGTGTCTCCCCACTTGGCCGACACAAAGCCCAGGCCATTCTCGATTCTCGAGAGAGGAGACCCATTACCTACATGCGGTACGGTGATCGCCACCAGTCCCGTAGTGTCACCTGCCCAATTGGGGACAGGAGGAACGCAGTAGGGTTCCGCGATGATGGCAGCACTAATGCCCCATTCTGCCACGTGCTGCATGAGCAAGTCTTGGGCACGGGCGCAGCGCATGATATTGCACTGCAGCACCTCTAGATTGCGTAAGGGCTGTCTAGGCATCAGTGCTCCATTGCGCGGCCCTCTGAGGTGCCCTGCTTGTTGGCGGGCAGTTTCCCCCTGGTGCGTGGGGGGTTACACTTTTTCCCCCCCATGACGTGCCTGGACGGGAGTTTAGCCTGATGGCATACGGCGCACCAGGGCTCCCGGGCGTCACACTCGGCCGTAGGGTGCTCTTTACCACAGCGATGGCAAATTGCCGACCTGTCCACCGGAGAGGGGCAGAGGGCTCTAGTGTGCCCCATGCCCATGCATTTAAAGCACCGCATGGGCAGTGCTTCGAGCCCTCTGACTTTGGCAGAGCACCATCCCACTTTGAGGCGGCCGGCTGCGATTATCGCGTTGGCCGCCGTCACGGGGCATGTAACAATGACTGCCCCGGTTTGGTCCAGTGCCATTCTAGTGGCCCCTACTTTTATGTGCTCCGGTGGACATTTCCCGGTTTTCGCCACCTCCGCTCTTAGGGCCTCTTCCGTAATTCCCTCGTTGAGGCCAGACACCTTCATCTGTGCCGTCTTGTACGGGCGAGTGACATCCGCCTCGTTGCCAATTAGTTCCCGGAGCTTTTCGGCGAGTTTATCAGCAATGGCGCCGCTCTCATCTCCGGGAATCTCAATAATTCGGGCTCCCGTTGCAGTGGCCCGTACTGCTACGTGGTCCACGCCCACCGATGCCAAGTCAAGGGTGGTGACCTTGGTCATAACTGCCCTGTAGTCCGTGTTTGCATCCGGCCTGATGGTCAGCACCACTGCCGTTGACTTCGGTGGGGTGAACTGAGTTTTCCTCTTAGGGGTAGCTCTGGGAGCCCGAGTCTGGGTGGGTTCTGATGGCTGGGTCTTTTTGCCCTTCCCTTTGCCTTTCCGCGTTACTGTAACCCAGGACTTCTCTTGCTCCTGAGGCTCTAGAGGAGGCTCTGCCTGGGAGGGGCCCGGCTTCGGCTGCTGCGGAGTTTGAGGCTTAGCCTTGGCTTCTTTAGGGACCCGCGGCGCCGGCCCTGATCTCGCTGGGGGCATTAAGGTTGAGACCGCCGCTCTATCGCTTGCCCTGTTTTCCGTCCTTGCGGTCGGTTGGACTTCAGTTCCGCCGCTCCTTCTGTCCGCCGCTAAGGGCGGGCGGATTACGGGTGCGGGAGCAAGAATCCCCCTTTTCTCGGCCTCAGCGAGACGGTCATTGACCATTCCTCCTATTGACAGGAATAGGTCCCTCGATATGGAGTCTTTAAATTCGACGAGGACCTCCTTAATCTCGTCCATGGTGGGACCTGCCGCCGCTGGCTCCGACTCCCTGCCCGTCCTTTCTGAGAATGCCCTTCGGAGGGCCTTTGTCTCGCGCTGAAGCAGAGCCATTTCTTCCCGCATTCTACGGTTATCCGCCTTAAGGATGCGGATAACTTCCGTTTCCTCTGTTTGCGCCTCGATTTTGCCGGCGGCGTCCTGTATTTCGCGACACGCCTCATTCATCGCGCGCCAAACCGTGCCTTTCAGGTTGCCGGACTTTGCGGCCTCGTCCATAATTCTTTTGGCGGCTGCCCGAACCGTTTCCAGGTGATCCTCCACCATGGACGCTTTGTTGCCGTCGGGTTCTCGCCTACAGTTAGCTGCTCGGTCAATGATCTCCTCCGGTTGGTCAGGAGATAGCCGTCGGGCGCAGGCCGCAGTCCGGTGTGTCGTTGTGCGGCCTCGGGCGGACGAGCTGATTTTAGCAGCCTTGGCCTCATCCTTTTCTGCCTCGTAGGCTTTTCTTTTCAGGGGTATGCTTCCCCCTCCATCCCCACTCATCATAACCTCAGGGAGGCTCTCATCTTCGGAGAGTTCCAACTCCGGTTCGTCCATTAACTCCTCAGCAGGGAGATTTGGTTCCCCTTCCTCTGCGGGAGTTGGGGGCCTGCTTCTAGAGGCCTTGCTCCTTCCCCTACTGCTACACTTAGCTGTGTAGCCTTTGTAATGACTTTCGTCACTATAGCGGTTCTTGCCCCCCCCAGATACGGTGGGGCAGCCCACGCCCGAAGACGTGGGGAGGGATTCCCCGGTCGCATCGCAACCGGGACCCTCCTGGGGTAGTTTATTTTTCAGAGACGCCATTTCATTTTGTTTCCTTTTTTTTTTTTTTTTTTTACAGGGTGAGGTCCCTGTTCTGCGTTTTGTGGGCGCTTGGGACGGGGTTCACCCCCGCCATACATCCCATAGGCACGCCCACCGACCGTGAGATTTGGGTAATTTTTGATGAGGTTTTCTTCCTCACGAAGCTAAGCGCCGCCTCAATCTCATGTCTGAAAGCAGACAGAGAAGAAACGGGCCAACGCGAGCCAAAAGGGCTAGCGTTCCACCGCGTGCCGAAATTCGGGCTCCGCAGCTGCGCCGTCTCTTCCGCGACTGCGGCAAGAGAACGGCGTCCGCATTCTCAACGCGATGTCGCGGAGTGCGGACCACGTGTCAGGAGTTCAGCCGCCGGCAAGGACGCGCCGGCGTTGCCCGGGGTGGACCACGTGGAGGTATCCTGACCACCACCCCAACCTAACCTAACCTAACCTAACCTAACCTAACCCTAACCCTAACCCTAACCCTAACCCTAACCCTAACCCTAACCCTAACCCTAACCCTAACCCTAACCCTTCCTTCCTTCCTCCCTTCCTCCTGGAACACCGATGGCACAAAATACACTTCCGGACACTTGAATCGAGCCACCCAGCAGTTTCAACTTTGATTGCTGGTAACTTAACAAAAGTATACAGGGAGGAAAAAAACGACGAACACAGCCGAAAGTTTGATGATATGTACCTTACATACATGCGTTTTGTGCAAGTTTAATTTAAAAATAGTTTATTGAAAAAAAAGGCACTGACCTGCTAATTTTCTACGTGTAGGTATCCCTAATACTACAACAACAGTGCATACGGCAAAAATACCTACACGGACAGAAACTACTACGCTACGGACAGTCCGTAGGCCACGACACACGTACCTGCCTACCTATTCATTGAAATTTTTATTATCACTTAAAAAATCAAAGTTTTTACATTAAAAACCGAAGTACGTACCGGAAAGTATCTACTACACACAATGCTCGATGTGTACGAGCGCCTCTTATGCCACACAACACTCAAAACCACTAAAGAACTCGTAAAACACTAAACACCATTCAAAACGCCTAATCCATTTAACAAATAACAAATAAAACTAGAAATTTTCATAATTTAGTTTTAGTATTTTACCTATTGACAGAAGTTTATTTATTTGTCACTATGGTAACCGTGACAATTACTATGCATAGCAGGTGCACGTCGAGCTTTATACAATTTTGGCTCCTATGTCATAGAACTTAAGAACGGTACAAAGTCCAATATGTAAAGGTCGACCTGCTCTTGCCTGTACGTAAGGAACAGCTGATTTAGGGATGAAAACACACAGTTATTCAAGGAATGTTTGTTAGTCAATTACTCCGAAACTATTACACTTAGAGAAAAAATCTTTCACGAGCATAAAGTAGATGTATAAACCTCTTAAGATATTTCGGGAGTGTCGGTCGCTCTCAGGGCACCCTGTATGATCAACGAAAAAGTTTTTATGCAATTTGGAAGCTGGTACACTTTACATTAATAAGGTATACTTAATTCCAAATTTAAATTTCAATAACTTGATAAAATTACAATTTTTAGTGAAACTTGTCCTGTATAACCTTTCTCAAAGACAAGACTCGGGTTGAATTTTTGAAAAAAAAAGGAATTATTGGAAAAAAAAATTATTCAGTAACTTGTATTGCCTCCAAAAGCGTTTATGATTGCAGTCATGCGATTTGCCATGGAGTTAATCAACGTCATTATGAAGTGTTGTGGAATGTTCTCCCATTCCTTCTCGATGGCAACTCTCAGCTCTTCCAAAGTTTGTGGTGCTGGTTGGTGAGCTCGAACACGCCTCTTTAATTCGTCCCATAGACGTTCGATGGGATTCATATCAGGGCTCCTTGCTGACCATTCCATTGTCGTGATTCCAACATCATGATGGTATGCCCTGACGATTCCTGCAGTGTGCGCTCTTGCATTATCATGCATAAAGATGAAGCCTTGGCCTACAAATCCAGCATATGGCATCACATGAGTCTCTAGGCAATGGTTAATGTATCGACGGGCATTTAGTGTTAGTAGACGTGGTCCTGTCACAACCTCTAGCCTAGTTTTACCATCGGCAGATATTCCTCCTCAGACTATCCACGAGCTCCCGCCATAACTCACTCTCTCTTCAATACAACACTGAACAAAGCGCTCTCCCCGCCTTCGGTAGACCTTCCTCCTTCCATCATTACCATAAAGCATAATCTTAGTCTCATCAGTAAAGAGTACCTTGCTCCATTGGCGTTGAGTCCAATGCAAATGTTCGCGTGCAAACTGTAAGCGCGCTATTCGGTGAGCTCTTGTCAGTTTCGGCCCGTTGGCTGCCTTATGTGGGCTCAGACCACGTTCTTTAAGTCTTCGTCTAATTGTTCGCGCGGAAACAGCCACTCCATGAAAGTCTCGAAGCTGTTCTTGGATCTGTACAGAGGTGAGGTGACGATTTCGTAAACTGGTTGTCGCGATAAATCGATCCTGTCTTTCTGAAGTTACCCGAAATCGCGGTCTTCCTGGACGGCGCACGTATCTACCAGTGTCGAGGTATCGATGGTATACCCTTTGCACAGCAGAACGGCTTAAAGCAAGCTGTGATGCTACATCGCGCTGACTTCGGCCCGACTGTAGAAGCGCCACAGCTTGCGCGGCTAGAAGAGGCGGTGTATCCATAATTTTAACGTTTAAATGGCTCAAATTAAAAAAACAACAATTTTACGATGTCTTAATTTCAAAACAATTACGGTGAATTCAAAATTATGGAGTTAAATAAAAAAATTATGTTAATTCAGATCAACTTTTCTTTTCAAAAGAATGCACTAATTTGGATTTTGTTTCGTTTTTCCATTTGATAAATTCAAAATTGGAACAACAGCACTTCAAAATCATTATGAATATACCAGCATCAAAACTGCATAAAAACTTTTTGATTAACTTAAGAATATTTTTATGTTCTATGTCATTACACATAAAAATGTAGGGTGGCTCGATTCATGTGTCCGGAAGTGTACAAAGTTCGGTTGGATCTTATCTGGGCGTATTCAATCAGAAGAGAGTTCTGATTGCAACCATAGCAAAATTATGAGTATGCACATTCAGACGGTTGATTCGGTAGGTGAACTTTTAAAGCGATTTTGGGAAATTGAAGGAGATGACATTACAAAGGGGAAGAATTTGTTAAACGAAGAAGAATTACGATGTGAAGAAATATTTAAACAAACCACGAGAAGAGATGACTCTGGTAGATACATCGTAAAGCTTCCCTTTCGGAACGATGATCTTCAATGTATACATGGCAATACCAAAGAAATTGCTAAAAGAAGTTTAATTTTTTTAGAGAAACGGCTACTTAAAAATCCAAATTTAAAGGAAGAATACGAGAAAGTTATCCAAGATTATGCAGATTTGAATCACATAGAACCTATACCTATAGAAGACTTAGATCAAAAAGACGTTGTTTATTTACCTCACCATGCAGTGGTGAGAGAGGACAAGTCAACCACAAAAGTACGCGTTGTCTTTAATGCGTCGGCAAAGGGATATAACGGAGTTTCTCTCAATGATGAGTTATTAGTAGGTCCAACGCTGCAACCAGACTTAAGAAATATTGTAATGAGATGGAGATCACATCCGATATGTTTGGTTGCGGATATTTCCAAAATGTACCGACAAATTATCGTACGACCAGAAGATAATAATTATCAGCGTATTTTGTGGCGAACTAAAGATAAAGAGCTGCAACACTATAGACTTCTTCGGGTCACTTTCGGCACGGCATCGGCGCCATATCTCGCGGTGAGAAGCCTGCAACAAGTAGCGTATGATGAAGGAGAAGGTTTTGAAGAGTTTATGCTTCCACCTGAAAGAAATAATCAGAACATTAAGCCTAAAATATCAAAGAACATTGCTGAAAGAGTAATTGATGATTATTATATGGATGACCTGATGACTGGATGCACGACGCTCGATGAAGGCCTGAAAATATACAAAGGAATTAGTGAAATGTTAAATAGAGGAGGGTTTATGTTACAAAAATGGAATAGCAGTAGTCATGACTTATTAGAAATTATAGAAATAGAGCTAGAAGAAACAGTAATGTTAGATAAATCAGTAGAATTTGGATTGGGTAAAGGAGAAGACAATAAAATAAAAGTGCTGGGTGTTACCTGGAACAGTGTTTCTAACGAAATAGAATACTCCGTGAAGCTTCCAGAATTGAGTCTACCTATAACGAAGCGAAAAGTTATTTCCGATATAGCCAGATTATTTGATCCCTTAGGTTGGATCTCTCCAGTCATAATACGTGCCAAGATATTGATACAAAAGCTCTGGATTTCAGGCATTGACTGGGATGATCAACTACCTAGAAACTTATTGCAAGAGTGGGTAACGTACCGAGAGGATCTATTGAAGTTGAAGAACTTTCGTATTCCAAGATGGATTCACACGGAGCCGAATGCAGTGGTGGAGCTTCATGGATTCTGTGACGCTTCTAATGACGCTTATACTGCGGTAATTTATACACGAACTAAGGACATGCAAGGACATATAAATATCACACTTATCACTTCAAAAACGAAGGTATCTCCCATTAAACAGGTGTCGATACCTAGGTTAGAATTGTGTGGTGCTACTTTGCTGGCCAAGTTGTTGTCAGAGGTTTCAAATATTTTGAAGATACCGAAAACACAAATCCATGCTTGGACCGATTCATCAGTAGTATTGGCATGGTTAAGTGGTCACCCCAGTAAATGGAAGACTTTTGTCGGCAACAGAGTATCCGAGATTATCACAAGATTTGACCGAAGTTATTGGTCTCATGTCAGATCTGAAGATAATCCAGCGGATTACGCATCTAGAGGAATAAAACCGTCAGATATAGTAAATGTGAAGCTGTGGAAGAACGGGCCTATTTGGCTAAGCCATGATCAAATTATATACAATCCACTGGAAGAACTTAGCCAATCAAAGGAAGTAACGTTAGAAGAGCGATCGAAGAAACCTGTATGCGGCGTTGTTACTTTAACGAATGAGATAGAAGATATAATATCGAGATTTTCGTCATTGAATAAGCTGAAGCGAGTACTTTCCTATTGTAGGAGATTTCTGGCAATTCATGGCAAGAAAAATAATTTGAAGGCTCAGACTTGTCTTAGCCCTCACGAAATGCATGAGACATTGTTTACTTGCATTCGTCAGTGTCAACCTAATCGTTTTGCTGAAGAAGTCCAAGATTTGCATAGTTTCGGAGTTGTATCTAAGAAGAGTACGCTATACTCTTTGAGCCCAATATTGGATGAAAAGGGTTTGTTGCGGGTAGGTGGTCGTTTGGAACAATCGCATATGAATTTCAACGAAAAGCATCCAATCATATTACCCTATGATTCTCGGTTGGCTGACTTGATAGTTTTAGATGCTCATCTTAAAACTCTTCATGGTGGTCTCCAAATGGTAATAAATTTTGTGAGGTCTAAATATTGGATTGTTCGTTTGAAGAGAAAGGTCAAAACCATTGTACGGAAGTGCATTACCTGCTTACGTTACACTCATAAAGCAGTGCATCCGTTAATGGGTCAATTACCTTCGTCACGGGTTACTCCGGAGCGTCCCTTTAAATGTAGTGGAGTCGATTACGCGGGTCCAATAGCGGTAAAATCCACAAAGGGTCGTGGTCACCATTCTAGCAAAGGCTATACATATGCCTGTTCGTATGCTTGGCAACTCGGGCAGTACATTTGGAAGTCGTTAGTGACTTGACATTAGAGGGTTTTCTCGCGGCTTTCAGAAGGTTTGTTAGCAGACGTGGTCATTGTTCAGAGCTGTGGAGCGATAACGGGTCTAATTTTATTGGAGCTGCTCGGGAGCTAAGGCAGTTGTTTTTAGAGGAGAAATCTTCTTTCAATCAAGAAATTGTCGAATGTCTAGCTAAAATAACGGTACAGTTTGGCATAATATTCCACCACAAAGTCCTAACTTTGGAGGATTGTGGGAGAGTGGAGTCAAGTCCACCAAATACCACCTTAAACGGGTAATAGGTACAAGTACGTTGACGTTTGAGGAACTCACTACATTATTGGCTCAAATTGAGGCATGTCTTAATTCAAGACCAATATCCCAGATTAGTGAGAACGTCGGTGATGAATTGCCATTGACACCTGGACATTTTTTGATTGGAGAACCCGTGTTGTCATTGCCAGATGCAAATTATGAAGCAGTCCGCATCAGTCCATTAAAGCGATGGCAATTAACTCAAAAAATGGTTCAGAATTTTTGGAGACGGTGGTCTCATGAGTATTTAGTCCAATTTTTTCGCCGCTATAAATGGAATCAACGTACGGCCGAAGCTAATATTGGTGATGTTGTCTTGGTAATGGAAGATAATTTGCCTCCAGCACGCTGGTTGTACGGAGTAATTGTAGAGAAACATACTGGTTTGGACAGAGTTACTCGAGTAGTTTCGTTACGGTGCAAAAATAATATTATTAAACGGCCCTTATCAAAAATTTGTGTTCTGCCTATATCTTCGGAGTAACGATTTTAGTTTAAGATTGTTTTTCATATTTTTTGTTATTTTTTTGTTTTGTTATTTTAAGCATGTTTTTTTTAACATAAGCTACACGTTCAGTTCATTGATTGGAAAAGTATTGTAATTTTATATTTAGATATCTGTTATGAACCATCGGTTCATGGTGGCCGGAATGTTTAGATTTGAGTATCTCTTTAACGAAAAACAATAACTTGTTTGCCACCTTAACAGTATAAAAAAATATTACATAGTTATGTATTATCCAAATTTCCATTCAATAATAATTCATAGTGTAAATTTTGTCTTTATTAGCTTAGTTCTACAAGTTGCCACTAGATGGCGTTGTGCCGATATTAAATCGCGCTTTAAAAGATTTTTCAAATTTCTATAAGACGTAACGTGCAATTAATAAAGTTTGTCTCATCTTGAACCGGAATGGTACGCAGTTTTATTTTGCCTTCCTGGGTAGTGAGTCTAGTGACCGAAGACATTTTTGGGGGATCCTTAGAGGGTTTGAAAAAAGTCAAACCCCTATGATTTGAAAAATTAGGTGATTTAAATCAACTCAAGTAGTAGACTTAAATCACCTTGCTATATAAATAGTAGGTGAATTAAATCTACTTTAAGAAATTAATATTTTTGGTACATTTAAATCACCGGAGACATTGATATTTTTTTATTTTATGAAAAATAAAATTTTGTGGTGTAGGTGTAGGTCATAATTACGATTTTATTACATACATAAGTGTTTAAATTGACTACATTTTTAAAAACTTCAAATGCAAATAATTTATGAGCTCCGATTTCACTTACGACAAAAGTAGTTGAACATATTAACAAAGTAATATTCAAATTATTGATGGCCGCTGAAAAAAAAATGACGCCACAGTCCACACAAAATTGCAAAAACCCCTTTAGCTATAATTGGGCTAATTTCAGACTTCACACATATTTCAAGTCACAGGACTACAGATTCTAATTTTATCCAGTCCCGGCGTCTTATTACAGTTCATGTGGTCAATTATTGAAGTTTTTAATAATTAAACACATTATTGATGTTAGTTTGCCTTAAGTGGACTTTGTCATTAACACCGCGACCCTCACCCTTCATACACTGAATACTAAAAATGCGTCTAAATAATTATTGACGTTTTCAGTAAACAGCGTGTTCCCATCGCAATCGATAGGCCGCCGTAGCCGTATGCCGGGAGGCCACGTCACGCGACGGTGGCCGTCGCCAGTGGCCGGCCGCCAGGCGACAGTCGCTGACCTGTGGCGCAGGTGACGGTCCCTACGCGATAAATATCTATAATTGGATGTCGATGACGGTTGATTTCACATTTATCTACAAGTTGATAAAACTGAAGTACGAGGAAATGTCTTACGTTATTAGGGCATTTTATTGATAATATCCATCTGACTTCATGATGACTGAAGTCAGTGAACCAGTACTCATACAGACGTTGCGCGTACACCGCGGTGAGGTGACGTGCGTGGACGCATACGGGGGATTTCTGGCGACGGGCGGCGGCGACCGTGCTCTGCGCGTGTTCCGCTGGGTGCGCGGCACCGGCTGGGAGGAGCGCGACGTGGTCCGCGCCGCACACCGCTACGGCGTCACGGCCGCGCGCTGGTCGGACGGCGGCGCGCTGCTGGCGTCGGCTGGCGTGGACGGCGTGGCGCGCGCGTGGAGCCGCGCCCTGGCGCCGCGCCGCACGCTCGCCGCACCGAGCGCCGCCGCCGCGCGCGCCCTCTGCTGGGCGGGCGGCGGGCGGCTGCTGGTCGGCCACGATGACGGCTCGCTGTGCGCCTGGCACGTGCCGCGAGCTGTCCTGCTTGCCCGTGTCGTTGCCCATCAGGGGTCGCTGCAAGCAATCGCGGTACCGGCTCTCCGCAGGCTTCTTCTAACCGCTTGCACTGAAGGAGTTTTGAAAGTTTTTTCTTTAACCGGTGAGAACTATTTACTAAGAAACAACCATTTACGTTTCTCAGGGGAGAAGTAAATACATTATTTCGAATTTAGTTGTTGTCGAGTGAGTGACACATTGTTTTCCAGATGTATGTAGAAGTAGAGTGGTAGGCGAAACGCCGCCCACGCCGTTAACGTGGGTGGACGGAGCGCACGATCTGGGCGCGTTGTGTGCGGATGCTGCAGAGGACAGCACGGTGGCGGCGACGGGTGGGCACGACGCGCTGATCCGCGTGTGGCGCGCGACGGAGGGCGCGCGCGGCGGCCTGGCGCCCGAGGGGACGCTGGCGGGGCACGCGGCCGCCGTGAGCGCGCTGCGCTGGGGTCGCGGCGCGTACGGTGCGGACTCGCTGCTGGCCTCCGCGTCGCTCGACCGCACCGCGCGCCTGTGGCTGCCCGCCGCCCAGACCTGCCTGCACGTCGTGCACGCTCACCCGCGCTACCTCACATGCATCGCGCTCGCTTATGATTTGAGTTATATAGTCACCGGTGAGTGCTTTAATTAGTAGTTAGACGCATGCAGTAAATGCATATTGTGATTTGATTTTGTTTGTTCAAACAACAGGATCTAACGACAAGTCGGTTCGAATGTTCGCGATGGGAGCACTGTCGTTGGACGATGACCTGGAACAGTCCTGCGCCCCATTGACGCACTTCGCTCTCGGCGACCTGGAGGTCAGTGACTGCAGAGTTTTCTGAGAGTGAGGCGGCGGGTACAGTTCCATGGCATTTTACAGGGCATCGGACCAGTGGCGGACGCGGCGGCCTACGAGGCAGGCGCCGCAGGCGGCGGCGCGCGGCGCGTGTGGGCGGGCGCGGCGCACGCCGGCGCCATCAACTGCATAGATGCCCACGGCGACCTGCTGGCCACCGCTTCTAGGTTCATAAATTTGTTCTCAATATGAGCAATCGGCATTTTAGCAATTTGATCGATGTTGCGAAGAGTTTTGTCAACACTGTGTTCCTTCGCCTTTGTGAAAACGCTTGTTTAGTCAATGCCACTAACAAACATCCCACATAAAATAGGAAAATTTTATGCCACAAAGTTGTCAAACAAGCATACGGCCCGCCTGCTGGTAAGTATCACCGTAGCCTATAGACACAAACCGCGGATATCCCTCACGCGTTGCCAACCCATCCAACCCCCCAAGAAAAGCTTACTCAACGTAGGAACACAACATGGCCGAGACCAACGCTTTTTGGCTACGAGGGATTCTGTAAGGTGGAGGTCCTACCCCAGACGGGCTGCTCCGATTTGAGAGGATTAAAATAGGAAAATACTATACTTCATGTATCTTATTTTTATATGAATTTAAAGTGACGGGACGGTAAAGATTCTGCGATGGTGTGAGTCGGAAGGCGAGTTCGTAACGGAGCATTTGCTGGAGGCGCACCAGTACCCCGCGATGGCGGCGGAGTTCGGTGCGGCGGGCGCGCTGCTGCTGACGGCGGGGCTCGACGGCTGCGCGCTGCTGTGGGACGTGCGCGCGGGCTGCCAGCTGCGCTCGCTGGTGGCGGCGGCGGCGGACGGCGAGGCGGGCGGCGGCGGAGTGCGCGGCGCGCGCCTCTCGCCGCACCGCCCGCCGCTGCTGCTGCTCGCCACCGACGACGGCGTCGCGCCGTTGTGGACACTCGCAGACACGGACCCCAACCCTACACAGTCAGTGCTTTCATTTTCTTGCGCTGTGAAATTCTAACCAGACGTCCTCCGCTCGACCCACTGCCATCCCAAATATTTAAGTGTGAAGTAATGTCTGTAATTATAGTAACAGCGAGCGTGTCAGTGACTTAATCGTTGTATTGAACAGTCTGTTTGGACCTTTTCAATATAATATCACAACTGTTCTAACATGCTGGAAATCCATTTCCCACCATAACTCTGGCACGTTGAAATGACCAAGTTTCAACTATGACGATGATAATGGACTAGTTTTCTCAGTACGTACAACGGTCATGCGGAGGCCGTGTCCTGTTGCGCCTGGAGCAGCGACGGGCGGCTGCTGGCCACCGGTGCAGCGAGCGGCGAGCTGCGCCTGCACGCGCCGCCGCCCGCCGCGCGCACGCTGCACCACCACTCGGACGCCCATGACCTCGGTAACTCGAACGCCCATGACCTCGGTATGCACACATCAAACAACCACCGCTGGACTCCGCCGTGTAGACTCTCAAAATTAGATAAGTATTTAGACTAATATATTAAATATTCATGTCCAAAGGTGTTCAGAGCTGCGACTTCGCTTCCACCGTGAGCATGTTCGACTTGCCGAATCCTGAATGCTCCTTTATTCTGGCGTCGGGCGGCTGCGACGCTACAATCAAACTGTGGCTCGTGCTTTTGGACGAGGTATGTTTTACAGTCGCCGAAAGCCAGCTCACGAGTCTTTGATAACTCGTTCGGGTGTCCCAATAGGAGGAGGGTGGCGTTCGCGTGCGGCTGATGCGAGCGGTGGAGGCGCACGGCGGCGGCGTGACGTGCGTGCGCTGGGGCCGCGGCGCGGATGGGGCGCTGCTGGCGTCGGCGGGCGCGGACGGGTGGGCGCGCGTGTGGCGAGCGGGCGGCGCGGACGGGGCGCTTGAGGCGGTGGCGGCGCTGCCGGCGGAGGAAGGCCGTGGGGCGCTGGCGGTGGCGCTGGCCGAACGCGGCGCGGCCGAGGGCGCGCTGCTGGCGGTGGGCTCGATGAGCGGCGAGCTGGCGCTCTGGCGGCTGCCAATTGACGCCGAGCCCGAAGACGACGAGGGTGTAGCCCCTCAGTTTTGGGGTGAGGCGGGCGTCGGACGCTGGCTGCGCGAGTACGTCACGCGTGCACCCGGTGAGTTTGTTTCTAAAGATTTTTCTGTACGTACTGGCGTATTATGAGGCGGTCAGCCAATGGAAGAGGTGAGCAGGGCCGTAATTATGATTTAAGTGAATATTTGTCGTCGCCCATTGCAGGGTGCGCGACGGCGAGTGGGTGCGCGGCGGAGGCGCGGCTGCTGGCGGGGGCGCGCCGCGCCGCGCTCACGGGCGCGCGCCTGCTCGACGACGACATCGACCAGTTGCTTGACGACCTCGTTGGTGGTAAACTCATTTGTATCCTTAATTGCCATCGTTTTGTATAACTACTTAGAAAAGTGGCCAGTCAGGCCAATATCAATCATCAGCATTCGTTAATACTAATTTCAACACACACCAGGAAAGGTTGAAATAAAACAACGTAAAATTACGGGATCTAACAATATAGATTCTATCTTGAATTCAGTTGATTCCGAGGAATTGGATGAGAAGGTGTCGGCAGAAATGCAGGCGGCGCGCGCGCGGCTCGCGGACGAGCTGGCGTGGCTGCGGCGCGCGCCCGCGCCCCGAGCCAAGGTACCAGCACAGCACAGATCCAATCGTACATACTATTACAGACAAAATACAACAATACAGATTTTTGCCTATAACAATAAACACTACAAGTTAAATAGCAGCTTGAATAAACATTGCAGTCTATTCGAAAGGTTCATTAACAAACAACATCGCTCATGGATTATTGCTGCGTCTTTAAGTGCTCGTTTAGTAATGTCGGTGCATGTCGGTCGCAGGAGGCCGCGGCGCCGCACGCGCTGCTGTGCCCGCTGTCGCACCGGCTGCTGCGCGAGCCTGCGCGCGCCGCCGACGGCTTCAGCTACGAGCGCGCCAACATCCACGAGTGGCTGCTCGCAGGTACTGCCACGTCTCACCCCCCTACTCTGCACAATGTGCAGAGTAGGGGGGTGAGACGTGGCGAAGGGTGAAATTTTACTCAGGGGAAGCCGGAGCAAAAAAATATATATACAGTGTTATCTTACCACAGGGATGGAGAATTCCGAATACCATATTACCATTACCATACATAAAAGCACTGATAGGTATAATATGGAAAACCAAAACAGTGTTTTAAGTTTACAACTACCTACCTGTGAGCCACGAATACTTTACGTACAAATTACAATGAAAATGTTTAGTAAAGCCATCTTTCCGTTTATAATCTATTTTCATAGAAGGAAAAGCACGGGCGCGCTGTATAATATGTTTTTTATTTTCAAAACTGTATGTTTGAAAATTAACCCACGTCTAAAATTGCAGCCATTACGAATGTAAACAAAACAGACTAAACCAAAATAAACAATTAACTACTTACAACTGAAACCGATAAATTCTATAACTATAACACAATTCACACCGAGCCCTGTCCAACATTTAACCACGAAGTCACTCTAATCTATTCAAAGGAGACTGAGCAGTTTTGTATGGGAAGTGGTCTATGAACCAACAGCGATGTGGGTATGCAATTTATGATGGGTTACCTCTCCTAGACACTCATGGGGAGGGGCATCAAAATCTGTCCCGGCAGTTCTGAGATAAATGGCAGTTTATAAAAATCTTTCTGCTACGATTTTTTCACACTGAGAGTATCAACAGAAATGTGGCTATGCAATTTATGACGAGGTACCTCCACTAGACACTCATGGTAAATGGTATCAAAATCTGTTACGGCAGTTCCGAGATAAATGGCAGTTTATGAAAAACCTTACGGTTTTTTTCACATTAAGAGTATCAACAGCAATGTGAACATGCAATTTATGACGGGGTACCTCTCTTAGACACTCATGGGGAGGGGCATCAAAATCTGTCCCGGCAGTTCCGAGATAAATGCCAGTTTATGAATAACCTTACTGCTACGATTTTTTCACATTGAGAGTATCAACAGCAATATGACTATGCAATCTATGAAGGGGTACCTCCACTAGACACTCATGGTCAGTGGCATCCAAATCTGTCCCGGCAGTTCCGAGATATGGACATCGGCGTTTTTGTATGGGACGTGGTCTATGAACCAACAGCGATGTGAGTATGCAATTTATGATGGGGTACCTCTCCTAGATACTAACGGGGAGGGGCATCAAAATCTGTCCCGGCAGTTCCGAGATAAATGGCAGTTTATGAATAACCTTACTTCTACGATTTTTTTCACATTGAGAGTGTCAACAGTAATGTGGCTATGCAATTTATGACGGGCTACCTCTCCTAGACACTCATGGGGAGGGGTATCAAAATCTGTCCCGGCAGTTCCAAGATAAATGCCAGTTTATGAATAACCTTACTGCTACGGTTTTTTCACATTGAGAGTATCAACAGCAATATGACTATGCAATTTATGAAGGGGTACCTCCACTAGACATTCATGGTCAGTGCCATCAAAATCTGTCCCGGCAGTTCCGAGATATGGACATGGGCGTTTTTGTATGGGACGTGGTCTATGAACCAACAGCGATGTGGGTATGCAATTTATGATGGGGTACCTCTCCTAGATACTGATGAGAAGGGACATCAAAATCTGTCCCGGCAGTTCCGAGATAAATGGCAGTTTATGAATAACCTTACTTCTACGATTTTTTTCACATTGAGAGTGTCAACAGCAATGTGGCTATGCAATTTATGATGGGCTACCTCTCCTAGACACTCATGGGGAGGGGCATCAAAATCTGTCCCGGCAGTTCCGAGATAAACGGCAGTTTATGATTAACCTTACTGCTACGGTTTTTCGTATCTTTTAGTATCCATATCTTGGAACTGCCGGGACAGATTTTGATGCCACTTTCCATGAGTATCTAGTGAAGGTACCCCGTCATAAATTGCATATCCACATTGCTGTTGATACTCTCAATGTGAAAAAAACCGTAAGGTTTTTCATAAACTGCCATTTATTTCGGAACTGCCGGGACAGATTTTGATGCCACTTACCATGAGTGTCTAGTGGAGGTACCCCGTCTTAAATTGCATGTCCACATTGCTGTTGATACTCTTAATGTGAAAAAAACCGTAAGGTTTTTCATAAACTGCCATTTATCTCGGAACTGTCGCGACAGATTTTGATGCCCGTCCCCATGAGGGTCTAGTAGGGGTATCCTGTCACAAATTCTATACTCATTTTGCTATTGATACTTTCACTGTGAAATAATCGTAGCAGAAAGAATTTTATAAGACTGCCATTTATCTC
Source organism: Endotricha flammealis (assembly GCA_905163395.2). Taxonomy (NCBI): domain Eukaryota; kingdom Metazoa; phylum Arthropoda; class Insecta; order Lepidoptera; family Pyralidae; genus Endotricha; species Endotricha flammealis. The sequence continues at coordinate 75,888 of LR990867.1, forward strand.
GAAACTGCCGGGACCGATTCTGATCTTTCTTCACATGAAGGTCTAGTTAAGGACCCTTATTAGAAATTCCATAACCATGTCTGTGTTGGTTCATAGACCACTTCTGCCCAGTCTCCTTTACTAAATTAACAACAAACAAATTAAAAAAAAACTAACAACAGTACGAGCGAAAGCACAGGCGAAAGTGAATTGAAAAAATGTCATAATTTTGACAATTACAACGCGACAAAATTATAGTTGTTTTATTATTCAGGCACTAAACACATAATTAACTATATTTTTTACTTCTCAGGTTAATACCTCTGTTTATCTTTGTCGCACTAACGTAATCTGATACATGCCATCCTTGTCGTCACTCGGCAACTACCGGCTTAATATGTTCATATGATCGGCGTGAGAAAGAGACCGCGCTAGGAACAAAATGTACGCGTAAGAAAGAGACGGCCGCTTCTAAAACTGTATGCAGCTACAACTCGGGAATTACCGGCTTTCGACGCACAGGCTAAGCGACGAATAAATAGCAATATCACAATATTGCTATTTATTATTGTATAGGCGTTTGGCGACGTGTGATATTGCTATTTATTATTGTATAGGCGTTTGGGTATCATTATTATGTATGAAGCGAAATCATGTTATTAGCAGAGTCGATGCTGTTAGATAATTCACTATTTTTAAAAGGGAAGCCGACAGGAATCGTGTTCGCTAGGTTGAACCTACTTACTAACCTGCGTTTGTGATCAAAATATTTCTTTAATTAATTAATAAATTTAACTTAGGGTGGCCAACAGCGTTCAATACATGTTAAGTTAGAAATAATAATACCAATGATAGGCCTCTGCGGATATACATCATCTTAATTCTAAACAAGAAAGGGTAGCCGTCAAATTCAGAGCACCCATTTCAACCCCGTCACCACCACACCAAATGAAAACATAAAAAAAAAGTAGAATTATTTATAAGAAACTTCTAGTGAGCATCCTCCTCACCGACGACGCGACGGATGTACCTACAGAAGAGATCTTTAACGTGATGTTTTGAGCAGACGTTATAGATCTCGCTAGCGCGCCACAAATAAGCATTCTGTTGGTAATTTAAGGTAATTAAGTAGATACGTCATTGTTCCTGGTTTTTCTTATTCTCATGGGAATATCTAAAAAACGGTATGTACCTACATACAGTCTTTATGATTACATTTTCCCTTCATACTTTTATGGGCTTAGGAACACCCTAATTTAAAAAAATGGAATTCGCTGCATTGGAAAGTTAAAACGATTTTATTTCGAAGGTCATCCTTACGCCTTAAAGCTTAGCCCAGTCTCTACACTTCTCCTCACAAATTAAAATCGAGAGGCGTCAACCGTCAAGTCGGAGACCCTGGCGGGCCATCGAACAACTGCATGGCTGCCAAGGCAAGCCCCTGCGCCCAATCCACATCTCCGCACTTTGTATTAAAAAAACCACGTACTGACCTTGCGTAATATGTGGGTACAAATTAAAGCAATTTCTCGTCGTGGGGCGTAAACAATAACTGCGGTACCTAATCTTTGAGCACCCCGTGAACTGTCACCACTTTGTATGTAACAACGCACCCACTCAGACCAAATAAGAAGTCAAGACGGAGCGCTGCGAACAATGATGTGAAGCAGGCAAAACTACGACTCGCCCTGTACATATACGCCCCTAACGCACACATTTATAACCAAACTACGACTCGCCGATTAGTTTGAGCTAGTTCGTCATTGACGTATGACATCCAAACAATTTAATTAATTAATAATCAAAAATGCCGAATTGTGTGGTGAAAGGCTGCAAAAACAATTCCTCAAAGATTAAAAAGCAAGATGGAATCACATTTCATACGTAAGTAAACATAAAAATACATGTTTTTAACAAATCAATTTTAATAATTATTATGACAGCTTGGAATAAAAAAACTTCACAAGTGTTGCCGCTAATAAGCGTCACAATAGTCCCAGTTTATTGGGGTAGTTATTAATGTGACGCGAAACGTAACGTCACTTTCTTTTACTTATTTCTATTTTTACTGTTAGTTTTCATAAAATTATTGTAAGTGTAAATAGGCGTTATTTTTTTTTTTGTTTTTCCATGTTTTATCATCACTTCAAAAATATTTATTTTTAAGTTTTATTTTATTCCCATATCTCGTCTGAATACTCAAAACATCTCATAAAAGTGAGGTATCCAATTTAAAAAAAAACTTTTTTACCTATAAAAAATAAAAAAAATAAAAGAATTAGGGTAATAATTTTTTACTGCACGGCAACACTCCCTAAATGCACACATGTTTACAAAACCGGCTTCACATCATTGTTCGCAGCGCTCCGTCTTGACTTCTTATTTGGTCTGAGCGCACCCATTACTAACTCCATGTAACACCTTTCGGCGGCATGTGAATAATGATCCCGTATTTGTCGTGGTCCACCTGATGAGTTGCACAGGTTGTTTGAACTTGGACTAATAAATAAAATAAATATGCTCTTGAACTATGGACTTTACTTAGATCATGTGTGTGTATGATCTAGGCTTATAAGAGAATTTAGAATATTTTTTAAAAGACTTAATAAATTGACGTATAAGAAAGAACTGACGTATATAAATAGACAAAATTATATAGAAGAAAAAAAGGTAAAACTTAAATACAGAACTCGAACTAAAAAGAATGTATATAAATGCACCGTGACATGACGTGCACCGTGCGTATTTTTCTTATGTATTGACCTAATCTATATGAATGAAGTAAATATTGTGCTGTGCACGCGTGTCTATTTTAGTTATAAATGTGAACCGATTTAGTCGCCCCCACAGATATAGATATACCATAGTTGACGCAAATACATTTACTTTGCGTGTCGAACCCCGACCAAGCGTCGTGGTTGGCCGCCGCTTATTACAGTCCGCGCGCGTCTGTTGCTGTGTTCGGACGGTCGCGTTAAGTAGTATTTATTTATTTATTTATTATTGCACATGTTTACATTACAATTTTATTTACATGCATTACAGATAGCTATGCTCCAGTTGAATCGTAGGCGGCGTTGTCTTTGAATCGGTTTGGATTGCCCATAATAATTGAATTTCGGCTGTGACGTCACATTAGGTGGAAAAAAGTTGGCACGCTTGCTCACGATACACATCGTGATAATTGTTGATCGTGATTTATTTATGACCACCTCCATGGACATGGTTACCACGATGCCACGGTTAAAAAACGAACTTTTTCTGATTGGCCTCGGGTCTTGGATGTTTATCTACATATTATGTATTTGTTATAAAATATAGTATCGTTGAGTGTATCCCATGACACAAGTCTCGAACTTACATTAGGGTTAGCTCAATTTGTGTGATTTGTCCCTATTATTTATTTATATCTGTGGTCGCCCCTGAGATAGAGGCGTCCCCTTGAGAAGGCACCCACAGAAGCCGGTTTTAAATGTGATTTGAAATTTCGCTCACGGAGGGAGTTGTATTGTTCCGTTGTCATTGTGGTGGGTGAAGCAGGCCGTTCGTCTGTCTGTTGCAGAGGGCGCGGTGTCGCCGCTGACGGGGCGCGCGCTGGGCGGCGGCCGCGCGCTGCCCAACCACGCGCTCAGGGAGCGGCTGCGCGCCTACCTCGCCGGGGACGCGCCTCTCAATACACCGGACACATAAATAAATAATACTACGAGCAATGTTTCAACGATCTCATCTTTATTTGTATTACTTACATTTATTATTTACAAGTGAGGCAGTAACAGTGTCAACGAACGAAACTTACTTCAACTCGGAACCACTGTTCGATAATAATAATACAAGTCAGGTCAACAAGCGCCGGCGCCGGCCGCGCGCTGCGGCCGCTGCGCGCGCACCATTAAAACATTTCCACGTCACCAGTAGTTGTTTCATTTTTAGTGCGCCGAGGAGGCCGCAGCACGAGCGCAGTCGCGGTCATGTTATTACAATCTCTTACATATAAACGTGAAGTGGTTAACACGATACTCTCGAGATCGTCTAAAAAAATCACAGAAATATTTACACAGCGCCATGGCGCATGGCACCACCGTGAGAAATGCGGGCGTTTATATGCAAGAGAGGCGGCGCGGATGGGCCCTCGATAAACTAAGTATACAAAACAAGTATGTACAGCCGAGCTGAGCCCGCAGCAACAGGAGGCCCGCCGCTCCGCCGCTTCGATGTGAGACGAGGCCGCCGCGCTACGCTATGTTACTATGTACAGTCCGTGGCCGCGGCGACCCCCGCATTATGTACACAATTTGTTTCCCATAATTATCAATTATAAACTTTAGTACCGATATAAATAATTTCATTCCTCCTCGATCGTCTCTAATCGTTCATATCACATTGCATTCGACAGATCGTTCTTTTAAGTAATCGATATAGGTATTTGAAAATTTACAATTATGTTTAAATTTAATCCACTAGGCATCGCATGCGTAGTGTCTGGACGTGGCGCCCCCGGCCGCCGCAAAGTCACTGTCACTCACTGAGCACTCGCGGAACTCACAGTCTAGAGCCCCGGCCGCTCCGCGCGGCGCTATTTGCCCTCGTCCTCGTCGTGGCAGAACACGCTGCAAACAAAACGAACAAGTTATCCAACTGGGTGGACTAGTGGTTGACAACTTTTTCTAATAGTAAGGGGGTATAGTGAAGGATCGCTGGACAGGTACTAATTCCAATGCAAAATTTGTCCATAACATTATTAATTTATAATTTTTCATGTATATGTTACAGCCAAAGTGATAAAATTGCTATGGTGTTATGATCATAAGATAACCCTAACCTAACCCACCAATGTCTGTTGGTATTCAGAGAATTTTTCTTACGATTCCGCGTTTTATTACTTTGGCTAACTTGACCCGCTGCTGTTATGAATAATGTCCGGACAAAGTGTTTAATTTACTTGTTTTATTGCTTTAACCAAAATCGTCGAAGATATTATAATTGCTAGTTAATGTGATTAATTGTGTCATTTATCATTTTGTCTAAATTGAGTAGACATTCTAAATAATGGCTGGATAGTATATAATATCCGTATTTATTACTTTGGCTGTAACATATATACACACGGATGGAGAGACTTTGTAGTTAAATCAATAATTCAAATGGATATTAATATAATCAAAATGATAGTTACGGAAAAATAAGCGATATCGCGGCGAGCGCGAGCAGTCGGAGCAACGAGCGCGGGCCGAGCGGCGTGAGCGCGAAGAGCGCGGCCGCGAGCGGCACGAGCGCGGGCGCGCTGCGGCTGCCGGGAGCGCCGTTGCCGTGCTGCATGGCGGCCGGCTGTTCGCCTGCAAACGACACCAATCGATTAAGGGCGTGGAACATGTTCATATGCCTTTTATATACTGAGATGACATTACTAAGTTATTGATATGAAATATAACTTATTATTAATACCACTACAAAAAAGGTCCAAGAGATCCGGAAGCTCAATTACTTTCCTATACTTTTCCCCACCACTTCTGACCACTTTCCATCAGAAAGCCCGCCTGCTTTAGAACTAATAAAATTCCACAAGACGAGGCTTTTTTTTTTTTTTTGCAGAAACAAAAAAAAAAAAAAAAAAAAAACAAGACGAGGCATGCGCTCACCGCTGAGCACGTGCAGCACCACGGAGGCGGAGTCGAGGTTGGAGGGCGAGCACGAGTAGTTGCCGGAGTCCTCGCGGCGCGGGCTGTAGATGATCAGGTTGCCCACCTGCGACACGCCAATTAGTACAATATTAGTCATACATATAATAAATAAATCATTAAATAAATCATTATTATAACCACTTATTTCATAAATTATATTTGATAATTGAGGCCTATGTCCAGCAGTGGACTTCTTGTAGCTGAGATGATGATGATGAATAGTAATTCTCATCACCTTTTTACACATTACTTTGAAAATAATGCAAAAAGTACTAAACCGACGATAATGATGAGCCGCGGACCAGTTTCACGTTTGTTCAGACCAGCTAAGCTACTTTTGGTCGCGGCTATGGGAGATTTTCCCACTTTTGGCAGCTAAAATAAATTTTACTGATTGTGCTTTTTCATTAATGACGGAATATATTTTGTAACTGACAAAAACCTTTATAATTTGCGTAACGGGTAAATAATAACTATTGAATAACACCCCGTTTCAAAGTGTCGTAATAGATGCTAATATAGAGGGCATAGAATAATAACATATAGAAGGATAGTCCGTGCACTTATTAACTCTTGTTTCGCCGAACCGCTTCGTAGTGTTCAATGTCAAAGAGCGGCAAACGTGTCTCCCGAATAAAATATTTAATAAGGTGGTTTGTGCTGTTAAATCGTGTCACAACACAACACGTATAATGTCATCACTTTTCACAGGTAGGTTCAATATTTCATAGTATTTTTTGTAGTTAATTATGAAAAAGAAATAAAACGATTTTAGCGTATTGTTTTAATGCTCGGTGTTGCCCGATTGTGAAAATAGTCCCATTCTAACGGTTTCTTTATCGCTCCGACTGATTAATTTTAGAACTGTTACTGCTGCTAAAATTTGGTTACTTGAAAGTAGTTGAAAGTTGAGAAATTAAACAAACTAAACTCTATTTATTTCCCCGCTTTCGGGAAACTACACCTCCACTGGCAACATTACACAAGTGTCAAATGCGTGTCGCCGAGCGTTTTAGTGCTTCCCTTTTGACAGAGCGCTTGATGAAGACTATCCTTCTATATTATTAATATAGATGTTATTATTCTAAGATATTGGTATTCATAAGAACATAAGAACTGAATGAAGCTGCGCGCGCACCGTGGTGTCGGGCGCGACGCGCTCCATGCGGATCTCCACCAGGCTCTTGTCGTAGTTGAGCACGCGCTCGTCGTTGTGGTACCAGAAGATGTACGCCGGCTCCTCCAGCGCCTGCGTGATCACGCACTTCAGGCTGACGGTGCTGCCCGCCTTCACGTACAGGTCCGACTCGCCCACGATCTCGATCTTTGGCACTGAAATGAAACGAAGCGAATGCTTTACTCTCGGGTCATAGGACATATCTGGTGCGATGGGTGGCTGGTGCGATGTCGACTTACCGACGACGTTGAGCTGCACGAAGTGGCTCATCTTGGGCTCGGTGCCGACCTGGCACTCGTAGACGCCGGCGTCGCGCGCCTGCACGTACTTGACCTGCAGCGTCCAGGTGTCGGACGCCTCCACCAGGAACGCCTGGAAGCGCTCGTCCGCGATGAACGTGAAGCGGTCCACCGTGAGGATGTGCGCGTCGCGCCGCCGGATCCACGACACCGACTTGTTGCTGAGCTGCCGCACCTGCAACACACGTCGACGTGTCAGCTGGGCCCGGACTGGTCTATGCGCAACACGCACAGCGGCGGAGCGAGGACGCACCTTGCAGGGCAGGTAGGCGTGCGTGCCGAGCTGCGTGGTGATGTTGTTGGGCGCCGAGGGGTCGAAGTAGGGGCCCGTATACAGCCCCACGTAGCGCTTGGCGAGCCGCGCGCCGCCGCCCGCCTCGCCGCACGACAGCACTGGAAAGAGAAACGCATACTATTAGTACATACAAAACATAATATGTAGAATGGACTAAGCCACAGATCAGAGAATATACATTACAAAATTGAATATTGAAAAAGAGTTTAACGAACTTCTAGTACATCGTTGTTTCAAAAAATAGGTGGTGCGTTCAAGTGCTGATCACATTGTATTAACGACGCAGTCGGAAGTCGGCCGGCGCGCGAGGGCGGGCCGGGCGAGTCGGGCGCGTCGCCGGCGCGTCCGCCGAGGGGTTACCTAAATTTCCATTCTCGATTTCCGGTCGGTCTCAATAAAACAAGATTTATGTGAAAGCGGTCGACCGCCGTCCTCCGCCCTCCCCCCGCCCGTCTTGCTCCCCTCGTGCGAACTTGCCAGCGGTGAAGGGGGGGAGGACTACTAATTACATAATTGTCAATTTTCACGAGGGATAATAACTAAGCTAAAATAGGGATATTGTTGTATTGGATCCATCGATTTATTATAACTTACTAGCAGTATTTACTAAATCTATGATTGGATCAGCCTTAGAGGTTTTATACTACTTACGTCGAGTTACGTTAGAGTGCAACAGAGACGCGTTATTCGCCATAAGGAAGGTAGTAATAGACGAAAAAGAGATAGGCAAGCACTCACTACATTGTGCCTGACCATGGCCCGTGTCCAGGGGCGAGTCGCGTCGCCAGGCTGTGCCTGAGGTTGTATTTCGTTTCAACGCTTAGATTTATTTCGTAGTTTCATGTTCATGTTTCGGAAGTTTTGGAGCTCGCGTTCGGTTGATCAGTTTCCGTTTGCTCGTCCCGTGGAAATCTATCGAGAAATGTGTACGGAGCCTGTTGTATTTTATTTCTGTAAATTATTGATTGTTCTGTTTGTTTGTATTTGGAATACATTAAAATTCAATTGTTGTATCGGCGGATGATTGCGGCCGCCGCCGTGCTCGCCGATTGAAATTGTTTTATGTAATTATCGAGACATTGTTCGAGTTCCCAAGTTCGAGGCGCAAACTCAATCACTGACTGCGACAGTCTTTTGTCACAAATAATTCTAAATGTTATTCCGTCCAAGTGTAGTGTCTCGAGTAAATGTAGGTCCTAAAGAACAGTATCGCTACCGTTGGATAAAGTTCATGTATGATAAAAGAGGTTTTCGCGCCCTAAACAGGACGAGCCGCTTACTAAGAGAAGATAACCAACGACATAGCTTCTCTAATTATAACTTGATTGTCTGCTCATATCATCATAATAATATATCAACAGAAAAAGTAATCTAAGCAGTAACCCAGAGCTATTATTCGTACATCACCCGAGTGAATCTCCCCGCGACTCCACAACATCGGAAACGAATTTGCATGCCACATAATCAAGGATCAGGCTCCTCTTTTCGGCCCCTCCGCCCGCGCCCCTCACCCTCCCTGCCGGTGCTTGTTTGCGGCTACGCACAAAAGAAATGGCTCCACCATTAATAATGTTGGCTCGTCTGGTAGATTTCGCTCGCCGCGGAGTCTGCGGGAGCCTATATTGCGGGCACGGTGCGATGGAATCAAATAGTAGTGTAGAAACCGCAACGAATGTTTTATTGTATTATCATCTCTGCCAGAAGAAGTCCAATGTTAGACATAGGCCTCCACCAAACGTTTCCATTAAGGTATCGAAATTTTTAAAGGTCTCGTCTCTCGTCGGTCTCAGATTATGAGCTGCTTGCGGCGCGGCTGGCATCGGCGGCGTGTCCATCCACAGCCGCGCCCGCGGGTCGTCATGAATAAACCCTCGAGCTCCATTGAGCGCCGCGGCCGTACTATTTACTGCTATTTACCGGAGCCGCGGCGACGGGTTAAAATCGGCTTATCCACATTCTAAGGACTGCAATAAATTCTACAGCACATCTGCCGTGGACCAGCCGAACTGCCTCCAAGTAGCGCGTTGCCCGCCGCAAGTGAAGCGCCGTCCGTCTCCTGTCATTAATTCCATCGTTATGCAAATTTCCGCTCCGACTTCTGTTTCGTTTCACTGTTTAGCATATCAATGGTGCAATTTTCTTCCATTATTGAAATTAATTATTTTTGATCGTCCTTAATTGGAGTAAATTGAAGTGGATGCACCTTTTAATGAAATATTTTTATACTTCAATTAAAATTAATTACAATTTGTCAACGATCCAAGGCAGGCGAGTATATGCGCCGGCCGAGAGGGAATGATTGCGCACGTCACTCACATACGGTAGTAAGGGGGCGAGGGTGGGGTTGCAGGACAGGTAATTACAGCTGCAATTCGAATCACAGTGCATCCATCGGGACGGCCGCCCCCGGCGCGGATTACGGCATCAGCGCCCATCATCTCGGCCGCTGTCTCGGCCGCTGTCGGGCGGCCGAGATGATGGGCGCACTAATTGCAAGCGGCTAACATGCCGCGATGGTGCTGCATCCGGCGCCGAGTGACAGCCGAGAGCTGCAAGTGGAAGCCGCTGCGATGCAACTTTCCCAATTTTCTCCTCTCGGGAACTTTTGGCTAATCTCACATCTGTGTGTCGACAAGTGTTCACAAGTCAGCTGACTTGTGAACACTTGTCGACAATATACTTCGTGTTTGAAACAACGTACATACACGGATAGATACAATCCGCATCATTCGTCAACAGCAATAGTCAATGTTTGAGGTTATCTGAATGCAATCAAATATTTATTTTGTTACACACAGTCATGTCACTTTTTAAACTTTATTCTATAGAAAAATAATGTAATTTAATAAAGATGACGATAATAAATAAGAAATGTTCACGTTACATCAACAGCGGCGCACCGCAGCATACAAACGCGCAGCAAATAGCGAAATATTCATGAGCAAGTGACGATCATTGAAAAGTCTGCTTGAAAGGGACTCAGTCACACCAGCCTCGAGAAACATACATTTGTGATACTTATTTCTAAATACCGCGCTTTAAAACGCATTTCCGTTAGCTTACTTGTTTTCCAGTGGCGATGAGGCCCCGCGGGCGGCGCGAACTATTCACGTGCTGCAAAGAATTTATTGCGAGCATTTTTTGCGGGCGCGCGGATCGCAGTTTAAATATTAAAAAGATATCGGTGCGGCGGCGGATTCAATTCAATCCACATGTTTGCAGCTAACATTTTAATATAACTGCTTAGTTTTGTTCCCGTATTGGTCGTGGTCCACCTGCGTGGTACACCTTACTTAATAATTTAAATAATTATTATAGCTTACCTACTTGTAAACTTTGAATGTGATAAAAATTTTATCATTTTCATTTTTGCGTGATTTCTCAATTATTTTCATTTAGCATTTTTCTGTTTCATCATCTTCCTCCTTCATCATTGATGTGTGGTTGCGTTTGCAAGAGTGCTCTAATGAAACAACCGGACCACCTAATGAGGCGTGTTGATGTACCATGAAGCCCCTCCGCAGCCCGCGGCGCGCCCGCTTTGTTGCTCGAGTATCTCGGAGTAGTAATGAAGGCGGCGGCGGTCCCACCTATTGTCTCCTGTTGTCCGCGACTGCGACACAGGACCACCCTTAACATTTACAAATTATGCGAGTTAACTTCGAGTGGAGTGTGCATAAAAGTGTCCCGTCCAGTGTGGTCTGGCAAACCATGATCAGTAGTTATGGGCTTTATAAAGATATCCAGAGCGCTAGCTCAACAGCGTCAATCGAACTCGACATTTGTAAAAATCATCGTTCGAAATTAAATAAGGTGGTTCGATCACAGATTAATAAATAGTACTAGTTCGATTCAAATGTAAGATGGTACTAGCGAAGCTTGCAGCGACATTCGAAGTAACAGAACGGCATCGACATGAGGGAGGCGCCGCAGGGCGCGCGCACACGAGCGAAGCCCGCGCCAGCGGAGGAATGAATCAGGCAATGTGATGTTCACATTAGGGGAAATGAATATTCAGAATAATTCAGATGTGGAGCAGACGCGAGCCGCGAGCATCATATACGTGCGAAGGCGTTACTTCTTAATCAACATACTTCAATGACACCACAATTATTCCTGAGTTTCTTTATCAACTTAACATGAGTTTGAATATAGACAAACTCGAATGATAAAGTGCCAGATGTTCACAAAACAGTACTTATTTAGCGGATCTATGTTAGTATAATAAATAATATTCATGACTTGGTCAACGCTAAATTGGTTCGGCCGCCCGAGCCGCCGCCGCGCTCCGGCTAATCGGCAGCGGTGATGTGTCGGCGCTGGGCGTCCGTGTCCGGGACACAATTAGTTTTGCTCTCGTGTGACAATGGCATTAGCATATTGCGAGGACGTTACGTTTAGCTAACTTAGATTGTTTAGCCCATCTTGTATTAGCTCTATCTTATACATAATAAGGAATACATGTATGCATAAACTCATAGTCGTCGTCTATCTATCTATACTAATACTTGGACAAAGGGGTCCTCAGGATAATGAGAATAATTAAATTAATACTATGTAAAATAAGATATACTTTTAATAGGATGGTAAAATGAAGTGACGTGACATAAAAATACAATTTCTTTTATAACTTATCAAAGACAACATTTGTAATACATTATAAAATAGGTTTTATTTACTTAAACTATTCTCCAATACTAATATTATAATTAAAGAAGTAAAGTTTGTGTGTTTGTATATTTGTTAAATTGTAAGGGGTAATCTGGGGATCTACTGAACCGATTTTAAAAATTCTTACACCAATAGAAAGCCACATTATTGCTGAGTGTCATAGGTTATATAAAAAACCGAAAAATAAAAAGGCTTTTATGTGGTAGTCGGTTTTGCAAAGTGAATCGGAGAAAAAACGGTCGAATGAAAGCGTTTCTTACGAAAGCCTGTACTAAAAAAGGATTATTAATATTATGCCCAACGAAGTGGGCACGGGTCAGCTAGTACAATATAAAACAATACCGTGATAGGTGACTGACAGGCAAAGCACAGCCTAAACCCTTGGACCTACAGACTTGAAATTTGGAGAGAATGTTCCTTGAGTATTCTAGGGGAGCACTAAAAAGGGATTTTTCGAAATTTCGATCCTAAAAGGGAGAAAAGGGGATTTGTATGGAGACTTAACTAAATATCAACACACAGCCCGATCGACACCGATGGGTCTAGAGATTCCAAATTTGAAATATAGGTTCCTTACGACGTCTAGGGGTGACTAAGAAAGGACTTTCAAAAATTCCCACGGGAAAGCGAGACAGACGCAAACGTAGTTGCGAGGTTAGGTATTTCAACGCACAGCCCAAGATAGTAATGTCGAGGATAGAAATGGTTTTGTGGACGAGTTATAAACTCTGCTTTTCACTTTGATTTCAACGCACAGCCCAAACCGCTGGGTTAGAGATTCCAATTTGGAGTATGTAGGACCGGACCGACCAGCCCCCTTACTCTTGAAGATAATTCCGCACGATCGCCATTGGATTGTTAATTTTAGGTACTCTTTACAGCTAAACTAGCGCTAACTAAATAAAATCGGATTGTATGCTAACCAAATAGTTAGTAAAGTATAAAATTTCAATGGTACGAATTAGAATTTGCTGTTAATTTTGCATTTGAAATTATACAGAATTGAAATTAAAATCGCGATTGTTATGCAGAGTAGGTAACCTAGCTGATCAGACCGGATGGAACCGTAGCGTACCGGGCCGTGCCGGACCGGACCGGAATTTGTTTCAGAAGAAAAATATGCTAATTGTTAGTAGGCCACGCGGGCGAAGCCGCGGACAGAAGCTAGTATAATGTATAAACGATATTGCTTTTCTACCTCTGATACTTTTAAAAAGAAATATGTTCGTGTTTACTTACAAGCAGAACTATGCGAGGGTTCGATTTGTGCCGTGGACTGGATTATGTCAATGATCAATTACGCGCCGTGTCGAAGCATAACTAGGCATTATTAGCGCGAGGAGATGAATACGCGCGATAAATATCCGCCGGAGGGCGCGGACGTCTAACGGCGGCCGTTGGTTGCGACGCCACTCGTCAGGAGCAGGACACCCTAAAACACCACATAGACATCTCCTTAGGTTATCGTTTCCTTCTTTACATTATTAAAAGTTAGAAAATTCTTGACTGACTTGACTGAATTTTAATTTCTTTCATGACACTTGCGTCAATACACAGTAATAAATTATTGTTAATTAATACATTGTTGTGGTCGTCGGCGTCGGGTTACATTCCAGGAATCATAAATTAATTGGCGACTCCTTGTGTTGTGATAATTAGCGATTCCAAACTCCCTTGAAACCATCTTAGGTAATTCCCGCCAGTCCCGTGAATTAGCTCGCGTTTGTTCCGGCGTTATTCGGCGACATGCTTGGGCTACATGAGTTCGCGGAAGCGACAACAACCATTATTATTGAACGCCGCTCGGGGAGCAATCAGCGCCGACGGAATTGACTATAGATTACTGTAGCATATTATATTGTGTTCGGAGGCGGGGCGACGCCACCGTGACTTTGGCTTCATTTCACGAAATGCATCCAAAATATTCAAAGAGCTCCGCCACGTTTTAGGGAACTGAAAACAAAGAGATTTGACTAGGGGGATGCTCCATGTCGCCGCAAGCTTATTCCATTTTTGTATTAAAATAATGTCGTGTAAAAGAATGAAATCTATTGTAAAATATAAATTTTAGGGCACAGCGGATAATCCACTCAAATCGGAGCAGCCCGTCTGGGGAAGGACCTCCACCTTACAGAAGATCGTAGCCAAATAGCATTGTTCTCGGCCGTGTTGTGTTCCTAGGGTGAGTAAGGTCTCCAGAGCTCCACTTTTGAGATTGGAAATGTCTTTTCGTTCGCTCCAGTGTAGGCTCCGATTTCACGAAAAAGTTCCCCTTATATCTCGGAGAGTTGTGAAGATATGATATTCAAAAAAGACTCAAGACGCGTATTCACGAGAAAGGTGCAAAAAGAATTATTTGAGAAAGTCAAAAACGAAAAAAGTTATGGCCGAAATTGTGAAAATAAAAATCTTTTTTTTAATGATATTTTGGAAACGGAGAATGATATCAATTTGAGAAAAACTCCTCTGGACAATTTAGTCAGCTACAATTAGGCGAGTTTCAAATGCACCGATTTCATTTGTAGACCAGTTGCTACATAACCGAGCTACAACAAAGGCGAGTTACAAATGCACCGATATGATACTAACTCAAAATGCGCAATATTACTTACTCTATTCTCACAAAATACAGACGCAGTATCGAGCAACAATGCGTTTCGTTTGATGACTGAGAAATTCGGAAGCCTAACTCCATCCCCTTGTCCTTTTCCCATTTCTCCCTATTCCCTTCCTTATAATAGGCAACGCAATGGTTGCGCCCCTGGTATTTCTGATATGCATAGGCAGTGGTAACCACGTTGGCAAGTGGCTCCTCGCTTGCTTGTGTGCTTGTGGTATGAAATAAAAAAAATAATCTGATAGTGATTGGAATGAAATAGGGACGAAACCATAAAAAACTGCAAATAAATTTTAAATTAAAAATTTAAAAAAACCCCGACTCAAACCTCTAAAAATTAAATAAATAATATTTATGTACCTACCACCACCTCATGTGATGACGCTTAGGAAGTATTATGACTAATACTATCAACTAATATAAATAAACTATCATAGGTAGATAATAGTAGATTTTACAACAAGTGCACAAAACGAATCATTTCTATCAGAGACTTTTAGCAGCCCGAGCCGAAGGCGAGGGCTGATAGTAATGTCGAGGATAGAAATGGTTTTGTGGACGAGTTATAAACTCTGCTTTTCACTTCGATTGCGAGGAAATAAATAAATAAACGCACGAAAAACAAGACCTGTTTCCCCTTTCCCGCCGCTTTTTTTTTTTAAATCTTACAACTTTAAAATTAGGCTTGGGCTGCAGACCTATACAGCCTACAATTAAATTAATTTTGTAATAAAATAATTTTCTTAAATTAATTAAATAACCTACCGTACTTTAATTTAAATTTTAATATCTTTTATGACTTAAAAAACACATATGGCAAATAAATTAAAGTAAATATTATAAAATAACAAATTCTATCTCTGAACTTTTTGTTGTGTTTGGCTGTATGGCTTATTTTTCCTTTGTCTTAATATAGATACATTTATGAGTTTACTTTTCTGCCCTTGTGCACAAAATTCGATTTTGTGCAGCCTATATCCTGCGCAAATAAGCACTTTCTGAGCATGAGAAGTGAAAATATTATTTATTTACTTTTCACCTTGTAACCTTTTCCTTATCCCGACTTTGTCGTCGCTCAGCGACAATATTTTTTCGGATTCCCTAGATTCATTTCTAATGTGCTCGATAGTCGTGTGAGGCACGAAATCTGTGAATTTTTTGGTGGGAGGGTTGGCAACGCGTGAGTGATATTGCAAGCGTCTATAGGTTACGGTGATGCTTACCATCAGGCGGGCCGTATGCTTGTTTGTCAACTTTGTGGCATAAAAAAAATGTTATTCAAAAGGCTCCCGTGATTCAAATTCCAAAAACTGTCACAAAATGGTTCACGTGCAAAACGTGTCGTGTACTACTCGCAAAGTTTAATTCACTTACACCTGAGCACGTAAAGAAATAAAGTGCACTTTATGGCGGCAATAAGGCCGGAACACGCGCCGAGCTCGCTGCGGCCGCGCGATTGTTTATTTAGCACATTAGCGTCCGGCGACGGCGCCCGTGTCTGATGACAATTAGGAGGACAAAGAGGCAGGGCGGCCAGGAAATTGCCTTCTTGCACGAGCCAACTGCGCTGACCCGCCCGTACCCACTAAGAAATCTGTGGATTGGCGAGATGGAGCAAACACATTGAAAAGTAATTGGCAGTTTCGATTGATAAATATCGACGTCACAGCTTGGCTCTTCAGCGAACGTTGTGTCAGTGACACACTTTTATTCGTTACGATCCCTTATTCATCGCCGGCCGCGCAGTAAATTATATGAATAATAGAGCGGCCGCGCGATCGGCCGCGCGAATGGCCGCTCGCCGTAAATCCGCCTTTATTGCTTCGATTTTACGCGCGGCGCCGCCTCAGCACTTCGCCGGCGCTACGTTGTAGCTCACTCCGGTTTTATCTCCTGCGACACGTCTGCATACAATTGTAGGGCTGGTTATTCTTCGAGCTAAAACTTTAAATAAATATGTTTTCTTTACTTGTATAGCAAAAAGCGAGTTTCTTTTTGAAATACTGAGCATACCCGGAACACTGTTGTTCGTAATATATCTTACTGCGAGTTTATCTTGTTAATTTCATCGCTGCCCCGCACTGATCCTCGCAATATTTACATGGCCAAGTCACCCTGTATGTTCTATAAAAGAAAATTAAAAACGTGCCACAATTACGCCACACATGTGCGCGGCGGTAATTAGGCGATCCGCTGTCGCGGCACGGACGCGCGGCGGCTCGGCCGCATGCAACCGTGTTTGAATATGTCACTAATATAATAAGCTTATTCAGTGATTTCGACTGTGGCCGTATGTTCGTTCCAAAAATATTCTACGACTGATGTGACTATTTCTGCTTAATAAATTTTAATTTTATCATGCACTACCAGTGTTTGGATAAAATCATTTTAAACCCGAGTTACTTATTTTCAACTTAATTACACGTGTAAGTTGCCATGATGTCATGATGTTATGTGTGCTACTAGTCAAACTGACAAGTTTCACCAAAAGTCAATCAATTTTGGGAATGATCAAAGATGCCGTCGACGCGTGTGGCGGCTGTGGACTTCGCTTTAGTCCTCTGTGAACAGTGACGCGCAGCGGGAGATCAGGAGAGTCAAACGACAGTTAATTAAGATAATTGCTTTCTCACATGTTTCGTGTCAGTGTGCAGTCTTTACACAATTTTATATATACTTTTATATATCCATAGCCGCCGTCGAAATCAGTCAAAATACTCGCTCATCCTCTGCTTTGGTGCAAAGCGTTCATGTGCTGCTATGGGAAATTGCGTCGGTCAGGGGGTCCCCAAGGTCGAGGGGCGGGGGGTTAAGCTGGGGGGGGGGGACAGAGGTTTTACGGTGGCATCTCCGGGATTCGCGTCACGCGCCGCCGCGGATTCGTTTCACGAGCGGCCTTTTTATAATTTAATCTAATGCCTTGTTACAATCACAATGATATAAAGGCGTGTGAAGCGAGCGAATATTCATAAGCGCGTTTTGCGCACATAAGTCACCCGTATATCTTTTCTAAATAAATGACTAACTTTATTTCTAAACTTCATTTTTAATTACTGTTCGAATAGCTGTGAGCGTAACACACCTAGCATATCGGTAGGTACTTACTAATCGCCATTTTAATTTTTTATGTAAATACCAAAAATGGAAGCCCTAGAAGCCGGGCTATTTACACCTGCCCGCTTTGGCGCACATGGCGCTATTATTACAATGGGCGCCGGACACGCGGCGGCACATAAGGGCCGACAGGGAACTGGCCAGTGCCGTGTGTGCGTGGCGCGCATAGGGCCAGCAACTGCTCGCGAACTGGATATCTAGGAACCGAAGGGACATGAAACACGCCGGCGACTGTAGCGGCTCGTTTGACAAGCCGGCTACGCGGCTTGACGTTTCATTACGCGCGACCGGCGTGTGTGGAGGGACCACTTAATGAGCACCCGCCGTATGCAAACACAAATTTGCGGCGAGCGCGGGGCGGGTGCGGGGCGGGCGCGGGGCGGCGGCGCTCGGACAATGCGAATTCACGTCACGCGCTCTCATTTGGGATTTTTAGGATTCAATCTAAAAAGGTAAAAACGGGACCCGCAATTACTATGCTTAGTTGGTTTCGAGCGGACATAGGTAGGTACTTAAGTCGTACGTACTTTACGGTTTTGCAAAATTCCGGCATTGTTGCGGACTCGGGCGCGCCGACGAATATAAATGCGGCGGAGGCGGGAAAAGCCAGCGCTACGTTTTTCGTAAACGCCTACGCGGGTGCTACGCGCTGCTACGTGGGCTCTACGTGAGCGCTACCTGTGTCTACTAGTGCTACGAGTCGTAAATCGGAGGAAGATGACGATGGATTTAGGAGGTTCTTGGTTGATTTGATTCTCGGGTCGCACTGAGGCCGCACCCCATTTACACCTACGAACACTATGCGCGGGAAGGGCGCGCTCGTCGACATGTCAAGTCAATTTCGTATCAACAATGTTTATGTCCAACAAAGTAAAACCATCTATGTGCAGTTAGCGGCTGTCTTTATATGGCACCGCATTATATTTTGGACGCTTCAGGTATTCATTAATTAGTATTCATTTGTAATGACAGAATACAAATTAACGTTCCATGCGCAGCTTGTTTAGTAACAAATCGCATTGTTTCCGCGATCGCTTCTAATGCGGACTATGTATTTACGGCGACTCACAGCGAGGCGATAATAATAACCATAACAACATTAGTTCCAAATACACCGACATAATGTCGAATGTGTACATTAGCATAATACGCCTTGTTGGTTGCGTTAATACCAAGGTTTCGGGATTATGGCTTCAAACACTTGTTCATTAAAAGCAGTTTTTGCCCGCCGTGGCGGTTTAGACAGCGCCCGCCGCGGCGGCTGCTGTTTTAATTGCGCTGAGTTATAGAGACGTTAATGAGCGAGTTAGCGGCCCCCGCCCCCCGCCCCCCGCGTCCGCTGCACGCAAGCTGCTGCAGTAAATCTTCAAATCGAAATATTTGCAAAGTCCGATTTTCTTGACAAACCAATACTAGGCCAACCGTGCGTCGGCTCCAGGCCCCGCTCACGGGCTGTCGCTACATTTAGCCAATAAACAGCCGATTTCCCCGGTAACAAACCGTGTTTGCTGATGCCCACGCGCTATCGTGCCGTCTATGAGGCGCCGCCGATAAACAATCCTAGCATTGCACACATAGAGTTCAATGTGCGCCGCGAGCGCTCTGCCGATGCTTGTGACCAAACTCGACATAATGTTGACCGTAAGCTAAGCAAGCAACACGAGTGTAGGCTGCGACACGCGGCGAACAAACGGACAATGCGGTGCGCGGCGCCGATACCGCTTGATGGACGGGCGCCGCGAGCGCAGCAGCATTTGCACCCGAGGCGCGCGGAGATAGAGAGAATAATTAACGCGATCTTGATCCAAGCGTAGCTTGAAAACCTGTGACCACCGCGTCATCTGCGAGACGCAGCACGCGCCGCAGACCAGTCAACTTTGTTTAATTCTGTTTAACCTCTCATACTTTATTTGTATAGTCTGTAAAGTCCTAACGTACTTTGAGGGGCGGAATGTTTAAGTCTAAAGTAAATTCAGTTTGTAAAACGTTTCCAAAACAAAAAGAAGAAGACGACGAATTGTCAATGTCAGTTCAATTCGTTCAAAGTTTTGCTCTCTTCCGGCCTCGCTCTAAAAAATGTAACAAATAACAATATGTGTACGAACTCGAAATAAAGTGATTAATCCAAAATCATAGTTTAAATAGTAAATAGATATCAAAAATAAACATCACTGCTACATTCCCGAACATTTTGGTCCTTGAACGCGCCGCATAGTTAAAATCAGTGAAGTAAAAATAGTGTGTGAAATAGTGTGTGAACATTGTGGACTCTCGTAACAATCTTATCTCAGTGCAATCTTTCATTACAAATAGCAAATAGTAATACATACCTAACAAAATGGAAGCGTTGCAATTTAGTCAATTAGAAAAATATTCACAAATAAAACGATTGTTAGAAAACTTTAGAAAAAGTCCCAAAGATAGAATAACACAAGCATACTTAGAAACTAGATTGGAATTGTTAGAATCACATTGGCATAGTGTAAAAACTAAACACGAAGACTTAATAATTGCCTCAGCAGAGGAAAAGACGAAATTAACATACTTTCAAAACAACATTTATGATGCTTGTCAAGACCTATACCTAGACTTTAAAACTATTATTAAAGAAAAAATAAACTCATTAAGTACTCATACAACCTCAGATAATTCACAGTGTAGTAGTAACACACAACCAATGGCAAAGTTGCCTCCAATTCAATTAACAAAGTTTTCTGGAGAGTTTAGAGATTGGTTGTCGTTCCATGATCTATTCACATCATTAGTACATGACAATCCTACCTTAAACAAGGTTAACAAATGCCAGTATTTGAAATCTAGTTTGCTTGGAGAAGCTGAGCAGTTAGTGAATCATATATCAGTCACAGAAAATAATTATGATATAATATGGAATAAATTAAATAACCGTTACAATGATCGTAGGAGAATAATGAATGCTTACATTGCTAGACTAATGTATCAAAAACGAATGACAAATGAGTCCTCCAAAGCTGTCAAAGACTTACTTGATATAACGTCGGAATGTTTAAGCTCACTGAAAGCAATCAATGTGCCAGCAGACGGCTGGGATGATATAGTAGTATTTATCATACACTTCCGGACACTTGAATCGAGCCACCCAGCATTTTCAACTTTGATTGCTGGTAACTTAACAAAAGTATATGATCAACGAAAAAGTTTTTATGCAATTTTGAAGCTGGTACACTTTACAATAATAAGGTATACTTAATTCCAAATTTAAATTTCAATAACTTGATAAAAATTACAATTTTAAGTGAAACTTGTCCTGTATAACCTTTCTCAAAGACAAGACTCGGGTTGAATTTTTGAAAAAAAAAAGGAATTATTGGAAAAAAAACAATTCAGTAACTTGTATTGCCTCCGAGAGAGTCTATGATTGCAGTCATGCGATTTGGCATGGAGTTAATCAACGTCATTATGAAGTGTTGTGGAATGTTCTCCCATTCCTCCTCGATGGCAACTCTCAGCTCTTCCAAAGTTTGTGGTGCTGGTTGGTGAGCTCGAACACGCCTCTTTAATTCGTCCCATAGACGTTCGATGGGATTCATATCAGGGCTCCTTGCTGGCCATTCGATTGTCGTGATTCCAACATCATGAAGGTATGCCCTGACGATTCCTGCAGTGTGCACTCTTGCATTATCATGCATAAAGATGAAGCCTTGGCCTACAAATCCAGTATATGGCATCACATGAGTCTCTAGGCAATGGTTAATGTATCGACGGGCATTTAGTGTTGGTAGACGTGGTCCTGTCACAACCTCTAGCCCAGTTTTACCATCGGCAGATATTCCTCCCCAGACTATCCACGAGCTCCCGCCATAACTCACTCTCTCTTCAATACAACACTGAACAAAGCGCTCTCCCCGCCTTCGGTAGACCTTCCTCCTTCCATCATTACCATAAAGCATAATCTTAGTCTCATCAGTAAAGAGTACCTTGCTCCATTGGCGTTGAGTCCAATGCAAATGTTCGCGTGCAAACTGTAAGCGCGCCATTCGGTGAGCTCTTATCAGTTTCGGCCCGTTGGCTGGCTTATGTGGGCTCAGACCACGTTCTTTAAGTCTTCGTCTAATTGTTCGCGCGGAAACAGTCACTCCATGAAAGTCTCGAAGCTGTTCTTGGATCTGTACAGAGGTGAGGTGACGATTTCGTAAACTGGTTGTCGCGATAAATCGATCCTGTCTTTCTGAAGTTACCCGAAATCGCGGTCTTCCTGGACGGCGCACGTATCCACCAGTGTCGAGGTATCGATGGTATACCCTTTGCACAGCAGAACGGCTTAAAGCAAGCTGTGATGCTACATTGCGCTGACTTTGGCCCGACTGTAGAAGCGCCACAGCTTGCGCGGATAGAAGAGGCGGTTTATCCATAATTTTAACATTTAAATGGCTCAAATAAAAAAAAAAACATGTTTACGATGTCTTAATTTCAAAACAATTACGGTGAATTCAAAATTATGGAGTTAAATAAAAAAAATATGTTAATTTAGATCAACTTTTCTTTTCAAAAGAATGCACTAATTTGGATTTTGTTTCGTTTTTCCATTTGATAAATTCAAAATTGGAACAACAGCACTTCAAAATCATTATGAATATACCAGCATCAAAACTGCATAAAAACTTTTTGATTAACTTAAGAATATTTTTATGTTCTATGTCATTACACATAAAAATGTAGGGTGGCTCGATTCATGTGTCCGGAAGTGTAGTACAGAAACTAGATAATGAATCGCACAAGTTATTCGAACAACGCTTACAAGACACCGATAAATTACCAACTTGGCAAGATCTTTCTAAATTCTTAAACAATAGATATAAAACATTAGAATCAGTAAAAAATAAAGATACCCATAGTATAACCTCGCAACCGAGAATTACAACAGCGAAAACCTTCACAACTGGTGTATCATATAACACAAATTGCCTGTTTTGCAATGCAGATCATAAAATATATTCCTGTCAACAATTTCATGATTTAGAAGTTAACGATAGACAACGGTATGTACAGAAACATAACCTATGCTTTAATTGCCTAAGAAAAGGACATTCTATGAAAACTTGCACTCAGTCTGCATGTAGAAAATGTGGACGCAAGCATCACACATTATTACATGGATATAGTATTCCAGCTAGCACATCAACAAACCAGATTCCTAAAACCAGTGAACAAGTTAATGTAGCAGTTATAGAACCCACAGATAGTATAGAACAAATAAATAGTATCACCATGAAGACATCCACAAGTAAACCCTCTCCAGTCATATTAGCAACTGCGTTGATAAAAGTACAGTCAAATAGAAACAATAGCATTCACACCCTTCGTGCACTTGTTGATCAAGGATCACAAGCCTCATTGATTACCGAAGGAGCGTGTCAACAACTGGGTCTTAGAAAAGCATCTATTAAAGGCGACATAGTTGGGATTGGTTCAAACAAGTCCCCCACCAAAGCCATGGTAGACTTAGAAATAATGTCTCGATACAACCCAGAGAAAAAAGTGAAAGTGCATGCATATGTATTGAAATCCTTAAGCTCATACATACCAAAACAAGCACACTCAGTCGATTGGCCACAACTCAATAGTTTACAGCTAGCAGACCACACATTCACACAGCCAGGTCGCATCGATATACTCCTTGGTGCAGACATATTCGCAGATATTATACAACAGGGTCTGATAATTTATAGAAATGAGACAAACTCACTAGTGGCACAACAGACTTCCTTAGGTTGGTTGATTTCTGGTAGTAGTGACAAACGCAACAATCAACAAACAAATAGAGTATTCACTCATCATATTAAACTTGACATAGACACAACACTCCGTAGATTCTGGGAGCTCGAAGAAGCAGCACCTGAAAAAAGGATATCAACAAATGATGAGTTGAAATGTGAAAAACACTATATAGAAACACATAGAAGAAAAATAGATGGCAGATATGAAGTACAATTACCATTTGCAGTCAATCCTCCTGACCTTGGTGAATCGAAATCTATCGCATTAAAAAGACTTAGATCTGTTGAAAGACAATTTAGTAAACATCCAGACTTACAAACTAGATATAATGATTTTATGAGAGATTGCCTAGAACAAAACCATATGGAACCCGCTTCACCTAACAACAAGTCGGATACTGACATGTGCTACTTACCACATCATGCCGTGATAAATGAACAGCACCTTACTACCAAATTGAGAGTTGTAGTGGATGCATCGGCCAAGACTAGCAAAGGTAAGTCATTAAATGATAATTTATTCATTGGCCCATCGCTTCAGGCAGATTTGAGAGACACCACCTTGAGATGGCGAAAACATGCTGTAGTTTTAGTGGGAGACATAAAACAGATGTATAGACAAATAGATGTAGCAGAAAAGGATAGAGATTACCTTAGAATATTGTGGAGATTTTCATTACATGAACCCATACAACACTTTAGATTCACAACAGTCACATATGGTACTTCATGTGCTCCATATCTAGCAATAAAAACATTAAAACAACTAGCTGAAGATGAAAAGAATAATTTTCCCGAGGAAGTTACAGATATAGTACTCCAAGACTTTTACATGGATGATTTACTTACCGGAGCGCCTACATCTGAAAGAGTAATAGAACTGCAACATTATTTAATAGACCTACTAAAGAAAGGCGGTTTCTTACTCCATAAATGGGCATCCAATAGACCTGAAATTGAAACTTCTACACAACCGAATAGAAAGATTTTAGGAATAGAATGGAACAATCAATCAGATAAATTTGAACTTACCTGTCCACTTGATGATAGTAATGAGAAACCAACCAAACGAACGATACTGAGAGATATCGCCAAGCTATATGATCCAGCAGGCTGGTTAGCACCCGTAGTAGTCGTGGCAAAAACTTTCCTGCAGAAATTATGGACAGAAGGTTTAGATTGGGATGATCAATTATCCGACACACTTAAAACAGAATGGTTAGAATTCCGTAAAAAATTATGTGATATGCCAATCATAGAACTAGATAGATGGCTTGGGATGTCAGAAGATATAGTAAAAGTTGAGATACACGGATTTTCAGATGCGTCTGATATTGCATATTCAGCAGTAGCTTATTGTCGCACATTCTCACCTGATTCCATTAGAGTCACTATGATAGAAGCTAAAACCAAAGTAGCACCTGTAAAGAAAATATCAATACCTAGACTGGAGCTTTGTGGGGCAGTCTTACTTGCAAAGTTGCTAGATAGAATACAACATGTGTTGAATATCCCTATAGACAACATATATGCATGGACAGATGCAACAATAGTCCTAGCTTGGTTACAACGACCTCCAAGCTACTGGAACACCTTCGTGGCAAATAGAGTGACAGAGATCACAAATGCAATAGATCCGGAAAGATGGCATCATGTCTCGACGTTGGACAATCCAGCAGATGTGGCTTCTCGTGGTATTTCCCCTCTGGAGCTGCAGTCACATATGCTGTGGTGGAATGGTCCATCGTGGCTTCATGAAGATACTGCACTACCTGTAAAAAACATTAGTGGAGTGATTAATACAACAGATATAGAAAAAAGACATAAAGTGAAGTGTAATGTTGTTGTAGAACCGGAACCTGAAACAGAAAAAATAGACATTATTAGTAAATATTCGAGCCTAACTAAACTGGTAAGAGTAATTAGCTATTGCTTAAGATTCTATTACAAATGTAAAAGCAAAACAAAAGGAATAAACTTGCCTACTTTTATAGATACCACTTACCTTAACTCTGTAGAATTGAAGAACTCAATGAATATATTAGTAAAAGTCTCGCAGAAATCTGAAAACATAAATAAAAAACATATCATAAAACTCAATCCTTTTGTGGATGACCAAGATATTTTAATAGTAGGTGGGCGTATTCAAAATTCTAATTTAAATTTAGAAACTAAGCACCCCGTCATTTTGTCAAAAGATGGTAAGTTAGCTTACCTGATAGCACATGATTCACATTATAAGACGTTGCACGGTGGTATTCAATTAATGCTTAATTACATTAGAACTAGATATCACATAATTGCTGTAAAATACTTACTTAAACAAATACTTAGACAATGTGTAGAATGTTGTAGACACCGTGGCACAACTATTACTCAACTGATGGGTATGCTTCCTAAAGACAGAGTGAAACCTCAGAGACCATTTTTTGTAAGTGGAGTAGATATAGCTGGTCCAATAACTCTGAAGCTATTTAGTGGCCGCTCAAATAAAACTCAAAAGGCTTATATTGCATTATTTGTGTGCACAGCTACTAAAGCGGTACACATAGAACTTGTGACTGGACTTAGTACCGAGTGTTTTCTAGCAGCCTTTCGTCGCTTTACGGCACGAAGAGGGCATTGTAAAAAACTTATTAGTGATTGTGGTACCAATTTTATCGGGGCCAGTAAAGAGCTTCAGATTATGGCCGGAAAAAGTGTATGTAACTTACCGTTTGAAATTGTTGAAATGTTGGCTTCAGACGGTACCGAATGGCAGTTCAATCCAGCAGGAGCTCCCCATATGGGAGGCTTATGGGAATCAGCCATAAAGTCCATGAAGAAACATATTAATCGTGTTTTAGGAGATAGTAAACTTACGTATGAAGAGTACTCTACGTTGTTATGTCAAATAGAGAGCTGTTTGAATTCTCGTCCATTAACTTGCATAGATAATGAAGAAAATAATACAGTTGCTTTAACACCGGGCCATTTCTTAATCGGAGAAAACCCTATTGTAGTTCCTGATGAAGATCTTGAAAATACTTATGTTCCTTATACTAAGAGATGGATTTATTTACAGCAAAAATTGCAATCTTTTTGGCGTAAATGGAGCCAAGAATATCTAGTAACTTTACAACAAAGAACAAAATGGACTAGGATTCAAGACAACATTAATATTAATAGTATAGTTTTGGTAAAGGATGAACGATTGCCACCAACCAAATGGTTGATGGGTAGAATAGTAGAAACCCACCCTGGTTCCGATGGTCTGATCAGAGTGGTTAGTATTAAATGCAAAAATACTATAATTAAAAGACCTATTCATAAGCTTGTTTTGTTGCCCATAGAAGAATAAATTCTTTCTTTTTCTTTCATTTTAAATAGATACAGTCCACAGAACATATTATTGTTAATTTAGTAGTTACAGTTTATCCAACTTTGTTTAATTCTGTTTCTTCGTTCTCATACTTTATTTGTATAGTCTGTAAAGTCCTAACGTACTTTGAGGGGCGGAATGTTTAAGTCTAAAGTAAATTCAGTTTGTAAAACGTTTCCAAAACAAAAAGAAGAAGACGACGAATTGTCAATGTCAGTTCAATTCGTTCAAAGTTTTGCTCTCTTCCGGCCTCGCTCTAAAAAATGTAACAAATAACAATATGTGGACTGTCAAGTTGGCGTTGCTTTTTGACACACGTGCTCCTATTATTTTTCCAATTTTCATTGTTTTCTTCTAATTTTATTGAGTTTTTTTCATTGTTTGTTGGTGGTGGTTATTTGTGCAGGTAAGTAGTTTCCTTCCCCTGTACTCTTGAGTGGCATACAATGATGAGGGACCCCCCGGATCCTCCGGATCCTCCGGATGATAGGCGGTCTCCACTAATATTTACAAGTGATAATGGCCTTCACTTTGAATCCCCTCCTATAGAAGTGTCTAGGAAGCGTCCCGCAGATGCTTTACAAAAGAACCCGGATAAACGAACCCGCGACGATCTCAATCCTGAATCTACAGTTGCGATCGAACAATTATACACACACCCAAAATACTCGGAATCACGTACTTATAATGAAATGGATTCAGGCCCATTTGTAGTTCATGTGTCCAGAGTTGATCCAGATCCAGCTGCGGGTACCACTATCCGCTCAATTAAATTTGGACAGTTTCTCCACAAGAACAAAATTTCTAACATTGTCAGAGATGGTGTGTCCAACATAGGACGAAACAGGATTGCTGTTCAATTTAAATCAGCTGTTCATGCCAATAACTTTGCCAAGTCTCACTGCCTGGCGGAAAATAAATATCAGGCAACAATACCCACATACAATGTGACACGCATGGGCGTAATCAGAGGGATACCTGTTGATTGGTCCATGAGCGAATTAGTGGAGTCCTTGGACTTGCCCGACCACTGTGGAATTGTACTTAAAGCAAGACGATTAAACCGTAAGAGTACTGCCAATGGAAATACAACTTGGTTGCCAACTCAAACTGTGGTCCTTACTTTCGCTGGTCAGAGACTTCCTAACAAAATTTATTCCTTCAACTCATCCGTTATAGTCCAGCCATACCAAATCCCAACAATTCAATGCCATAACTGCTGTCGCTTTGGTCATGTGAAATCACAGTGCCGTTCTCAACCTCGATGCTACAGATGTGCCCAAAACCACCTCGGGGACTCCTGTGAAGTTCTAGAGGGTAAATCTTCTTGTCTCCTGTGCCGTGGTAACCACTTTGCAATTAGTAAATTCTGTCCGGAGCAATCACGGCAAAGGAACATTAAACTTCTAATGTCCCAGGAAAACATCTCATTCTTGGAAGCTTCAGCCAGAGTTCCATCAACAAGACGCCCCTACAGTGAGGTCGCTAGAGAAACATCTCCCCTGCTTTCCTCTCCTCCACTGTCTCAACCAAATTCCCTAAGACCCACTCAACATATCCCAACAATGTCTAGTTCCTATAGGAAAACAATTTCTACCGTCCCACGCCCACGCCCTCCCCTCTCCCAGGGTTTTGACAGACAAGCTCATCAGGCCATAGTGTCCAACCCCCCTTCCATGCTCCCCAATGGCTGTGCTTTGATTGATCCCTGCTCAGTTCCAGAAGACAGACTGATAGAAACGACGGTATCTCTGTTGACTATCATTCTGTCCAAATTTAATGATGCCTTACCGTCCAACGTTGCCTCCCAACTTCAAACTCTCTTCAAGAACCTGCCGGTAGAAATAAGACATAGTCCTAACTCCAGTGAGCCCAACGATGGGCTCTTGCCAGTTCCTTCAATGGAACTGTAATAGTATCCGTCGCAAAAAACAAGATTTAATTTTTCTTCTCAACAAGTTCTCTGTGGCCGTAGCTGCCGTCTCTGAGACTTGGCTTGTGCCTGGTTCCCATTTCAGGGTCTCTGGGTATGCTTGTCTTAGGGATGACAGAGACGATGGCTATGGAGGATCTGCTGTTCTTATAAATAGACAATATATATATTCTCAACTTCCTCTCCCAACCCACAGTCCATCATTTAATGTTGTGGCTGTGAGAGTAATGGGTATTTCATTTATCTCAATATATATTCCGTATCCTTCTTCGTCTATTATCTCTGAGCTATCTTCTGTTTTTTCTTCTGTTCCTCCTCCCATTTTTATTCTTGGGGATTTCAATGTTCACCACAGAACATGGGGTTCTCATTCCTGTGACGCTTTTTCTACCCAGTTAATAGACCTTTTCGAAGACCTCAATCTCTGCATTTTAAATGATGGCTCTCCAACACGGCGCGTTCCCCCGACTCAGGATATCCGCTCCGTGGTGGACCTCACTGTTTGCTCCTCTTCTCTTGCACCCTTATGTTCCTGGAAAACTTTATTACAGTCTCATGGTAGCGACCATTTCCCTATTATTGTGACAAAACCTCTGTCCGTCGTTGCTACCGTCTCCCCTCCCCCCCTACTTAAATATAAAACGAAAGAGGCTGATTGGTCTAAATACTCTTCTCAAATTGACAATTTCTATGCCACCCGCGACATAAACCTCTCCCCAAACGTAGAGGACAGGTTGTCTATGCTCATGGAAGCTATATTATTTGCAGCTGATGCAAGCATTCCCTTGAAGAAACAAAACCGCAAAAAACTCTCACCCCCTCCTTGGTGGGACTCGGAATGCACCGAGGCAATTGCTGACCGTAAAGCTGCCGAAGTGGAATATGACCTATCCATGAACATAGATAATTTTATTAGGTATAAACAGGTTGCTGCGCGCACGAAACGCACCTTATCCAAAAAGAAGAAACTGGGTTGGATTAAGTTTTGCGAATCACTTTCCCCCAGAATTCCATCCTCAATTGTCTGGAAGAATATCAGAAGGTTCCGTGGTTCCCTGATCGGCCCATCTCCATCAACCAATGATCCTACCCTATGGTTGAACGATTTTGCTGATAAATTATCCCCCCCTTTCGTGCCCATCCAGGGTTGCTTTCCTTCTTCTCACCCCATTTTACAGAGTACTGACAGATTTGACCAACCGTTTTCTCTAACTGAGCTAAGAAACGCCTTACGCGGTCTGCGTGATTCTTCACCTGGCGAAGACGGCATTCCTTACTCCTTCCTCTCCCATCTGGGTCCAACTGGGGAACATCATTACTTAGAACTTTTGAACTCCGTTTTTATATCTGGCGATGTTCCTCAGTCCTGGAGATCACAGGTGATTATACCCATATTGAAACCGGGCAAGGATCCTTCTGACGCCTGTTCCTACCGCCCTATTGCTTTATCGTCCACCCTAGCTAAAGTTCTGGAACATATGATCAAAAATCGCCTCGAATGGATCGTCGAAAATAAGGGATTGTTGGCCAATAGTCAATTCGGTTTTCGCAAGTCTAAGGGCACCTCAGACAGTTTAGCTATTCTGACTTCGGATATTAGGATAGCCTTCAGCAAAGACGAATGTTTGGTGGGTGTTTTCCTAGACATTGCATCTGCCTATGATAACGTCCAGCTTCCGGTGCTCAGGCAGAAGTTACTTCGATTGAGTCTCCCTGAGAGGTTAGTTCGTTGCTCTATCAATCTACTTTTAGGCAGATCAATAACGATTCGATCTTTTAACCACACTCTACAACCCAGAACCATCTGGCAGGGACTGCCGCAAGGTTCAGTCCTGAGCCCTATTTTGTACAGCCTATATACACACGATCTCGAACAGTCCGTTTCTTGTTTTTGTGAAATTCTACAATATGCAGATGACCTTTGTTTGTACGCCTCCGGAAAATCTGTGGAAGACATAAGTAGTCGCTTAAATTCTGCCCTTTACTACCTCAACATCTGGTTAGAAGAACATGGTTTATCCCTTTCTATCCCTAAAAGCAACACTGTAATATTTTCAAGGAAGAGATTTAATCCCGATACTGACATTAATTGTAATGGTCAATCTATTCCAGTTGACAATAAAGTAAAATTCCTGGGTGTTACCTTGGACTCCAGAATGACTGGTGCTCATCATTTCAACTCAGTGGCCCAAAAGTGTGAGAAGGGTGTCAATATTCTTCGATCGCTTTCTGGTGTCTGGTGGGGATCTGATCCCTACAGTCAAAAAATCCTGTATAACGCAGTTGTCCGTAGCCATCTGGATTATGCGTCGTTTCTCCTAGAACCATGCAACAAAAATTCATTAAACTTGGCCGAGAAACTACAGGCGAAAAGCCTAAGAATTATCCTGGGTGCAATGAAATCCTCCCCAAAGAATGCCCTACAAGTTGAGGCTGTAGACCCCCCCTTAGACTTACGCCGTCAATATCTGTCGGATAGATTTATATGCAAATTAAATCAGCTTAATTCTCATCCCCTTCTCCCCCGCCTTCAGACTCTATCCGATATAATCTCCAACCCTTCATTTAAATATTGGGCGCATAAGAAACCCCCTTTAACCATTGTAAGTCTTAGAAAGCTTCCTTCCTTGTCATACCCAATGTTGCAATTCCCTACGAATCCACTTTTCCAAATCCCTTATGATGCACTAATTTTTGAACCGCAAATTTTACTGGATTTTAATATCCAAAAAAATGACCCCATGGCTAACCACATATTCAATGCGAAAATCGAGAAGGAGTGGCCGCAATGGTTGCTTATTTACACAGACGCCTCGAAAACAACGGAAGAAAGCCCAGTGGGAAGCGCGGTCTGGATCCCTAAATATCAGGTTCTTCTGAATTTCAAGTCTCCCAAAGAATCATCGTCATTTTCTGGTGAATGCATCGCAATTTTAGAAGCCGTATCATACATACTTTCTCACAAACTCAACAAGTCTATGATCCTATCCGATTCTAAAAGCTGTCTCCATGCCCTTTCCAATAATTTATTCCGTTCCAAATTTGTCTCCCCCCTTATCCTTAGTATCAAAAAACAATTATATCATTGTCATAATGAGAACATTGAGGTAGTACTGACCTGGATCCCAGGGCATAGTGGTATCCGCGGCAACGAGCAGGTAGATGCATGGGCTAGAGATGCCATACAATTTGGTATTGAACGCCGGTATAATCTTGCGCTTGATATTCTCCCTCAATCCACAAAAACGCTCTTTATTGATTGGCAAGATAGATTCGACGAATCTTCGCGGACTAAGGGGCGCCATTACGCAAGCATTCAACCGGAAATCTCTCGGAGACCGTGGTTTTTTGAACAAAAAACCACGGACAAAGCCACTATTTCCACGATTTGTCGATTACGTATTGGCCATGCTTGCACCCCGATATTTCTCCACAAAATACGCGTGAAAGACTCGTCACTATGCGAATGTGGACTAGACGAAGGTACACCAGATCACATATTTTTTAATTGCCAAAAGTACCCCACCTCATTGTATGACATTCTACCCTCCGAAATTCCCCGTCCTATTAACCTCCAATATCTTCTATGTTTTCCTCTTCCCTCTATTATAAAATATTTATGTAATTATATTCACTTCTATAACATTAAATTATAAACATGAATCTCCCTACTAACATTGTGTCGTCTATATGTTTTGTGTTGTCTGTTTTAGGTGGTGATTGAAGTAGACAGAAAAAACTCAAAAAAAAAAAAAAGTTTAAATCCAAACTTCACCGGCCAATTCATAATATTTCACCGGTCAATCTCCAAAATTTGACGTGTCTCTTTAACCACTCGACATTGGCGGAATTTAATTGTTTTAAGATAAACATAAGAAGCCAGAAAAAAAAAAAAAAAAAAAAAAATAACAATATGTGTACGAACTCGAAATAAAGTGATTAATCCAAAATCATAGTTTAAATAGTAAATAGATATCAAAAATAAACATCACTGCTACATTCCCGAACACCGGAGCTACGTTGAGCTGTGTCGGCTCATAATCAGAACTACGTCTCAGTCAGCAGTGGCAACGCATCAAAGGGGACACGAGTTACAGTGAACTAGGCCGAACGCAGATCAGGCTTCATCGAGCCTGTGACACTAATTTCGTCTCAACGCAACAATGAATACAAATTCTCATCAATTTTGTATTCATTGTACAGTTGAAGGGTTCTGCGTTGTTTTTGATCTCAGTAGATACATTATGTCTACACTAACTAATATTATAAAGAGGAAACATTTGTATTTTTGTGTGTTTGTTTGTAATGAATAAACTCAAAAACTACTGGACCGATTTCAAAAACTCTTTCACCGTTGGGAAGGTGCATTACCCCCGGGTAACATAAGCTATATTATGTTTTAAAAAAAATAGAGATCCTAGAAGCCGGGGCGGTCCGCTAGTGTCTTATAAAGAAGTATTGTTGTTGAAATAGGATGGCCGAGCTGCTGTCTCGTTGCTATCTCCTGCGCGCCGCCCCGCGATCGAGGCTGTGTTCGTCACAATTTACTAAACTACTCCTTGCACTCGCCAAATGTAGTTCATTCGATGAGCAAGTAATGTTCGAGATAACATTATCGGCCCGGGGTAGTACTTGCACAAGTTTTTCATGTAACACTGCGCGTGCGCGCCACGTCCCCGCAGTGGATGCGTTGTCGTCCCATCCAACAACTTGAAGTGCTCTCCAAAGTTTCAGAGAAGCTCGAAGAAAACATGAAATTGATTTTTTGATTGTTTTTCGTTTCTTTTCTTACGTACATTGTGGGTAACAAAAGTGTAGTTCGGACGACATAACTGGCTGGAAGATTACCTGCAGGAGGTTAAATAATACTTAAAAGGGTGTGTAGGTGTTTCATTTTAAACGAGATTTCTTAGCTCTGTCTTGCCTACTAGCTAGGAAAACGGGGGCTACCTTTTGTAAGGTATTGTTATACATTATATGCTGGAAAAACATTAGGTCGGATGTTGGCTCTCGAGTATAGAGAGGAAGGGCGCGGGGGCGGCGGGGGGCGGGGGGCGGGGGAGAGTGCGCCTCGGGCGAGCCGCTCGTGATTAATTAGAAACAATGCGAGCGACTGTAAGGCGGGAACAAAGCCCGCGTGATCCCGCACCTCCGGGATCTAGTACCAGCTACGGCAACCCATACACAATACATAAACTCGAAGAACTTTAAAGAAAAGTAGCCGGAGCATAAACGGAGCAGGCCGCCGGCAACGGTGTGTTGGTAACCACATACCACATCGCCGTTCGTGTATTTTCCATCGTTTATTTTCCTCAATCACGTACGCCAAATGACCGCTGCGCGATGGCTGCCAGTGGCTCGCACGTTTTGTATTGATATAGTAATATTATTATTATTGTTCATTTTATTTTTTGTTTTCAACTGATTTTATCATATACCTTTGTATTTTTGTATCCACTGTGAAATAAACGTCGCAGGGATTATGGCATGCCAGATAAGTAGGGCGACGGGAGGCCGCCGAATTAAAGGTCCCGACTTGGTTTTGAACTTCATGCAAGTGGGACACGACCTTAGTCGTTTCACCAATCCCGGTTGTATTCGATGGAAGCTTAAGAACTTCCGGTTGTAATCGACAGTTGGCAAAGTTTTGATTGTTACTACTTTCAGAAATAGGTGTACAAAAAGTTTGAGTATAGAGCGGGCGCGGCGACCTTGGGACGGCAATGCGTAAGTAATAACAAGAGTCGTGTACGGGGCGCGAGCACGCAGCTCACCAGCAGCACTCTTTAGAAGCGGGTGCCTCACTTCGCAACTCTCCACAGGGTTTTCCACCATTAGCATATGCAGCATTGCTTTGCATTGCAAACTGCGGTACGAGGCCTACGTATACATACACCTATCAGGCGCGTTCAAAACCGCCATAAGTCGGTGTGGCTTAACGGCGCAGCGTCGCGTGCTTGCCGCGCGTTACCGCGCTTCCGGCGCGGGCGGCAGATTGATGAGCGCGATTACATTCCATTCATGTCACATTTGCGTCGCGGCGACACCTCGCTGACGTCCACCGACGCTCACCGACGCTACCCGACGCTCTCACTCGCGGGAAGGCCGCCAGTCGTCACAGGGGATGAATAAGCATAACCTGCCACGCAGGGATCACTTTCATTTGTTCGGTCAACGGGGGTTCTCTTCCAATTAATTAAAAAATTAAAGCTTTTTCGAGTTGAGATTGAATACTATCGCCATAACACCGGTTATGAGGTTTTGGTTATGAAAACGGGAATAAAGAACCTCGACCACTTGTTTGGAAACAACAAAAAGAAATGAATTTTGAATGAACACAATCGCATTTGTACAGGATGTAATTGTGGCGCCAAAAGGCGGAGGCGGCCCCGCGTTTAATCACCGCTAATTGTTGTTGATTTGAATGCGTTTAATTACCCCCCCCCCCCCCCCCCCCCCCCCCCTCGTTTTCTCCCTGCGTGGCCTGCGGGCCGCCCCGTTGGCCATACATTCAGCCCCACGACCGGCCGAGGGGACACTGATTTGTGACACTGGGTCTCTTTATTTCACTTACCTGTGCTTAACGGCTCGCTAGGTCACAATGGAAACAGAGTAATTTAAGTAATAATTTCGTTAATGTGTCATGATGTCGTGTTTCATCCATTACTATTAAATCTTTGTCTTTTTTGCATTCCATGATAAAAGAAGCACGAGTAGGTTCGCCTCGCCCGCGTGGAATCGTTTTCTGTTCACATACCAACAACCGGGACGGCCAGTTTGTTGTGGAAAACAAGTAAATGGGAGCGCCTTTTGCGTACAATACATAAGTAAGGGGCATTTCCGGACCCACTGCGGGCCGGCGGAGGAGGGACGCGGGGACCGGGTCTCCGGGCGGCGGTTGCGGGGATGTGCCGAACCGTCCTTTTGTAAAGATCAGTGAAAACGAAGATCAAAAGGATCGTGTTTATTCGGATGTGCGGTGCCGGCTCGCCTCGGATTTGACTGCAGACGTGACGCGACACCGTGAGACGCGAGAGAGACCAAGGTGCGTCATTCGCGTGTTCAGGTTCGGACTGGATGTCGGCGTGCATCGGTAGCTTTTGACATTACATTTTACTCGAACCCGACAAAATGGTGCGTGCAAACTGAACTAAAAACTTCAAATGCTTTTTATTACGGCTGCATAAACAGCGTCAGGATCGGCTGAGCGGCTCTTGTCGGGCCGCGTATAAAGAGCGGCGTCCAGCTAGCCGGCCTACTTTATGGCAGTCCTCCCCCCCGCGCCTGATATGCAAAGTGGCGGCCGCGTGGCGTGCGCGCGCCAGATCATATCGCGATATCATGCGCATTATTATTATGCCTTTACGAGGCGCTAACTGCCGTCCAAACAGAAAAACTACGAGCTATTATACACCTATTGAAACTGTTAAAATTAACGGAATCATTAAAATTAAAAACTTTAACTTGATATAATAATGCATATTTTTAAACCGTAATGACCAGTCAATGTGACAGTCCCGTCGCGTTCGTCGCCTCGCGTTATAATATTATTGTTTACGACTATTTAACCAGTAACTTTATGAATATTGAGCTCACGTCCGAGGTACACCAGTTAATATTACATTAATAGCGGTAGTTACACCTGCATCAGTTTAATAGCAGCTTTACGAGTCGGCAACCCCGGGCGACCGCGTCGCGGACGCGCGGGTGACGCGGCCGCCCGGAGTGAAAGGTCCCCGATAACAATACACCGGACATTCGCGATTTTGCCAAGAAGCTAAGCGGAAATATTTTATTTACTTATTACTGTACCAAATTTCAGATCCAAGTTAATATTTTGCTTGAAAATACTAACCAAATACTGGAAACCCTGTGCGCCGGGCTTGTTTATAAATGTATAGGGTATTTTGCGGGTGAGTTGGTCCGAGTTACTCGTGCACTCCAGGCGGCGGGTTTATTATCGTGCGGAAAGACGCCGTATTTTTGTAGGAGCCCATATGTCGCGGAGCCGCGGGCGGCGGAAGCGGGGAGCCCGACGTATATTCGCATCTCTATTTATATTTATATTACAGCAGCACACGCCGAGCACACACCACGATTTAACGCGTAGCTTCGTTAACATGTTGAAATAAATTTACATTTCATGAGTGGTTTACCTCTTCACCGAGGGTATGCTCAAAAACAGTCATAAAGTTTCAATTAAATGGAAATAGCCATTTAAGAGAAAGAAGCAGTTTTTTCATTACTTAGGACATTATTAAAAATTAAGATGGGTTATTTCTTCACTACTTAATTTCACATACAATCATTGAATGCAATTTATGCATTCACAGCAGCGAAATTCTTTTACATCTGTCATCACTTCAACGATGTTTGAAATTATGATAAAAGAGATACAGGCTTCAGAAGAAACGTAAAATGAATGATGATCAGTCAGTGTGCAATGTGTGTGAGACTCACCTTTGATGAGGTGTGCGGCGAGCACGAGCACGGCGGTGAACACGTGCAGGCGCCACGGGCACGCGCACATGTTGCGCACGCGCACCGCACACTCTGCAACCGAAAAGAAATACGCCGTGAGAACGCGCAACACGCTTATTATGAGGCAGCGTATCAGGCCGAGAGCACACACGTGTGTGTGGGTCATATCGTGGTTCGTGGCCGATAACTCAAAGTA
Organism: Endotricha flammealis; assembly: GCA_905163395.2. Classification (NCBI taxonomy): domain Eukaryota; kingdom Metazoa; phylum Arthropoda; class Insecta; order Lepidoptera; family Pyralidae; genus Endotricha; species Endotricha flammealis. Next base: position 113,445 of record LR990867.1, read on the forward strand.
TTGAAGTGGAAGAGACGAGATCAATTTCCGTGTTAACGCTTTCAAAAGTCACTCGACGAGACGCGGTCCGGCTTCGCTAGTTAAACTTTATTGTATAACAAATTGCAATTAGTTGATGCGAAATATCGAGCGTGCACGGAGCGGGCCTCTGGCGGAGCGCGAAGTTGGTAACGAGCGCGGGGCACTGGATTTGTTGCAACAGTTGCTCCGCAACTAGTGCTACCGCATAATTCACGCTAGACGGAGACACGGGCGAGTCCCATCACTATCAGACCACTAGCACTACATGGGGTGTGATATACTTATTTTAGAATTAATGCTGCTTATTTTAGAGTTAAGGGTTTACTATGAACACGTCAAAAAAAGCTTTTGATTTTTACAGTAACGACAAACACGACACATCCACATAAACCAAAGAAAGGCTGCGTCACAAAAATTCACAGATCTCGTGCCTTTTACGACCGTTTTACGTACATTGAAAATGAGTCTTATAAATTAAACAAAACCAAAAGTTACTCTTTGCCAACTGCGTGATGAAGCAAATATTAATTTTTAACTTATTTTATTTCTAACTGTGATACTTGCGACAAGCTCTGTACCCTTTTCATAGTCCTTTTTTTAACAATATACTTACTATTATTGATTTATGACTCTACTATCCTTTTGAGACCTTATTTATGAGTCTAGGTACCGCTTCCCGATCTATTCACAGAAAAACAATCGTCTTTACGCCTCTTTCATTGGTCTTAACATTAGTTTGACTTGTTTTTGTACAAATACATAATTTATAGTCATATTAAGCTACAATTTTATTTTTGTAAATCGCTGCTTCACAGCGCAGATGCCTCTATCATTACAATCTTAACATACCTAAGCCATAAAATTTTGCGCTGCTACTTACCAAACTTGAGATTATAATGAAGTCTCGTGACTACCTAAATTTTCATTGCACGCCGCGTCCACGAATTGCAGCCACACCCTGGAGACATACTCTTCGCCGTTTTTAGGGTTCCGTAGTAAACTACAAGGAACCCCTATAGTTTCGCCATGTCCGTCTGTCTGTCTGTCCGCGGTCTAGCGCATAGACGCTTGATGTTAAAAAGCTGTAATTTGGTATGTATACACATATTAAGAATGTTAACAAAGTTCTGGAAGAAAATTTTGAAAAATATTTTTTTCACCTCACAAGCTCGGAAAGAATCTGTTTGTCATTCGAAATCTGAGCGCAAAAGTGCAATTTGTGCCCTAGCGTGGAAAGAATTTTTAAAATTCGAACCTTTCTATTCTATAATTTTTTATACCGCCAGTCCTTTGAAAATGCATTATTAGGTACTTATTTCATGCCAGTGCGCCAACCTTATTTTTAGAATAATCGAACTGGCCAGCACGACACACCGCGCACCGCATGAAAAAAAATAAACACTTATTTAATACCTATATTATTTGCGTTTTTCTTGCACCTAGCATTTTCCTCGCTGTAGTGAGATGAAAAGTTGTGTGTTTCGCTCGGCAGCAAAGTTATTCTGCGTCTCGTACCTTTGAAACCCTCGCTACGCTCAGGATTCAATATAAGTACTCGCACCGAAAAACAACTTTGCAGCCTTGCATAACAAATAACTATTTCACCTCACAAGCTCGGAAAGAATCTGTTTGTCATTCGAAATCTGAGCGCAAAAGTGCATTTTGTGCCCTAGCGTGGAAAGAATTTTTAAAATTCGGACCTTTTTATTCTATAATTTTTTATACCACCAGTCCTCTGAAAATGCATTAATACTTATTTCATGCCAGTGCGCCAAACTTATTTTTAGAACAATCGAACTGGCCAGCACGACACCGCATGAAAAAAAATTAACACTTATTTTATATTTTATTTGCGTTTTTCTTGCACCTAGCATTTTCCTCGCTGTAGTGAGGTGAAAATTTGTGTGTTTCGCTCGGCAGCAAAGTTATTCTGCGTCTCGTACCTTTGAGACCCTCGCTACGCTCAGGATTCTATATTTGAACCACTCGCTGCGTCCTCGCACTTTAGTCCGCGCGCCGCACATACGTCCCGCGGTATTCAAAATTCTGCCGCATAAAGGATAAGCTACAACCTAGATCGTGAGAGATGGCGAGGTCCCGTTTTTTGTAAATTGTAGCCCAACTCAATACTCCGAAGGCTTTTTTTCATTTTTATTGACATCGTTTTTGTTTTCTAGAAATCGCCGATTCAATGAGAGAAAACACCAAAAAAATAATTCAATCAGTCATTTTCTGTCATTTTTTGATTTTATGAAAAAAGTTTTTAACTTTTCCAAATTTTTTTACGCCATATTGTAGCCCTTGCCGAGACGCATCTTTGGACATCCATGTAGCTTTAAAATTCATGACACCAGGGCGATGATGTTGAAATGGGAGCCCTATACGCGATGGAAAAAACATTTTTAATGTTAAAATGACAAAAGAGAACGAAAAAATTTATGTATAGTCAATTATATTAATCACTGGAATAACGTCAATTGTAAAGGCTATTAAGTAAGAAGTTGAGAATAAGTGGCGGCGGCTGTCAGGAGCGGGCGCGCGGCGCCGCGGCGGTGTCGTGATCGCGCGCTATAAACCCGCGATAATATCTCGCGTAATGTCTACACACTAGAAAACTTACATAAATAACAGTCGTAAACAGGTCGAGTGCGCGAACTAATAACTTCCCAATTTGGCCTAATAACGCACTGTGACTCACTGTCCGACGCGGGCGTTTGTTCAATAAATTGCCGCTGAAGTGAGCGAGGCCGCGATCGGCGCGATAACGCGATGCTACGACAAGATAGTGCGCGGAAACAGGCGTGCGGAGCGCGACGCGACGCGACGCCGACGACGTAGTATTCCACAGCAGCGCAGTCAAGAACCGCAATAGTTCACCTTGATAAAGTGCCCATCGTGTCTTGCCTCTTGATTGGCAATTTTTTTTTATTTTTTCATTTCTTCGCATATTTAATTCTACACAGGAGCTACCGTCCCGCTTCTACCTGGTCGAGTCTACGGTCATTGTCGAGTAGGTGCTCCGCCTCGCTGCCGCGGCGCACATTAGTCGGATAATCTCTTAATGCTCTGACGTGCGCGCCTTGTTCGAATCACACGCTCTATATAAAATGCGAGTAAAACACGACCACTGCTTGCCGTTAGTATGAAAACTTTTTTATACCCGGTAAGTTAATTTTACAGTATTGAATTACTTAGATAAATATAGTTTGGATATATTAAAAATATTACCTCGGTACGAAATAACATGAAAAGAAAATATCCGAGACTTAATCGACGGTGCGGAGAGTCCTAAACAAACAGAAGATAACATATTGGCCCGTTTATTGGAAGAAACGCAAGGAGCGAGGGGGCGGCGCGGCGTCCAAGGCAAATTCAACTTTGTGATTGTATGAAGATGACCACGAGCTTAAATCGAAGTTATCTTCTTTTCGTATGGATTTTGATAGGTTTGCTTTTTACTCTCATGATGAAGATAAATTAGAACCATATTATAGGTTGTCCAGAACGTAGAGATTCGATATAAAGAAAAAAAAATTGTAAATACTGCGAGAACCTTCATACATGTATAATAGCAAAGCATTTGATAAAGTCGATCATTTAATACGATTAATAAACTACGAGCAGTCGGCGTACATGACACCTTTTTGAACTGGTGCAGTTCTTATTTGTCAAAATAATAGATCTCAAAAAGTTGTTGTTTGTGGTTTTGAGTCAAATTCTTTTCACGTTCCCTTCGGAGTTTCTCAGGGATCTCATTTAGGCCCTATTTTATTTCTAGTTTTTGTAAACGGTCTAGCACAAGCTGTACAAAATTCCAAATGCTTATTGTTTGCCGACGATCTAAAAATAAATAATACTATTAGAAACTCTTGTGACTCGTTGTCGCTGCAAGAGGATCTGGACAGAGTATTGGCATGGTCTCGAATTATTATATTAATAAACTCCCTTTCAATCCAGTCAAATGTAGTTAAATGTAAGCATATCAAATTTACTAAAAAACGTATCCCTTTTGTTACTTCGTATAACCTTGATTCTGTTCGTCTCGAAGATGTTTCTTGTATATGCGATCTAGGTGTAACTGGATGACTGATTTGTTTAATCACTATCCAAAAGATTATTTTGTTTCGTAAAAATTCAAAATTCAAATTCAAAACTTTTATTCAGAGAATAGGTTTTCACAAACTCTCTTGTTATGAAAAAATATATGTTTAGTTAAAAAATGCAATAAAATACGCAATAGTTAGGCAGGATTGTTCACCCCGCTTGGCGGACGTTGCAGTGCTGGTCCCGCCGGCGCTTCGAGCGGCGGTCAATTCACGGAGTACACTCGCGCGCTGTGCGCTTCTGTCTTTTGCTTTTGCTGTTCGCAATTCGAGCAGCTCGGCACACGCCACATCTCAGCCGGAATGCCGGAAATTATTTAGCTCTCAGAATTTTCTCTGATTGTTGGTACACCATAAGAGCGACGTTTCTGCAAGTAGCTCGAAACGTGAGTCAAATACGCTCTTGATTTACTTCCTGTGCTAAGGCTAATGTTGTAGAGATCAGTGTAGGTTGACTTATGGAGTTATCATATAGACTCGTGTTTTGATTAAAATGACTTAGGTCCGATTTGAGCCATTTAGTATTCTGTTCTATTTTCTATTTTCAAGACCAAGTGACTAATAAACGATATTCGAATTTCTGATACTAAAAAATTCGCCTAGGATCCATCGAGGGATCAATTAATAATGGATCCACGTGGAATGAGGGCTACATCCAACTTTGCGTTGTAGTAACGCTAATGAAGCCGAGCGGCGTGTCCGTCCGTCCGGCAATTAGCCGCCTCCGCGCGACGCGTCACAACAACCAGTTAATTGCTCCTCCACGCAGAGGGCACCTACGCACACTCGGCGGCAATAATATCCGCGTTGAATTAGACAGCGCGATGTCGAACAAACGTATGCACATAATATTACTGCTGCTTCACAGCGGGAGTACTGAACTCGACTGATAGTTAATCAAGCGTAAGCCAGCTTATTGCAAGTGATTGCCGGTTTGGCGAATGAACGGTTCGAGCGGTTAATGCCGCCTGATTGCTGACACATGCTGAGCGACTAATACGCGGAATTGCGCTTAGCTTGCGGTGGTTCAGCGATTTAGGAGGAGTTTTTGTCGTGTGAGTGCTCAAGCGGCAAAACAATTTAACGGCCCCGGCGGCCGAGTAATTCCATATCATTGTTGGGACGAAACATGAGCAAGAAGTCTAATGTGCCCTAAATGAAACACCTATGAAGGGTATCGGGTGCGAGACAGGGTCACGTTTCCTTAACAATACGGGAGGCCTGGGGCACGCGAGTGCGCCGATTCATTTAGATTAGACGTAAATATTCTCTGATTTTTAATGTCATTACCGTGAGCCCAAGTTTGCATCTTCGAAAGATCTGAGGGCCTATTCTCGAAACAATAACAGTTTCAATCCCATCTCAAACTCACGCGCTATCTCGCTCAATTCCCATTTTGTTGGAATGAGACAGCGCTTTTGATTGACATGAGATTTTAACTGTCACGAGAATAGACCCGCTGTTTAAAAACAAGTTGAGACCAGAAACAGCCCTTAAAATCAAAATCAGAAGCCAGTGTTAGGCATGACTGGCCGGAAGAAGCTTTTAGTAACTACAACTCACAAAACACAAACTACGATGTAGGCATGCGCGTCGAATACGAACTATGAATATATAATTGTGATATTGAAATGAGGCAAATAAATGGAAAATGGGAGCGCGACCACATCCGGCGGTGATTGATGCCGATGCGCGATCGATCATCATTCGAGTCATCAGGGTGTGATAGTCATATAAAAATGTTTTTTTTTGCCGACGACTTTCTATAAGTTTGGTTATGTGTGCACTCTTTCTACATGGATCCCCCGATGGATCCCAGGATACTTTCCACTTGAATCCACCATAGGGAGGATCAATATGTTTCATACACGAGCCCGCTACGCATCCGTGACGCGCTGCCGAACGCGGCGTGTCCACGCACTAGCCTCGCTTAATTACACATGTAGAGGTGATCGATGTAATTATGATAACGTGTAAGCGCATTGATGGCACCGTACTATTATTATTGTTTGTTTCTTTGGGCTTCAATAGTACTGCTTCGACCATTGCTGATCTTTAGTAGTGCCCTTCAATGAAATTTCCCAGTCGGGACTGGTTGCTCCTAAAAACTTCCAGATGTGCTGGGCAAAGAGCTGTTGTATCTCCATTGAAAGCAGAATATGTCACCGTAAGTAGAGCCCGGTAACTTTCCGGTACAATTGTTATTTACAATCGGTAAACATTGTAAGCATCATGTTAATAAATTATTGATAGAAGATTTCTTACAAATGGAATATGTCGTGTAGCGCACGGAACACGTACGTACGTCGCCCCGCCCGCACCCTGCGCCCGCCCCGTGCGTACGTGACACAGCATTGTCACCACATCTCATGCATAACTCGTGGAGAATGCATGAGTGAAGCTCCCGGCGTCTCCCGAGAGACGCCACCATTCTCCGCAAGGCCATTCAAAGTTCAGCGGGCTCGGCGGTGCGTGACTCCAGTGACTTTGCCATTTTATTACATTGATAGTATTATTATGATATTTGCGACAAAATATCATTGTACTACAAACCCTCTGTCAGTCAAAATTAGGTTTTCACAAACATATCAACTTCACTCAGCAATTTCCAACACCACCGGTTGTAACGTCGTCGTCGCAGGCGGCGGCGTCTCGCTCGCTCGTCTGTCGCCAAACAACATTATCGGGCGCGGTAATCGAGTTCACACTCCGTCAACGCGTCGTGTTTCATTATGCAGCCTTAAATTAAATGAAGGTCGTGCGTCGTGTTTTCAATTTGCAGGCGCTCACCGCGGATTATTCCCGGATGGGTCGCCTCCTGATGCGGATGATATATGGAGCACTCTTTGTGCGCCGTCTCCTTTGTTTCCGCGGAATTACATGAAAAATATTTTCTTTTACTTGTAATGGGGCGTGCACTCTCCAAAGGCTTTGTTCGCTGATGGGGCACTTTGTAGTAGTTTATCTTCTCGCGGGATCTGCGTGGCTGCTGTCGTTATGGTATTCGAGCCGACAAATTATATTTAAAGTCTGTTCTCTGTATTTAAAGTGATTTTATTATTAAGTACAAAATCTGTTCATATTTAATGTTGATAATGAAAATCAAATACCCTTTGGAGATTACATTTCACACAGGATAGGTTTGGGTCCCACTCGCTGCCGGCGCGGGTGTTGTTTCCGGCTGGCGTTATGGCCGCCGCAGAAAGAAAATTAAGAGAAAAAGTAAAATCAAAGAAGCAGCCATAAGTCTCAGATGAATCGATCTCGAGGCCGTTATTTGCGATCGTTCCCCGGCGCGGGAAGCGAACACACTCGCCGGTGGAATTAAATATTAAACATTCCGCTCTTATTGATCTTGATAACGACTCTTGGGACGCGAGGGCTCTCAATAATATAACTTATAATAAATGGCGTCATATAATTTGTTTAAATCCGATAAAAGGAATGCGGCAAGACTCGGTGTGTTTGTTCTCGAGCGAGCCCTGGCCCCGGTCATCTGCGGCCCCCATTAGCCTGCGCCGGTGGCCTCTGCAGTGTCGGCTCTGCAATTTGCAGTTTCCATGAAACTGGATCGCTTTGTAACATCCGAAACTTTGATTACGCCGGAGCCGAGGCAAGTTTGTCATAACAAAAGTTAGTTCTGCTTGTGTTATTTCTTACGAGTCTATAATTCGGCTTTATTCGTGCACTTCCGCGCGACGGGACACCCAAACTTGATCTTGAGCGTCATAACTTAACAATTTTGTGCGAGAGTAGATTCAGTTGCGCAATCGGAAAATTATACATTATTATAACTAAATAAATATTAGCGCAGACAATGCATTTCAAACAGCACATTTACATACATACTAATGTATTTCTCTTCTCACAGTATCGGAAACTGGTATACCTAATATGGTTCATATACCCCATCCCAATTCCTAATCCATGACATTTTGAACCGTTGTCCATAAAATATACTGATAAAACGAAACGATTTCTGTTTGTATACCTACTTCAGAAAATTTTGAATAAAAATGCTGAAAAGATAATATCTTTTATGAAGGCAGGTTAAGAACTTAATCCTAGCTTATTCCTGCAAATCATAATTCTCCTTTGAACAGTTTACTATGATTATTGAATTTCAATTTATGCCAAAGGCGCCTTCGGTTATTTATCTCATTTTAAAAAAGAAGAACGAAAGCTAAAATAAAAATGGCGCATACTCACCTCCCGCTGAATATTTATGGAGCAGCGGCTGTTCGTACCGCCAGCATTCGTTCGCAACCGGAGTGTTGTCATGTAGTAGTGTTTTTGTGCTGCACACACTTCGCCCGACGGCGTGGCGAAGTGCCTGGCCGGCAGACACGCGAGAAATATGTGATACGCTATCAGAATACTACTGAATAGTGAGCTTATTTAAGCGGCCAGCGTTCTCTGCTCTGCTCACCTGACTCGTGTCTGTTGATCGTGATTACACAGAGTATATTCGAACATAATAATATTCGGTGTAAGTTTTTATAATTTCCGTAACAGAACACTTATCAGAGAGGTCAATCTCTGATGCAAATTGTTTGTTTATTTAACGCAAAAATGTTCAGTTTCAGTCACGTTATCACATTTTGTAACTTTCGTATTAAAGAAGCATGAATCCGAGATCTAAAGAGATTCTCGCAGATTTAAAAGCAGTCAGCTCGAAGCCGACGGACCGCGTCGAGTCGTGTCACGAAGATTAGAACGCCGAACGGCGTGCGGTGACAGACAAGGACCAACTATAAAGGGAATGAAATTATACCAATATATTGTTTTATTAGTAAGTAATAAAAAACATGTTATGACAGTATATGTTTAACTATGATTTATGATCGGTGTTAATCAAAATTCATTCAAACTATAACGGTAGGAGGCACATACGGAAAAAATAACTACAGATAAATAACGGCCAGAACGCTAGAATTATCAGTTAGCGCTCTATCTTACGTTACTCAAGATAACTCCAGTGCTATCACCCATTTACTAGTTGGTCTGTGAGTGAAACCGCTCGTATTCAAAGCCGGTGTTAATCTAAACTTTACTATCGACTACAAAGTAGTGACGGGGGTCGGAGCAGAGCTCACAACATATACTTTGCTGCAATCTTTTATCTCCTGGCGCCTGTTTTGTGAACTACAAACAATTACACTGAGGACAGTGGGACAGGTATCTCATTTCGGCCCAAACATTTTGTACAATGTGAAGCTATTGGTACCAAATCTGAAAACAATAGAGGGTCGGCAACGCGCGAGTGATACCCCCGGTCGGTGTTGCAACCGTCCATTGCCAGCGGTGACTGCTTACCATCAAGCGGGCCCTGTGGGCGGGCCGTATGCTTGTTGGCCACCTTAGTGATATAAAAAATATATCAGTGACCTTTATCATCAGAAGGGACGTACTCAGTGCCTCAATCATAGGAATATAACAAATATTTGAAATAAATTTTGTTGTTCTCCGTTTATAATTATTGATTTGTCATTATCATCAAAGTTCAAGGAAACAATGGATATTGTTTCCTCATACAACCACAATTACAAGTGGCATCGAACGCACGCCGTCGCGCGCGTCGCCCGCAGCCTTGGACTGACGATTTGTTTGTAATAGATAACAATTTACTCGCGGATATGACAGCACTTTTGCGTTAAAGTGGAAAAAAGTTACACGATACATGCTAATAGAACATAATAGCATAATTATGACTACGTGTCGTTTGTTGCAACCGTCTCGAGTTCCATCTTCACACGTATACCTTTTTTTTGTTTATAGTCAGGAAAATGCATTACTGCATGTCCCGCCGCTGGGGAAGCGACGGGGGTCTTGACTTGGGTATACTGACTAAAAACCTGACTGACTGCCACCTCATGCGCCTAGGTGGGCGGGGCCACGGGAACTAAGATACTTCCGTGACCCCGCCGGCTTCACACGTATACCATCCCCAACAACGGCCTTCCCTTAATCTTACGATATTCATATTCGTCAATTATTCTGTTAGATTATTTTCAGTTAAACATTATTCATTTACAACTTACAAGAGTTACGAGTTGATAAATAGACCAGTTGCTACATAGGCGAGTTACAAATGCACCGATATGATACTAACTCTTCTTATCAAGTGTTGTTATTAATAGAACCGGGCAAGTACGTGTCGGCCAAATGAGTACAATGCCATATTCTATGACATTTGTACGTTTTCGTCAAATAAATTTTACTTCATTAGTTATTACTCGGTAACTAGTAGTGCCTACTGAACCGTTATAGTTTTCCTTGTAGGTTCACTATATGGATTACTACCATGATTTTTTTTCAAATTTCTAAACACAAGACTTTCGGAGATAGAGGGGGGGGGGGTGACCACCGTGCAAAACAAAAATTAACACGTTAAATGTAAATAATTCGCGTACGGATCATTGTATCCGAAAATGATCTTCCCACACCCTCAATGTTTTTAAAAGACCTATCTAACGACACCCCACAACATGGAGGCACCAAAAAAAATTTTTTTCAAAATTATATTCTACCACTTTGTTAGCATTGTTAATATGAGTATACATACCAAATTACAGCTTTCTAGCATCAAGCGTAGACCGCGGACGGACAGACGGACAGACGTACATGGCACAGAGTACCATTAAAAACAAATAATCAATCTGTTCTTGATAATTATGATACGAATAAAGTCATATTGGTTGATCTGCCCTTTATCAGATGATTTGTGCTACAAAGCGATTCTTAACGCTGCATACGTGGCTCTTGTCGAGATGAGAGAATGCGTCAGAGAAATTATATCATTAAAAAAAATACATTTCATAGGTTTTACAATGAGACAGGAATCCTTTAAATAAATGATTACCCTATAAATTAAAGTTGTAAGCTATAAAAATATTTAGTTGCAAAACGCAAAAGTTTCGGCGAGACCACAATCATTTGCGGTTTTTGGGGCGCGCATTTGTCTGGCAGAAGCAAGTTTCGCGCGCGAGATTCGGTCGCCGTCGCCCCACGAGATACGATATCGCCGACGACACAAATCGTGCTATTTACGAGTGCGTCGGCCGTCACTCGGGATCCGGCGATTAAGGGAAGTGCTTAACGGTTATTTATGTTTCGCCGGTGAGAGGTTATTTTAGGAAATAGTTGATCTTCAGCCTACGTGTCGCGCGTCGCTGGCGTACGAGTGTATATTGTATGCAGTATCTAAATTTATTTTATTTTAAATAAGATATTATTACTTTATTATCCCTCCTTCCAGTTGGATCCATTGCTTGATCCCTCAATGGATCCTAGGCGAGTTTTTTCCCCACTTGAATCCTTCAATGGAACCTAGGTCCCTTGAGATTTACCGTTTTCTCAACTTAATTTTTAAGCTGGTGTTAAATGACATCCACGGGCGAGAGCAAAGTGCGTGCCATTGGGAGGGATCAATGATTTGTTGATAGAGTTCTTGGGATATCTATGTCAAAGTGAACGTCCATGAACTTCCTTACTATCCTGCATGTGTTAAGGATTGCCGCTTTTTGCATATTACAGTTTTAAAGAATGATGCAGATGCTTGGGAATAACTCCAGTCGTAGAACCTTATCCTGCTTCCAAATTCTAACAACTTCATCTTTAAAATCGGTATATTTATGTAATTTCTCAGTAATTGTTTTAGTTATAATTGTGGGTGTTGGGTACTGCGATCTGTGATTATTATTATTTTTAACTTATAATTACAATGGTTTTTATGTTATTAACTATTTAAATACATTTCTAATCTATTATGATGATTTCTAGAAAACCGTCAGTTAGGGCACGGTGTTTGGTACGTTGAAACCTATCTCATGATAAATGTGTAATAAAAGATAACATGGACGGTGCTATTTGGGAGGTTTAACGGATGAAGTAAAACGTAAATACATAAACCGTTGCAGTTAAAAGCTAATGAGCCACGTTTTGAGGACACCAACGTGCGATTCTGAATTGCGATTGCCGAACCGTTGTTGTTGTCTGCGTGAGTGAATCTGTAATTTTTCCATCGTTAGAATTGTGTTTAGTTACTGCTTAACTCGTAACTGTGTGTAGTGGCAGTGTGTGGCGGCAACGCGTGTGGAGTTGCGCCGCGTCCGTATGAAGCGGTGTGCGACAGACACTGTCATTCTGCGCGATTTATTTGTGTATTTAAAGTGTCACCGGCGGCGCGTCGAGTCACGCTGAAATATCAAGTTTAACTTGAAAAGGGTCCATGGTACGGCTACAAAAATATTGCTACCGTCGAAGGCGAAGAAATTACGGCAAAATTTGAAATATGAATTTAAGAATTCAGTCAATTCTTAAAAAAAGGATCTTTATAGTGCTATTTTATGTGTTTGGTCTATAAATACAGCTTGCTATGGAGATTTCGTGTTAGCTTCTATTCTGTTCTAAATAAATATGTTTTTACAATCGTAAAAGTTGAACAACGACAATTTAAATTTTAGTATAATTGAATGTCGTAAAAATGGTGGCTGTGACGTTTGACACATTGTTGCATATTTAGCGCACACGTTTGGCGGCACGTCATGCATGTTGTATTAATTCGTTAATGGGAGAAACAAATCGCCGTTGGCTCCGCGGACATAATTGCTTCCTGGTCGGGCTCGCGTCCCGTCGCGTGTCGCGCGACGCGGCCGCGACAGGCGACACGCGACTGTAAACGCGACAATTGCGTGGTGCGGTGGCTCGTTTCATTAACAAATGCCCCTTCCGATGTCAAAGTTTGTGTTTCTTACAATAATTTGTTTTTTATTACATACTGAATAAATATTTCGTGTGTTTTGTGAAAAGAGAGCATATTTAATATAGTAATTTCTGTACTTCTAGCGAATTTTCCAGCGTTTTTATTATCCATATTATAATTAACATTCCCAACGTGTGGTTTACTATTTCCCGGAATATTGCTCGAGTTTGTAAACTGCGTATTCAGTGAGGTTTAACATGTAAATGGTATAAATGTGTGGGTCCCTAATAAGCGGCCCACGCGACGAGATATGTTATCAGTTATAAAAGTTAATTTGGCAACAAACGAAGCTTGAGCGCACCTCGAAAAGAGAAAACAAATGGATCCATCAATTTCACGGCTCATCCAGCAGAATAATTGAGTCGTCAATGGAAAGCGCGACGCGCGCCGCGAGACGCCGCGCCACGCGAGCGGCGTGCGGCGACACGCGTAATTGCGCGGCGCTAATCACGACGCACAGGTGTGTAATCATTGTAAATGGGGCGTCGGGGACGCGGCAACAGTAGTCGGCCGATCTCGGTCTTCTGTGCAGTGATCGCCGCGGATGCGTACCGCATACATCAAAAGGTATTCTACTGTTTAGAAATAAAGAATCCAGTCCAGATAAAACAGCTCGAAAAATTCCTTGAAAACTAGAATTTTGTAGATTTTGGTTACACACCTCATTTAGATACAAATAAAATCAAAAGTCAATTGCAACACTGGAATCCCTAATTCATAGAGTTGAATGTCAAAATCATACATTATCTATTCGATTATCTTGAATCCCAGATTTTTGTCTACCGATTTTTTCAAACTCAATCTCTTATCAATACTTTGTCTTAACTAAAAATATATCAAAAAAATATTTTATAATAGTAGAAACGCAAATTGTAACAAAATAATAATTCTTACTTAATTCTGTTCCATGAAATCTTGTGGATTTCTCAATGTCTACATAATTATATTTGTCTACAATTTAGCATTGTGGGGTTTTGTTGGCAGAGCCTCCATGTACAACTGCGCGGCGTCGGCGAGCGGCGCACATTAAAAGTTGGCTTGTAAACGGCCCACGCATAAATTACGGCGCGACTTGTTCGGGATCAAACAATCAGTTGGCGTGACGTGCCCCGAATGCCGGACACGGCCGAAAACGAAGCTACGCGGACATTAAGCAAATGCAAATTTATTTATTTATTTAATTATCTTTATTGACCACAATACAAAGTACTGATACAACAGGCGGACTTAATGCTAAATGCATTCTCTACCAGTCAACCCTTGGGAGTGCAAAAATTCACGAACGCGGCTTGTTAAAGTAAAAATAAAAATATTCTAAAATAAATTTAGCATATACCTACATATATAATATAATAGATACAATATAATAAGATACATAGATAATAAATATGTAATACATATAGATGATTCCTATGCAACATAAAACAATTTAAGGAATTACACGAACAAAATGATGACGATTACTTATTAAGCAAATCCAGGAAATGAGCACGTACTTTCTTTTTAAAAATAGAGGCATTTTTGGTGTCTCTGATAGGGTCCGGCAGCGCATTCCAGAGTCGTGAAGCATGAAGAGTGAAAGAATTGGACATAAATGCAGAATGACAGAGAGGAGTAAAAAGTTTGAAAGAATTATCAGAACGGAGTTGACGGTCATGAGAGTCAGAAAGAAAACGGAATTTATCTTTCAGATATTCGGGAGAGTTTGGATTAAATAAAATAGAAAAGAGAGTTGTTAATATTCTCTGATGTCTGCGCTGGCGAATAGGCAGCCACCCAAGCTTTGATCGAAAGGACGAAACGTGATCATATTTGCGCAGACAGAAAATGAAACGAATTGCGTTGTTTATTAGCCGATCTAGCCGATCTCAAATAACAGCTTAGAACTCATAGTTTATGGTTGTTCTGCAACTATGTAGCAACTGTTCGGATATTTAAGAGTTAGCTTATTTATTTAATATTTAACACGTAATAATAATATGTACAACTTGACTAAAGAACGTGTCTAAAAACACCAATTCCTCTTGGCCTACTCTATGATATCATTTTCATAGAAACTTTTTTGACGATGTCCATCTAATTACAGAAGTGAACCCTGTAATCTACAGTTGTGTGACTATAGCTCATTACGCCGACGGGTTCTGCGTATTGCTGGCTCTATGAGGCGGGATCACGCATCGCAGTGCCGGAGGGCGCGCACACACGCACTGCCTTGAGTATGATGGGATGGCATTACTCTAGTCATAAATGTAGATATAAGATGCAAAATCAATATTATCATTATTTTTTTAAATATTTATTTTGTATCCGTGGAATACCAGCGTCGTGGATCATACTATCCATGTCCGTCCATGACATTTGCTGAGCGGAAGCCGTCTTGGTGCATCTATGTGTAATTTATGTCCTTATATATTTCTATTTAAACATAATTTTTTCCTAAAATCAAATTACACATTTAGGCAAATGTCAATAGCAAATGTCATATAATAATGGCGAAAGCAGGCCAGTAAACGGCTTTTTTGTCCTTCAACGTTTCGCATGCGAAAAACAATAAAGCATTCACATAATAGGTGCTCGGGATACATAAACAACATTTAATAACACTAGAAAATATATGTTGCGCAAACGTGGCTCACTAACGACGTCGCGGACGTAGCTAACTAGCAGGTAATTTGTCCACGGCCTAGAACTGCTACTTTGTGGCGAAGCACTAGTTGTCCGGGCGTCCCCGGCCGCCGCCATACGTGAAATATAAGTTTTTCTATAAATCACCGGGGAATGGGGCGATTTGTTAATGCCGCTATTCGGCACAGTTTATGGGGCGCAGCGTAACGTTGTAGCACTTACTGGGCTCAACAACGGTGTATTCAGATACGAGACACACGAGTACATGCCGCTTTATGGCGAATAAACGTATATCTTGCAAATCTATTTGTCTCCCTTGTATCGACGGTTTGGTTGTAAGTAAGACGTCTTTCCTGCGCAGTTGCTAATGTAAGCACGTACACAAAGACAATTACTTCAATTAGATCCGCTACATTATCGTTGCTCGAACGAAAACAAGCAGCTCCAGACTAAATAAACTGGCTCAATCTAGAAAACAGCAAAGAGACACAACATCACTAACACGATTTGTCGCCACCATCTTGGATGATCTACATATTTACTCAACAAGTTTTCGAAGCAAAACTTCATTTAGATATCATTTGAAAACGAGACGTCGAACAATTTGAATCTCGCCTGAGCGACGCGGGGATGACGAATGACAGCGAATCCAGGCATTGACGCTGCTTAGGAGGTCTTTCTATGAACACATAAATTATGCTCTCTTGTAAATCGTTCAAACTTAATGTTCTCCATTATTACTGCAATTTTTCTTTCTTTCTGTTTTCTTGTTAAAAAACCAATGTGTAAAAATTAAGTTAAAAAGTAAAACTTTTTCATTAACTTTTAAAATGAAAATGTACTTGTCCCCCGACTTGTGGCGGCTGAACGGTTCGAGCGCAATGAAAACATTAAAGACTAGAAGAGTAAATAAACGTTGACGAGTAAATGGTGGCCTCTAATTGGGGCTAGCGCCTCCGGAACACCTCTGAAGAAACGCATGGAGCGGTAGTTAGGGGCAATTTCAGTTGTTACGGACTTTCACGGCTGCTTTATTATTAACTTGTCACTTGCGCGGCGTCAAAGGCGACGAAAATTCATATTCATTAAGTAAACACCGGCGATGTTAACAAACACTTGTTTACGCGACAAAAGCGGGGCCCGACGTTTTAATGGGCCGCCGTCGCGGGCCCTCGAAGCCGCTTGAGGCCCCTCCAGCAAATGGGAATTATTGAATGTAATTATTAGTTACACGTAGGTCCGCGCTACGGAACTGTAGAGGCGGCGTAGCTGTCACGTTGTAGCTATTGATGCTACGCCGTAGCTTGCGTCGCTGAGACTTGTCCTTTTTAAATTAACTACGACAATTCTAACTGTGTACGATTCACGTCTCCACAAATTGAAACCCCATCGGTATTACTAGTTAGGTACAACGCGCGACCCTCCCTGTCATGTGCTTCTAAAACTTATACAGAACTTTCTCCCCTCACCCCGGTCTCCCGAGTGCCAGTATGTGACTATAGACTGGAAATGAAGGCACCTTTTAATAGTATTTAGAAATATCACGTGAGATAAGGAAGCCGCGAGCGAGGGTTTATGGCCGCGTTAAAGAGAGGGGAGAATCGTTTCTATACAATTGAAATGAAGACATGACTCAAAAAGTTTCAGTTGTATACGAAGTTGTATGTTTTATGAAGCAGGTAGTTTTTACATACTTAATACATAAAAAAATAAGTGGAATAAATTAAATACAAACAACATGGAATGCGTAAAGCATTAAATTACGCACTGTCGACCACTGGTCGTGTCGTGTTAAACTATTGCGGAGTGATTAGGCGTGTTCCGCACGCGCGGCGCAGTGTAATGCGCGGACGATCCGCGGGCGGAGGCCCGACACGGCGCGCTAATGGGCCCATGTACGGGCAGACACGCGGGAGCGGAACACAGATTACAACTACATCCATTCGGACGATTGCCGGAGAGTGCAAACTGCGTACGTGACCCGCTCTCGGCGCTCGCTCGTCTCTAAAGTATTCGGACGTCCGTGGAGTTGCAAAAATGAAAACAGAAAATAGGTAATAATATTTCTTTAAAGTTCCTCGTAGTAAACTTATAGCACCTTATAGTTCCGCTATGTCTATCTGGCCGCGGTCTAGTTCTGGAACGATTTATAATAATAAGCAAGCAAACGTAGTAAAGTACGGAACCCTTAAAAAAAATAATTTACACACAACTCTTTGGCACGAATCCATCGTAACACGCTGGAGCCAAACCGGTCCCGTACTACGCGTTTCCAAAGGGGGTTTCTTCAATGAATGTGTTGTGGAATGAACTCCCTGTCAATGCTTTCCCTGTCAAGCATGGGGTACTTCAAAAAGGGTGTGAAGAGGTTCTTACAGGGTCGGCCCTGGTATTGCAAACGTCCATAGACTGCGGTGACTGCTTGCCATCAGACGGCCGTATGCTTGTTTGCCACCTTAGTGGAATAAAAAAAATATAGTAAAAAAGCGAATGGTGTGTGTACGCGTGTGATTCCCAAAATTCATCAATAGATTCAATATTTTTACGTTGTGCCCATGTTTTGGCAACTACAATTTGAATTTAACGTCATAATACTACATTGAGTAACAATTACGGGCTATTATTCAATATGCCAATAAGTATTAGCTATCGGTAAACAACGTTTACTTATTCATTGTATTGCATGCCTATGAATGTAACATTCGCATAAGTCGCCCACAGGTTCCACTCGGCTGCAATCTAATGCGCCTATTACTCAACTGATGGCTTGTGGGCTTAATGTGACACGTTAACAACCTTTTAGTGCTGAATAACCGCGGCTTAACTATTTAACCGCACCTAACTTATTTCTCGCCTTATTTACCTCGCAATTATTTTTAATTGCTTCCAAACTAGTTAATATTACTTCACCCACCTCTTCCTGTTAATTTTTCTTTTGAACAATGAGCGCTCTGTGTAGGAGTTCTCACGGTAAATCTTCCTGCATTAAGTTTTCTTTCATATTTTTCATATTATTGTGCTCACTTTACAGACTGTAAAGTTTTTGACTTTCTAGGGTTCCGTACCGCAAAAGGAAAAACGGAACCCTTATAAGATCACTTTGTTGTCCGTCTGTCTGTCTGTCATGACCCTTTTTCTCGGGAACGCGTGGAGGTATCAAGCATCCGCAAGCGCTGAAGTGCTGAAGCTGTGGAATGAGATCCCCGCCGAGGTCTTTTCTTTAGACTTTATTATGGAGTGATATATGCACAAGTGATACTCCTGATGTTGCAAGCGTCCATAGGCTACGGGCCATAAGCTTGTTTGCCACCTTAGTGGTATATAAGTACGGAACCTTTGGTGGGCGAGTCCGACTCGCACTTGTCGGGTTTTTTTTGTTTGGACGCATGTAGTGAGTCTGGTTCTGGACTTCTGCTACTACACCCGGCAACTGATGGTCTGTTACTTGACTCTCAGAAAGCGTGGCCAGGCCATTCAAGATATACCTAAGCCAGCACGCCGATTGTGTATGGGCCAAAAATATGATATGTTGTCGCGTCGAGCTTTGAGCACTTATTATATTCAGCAAGTCCCTCAACATTGTACTCACGAAAGTGCCTCTGCGCGGCTCGGGTCTCGCCTCCGCCTAACGACCGGTCATTACTGATCGGCAGATAGCCCGTAATCGATGAACAATAAAACAGTTTGCGTCGCGGGGGCCATTATTAATAACCCAGATTTTATCAACTTCTGATGACAAATCGTTGTGCTAATTGTAGTTGGGCGCCACCGCCGCTCCCACGCTGAGGATTCCGTTTGACGAACCCATTTGTTAGCCAACTTGTCGGAGTTCTCCCCGTGAGTAACGCCCGGTTCATCCAAGGTACTCGGGTTCTTGACATTTCGCAACTGAATTGAGCATAGAATTCGTGGAGAGGCCATTAAAATATAATAATAACGTTGCGCTAAACAGTCTGCTACGTTATTAAATTGACAAAGTTTGGAGAGAGTGATTTGTCTCACAAGTATGAGACTCGTAGACGAATATTAGACCACTAATGTCTGACTGAATAAGTGCCATAAGTTTGTATAGTTAGTACCTTAAAATGCAACATTAAATTTAATCGGCTTGAACACTTTTCGACATCAGTGTTTCGCAATTGTGTGAAGTCAGTAACTCAGTGCAGAGTAGAGAGGCATTATGATTGAACGTTATTCA
The DNA here is from genome assembly GCA_905163395.2 of Endotricha flammealis. Taxonomy (NCBI): domain Eukaryota; kingdom Metazoa; phylum Arthropoda; class Insecta; order Lepidoptera; family Pyralidae; genus Endotricha; species Endotricha flammealis. Next base: position 133,156 of record LR990867.1, read on the forward strand.
GTTTTTGAAGTTTGGTTGGCTTTATCAAATAAAAGTTCAGAGAATATATTAACACTATCATTGTATCTACGGGAGGTCCCTTGTCCGACCACCTCTCAGCTCGCGCGTTATAATCACTCTTGGCCCTCGCGCACTAATGTCGTCCGTAAGCGAGAGGGGATTTATAAAACGAGTGCTCCTCGGGGAGAACAACATTCTCGTTTTGTTACTAATTGTTACTATTTTATTTAATAACATTCTCCCATCATCTGAAGAATGCTGGGTGTCACTCTGAATTTCGACAATTAATTCGAAATTCGGAAATATGTTTATTTATTGATTAAATGGCTCACCAACATTTTTACACCGATTAATACTCATCGTAAGTGACGTGTCTAAGTGCCCGCGAGGGCCTATCGAATAAAGTATATTTTGATTTGATTTGGACGACTTAGGTAACAAAAAAATTATTATAAGTAACAAGTTTAGTATAAAAACAATAACAGGTAAACACAACATTCTAAACAATACTAGAAATAAAATATGTTTCTAACTACTGTGTTTCGAAATTTAGACTCAGTAGTCAGGAATTTAGTAGTAGTCAATAATTAATTGTCGAAATTATCTCATTTTCTTTTTAGACATTGACAACTTGACATTTAAATAAATAAATAAATCCTGCTGTTCAGCAAATGTTTGATTGCTTTTAAAATGATTATCCAATCAAGAGCAAACGAGATGTGTCTGGTTTTGTATGACTGTCTGTTCTTCACACTCTCATAACTTTCCCCCTTAATGCATTACCTCTAGGCCAACGTATCACATGCCGGCCATAAAAGCCCACAACACTAGTATCGTTCCGCGTCGCTTAAGGCCCCGTAAGCGCTGTATAAGCGGCGATGATTTATCGCGCGCTCGTCAATCACGCGGAGTTAATTACGCCGCGGGCAGCACTACGGCCGACTGCGGCACTGGCTCTATTACGGAGACGTTACTCAATAAATAATATCGTTTGCCGGACGGTAATGGACACAGCTCTCATACCTTTCCGCCGGTCAAGGCCAAGCCGATTATCATTCGGCGTTTTGTGTTATCTATTTAGGAAACGGTTTTAATCAGTGATCTGTTATTTACTATAGATTCGTAATGTTTGACACATACCCGCTGCCACGTCGACTGAGGCCACAGCCTTAGTTGAATTTCTTCCGACTTAGTCGTAGTTTGACGTTCAGTGAATGCGTATCTCACAATAATATCACAAAAATGGTTAAATGCACTGTTAAAACATGTATGTCGTGATCCCAAACTAATAACAAAGCAAGTGGTATCACTTTTCACAAATAAGAATGCTTAATTATGTTAAAATTATACCAAAATAGTATTAAAATCGAAATTAATATATTACGTATTGTTTTTGCCAACAGTGTTGCCAGTAAAAACGATTTTAAGTTTCCCAAATGTTAGGAGTTTAGTCAATGACGAACTCATACGCCTTTATCTATCATTATTAGTAACACAGTAGAAGTAAACCTACAACCAGGCTCAAACTAGAATTAATTATTTACTTAGAATTGATTGATACTAAAATCAATCGCTAGTGCTACGCACGTCAAGACAAGAAAAAACAAATCATTTTCCTCTTTTTGATATGGCTTTTAACTGACATATTTTGACATAATGATATTATTACTATGACAGTGAAGTAACAATTTCATCTTTTTCATTGAGGTAACGGTGTTTAATTTAAATTGTTTCTGCAATTATCAAATGTTCGATTGAGTACAATAGTTTTTTTTGTTTTATGTTGTATTTTATTCAAATTATTTAAATTTATTATTTTATTTTATTTAAATTTCATTTTCATTTCTTAACAATAAAAAAAATCTACTGAAGACTTGGCTGTATGGGCATAGTTCCCTTTGCCTACCCAGAATGGGTGAAGAAAACAAAAAAAAATCTCTGCTAAAAGTTAGTAGTAGCACAGAATAGATAATAGTAGTAGGTCTGCATCGGTTAGATTCATCAATGACTAAAAAATGGAAACTTCTCCATTCCGCCATGATTCATTCTTGAAATATAATACATATGTATGTACCAATATTTACGCATCTATATATTTATTTCTTCCTATCTTTAATTCTTCTGTCACCTAAGAAACAATAATATGGTATAAAAACTTTTTTTAAAAAAAAAAGACTCATAACATTCATTCAATGGGAAAATTATTCATGAGCTGGCAACTCTGACCATTTTTCTGGGAGTAATGCTTTTGTCTCATTTTGACATAATTAGTTTGACTCTAGAAAAAAAGAGACAAACATATTTTACTTTGGCATATGCTCGGAATATGTATCGGTTTCAAAGCTACGTCTTTAACACTCTAAAGTGGTTGCGGCTTTTTACGAATGCTTTGTATGACGTTACTTCTCTTGTCATAAAATATATAAAATCTCATTGGTTTTAATAGTCGTCGTCATGATGTTATTCTGATCAATTGAAATTGTAGGTACAGTTAGCCAGTGAACAGGATGATTTAAATTTTATATGGTACTGTAATTACAAAGTTGCATAGCGATGCTTACATGAATAGCGTCAAAATCTTGATTGGTTAGTTCTCTACTCTCGTCACCTCTTCCTTTGGTTGACTGTACTTTAATAAACTTGAAAAAAAAAACTCTTCGAATGAGTCAAACATGAGTGTTTTTCAGCGATAAATAAAAGGGGATTATTTTTAAACACCCGTTATTCTTTTCTCGGTTTTGAACCGTCGTTTTCTTTGAAGAAGAAAATCAATTGAATTCTGTTTGAAATTGCAATAGTTATTGATTGAGCATGGAGCTGCTATTACATCCATGTCATGTTGTCGGACACCTGTCTCGAGGCGACGCCGCGTCCAACGCGATGTCTGATGTTCATAATTTGTAATATTCCATTGATCGACAATCGGAGCGCGGGTTATTGATGAGTTCTACGAACTAGTACGTGGAATCAATATGACGAGATCGGTTTGTCCTCAAGCTTAGTGGATCTTAAGTGTCTATTGAATTTCATCATACAATTATTTTGGTTTCGCTAAGAGAGAGGGCCTTATCATAAAAATGGAGAAAAAATTAAGCTCATTATAACGTTGTTTTGTGGGCCACCGAAGGAAGTCCGCAATAAGTCTTTAAAGGAGACTACGAAACTAGCAAGTCCTTACAAACAACAAGCTCACAAAGTTACTAACTTCCATGCTCTTTATCATATAAAGAAGTAACGCAAGCGATTCTCAGCTGCGGGGCCTTATTTCAAATATCTCACAGCCTCCGGGCGGAACAGTGGCATACGTGAGCATCTCCGCAGTTACAGGACACTCCCGACAACTGTTGGCGCTTCAAAAAGGAAGTATTTTGGATAAACTATACAAAAATTTAGATAGTACCCAAAATAAAATTTATGCAAATTATTACAATAAGGTACGGTTTTATTCAATCCTAATAAGTAGTATACATATAGTATCCTAATAAACATCGCTCACGTGGTGTTGAGCAACGTGGCTTACGTGGCACTTCGGAATAGATCATTTTATTTTAAGTCTAGGTAGAGTTTACTTTCTCAACTTACAAACATTTCATATTTATATTTTTTGCTTTTCCCGTGTTTCCAAATAAAATCGTATTTAAAAGCATTACGGGCTAAGATCCACTGCAGTGTTCTCGACGCTAATAACGTAATCGTGGCGGCACCGAACAAGTCGTTCCGAAGCGACATAACAATTTGGCATAAGGCGAGGTGTCCCAAGGTACGAAACGTTTGCCATGTCGTATATTCGTTTTATTATGAAATGGTCTCATCTGCAGACGCCGCGGGCCGCTGGAGGCGCAGCTGGAGCGCGGCCAGCGGCGACAAAGGAGCTATCGCGGCACACGCCACCCATTGCTGGCCCAATTAGCCACAGCTCATGGCTATCTCTAATGTAACTCGTAATAGTTAACGTTACACACAACTTGCCGTTAGTGAAATTAATTACATTCATATGCATTACAATGGATTTGTATCCGAAATTCTAATCTGATATTCGATACTGACTGTTAATTTGGGAATGCAATTGCAATATCAGTTAGTTACTGGCCTCGACATGCGTTTCGAAGGACCTAGTTTAATATAGAAATATCAACAAAGGACTTTTTTTATTATTTGAATAAAATATGATCTTATTTGAGCTAAGTTACATGAAATAAACACTGAGGTATAAAATAGACAAAATATAAAGAAATAAAAAAGGTACAACTTAAATAAAGAACTTATTAAATAAAGAAATTGACTGTATATGAATTGGACATAGGTACCTACTTTGTATTTTTGAAAGTTATTCAAAAATCTTTGACTACTCAAAAATTTATTTTAGTAAACGATGATTGATTAATTCAGCCTTGAGTATTTATAATAGCAACTGACCTAGTTAACTTACGACAAAGACACGAATTATCCGCCTATCCGGGTCGAATGAGCACCCTGTGAGTACGGAGCCAAATGTCCGTGAAGGGCGGACGTGGCCGCGGGGCCCGCTGATGCCCAACACGTGTGGCAGTGCGAGGGCACCATCATACAATTGTTTAATGTCAGGATGATGTTCCCGGAGATCAAAATCAAACAATTTTGATAATATCAGAAAATTTGAGTATCGGACGACTTGTGCGACTAATCACGTTCGTTCTTAAAATAAAACACTGAAATTGTTCTCGACGTTAAAATAAAGTTCGCAATTATTTCGACATTTCTGAAACGTGCGGGATATTATTTTTCTCTTGCTAATATTATCAATATAAACTTTAACCGACGAGTTCCTAATTATATTCGGAAATCCTTACATATTATAAAACAAAGTCTCTGCGGCGACTGTCTGTTCGCAAAAACTAAAAAACAACTGAACCGATTTTCATGCGGTTTTCACCAATTGATAGAGTGGTTCTTGAGGAAGGTTTATGTATAAAATTTGTATGGGTTTTGTTTAAATTGAATGAAATGTAACGATATTTGTTAATGGATAATCAAACATCAGTTACAGTGAAATGGATTACACAAACTAATCATAGGCTGAACACAAGTGAGCGATTAGCACACGTTCGGCTAAATCGCGCCAAACCATGAGTTTAGTGTTGCATGGATCCACTTAAAACAACATTATCAGCCGAGCGAGCAGTTTAATAGTCAAGTGTCTGCTGGTAAAATTATAGTTACGTTTGATTCATTCACTTTTTTCTACCTTAACAGTACATTCAGCCAATGATATAGGTGAGCAGGGCATATTTACTTAAGATACTTTTTCTAAATGTCGCATGCAGGAATTTACTCGAAATATTCATATTGTAGATACGTAGTATAATTCTAAGTTTCATAAAGATGCTTACATTATTGCCGTAAACATCTTTGCTTTTAGCTATTCACCCTGGTTACCTCTTTAGTTAGTTAACTGCACTGTAAACTGTAATAGTCAAATTAGGGAAGAAAAAAGAGAAGGACGATGTCATTGACTTCAAAATGTTTTAAATGCAACTCACCAAGTCACAGGAAAACATGTCAACCATAGATTTAGTATATACTTACTAGCGTATGGATCGGCATCGGCAATAAAAAAGATTTCTCAGATCATACCATACGCGTTTGTTATAGCGAGATAGATAGGTGAGACCATTCTTCCTATACATCTATTTTGACGACCTCCGTGGCGTAATGGTTACCACGCCAGACCGCCACCCAGGAGGTCCCGGGTTCGATCCCCGGTCGGGTCATGATGAAAAACGAACTTTTTCTGATTGGCCTCGGGTCTTGGATGTTTATCTATATTATGTATTTGTTATAAAATATAATATCGTTGAGTTAGTATCCCATAACACAAGTTTCGATCTTACTTTGGGGCTAGCTCAATCTGTATGAATTGTCCCTATATATATATTTATTTATTTATTTATACATGCTATCGGCCTGTATCGGCCTGACGTCAGTCCTGTTAAATACAAATCCCACTTATTTATACAAAATTTATGGTTTTTAAGTGTAGTTTTGGTGTTAATTAGACGTGATTAAATATGGTTACCTGTGCAGTGCCTGGATGTAACTCAAACAAAAAGGAAAATCCACGAAATTATATATCTTGCCTGCACATATGTACATTACACGCACACTAGTGTATTTTGTTTTTGGTCTCGCCTCAATCAAACCATTGCCGATCTATACGCTAGTAAGTATATACTAAATCTATGAAGTCAACACAGTCATATCTACGACGTGTCACGCGGAACATTTTGTTGAAGATTACAGATACAATTATTTTGCATGTGTTTCAACTTCAACGCGTCTTATATTATGATAGAAAATGAGCCCCTCCCTATATTGAGCAGACTTAACTTTTCAACTGCTGATTAAGTGTGTTTTATTTATTTTTATTTATTTATTCAGGTACACCAACGGTTACATGTTCACATTAAAAATAACATTATAAAGTACTTAGTCTAGCATGAAACCCAATTTAAAGGTGAACACAACATTGTCGTATTATACAAACATTCAAAATACAATAGCTAGAAGAAATAAAGTAGGTATACAATATTAAATTCAATTTGACACAAGTTTATGAAGTTGAAGATGCTTTGGCTTTTTGTTTCGATATACGTAGGTACATTTTTAAGTTCGCGGAACAGCAAAGTAGATTTGTTAGTAAGGGTAGTTATTTAGTTCCAACGAGTTAATTGACTCTTCATTAGTATTAATACCAAGATATATCGCAATCGGGTCATTAGTTTTTAAACTATCGCCGACCAAGCAACTAAATCGGGAAGAAAGTGTGAAATATGGAGAAAATCGAGTATCGTGCTGTAATAAAGTTCCTTACTAAGCAAGGAAAGTCTGTTCAAATCATCCAAGAAGAGATGAAAACCGTATATGGGGACTCTTGCCCTTGTAAATCCATGATTTACAAGTGGCACAGTCTCTTTAAACAAGGTAGGGACTCACTTGAAGACGACCCACGGCCCGGACGACCAATCGATGTGACCACTCCGGGAATTATCCAAAAAGTTGAAAAATTAATATTGGAAGATGCTCGTTTAAACAAAAAACAGCTTGCAGAAATGATCGGAGTATCCGATACTACCATTTTTAAAATTCTACACGATCATCTTGGCATGACTAAGGTCAGCGCAAGGTGGGTGCCGAGAATGCTCACGCCGCCACAAAAACAACAGCGCGTGGAGTGTTCTCGCGCGTTTTTGAAGCTCTGTCGTGAAGACCAGAAAAGTGTTTTGAGTCGAATTGTGACTGGGGATGAAACTTGGGTTCATCATTATGAACCTGAGTCTAAGCAAGACTCTATGCAGTGGCATAAAAAAGGTACACCTGCACCCAAGAAGTTTAAAGTGTCACAGTCGGCCGGAAAGATCATGGCTACTGTTTTTTGGGACTCAGAAGGAATCCTATTGATAGATTACAAAGACAAAGACGTTTCCATAACCGGAGATTACTACGCTACAATCCTGAACCAGTTAAAAGAAGCCATAAAGGAAAAACGAAGAGGAAAATTGACAAAAGGTGTCCTTCTTTTGCACGACAATGCGCCTATTCACAAGAGTCGCGTTGCGTTAGCTGCTCTGCATACAGTAGGCTTTGATACTCTAGATCACCCACACTACAGCCCTGACCTAGCTCCCAGCGATTATTATTTATTCCCAAAGATGAAAAAAGAACTTCGTGGCAAGAAATTTTCAAACGGTGAAGAAGTGAAAGACGCAGTTTCAGCCTATTTTTCGGAAAAAGACAAAACATTTTTTTTTGAAGGTATACACAAACTAATCCAAAGATCTGAAAAATGTATTAGGTTAGCAGGTGAATATGTTGAAAAAGAAAAATAAATTTGTGTTATAATTTTCACTTCTTATCTCCCATTCCGCGAACTTAAAAACGCTCCTCGTAACTTGAAGACGTGCTTTATTATGTAAAAAAACAACAGCCTGAGATTAGTATACAAATATTTTATAAAATACTACATTGTACATAGCCCTACAGTTTTAACTACTAATTTAAAAAAAACTAAAGGTCCTACATGAGACCCTTGAGGCACGGCACACCAAACAGTTGCTTCACATCCTATGTGTGTATCTCGTGTGTAATTACAGGGCGCCACACGGCCACGGCTACAGCGCTGTATCGAGTGCCCTTAATTTGTTTAGGATCCGTGATGGTCACTATTTCCCAGTTAATATCGACAGTTACCGCTATCTATGGCAAATGGAGTACGGATTCAGCAACTACGTTTTACGAGAGAGACATTTCAGCGTGCGGACCCTTGCGAGATATAGCCAGGGAACAACACACATAAGTTTAGGCAGACCTTAGGCGAGGCGTTAAATCGCGTCATAAAATAGTGAAGGTTTATACAGCGCGCCGGGAGCGGCTTATCGGCGCCCGAGGGAGCGATTGCGATCGCGGCCGGAGCGACGCGCGACAATGCGGACGCCGTGACCGCCTTCGCAACCACCGAACTATTTTTGTAAAAACGCCGATAGCCTACAATCGCAAAAGTCTCTGACATGGAGCACCTGGAGGAAACGATGGCGATTATGGCGGGTGTTGTTGAGTTTGTGACAGACACAAATGAAATGTCTGTACACAATCGATACACAATCGAGATACAATTACCAACGCGAGCACCGAGGGACGGCTCTTTGTATCACTGTTGGCGTCGTCTGCCCGTGACAGCAAATTTGTTTAGCTTTCCATAAAATAGGTAAACAGCGGTCCATTTGAACATTGTGTCGTGCTAGTTTATTTATACCGCGCGTGGCGAGCAATTACCCGATGGGGCCGGGGCGCGCTGCAGGCGCAGGAAGTTCGGGCATATTTCACGTTTACGGAGGCCGCACTGCCGCTAAATGGGGTTATTCGAAGCCAATTCCACTCCGCATATTAGTTTATCGCATGCCCTCCAAAGGGCTAATCCCATTCAACCCTCTGTAAAGCGATTCCGTGGCGCTGCCCTCGAGTGGCCGGGATGGCTCGGCCTGCAATAAGGTTACAGCCATCCTGTGGCGGGCCGCCGTCCGAACTGCCTGTTTTATTCACTGCGCGATTAAGGGCCCCTCGCTGTTTATCGCGCTCCACGCTAGCTCTCCCTCGGGCGCACTCGTCTCTGCATCTCGACTCGGATTGAATTACTGCTATTTCTTCTTTGAAAAATTCGATCCTCGGCGGAGTAGTTCAAAGTTTGTTGTTCCGCATCCGCCCGCGGTCTCGATAATATGAAGTCTCGGCCGGAGTCAGCGAGTCTCGGATTCTCGAGTTATATGAGTAATTACGACGTTAATCAAACAGAGTGGGTTCTCTCGGAGATTGAATGTTTTATTCAGAGGCTGCGTTATCTGCGCGCTCGTCGGCTAATGCTCGCTTAAAACCGCCATAAAGTTTTACGCGGTGCGTCGGCCGCTCACGCTGGGCTCGGGCGGCCGCATGAAGGCCGGATGACAACGCGCCGCAGCAGTCACGACTCACAACTAGTAGGTAAGCCTATCCTAGATAAACTTCGTCTCTTTTTGTGAAAATTGTATGAAACTCTGTAGGTTTCTGAGATAAGCCCGAATATTACCCCGTTTCTCCGTGGTCTATATTTTGTCATGTCAGTATGACAACGAGGATACGCATATCCTCGTGGTCATACCATTATCATTAGCGCACTAGACAACTTTCTATGTAGAAATGTATTCCGAGTCAGTAAGACTAAGAGTTGACTTTGACTTAGGTGATTATCCAGTTTATTGCAGTGGTAGAGTTGGGCTTGGAGTGGTAGAGCATTTATGAAATGAAGGAAGTGGAACTACCAGCGTTAAGCATCAATGCGTTTCGTTCGGTGTGTAAGAACAACTGGAAGGCTTCTCCCTATCCTTTCTTCTTATGCTCTTTCATTAAAAAAAGTGTCATATCATTATAATGATTGTTGAAATGATTGTTTGTTTGTTTGTTCCTAAACTACTGGACCGATTTGGAAAAAAATTTCACCGTTGGGAAGCTACACTATCACCGAGTGCCATAGACTATGATATATTTCCAAAAAGAATAGGGATCCTTACTTAAACCCGTGCGAAGCCGGTGCGGGACTCAAGTGGGGAATACTTCTCATATACAAGCAAAGCGCGACTTCAACTGACGAAAGATATCTTGTTGGCAGTGCCTGAGAAATAGACGATTATAAGCTGGTGGGCTTCCTGCTTCCGCAATGCACCAATAATTTTTCAAGTTAATCTCTTTTACATTTTTAGGTAAGAACGACAAAAAGAGTGGTCATAAACTTTTTTCCGTTTTAAACAAATATTAGAAAACGCCAAGCTTGTTTGTTTTCTTAAACTTAAAGACAATTAGAAAATTTTCGCCGAGTGGGTACTCATTCCAGATTGGGGCGAGTGACTTAATAATGAAGATTAAGTTTAAAATAATACACGATTGTAATCATAACTTACAGTTTATGAGTTTTAACTTAGCAACGTACTCACTTACTTAGAAAAATATTTAAAATTTGCAGACTAAGTAACTGACTCTATTTATAGATGGTAGGTAAAGATTTTTTTTCAAATTTAGAAGCTGTATAAGTTAATAAATTCTTTCGCACTGTGTGAAATATTTACAATATTGCCATTGTTGCATGAATATTACGCTTTATTATCACTGTTTTGCGAGACTTAGGCAAGTTTCTGTGCAAAGAAGTAGGAACATAGAACTTGGAGCACTTTAGTTAAGGTAACGCACACTTTCCACTTACGCTGCTATTATTTCCCGAAAGTCGGCGCGACTGGTCGTCGGGGAGCGCACATGGCCCGCAGGCGGGGATCACTGCGAGCACTGTCTACCACTCGTAAAACAACACTCCAAGCAAATGGTAATGAACAGGCAGCGAGGAACGAGATCCGCTAGTGCGCGCGGCGTTGTCGCGCGGTCATCGCGGCGCCGCGCGGCGTCGCGGGCGGCCACATAGAGCACTCACTGCGGGCACAGGACACGATCACGCGCGAGGGGTTGGCGGGGTCGGCGGGGGCGCATCGCGCGACACACGTGCGCTCGCCGCGGTGGGCCCGGGACACTGCCGCCGCCCGCCCCGGCGCGCGCACGCCTCCCCCGCCCGCCCCGCGCGCCCCCCGCCCTCGCCCCGCCGGCGCGCGCACCGCCCAACGATCGCCCTCGAGCCTCCGACCATTTTTACATCTGCACTGTTGTGACATTGAAATTCAATTTTCGATTGAACGTCCTTCGAGACGCAGCGCGAGTTTCGAACGCGAGCAATTCCGAATCGAGTTCCGGTTTCATATTTTACAAGGAGAACACGAATTCTTTTGGAAGGAACGCAAATTTTACAAGCGCCAATTTTCCTTTACCCCTCCTCGGAAACTTTGGCTTAATCCGCTTAGACAAATAAAAAATATACGTTAGCATTTTGGGAAAAGATTAGAGAGAGGAGGCTGTATAAATTATGCACAGGCGATCCGCCTTCTATCTGCTGAAATATCTTGTAAAAAATAATAAATGAAAAGGAACATTGTTCAGAACCGCTCTACCCACGACACATGCCACTCTCTCGCGAGCCACGAAGTCGCCGCTGGCCGCGGTGCTCCGTCTGGTCGCGCGGTCGCCCCGTGCGCGGCCGCCCTAACCCGCGCTCTGCGGTTCCTCGTCGGTTCTTTTTACAAATGGCTACGCTTCGGAATTTAATTTCGCGCATTTCTTTTACGCTATTGGATATTGTAAGGATTTGCGGATTCCGCTTATCCGCCGACGCAAAGCGACGCAGCCGTGCAGTTGTCGCGCTCTTGGTGGGATATTCGCGGGCTTCGGCGACTTCTCTAAATGGGATTTGGACGTTTCGCGTATCTCATGGGATTGTCTGAGCGAGCAAATATTTACTGCCTCCAAATCCTTCGGAAATTATCGTTTAAGGAAACAATTTGCACCGAGATGAGTCGCGCTCGCACACGGGTGGGGCGTCCGATTGTCAGTGATATAATGGTGCACCCAAAGGCGTAAGACAAGTTGGAGGCGCCAATATATGTATATTGCCGCGTATATCATACGTATGAATTAAACACATGACAATTCTACATAACTAATTTAAAGTTACCAAACAAAAGAGTATACAAATAATAATAGTGTTTACATTACGATGTTGCGGGTGGTTGCGGGTGGTTGCGGGTGGTTGCGGGCTAACATTCGACAATTATTGTTACTTGCTTATTATACGGCAAAGAATTTCTCTTTATTGAAATAAGTAAACAATGTCGTTATTTTTTATGTCATAGGCTACAGGCAAACAAGCAAGCACCTGACGTGAATTGGCATCCTAATAGTCTCGAGATACCATATCTGTCAGATAAATTAATTCACAGAGATTTTGTTATTTAAAAAATATTCACCGGCTATGTGGAATTCGAACCCACGAACTCTCGAAAGCCAAACGAAAGCTTTTCCAACTGTTTATTGGTGCACGCAGAAATGTCGCCACATTGCGACTTTGACGACCTCCGTGGCGTAATGGTTACCACGCCAGACCGCCACCCAGGAGGTCCCGGGTTTGATCCCCGGTCGGGTCATGATGAAAAACGAACTTTTTCTGATTGGCCTCGGGTCTTGGATGTTTATCTATATATGTAATTGTTATAAAATATAATATCGTTGAGTTAGTATCCCATAACACAAGTTTCGAACTTACTTTTGGGCCTGCTCAATCTGTATGAATTGTCCCTTTTGATTTTTTTTTACTTACTTTACTTAGAAATGACGCGGGACGGTACTAATCGGGAGGTTATGGAAACGCCCCTAATAGTTCCAAAATTACTAATTGCTATATCTTGGCTCCGCGTTCAACCGACAGCTACTTCCGCAGAACTGCGTGCACCACCACTAGTCCACTAAGAGTAAGTTCTACAGATCTTGTTGAGAAAACCTGGAAGTTTCAGAACCTCTCGTTGACTTTGCCAAATGTCTATGCGATCACATTTGTTAACACTTGGTCATGGCTACTTTCCACGCTATTTTCATAATTTCTTCCCCAAAGATAATCGCGGGCGAGCTCGTCGCCACCACGTAGCCGATACAACTTTCTGAATTCTATTAAAAGCTTAGCACAAATCCGTTATCTTTTCAGTTGAAATAAATTCCCACAAAATAAAATAAACATCGCTTGTCTGAGGCCGCGACGCCCCGCGCCCTCCTGGATTACGACTCAGCGAATCGCCCTCTTTCTAGTCATCGATATAGATGTATATCAATGGAGATAGTTCAATCGTATGTTTCAATATCGGAAGGGGAGCATTTATAAAATTACTATTAAGAGAACTTCTGCTAAAACGATAAACGAACTATCGAACGAAATATCCTCGGTCTAAACGGAGTTTAAAATTGTAGTTGATCTGTGGTTGTGTGGTTGTGGTGCGGCAGCACGCAGGCCTGCCGCGGCCCCGGGGACTCTCCTTGAGAATACTTTAAAAAACAATCCGACTACAATTGGAAGTTGGTCCAAGTTCGAGCTCTAAGGAAATCAAGACTTCACAACTTTTTGTTTTATTGGTCAATTTGTTTCTGAAATATTAAAAGACTGCTCTATTAATTAGTCCAGTTCCATTCCTGGCTGGGAAATTAAATAGGAATAGTTCTACTGATGTATTTTCTTTATGAAATCAATACAAGTAAGTTGTATTGATATAAGTTGGTATTGATTTGACATTACTTGTTTGCACAAAACTTATACTTCTTGTTGGAAATCTGTTGAAGGTATTTAAATAAAATCTTGTATTACCAGAAATCTATAATATAATAAAAGTGTAAAAAAAGTTTGTCTGTACATTGAATATATTTCCAAAAAAATTGTTTAGGGCGATGAAGAATAAGCAATAGAACAAGAATTTCGTAAAATTTTGTTCGTCTGTTTGTATGTTTGTATGTTTGGATGTTTGTATGTATGTTTGTACACGCTAATCTCAGAAACGGCTGAACCGATTTGGATGCGGTTTTCACTAATATGTGGCTAATATAATAAAAGTGTAAAAAAAGTTTGTCTGTACATTGAATATATTTCCAAAAAAATTGTTTAGGGCGATGAAGAATAAGCAATAGAACAAGAATTTCGTAAAATTTTGTTCGTCTGTTTGTATGTTTGTATGTTTGTATGTTTGTATGTTTGGATGTTTGTATGTATGTTTGTACACGCTAATCTCAGAAACGGCTGAACCGATTTGGATGCGGTTTTCACTAATATGTGGCTAATTGCTCAACTTAACATTTAGTGTATGTTTCTTTTCAAAATTCCCATGGGAATCCGAGATATACGCAAACGAAGTTGCAAGGGGATATCAACGCACAGCCCAAACCGCTGGGTCTAGAGATTCCAAATTTGGCATGAAGATTCCTTACGATGTCTAGGGATTTACTAAGAAAGGATTTTTCAAAATTCCCACGGGAAAGCGAGATATACGCAAACGAAGTTGCAAGAGGACGCACAGACCAAACCGTTGGGTCTAGAGATGCCAAATTTGGCATGTAGGGTCCATATATGGTCCGGACCGACCGGACCGAACCGGACCGGACCGGACCGGACCGGATCGGAACGGACCGGACCGGACCCGAACTGATCAGACCTGATCGGTCCGGAAGGAACCGCACCGTACCGAGTCCGTGCCGGACCGAACCGAACCGGACCGGACCGTTTTTTTTTTGTCCGTCTGTTTGTATGTTTGTTTGCACACGCTAATCTCAGAAACGGCTGAACCGATTTGGATGCGGTTTTCACTAATATGTAGCGATTTGCTCAACTTAACATTTAGTGTATGTTTCTTTTCAAAATTCCCACGGGAAAGCGAGATATACGCAAACGAAGTTGCGAGAAGACGCACAGCCCAAACCCGTTGGGTCTAGACTAGAGATGCCAAATTTGGCATGTAGGGTCATTATAAGGTCCGGACCGACCGGACCGGACCGGACCGGAACGGATCAGACCTGATCGGTCCGGAAGGAACCACACCGTATCGAGTCCGTGCCGGACCGGACCGAACCGGATCGGACCGGTTTTTTTTTCTAAAGAAATATATGTTAATTGGTATGTAGGTACCTTATCAGGACCGGACCGACCGGACCGGAGCGGACCGACTGGACCTGATCGGACCGGACTATATATATATATATATATATAAATATTAAATTCAAAGTCCTGACTGACTTAACTATACATATATCAACGCACAGCCCAAACCGGTGGGTCTAGAGATTCCAAACTTGGAATGTAGGTTCCTTACGACGGCGACGTCTAGGGGTGTACAAAGAAAGGATTTTTCAAAATCCCACGGGAAAGCGAGATATGCGCAAACGTAGTTGCGTGAGGACGCACAGCCCAAACCGCTGGGTCTAGAGATGCCAAATTTGTCATGTAGGGTCCATATAAGGACCGGACCGGACCGGAACGGATCAGACCTGATCGGTCCGGAAGGAACCGCACCGTACCGGGCCGTGCCAGACCGGACCGGTTTTTTTTTCTGTAGAAAAATATGCTAATTGGCATGTAGGTTCCATATCAGGACCGGACCGACCGGACCGGCCCGGACTGACCGGACTGACCGGACCGGATGGAACCGTACCGTACCGGGCTGTGCAGGACCGGAATTTGTTTCTGAAGAAAAATATGCTAATTGTTACTAGGCCACGCGGGCGAAGCCGCGGGCAGAAGCTAGTTATCAATAATTTTCCAAATATTATGTTGTCTTGTCTTAAATTAGTCCAACTGGGTAGTCGAGACGAAGTGGGATAAAAAGTAACCTATGAAAACAGAGTTTAGTACTCTATATTCAGATTTTAAACTATGCTTGTAAAAAAAATTAAGTCAATTTCATTAATTCATTTCGACATGAAAGAATATCCTTCTTACTGTGACATCTATATATATATGTATATTAAACACACTGTGACTAGGGAATCCAATCCCGCATCAAAATCGTAATACCGCAAATCCGCGGGATTTGCGGGATTGACAAATTAATATGGATTATAAGTTAATTTAAAAAAAAAAACGTACGTACATTATTAATTATTATATTATTACTAGCTTCTGCCCGCAGCTTCGCCGGCGTGGCCTACTAACAATTTGCATATTTTTCTTCAGAAACAAATTCCGGTCCGGTCCGGTTCGGTCCGGTACGATGCGGTTCCATCCGGTTCGATCAGCCCCCTTACTCTTGAAGATCCTCTCATAATCTTTTACAGCTAAACTAGCGCTAACTAAATACTAAACTAAATGAAATCGGCCAAATGATTATTAAATCTTCAATATTATTATTTTTCTTAAATCTTTATAATTAAATTCTTAATCTTCTAATTATTTTTATTAAATTTTATTTATTTTTTAATATAAAGCAATTGAAATACTCAATAACATGGAGGAATAGATCAAAAAAATAAGGGAAATCTGTAATTAGCTTTACTCATAGTTATAAGTACTAGATAAGAATATTTGTATATTACGCAGTTGGTTTTCTTAATAAAATAAAATAAAAATTATTAAATGGCCGCGCCGGCGCATGGCTGCGCCGACTGGCAGGGTCGCCATGAAATGAATGGTTGTATGGGTGACGAGTGATAGGCTCGGGTTCTGAGTAAATACTGTTTATTCATAATTGATACATAACTTTTATATTACTTACACTACATACACTACAATGCTAACCAAATAGTTAGTAAAGTAGGAAATTTCAATGGTACTAATTAGGATTTGCTGGTAATTTTGCATTTGAAATTATACAGAATTGAAATTAATATATATTAATATACTATGCAGAGTAACCTAGCAGGTCCGATCCGTTCCGGTCCGGTCTGGTCGGTCCGGTCCTTATAAGGAACCTACAGTCCAAATTTGGAATCTCTAGACCCAGCGGTTTGGGCTGTGCGTTGATATATAGTTAAGTCAGTCAGTCAGGACTTTGAATTTTATATAAATAGATTGCAAGGAGTGAAATAAGATTTTAATAAATAATTTTAGGAACAATATTTATCGATTTTTTCTGATAATATTTTCGAGGTAAAATCAATGTGTCTAAGGTATCATCCTCATGAATTTGATTTAAACTTGCTACAGAAATAGCCAGCGGCAGAAAATGCGCGCCCGGCTTCCATACTTGTTGGTGGAATTGACTTCACATACGTCTTATGCAGCCTCCAAGTACTTTCCTCTTTTCCCTCCACTTTCATATACCGGGTCTTTTCACTATCCGGGCAACGCCGGCGCGTCCTTGCCGGCGGCTGAAGTCCCGACACGTGGGTCCCCTCCCTGCGCTCGAGTTGCGGCGAGCCGCGGGTTGAGGGGGGCGAGCGGGGTCCGGTCCCTGCGTTTCGCCGGGTGCGGGTTGCAGGCGGACGGGTGTGTCCACTCCCTGCGCTCGGCTCGCGGGTTGACGCGGACGCCCTAGTGGGCGCCGGCCTTTCCAGCCGGCGTGCGGCGCATACCGTAACCCGTGGGTCCTCCACCCACGGGCCGGGGGCCTTGGCTTAACCGCCCGGGCCGCGAGGAAGACAACCTCTATAAAAATCACGAGCGGAGCTGACGGCCGCGCCACGCTGAATAAGTGTGGTATGGCCGTTGGCTGGCGGTCGGCACAGTGGGTGCGATCGCCGAGTGGACGGGGACCATAGCCCAGCCGAGACGGCGGGCCGGGGAAGGCCCGTCGTCTTGAGGGGGCGATGGTCCTCGGTGTCGGCAGTGCACCTGGATGCGGTGTACTGCTGACGGAGCGTATCGGGGGCGAGCGGGTCCGGCTGGTACATACCTTGGCCGGACGGCCCTGGCGGGGTCGCGGTTGTATCCCAGTTTCCCGTGGCCCCGCCACACAGGGCAAGAGGCATCCCGTCAGTTTTTTAGTGGTAAGTTCCACAGTCCCCACCGCGTGCTCCCCGGGCGGTGGGGCTGCCACAAAGCATTTTTCTGACGTAAAAAAAAAAAAAAAAGGTCATAGATTATTACCCCACATTACATTACCAATTCATAATTCACAAAACCGATTTTATAAAAAAGTTTTTTTTTAAACCCGCAATTGTGCGGGATCCGGAATGCATAGGGGATTGGATTCCCTAACTGTGAAATCTATAGGTATTAAAATTCAAAGTCCTGACTGATATATCAACACACAGCCCAAACCGCTGGGTCTAGAGATTCCAAATTTGGCATGTAGGTTCCTGAAAAGTTTGTACCTACTAAGAAAGGATTTTTCAAAATTCCCACGGGAAGGCGAGATATACGCCAACGAAGTTGCGAGTATTTTACTACTTTATAAAATTAGTAAAGATAGTAGAAAAGGACCAATATAAACTTGTCAAAATTGTCATACTTTTAAAATACTCCTATTCTAAGTAAAATTCAAGTTAATATTGTTCGGGAGCGACGCGATATGCACATTAAATCATAGCAGGCGACCGAGTCGCCTCACTAAATAAGTCAGGGAAGTTGCACGAATATACTTACATCGTTTATTTAAAGCAATGAATGAGTAAACTTATTTCGCTTGAAAAGTTGAAACTTTGAACAGGTACTCCGCGCCGCTCCGGCGGGCCCACGGGCGCGGGCGCCGCTCTATCCTATTTCGAAACTGTTCATTCAAAAACTTTAACTTTAAATAAAGGTTTTATTTATTTTAATGTTCAGGTGTTCGACTTTCCACAACTGATAGTTTAATAACAAAACACTTTTATTTTTATGTTTGGTAATTAAGGAGTAGGTAACTAAAGGTACTTCTATTTTTCAAACACCCACGGGAATCGGAACAATTAGATTGCACAGGAGAAGCCGCGGCGCGGGTGTTAGCGACACTGAATTTCACAATAATAGGTTCCATATATCGTTTACATATGTAATGGATAACTTAGCAGAATTGGTTTCAAGGGAACATTTTAATTTAGCGGTAATGGAGCAGAGCTGCAGCCGACGGGCGCAGCCCGCGGCGCCATGTGAATGAGTAGAGCTCAGTTATTGCGCAAAGATCGGTCGCGAACTTAAATTAACCGGATTGAACAGGGCGCGAACCGCTTTGAACTGGATCGAAGAAGTTGACCGACTGAATAATCAGTTGGAGCTGAATAGAGTCGACTCGTTTCGTGACAACTTGGGAACAACTTTGACAGCGGCAAGCGACCCAAAGTGCCTCGAAATACAGAGGGACATTTCTATTTTCCATATTCAGTGTTACGCTAAATATACCGTTGTTTGAATGTTCCGTGACGCCGCGCCGCATCGCGAGCCATCTCGACCAACACATTTCGATGAATGTTAACCAATATGCAGCGATGCCGCAGAGAACGTATCCTAGCGAAAAGTTATGCTACATTGTTAGAACCCAAATAAAAAAGGTTTCGGCCAAAAAGAGATTATTATTTTTTGGCTCCTGTTTTATAACATAAAACTAAAGCCTAAACAAGCAAAAGCAAATTAGTTGTTATCTTCAATTTATCTTCTCTATCAAAACACTCATAGAATTTTGACGAGTTTTCTCCATGATTTAGATACTTGACAGAATTATTCTTTTACCAACTTAAAAAGGTTTTATAAAATCATGAGAACGAAATTTTCCGTTAGTACCTTCCTAAACGATATGAAACGGGAGGGACTACCATTATTACGCACATTCTCATTAACACCATTTCCATTAGTGGACAATAGTGAAAATCAAGCTGAATGAAATGTATTTTAATGTAAACGAGCAGAAATGGCGGCGCGCACAGAGCATTCCGATCGTCGCTCGAGTTCGAAGCGCGATTTGAGCACGCGGCGCAAATATAGCGCGCAGTGTCTAAAACTCCTGACGCGACAAACTTCCTATAAGATTCGACTAGGGAGTTTTTTCCGAAGTTTAACAATCACCTTAATAGGTATAGTGAATATTCATTTGAAATCATCCTAGGTGGGTGAAAGAGTGTTTCAATGTTTAAGTTTCAATAAATAAAATCATGTATTTTGCAAGTTGGTTTACAGGAAATACTTTTGCACGGCATATAATGGCAAATATTACATAGAAGTTATTATGTTAAGCGCCATATTTGTGTGGAATATTATTTTCCCATCATCCCCATGGTCCAGGCCACTACTCCCGGAGTAGCACTCGCTCGTTGGAAGACACTGCCGCATATTCGGCCCGCGCATGACTTGGCTCGCCGGCGCTGGAATGCGTCCCAACAATCCGGCGGACGACACTGTTCAAATTCAATTTTACATCGCAAAGGCTCCAGCAATATTGTCGACTTCAAATGTGCGCGGCGCGTACATGTTGCGTTAAAGCGCTGTGTTATTATTTTTTAGAATTTTGTTAGAATTTTCATAGACATTAAAAGTTTATTTGACGCATCACATTCAAAATTCTGCATGTAGTTTGTCGACATTTTTATTTTTCTATTCAAAGTTATTTTGTGCCAATTGTACATAAAAACGTTATCTATGCAAAGAATTAAAGAATATCAGACATCAAACAAACAGCTGACAATCATGGTAGCACGTCGATCAAGGAACTTTAAAAATAACATAAACAATATTTTAACAAAAAGGGGGGGTTTTAACCTTTTTATAAACATATTTTGAATAGAATAAAATCTAGTATGCGTTTGCATCGACGTGTTAATGACGCGCCGAGCCGAGCGCCGGCTGCGGCCTCCCCAGGGAACTGTTTCGGCCTCTGCAAGGTATCGATCTATTATAATTTCATAGGCTCGTGTCTGTTTTCACCAGATTCTTTGTTCGCACATCACCATCTGTGCAAACGAGCGAGACTAGATTAGAGCGCGTAAGGCGAAGTACTAACGCTCACATTCGCCTGAGGACGAGCCCGCGGACGCGAATGAATCCCCGAGGATTGACGAGGTATCAATGACGAGGGGAACATCAAAGTTAATTTAACCGATCGCCCAAAGCAGGGGCCGCGCGCCCCGACCCCGGCCCGCCCTCGCCCTCTCACCTGAAATGAGTATTAATGCACTTAATTTATATCTCATCCCTCTCGCATTTTGTTAAATTACCCAATTTAAACAACAGAGACTTTTTCAGTTTCTGTTGAAGCTTCTGATGAATGAATTAACATAAACGAGCGCGAGCAAGCTTTATGTCTCGGAATTTGAATTCATTTATTCAGTTTAGCGTTATTGCGAGCTCTTAATATTATTAATGGTAAGTCGGGTAATGCGGTGCGCGACACCGCGGCGTGCATTGTTCGTGTGCTGGCGACTAATGCCGCGCCGCTACAGGTATCCGGCGCCGAAGGACCGGAGAGGAGCGAGTGCATGAGCGACGGTGCAGCGCGCGAGCGCGGAGACGGGTGCATCTGCTTTGTTGGCGATGTAATGAAACCTATTTGTATTAATCAAGCACCCCATTCTGAGCGCGGCGCGACGCACGCGAGTTGCACTGCAAATTGAGTTGTCTCTGCGATGTATAACAATCTATCTAATACAGAGGCGTACCAAGCGCTGGCTGGTTTGCAATTCTCGAAATGGACTCTCTCTCCAACAAAAACAAATTGTGAATTCAAAAACGAAAACTAGAAACGTGTAAAATAGAGTCTGTGCAGGGGCGGGCGACGCGACGGTTGTAAAGATGTTGGTCTGTTTTACGGCGTGGTGCGCGCGTTAGTCGGCGGCGCGCCCCCGCGTCGCAAACTCGGATAGAAATATATTCGTGGTAATTACGAGGGCTCAGCGAAATGAGGGCGTACCTGAGACGGACCGGCGGAGGACTGAGACAGCGCCGGCTAATGTCGCCGGCTTAGACGCGAATGCAATTATAGTAAAGCGAGAGGCAACGCTGCTATTGCCTATTATGCATCGCACCCCAACAGCGAAAACTATTAACCATTACAGAGGTAATGGTTAATAATTTACGCTGTTTTATAAGAAAGTGAAATCAACACGATCAAATCTCTAGAGTCGTAGAGTAATGTTGTAAATGTTGGTGTGAAGCAGCAATGCGTTTCGTTCGATGAATGAATGAGTCGACAATCCAACTAGATAATTCTTTCCCTTCCTAATCCTTGCAGCGAACAACGCATGGGCAACGCATGGGGGTGCTGACCAGGTCGCCCGATTTTTATGTCAATAAAAATCTAAAGCAACTAATTTGTATTAGCCAAATTTCGACCAACTGTTACGCACAACTAGTTGTGCCAACAGGAACGATTTGGAAAAAAAACCTGTTGGCACAACTAAGTTGTGCTATCCAAAATAAGTATTCCTGGTAGCACAACAACACCCATAAAACACATATTAAGAGACTTGACAAGTGACAACAAATGAGATTTTCATAAAAGCACTTTATACCATTGCGTCTCATTGCAGATATTTGATAGTGCCTGCTGAGGCCTTCCGCGGATTCACAAAAGAATTTCCTTGTTTTATCCCCCGAGCTGACGTCTTTATATTAGCGATTCGCTTTGAAATCAGACGGGAGCAAGTACTTATTCTTGTTTTAAATTGTACTTTTGGCAACAACAATTTATAACTGATTTATTAATCGAAGAAAAAGTAATTCTTATCCACTGGGGATCGAGCAGTGGATCCAAATGGAAGGCCATTATAACATTAAAGATAACAATAAGGTGTAACATTAAGTTATTTCTTATTTTGTAGCTGTCTGGAATGTTAAAACGAATGCTGTCTGTAGCAAGAATGTGGGGAATAAAATTTTATTCGAATCGACAAATCGGTACGTGTTCGAATAGTTCGAATGATGCAGTTCGACAACTGCACGGAGCGGTGTGTTCGGCCGCGGTGGGGGGCGTCCAATCAGCGCCCGTAATCCGCAGCCGATAGCGAGCGCGATTATTGCGATATATCGCGGCGGTTCTCTTCGAAGCTATGCAGTAAGATACATGGTTCCACTAATCACACCGTATAGTAATATCATTCTAAGGCCAAGATACAATGTTTGAACATTACAACTATGTCGCTGGTTTTTCTTTCTATAACTAAGTTAGTAAATATAACTTGCATTGAGATACGTATTCAAACTCAAAACTCAAAATGTCTTTATTCAAATAGGCCTATTACAAGCTCTTTCGAATCGTAATTTTTTTTTCTATCACCAATTCAGACGGTAGATTTGTATTAATAACAATAATAGTTATCACATCAGACATTATATTTATTTTGTAAACAAAATGATTCAATGCATATTTTTGCTGCAGTGTCTATTATCAGCTTCGAGTATGACATGCACTGCACATCCATGTGCCAATCTCAGCAAAGCTAATTCACAAGCTTAAACTTAAAATATTAATCTTTGACTGTAGATTGGACGGCACCCACTGTCGCTTTTGATCTTGGATTGCGGGAAGGTGCCAAATTCTGCTGGTTCGTCGCGCGTGTGCCTTGTCCCTTACCTGCTACAAAGCTGTCTTGAGCGTTCGAGGACGTAATAAGCCGTAATTCCCGGTTAGCAGCCATCGGCGCCGGGGCGAGCGAGCGCACGGCGATGCACCCAATATTGAAGTGTTATTCGTATAATTTCGCTTCTCCTGAATATTAAAACGGCACTTACAGGTACACGGGTAGCTATAATTTTCGTGGTATTAGCTCGGAATATAAAGTAACTCCTCGGGGCCTTACTGCAGTAGTAAAAGGCAAAAAGTCGACCATTAGGTAGGTATTGTATCATTTTTATTGCCGGTCGCATTACTTGCGCTGTGTAAAAACTACAAAGCAGCGCCGCGGCGCAAATGGCGCGCAGTAGCTGCTCTCCGGGCGGACGTTCGGGCGCAGCTGTGTGCTCTGCCATTCGTCGACACCCGATTTTGGTAGTTTATGAAGCTACCGAAATTTATGAAACGCTTCACTTGTGTTTGATTGAACGTCTCCATACAAGGGCTACATTCTCACTTTTACTGCTGCATTCTGTTCTGACACGATCTACTTTCCTTTTCTTTGTTCGCATCATTCGCATTGATATCATCTTCATGAGAATATTATCTACGATATTTCTTCAATATCTTAGGTCCATCTACACCGGAAAAATTAGAGTTCAAATCAGGCATTTAAATAAATCGTGATACTGGTTAATATACTTGACGGATACAGACTGCGGGTCTCCTAAAAGAATTAATTAGATAGCTTTTAATTCGGTGGTGCATGAAGGAGATAAGTCTACCTTTTGCCGGATTACGATGTCTCTAATTAGTTGAGAGTGTCGGCCTGCGCCGGACGGCCGCGCTAACTGCTCGCTCATATTATGAAGGACTTAATACCCTTTGTGGAGCGCACCTCATATAAACTATATTACTCAGGATATTACAATTGAGTTGCATTTGAAATAGTAGACTCTTGAGAATGATATTACAAAGTCGATTGTCAGAGTTATTTTAAAAAAGTACTGCGTGACTTGGTTCCTAATGCTGAGGACTGAATGTTCATTGATTCATGCGTTTACGTGAGCTATGAGCTTGTTTGCCTACTGAATGGTATAAAAAACCGAGCAGCCTATTCTGCGGTCCCCAACCGCATCCCCATAAATAAGCGGCCGCAGTCGCCGGTCGTGTCACAATAAACTTCGCATTAACTTTCATGAGTGACCTGTCCGTGCTTTATTGGCCGTTTTATTCGGAAGAAAACTTCATTCCGTATTCCCCTTTAATTAGGAACCTTCGGGGGAGAGACGCGGCGCGGGGGAGGGCAGGTCATCCCTTATCTCCGGCCATAATGTATTGTGCAGGAGGCGAGATCGAAATAATTAACACGGCCGTTCGTTTATCTTCGATGAGTTCCTGCGGAAGTCTTGCAGATTGTGAAGTTTGCTTAGTTTTTTATACAACTTTGAATAAAGACCACGAACGGTTTTGTCATCACATGGGATTAGTTTCAGTAAAAGTAAACTAATTCGATGATGTCAACGAAAAATGTACCATGTGGTGGGAGACGTGCCAAGAGGTAGCTAGTGGGCCATGTAAATCATGCGATCATGATTTACATGACGATTCCTATAAGACTGTAAATACCCTTTGTGGTAGTTAACAGCATGCTAAGATCAGCCATGAGTAAAGTACCTGCCAGGAGCATCAAAAGATTTGCAATGTCGTCGTTACCGCAGTTAGCACGCTATGAATTTATTAGTGAAATAATTACTCGGATGAACCAAGAGCTCTCAGTCTAAAATGGTTATGCCGAGCGAAAGAACGATTCAACAATGTGGTGTTTGCGAAATACAGGCCAAAGGGGCGCCTGACCGTCTCGCGACGGTGGCCCCGCTCCCGCAGGAGAGACCGCTGTTTTTGCCGTCGCCATAATGAATAATGTTGGAATATCGTATTATTTTATCGCCATTTGTGTAGCAACAGTCATGATTATTGCTCGTAAGTCTTTCGTTGCGCGTATGAAAGCCTTAACGACCACTGCGGTAATAAAATACAATAACTAAGCGAGATGCTGATCTGTGGTTTTGATATTATTCCATAAAAGATGCGATAAAATGAAACTTTTAAACTTTCTAGTGACGCAAACCCTCACGAGTTTTCAGTCCAATTTAGTCTGCTAATGCAGTTTAAGCGCTATTGATAATTCAATTTGTTGTGTGACGTTTTACACATGAATTTTCAAAGAAAATATTTATAAGTGGAGAAAAAAAGTTACTTATAAAATATAAATTATTTCTTAGATCTTACTTCTGAGAATTTAGATAGACAGTTCTTTTTAGAAGGAGCAAAAAAATAAATTAAAAAATTATTCTTTATGATTTTTAATGTTTTACGTTTTTGATTCCCTTAAGTCCTTGTTGTCTGTTAAACAGTATTTATTCAACGATTTATTCGTGTTCAAGGATTTCTACAAACATAATATACCAATTTGGGCCTCGTTATAACAAATCTTGTTGAACTAAAAGTGATTTAAAGAGATTTACAGTAACACCCGAGGGCTTACAATACCATATCATATTTCAGGCTAAATAATTTAATACTAACTAAGATAGATGACGCAACGAGAGACTGGACCCCCCCCCCTTTGCTGCTATAGAGCAGTTGTACAGGAGATACACAAGGACAAATGGCCAATAAAAATGTCTGCCCAGCGGAGGGCGCACGCTTTTGTCGTTACCTCCACGACGCGGCGCGGGCGCCAAGGCACGGAACAGTAACTATATTTTATATAAAGCAGATATGAAGTGCTTTACCTTGCACATAATATGGAGTACTGGGGCCAGGTGAAATTTTTCTTTCATAATAATCTTCAAAATAAGAATGGTTAGTAACAACTATAAAAACAAACACATATGAAGTGGTCTACAGAGTATTGGATGAGAAAATCGATGTGGTTATGGTATGTGTAAATACTTTATCAAATGGTTTGTTTGTGTTTAGAGACTATTTTGTACTTTAAATAAGGAAAAAAACGAATACATAGTTTCAAATTAAAATTGGGATAAGCGCATTAACTTACTATAACAGGTCGGCTTGGCTGCTATTACCTGTTTGAAAACAAAAATAACAGTTCAGCAACTCACAGTTGACAGTGCAGAAACAGTGTCGTGTTAACATTGACTAACTGCTTCATATAATGTGGTCTTTGACCACAATCGGACTTCAATAGATATTAAAATGTATGAAAAATTGCTGCTATTATTCCGACTCTTATGTCTTTGCGATATATTTATTATTGTTCACATTTCTCTAGTGTTTAAATATAAAGATTGTGGGTCATTGGTGTACACGTGGCAAGTTTAGTCCTTTCAATACTCCGTCTATTTTCTTTCTGATTTATTTGTGTACCCTTCCAAGGCAGCTGTAGTTTCTCCCCCGGGACGTCAATAATCATTGCTTATTGTCAATCTGGTCGTCGTTGATCCTGGCTATACAGGAGACGCAGCGAGCGGTGGGAATGTTAGGTGGGCTTGTCCCGATAACAGGGCTATCTTATTAAGGTTGGTTTGTCCCATTTAGTATGTAAAAAAAGATTAATAAAGGTCATAGCTCATTAACTCTTGATGGGGACCGCTTTGATCATTGACAATTAGTCGTATTATATTTATTATTAAATAAAATAGAAAGAAGGTCCTAACGAGCTGATTTTTTAAATGTACCGTATTTGAATAAGGGGGTCGCGGGTTCGATCCCGATTGATTGCGGCCGCGGCTGCTTTTAGCGCTGATTGCGATCGCTCGCCGCCCGCACTCGCGCGAGCTATATTCAGCCTTCATCAGAGCTTATTACATC
Source organism: Endotricha flammealis (assembly GCA_905163395.2). Taxonomy (NCBI): domain Eukaryota; kingdom Metazoa; phylum Arthropoda; class Insecta; order Lepidoptera; family Pyralidae; genus Endotricha; species Endotricha flammealis. Next base: position 160,350 of record LR990867.1, read on the forward strand.
CGATTTGTTGAGTCCACATTTTAGAAAATTAGTGATTATAAATGGCAATTGAATAAAACTGTGTCTTCATAGAATAATAAATAATAACGGATTTAGTACTAATAAGAATTCGTGAATCTATTCTTCCTCATTGGGAATTCACCATTACACTCTTTGTACAATTGTAGAGAATGCAAATTCTAAGCACGAGTTCCATAAAATATTTTTTAGTTGATGACACATTAAGCTTTTTCTTCCTTAAATTGATAATAACATTTCTGCGACTCAACGTAAGCAACAACAACTTACACAATAGGTGTATACTTAATATGTAATATTTATTTATTTATTTATTTATTTATTTATATACCGCGGTATATAGATATAATGTAAAATGTTACTCCTTGAGTATTAACGTGATCTATACGTCGGCGTGCAGAGTGACGGCGGGCGATAAACTGTGACGCAATGCGGCCGCGCGACACAGAGTAGCGACACGAGCGATGCAAGTGGGTGGCCACCGTCACAGACAATAAACACAAACACGTAAACACTAATGACACACGAAAGTTCATACGAAGAATAAAAGAAAAAGACAGTAAAATAATAGTGGTTTTTTATAACAAAGCGGACCACCTTATGGAAGTTCGTTACCGCTGTCCACGAACATCTGTATTATTCCTACAACAAGGAAGGGAATTGGGAGAAAAGTATAAGTAAAAAAGTTAAATTTTCGTGTCTATCTCTTTCACCGGACGAAACTCATTGAAATAAAAAAAGAAAACGCATCCTGGTAGATCTTCTGGTTGAAATGGTTGCTCACAGATCTTTGAATATACTATACTAGCTGATATTCCGTACTCTGTGGCTCAATTTGTTTTCAGTTGCAATTGCAGTCATCGAAATGTTTCCCTCCGATGTCGCTCGCTTGGTCGCCGTCGGCCATCGGCGTCGCCCGCGATCTATCGCGCGACACGCTCCCGCGACACCTTTCCCCATCTGTTCCGTGTAACCGTCCGTTCGAAATGGCTATCATTGGTAAGTTATGGTCATTCCGCGCTGTGGCCGTGTGGGCGCGAGTGCGAGAGATATGTTTGGTTATCAGTCTGAACAGATTTTCGTGATTGTTTTATTGCGTTTTGAATAATATCTTTCGAATGTCGGTAAGTTACTTTTATGAAATAAAATAATTTATTTCAAGCAATTGGCTCATTTCATTTTAGTATATTAGTAACAAATCCTTTTGCTTACTCTATCATATTCTGTATAAAAATTAGGGAATAAAAGCAAAGATGTAGTCGCCATAAAAATAAATTGTAAAAGGAATATGTTGGTCGTATAAGATAGGATGAAGGCAGGTTTTCTTATCAATATAAATGTTGTTCAAATTATTAATAAAGATTGAACTGAAACGTGTATAAAAACGTTACAGTAGTATGGATTTCAAAGTAAGACAATCTCTTTGCAAGATGTGAACAACCGTTCGATTGGTACGTAGGCGTCTGGCCCCGACGAGCGCCTAATAAATACCTGCCGCCGTATTTCATATTCTGCACTCGTACTATAAAATTTGAAACGTTTCAACGGAAAGTTTTTCCATTAAAATCTTCCGAGCAATTTGAGCAGTGCTCGCGAGATATCGAGTGTGTCGCCGTGACGTGTTTACGCTCACCTCCGGGCGTTGACCCCGCTGAGAGTCCTCCGCAGACAATGCCAACAAAAGACTTCAAACCGTCACAGTGAGCCACGCACCGGCCGCGCCCAGACCAACCACCGTTTGCAGAGAGTCCTGCCTTTCATTCAACGTCGAATCTGTACGGGAATACGTTGAAAAATATTTTTTTGATAGTAATAAAGACAAAGATGGTTTAATTGAGTCTGAAAGAAGAAAAACTAAAATTAACTGTATGAAACGCAAAAGGCAAAGCCAAACATAGAATATTGTGTTTATAGAGAATGTGCGATATGTTAGTTATTAGTTTGACAACATTCTACCATGCTTACTGTTTCATATTAGTTAACCGTTGTAACATCGAACTTCTTGATTCTTCGATCAAGAGCAGATATTTAGCATACTAGCGAAATTGGTACTATATTATTATAGGCAGATGCATTAGTTCAGAGAAATCCTGTTAACTTTATGGTATCGCTACTCAAAAAAACCTTTGAGTTGTGTGGACATTGTCGAGTCTGTTCGTTTTTGCTTACTCTTTGCGCGACACACTACACCAGTGCAGGCGAGTTATCTCGGCGGAGCTGAAGGCTCCTTGTGAAGTTCTTCCTTGGTTTTACATGACCCGTCAAAGGAGATTACGCTCTCAGCGGAGTCTGAGCTCACAATCCTTTACATATGATGGTATGTCTTACAAATGAGAAGTACCTACATTTAATGCAAAAAAAGTATTTAAGTTGGTTGGGGTTATGGAAAAAATTGTTTTACTCAGGTCAAAATAATTAATAAATGTAAAATAAAACTAAAAATATTATTAAAGAATATTATATTTAATTTACACATACTGTCACATATTGTCATTTCAACTCATTCCTTCCTACTATAATTTTTAATTTAATGTGTCGTCTTTATAATCACACTTCGACTGATTTCCCCGACCTCGATATTTACACCCCAATGTTGAATAAATTCCGAACCATGATCAAGTGTATATTTGACGGCAATCCCGGCTCGCATGCTTTGCTGATAAAAAACACTTAAAAATAATGTATTCACTTGAAATATTGTATTTAATTTTTTTTTAATCTTTTTATTAATAGTAAACAAATTGTTATAATTAAGTGTCAACATCATTTAGAATTGCAATCTCGAATTAATATTATATATTGTAATTTAATTATTTTTTGGTTGTAATTTGTTTTGTTGTCCGAATAAATAAATAAAATTTATTCAAGTTTGCTATCCCACGTCATATTCATATTTATTTCACTCACTACATAGTTTAAACGAGAAAGTAAGTTTGTTTGTTTCAGTCTTTTAACAACTCAAGTGATCATGATAAAGACGTATAACTTGTCGGGAATAAAGAAAGAGAACATTTCACGTACAAAAGAGTACTTCAGTTACAGTTTATCTAGTAAGTTATATATTAACTACCGACCTAGTACTGGAAAAATCTTTTAGGTAATTCTCCTTTTCTTTCAAGGTAATCCTTCATTTACTGCAAAAATTAATCTATTCCACATACCATCTATCCAGGATATATCTGGGACCAATTAATTCTGATTATAATTATTGACGGCGGATGCAGAAATAGCAGAAATAGAGTTAAGATACTAAGACTTTATTTAGAGAGCAGGTAGGAACAGACACTTTCTCTGGACTCGTCACTCGCCTTACAGCAATAAATTATTTGTGTTATTAATCTACTCTATAAGCTACTACCATTTGGGATGTCCTAGAAGTCCCTTAAACCTAGCGCTGTAATCAGTTAGGAAAAGACATTAACAATATACAGACATAAATATATAATATGCTTGCTAATGGTAACGTTAAATGAGGTCTCGGGATTAATGAGGGTTTTTAAGGGAAAACGGAGGAAACAACAACGGACTCATTTTTCTTTTGGTTTTGGAAAGAGTTCTTTAATTACTCAAGTGATCATATTTTTTGAGTTTAAAACAAGAAGTTGTTAGACAAGTCACAAGCTAAAGGTCCTTTCTGGTTTTGTCATCTCTATAATATAATAATTTAAAAAATTATAATTTAGACTATTCTTTCAGAGTCTTTTACAAGAACATTCCAAGTGCCAAGTGGCGTTATATTAACGGAAGAAAATATTGAATTAACTTAATTGAACAATGAAAATGTTATTGGATCCTTCGGCGGCGCCTTGACCGTGTTGGAGCACAAACTTGTGTTTTGGTTCATAGCAGACATTGGCCGCACAAACAGAGAGCATTTCCTAGCATTTTTCTTCTTAACAGTACTGTCCACTGAACCGTACATACCATGACCGTAACAGGTACCGGTAAACCGTACCGTAAACAGTTTGTATGAATTAATATGAAACAATGCCCAAGGCAACGGACTCACCGACCGTGCATGATACGTTACGTGCACGTTTAACCAAAACTTGTCCCCCTACGTCATACAAGGACATCAGACACACACATCCTCCAAGTTTCAGGTCTCTACGATCTGCAGTTTAGGCTGTGTGTGCGTTGATCGGCCAGCCAGTCATACAGGACAAGCATTTTTCACATGAGTACACTTAAATACCCCGAATACAGCGACATCTTGTTCCATTATGGGATAAAAAACATTTTTTCCTGTAAATCTACTTGCAAAATAAATAATTTCATTGTATTATTTTATTTTGATTCATAGTGAATAATCCAAGGAGATTTTTTCATATAAATATTACTCTCCCGCTACTGTTGTTCGTCATTACACCTTACGTGAGTATAATTATTGTTATTGTTTGCGAGGAGCCCCTCGTGGAGTCCCGGCGAGTTCCCACCGTCTGTCATCCGCGAAGTCCCGAAGGTCGTTATCTAGCACATTAAGGGTATATTACGTTTAAGCAGATAATATGTGTACAATGCAGGTATTGTGTGCGCCGCCATTGCCGTGCCGCAGACGCCTCGTGATTGTACTTCAGCTCTTTATTATTATAATTGCACTTTACGAATACATACTAACAGTTACCAGCGTCTTTTCTCGCTGTTGATTTTACTCGCTTAATAAGTTCATTGGAGTGTTAATGAGTTACTTTAAGAAATCAGTGCAATTTAACTAACTGACTCGTCAGCCTCCTTTATTGCCCGTGGTCCCTGTGATAGTCCCTGGAAGGTACCACGGGAAATATTTTACCCGTGGTCCCTGAATTTAGTATAAGCCAACTAATTTAAAGGAATGCTTTTTGGATGGATTAGGAATTCTATTAGGATTAGCCTTAATACATTTCAATGTTATGTAGATGGAAAATGTTAATTTTGAAGTTTTCATAAAAAAATAACGCTCTATTTTCTGCGCTTACTTTGCATAGAGTCAATGCGTCTGGTGTAAGTAAACACTGCGATACTAATTGCAATATCTGCATACATTACAGAATTAAACCCCGGCATCCGCGCGCCGCTCTCCAATCAGCCCGATGTATCCCGCGTTAGCCATTGGCAGAAGTATTGCAAAGTGGGTGAAAAAAGGCCAAGACGCGCAAATATATGAAACAGTAGCTTTTTTTTGTTATGACGAAATGAAATGGGATTCTTTATTTTAGAGAGTAGGCCTTTGCAGGCAAGTTCTCTCGCCATGTAGTACACATTATTATTCTGTATGGGTATATAGGTAAGTACATAATGGAAAGTGTTTACCGCTACCTGTCAACATCAGTGATATCAGAAGGAGCTCGATGCGTCGCTGTGTGTCGCATTCTTCAACGAACACGCAAGTTAAGCAACGTCGAGCCTAGCCAGTGTTTGGATAAGTGTCGTTATCTCGAGCTTCTCCGTGTCGCATGTCGTTAAGTCGTTAATCCAAATCGGTAGCCACATGGGAGCAGTGTGGTAGAATACTCTCTAATTAACTTCGGTCGAAGGGAGCACATCCCTGCAGTGGGGTGACTATGAGTTGATATTATGAACCGTATCCCAAGACATATCACAATCTTAACCAGACTCTTGGGTATCAGTTGATCTGCGTGATCAGTCAGGAACCGAATAGCCACACCGCACCCACCTAAATATAAATTTATTTGAAAACATAAATGGTCTACTTGTACGTCGTCCAGCTACCGGGCGGTGTGTTCTGTTGCCGGCCTCTGGCACGCGTCCAGCGCGAAGGTCGGAGGCTCATTAAAAAAGCTATAAAAAGCTATAAAGCTGCGCCCCGACCGCCGTCGCCCGGTGAACACTTAATCTGGACCCGGCTGTAAACAGGAAACGGACTCAAAACAACCGCCCGTTTTATTAGTTCAAGGGTGGCTACATGACGAATGCTTGTCTTTTTATTTAGTCTTTTATGTGCACGCAACGTGGAACTATAGCTAGCGGTGGAACGTTGGTTTTACTCTCGTTAGACTCGTCGTTCTTTGTACGGTGTGATTTCGTAGCCGACTTTACGCAACTACTCGCTTAGTTCTCCGTATTTCCATAAAACGCCATCTGTACTTAGCGATGTATTTCATAGAAATTATTAGTAACGCGACGACAGGAAAGTACATTTTCTTCTTAGAACTTCTATCTTTTATGAAGTAGGGAAATAAAACAATTCGATTACATTACTATGACACTTGTTAAATACTCGAAAATAAATATCAATTGTTTTTTTTTGTTTGTGTAAAGAAATTGTTATTATGTAAACAAATTGTTTATGTAAAACGGAATTCGATAGCAATTGGGGAAAACAGTAGATGGGGATAGTTGGAGAAGAGGAGAGGTTTTTGCCCAGCAGTGGAACATAAAAAAAATTGTAAAGCAAGTAAATGGCATTGCCTCGGAGCCGCGGCGTCGTGCGGGCGGGCGGCGGCAGCGCGTATAAAACAATTGGTTTCGCTCGATTTGAATGACCTCCGTCGGTCCACGTCGCCACTTCTGATAAATAACTCACGCAAAACCGTTTTTTAATTGAATCTAAAGAGTTTTATGACGCCGTTTTATTAGGGAAACTAAAAGAACCACAATTAGCCCTGGGAGTTATAATTTATTCGAATTATTTTTGAAACAGTGTGCTCATATTTCGACCGCTGAGTTAAAATATGAAGCGACAACGAGCGGCGAATCCTGTCGCACTTTACTCCGAGTTTCGTTAGGTATAATATTAAAGTAGACATTTGAAACGTATCAAAGATATCATTTATTAAAAAAAGGTATAATATTACATTATATTACGATAAAAAAATATATATTGAAATCCATACCACTAAAATACTGCACTTTTTAACGAGAAACAAAACACTTCGTTTTTTTAAATCCAAAAATATAACTTTTGATTTGTTGAACCCGTAATCCGAGAGGTGAGATCACAGAGAAGTCAAATCAAAGCGTCGCAAATATAACAAGTTGTCAAAATAAAGCATCGGTGACAAAGAGCGGCCGCAGAGGCCGAGATGGCGGATGGGCGATACGCCGAAACCGATACTGGCGCCTTAATACAAAGGAATCCGTTTGCTTTCCGCATTTCGGCTTTTGTAATCCAGTGAAAGAGGACTTGTATATTGCCAAATACATCGCTTCTTTTCTCTCAACATTTTTTTCACATCATTTTACTAATACCGCAATGTAAGTGGATGTAGAGTTTTAGGTTAGAATGAAATGTGTCGTGGTACGGAGCGGCACGAGATTATTTGTGAGAGGAGCGCTTTCCTAATTAAACGGCGAATCAAGCTGTCAAGACAAATGTTACGGAATTAACGAGATCCATCGCGAAACGTATTCCACTCTCCATCAGGTATTTCATTAAAGATATCTTTTCTAAATTATTTATATCAGCTGGAAAATTATACAACGAGGATTGAGCTCAAGTGTAATCATTCTTAATGTCATTAATTCATTATTATACACATTGTTTCCGAAATAATAGATACAGAAGTTATGTTTATGGATTAGTTGATCGTAATGTGTTTGTTTAAAGAAGGGTCGTATACTAGAGTAGCTAAGGATAATAAAATTAAAACATGATTAGTAGGTTAGTTTGAATTAAGCATTTTAAATTTTATTTTAAAATGGTTAGCTGGTCCAAAATTAATTAGGAATAATATCACTAAAACAATAAAAGCATTGTTTATTTCTGTATTTTCTTCTCTGCCGATTAAACCGATCCGGCCCAATGACAACACCAATGTGTTTCAGAAGCTGTCAATCAGTTTTACGGAACCCAATTCGAGAAAAGTGGTTCGTAAACCGGTTTTCGCTGCAGATAATCTCATAGCAATAAAAGACTTATACGACGCAACACAAGTGTCTATCTACTCCTACTACAAAGTAGGCGAGATAATAAAAATAGAGACAATGCAATGTCGCAAGTTTACAACCATAAACACAAAGACGCGAGCGAATCGAGGGCGCGCGCTAATTCAGCGCGAGTGGCCCCCGCCGCGATCCCGCGCTGATTGGGAACTTAGCCCATAGTCTCGGGGAATCTTTGTTATACTCGCAAAAATGATACGATTTCAAATAAATTATTGTGGCGTGAACCAAAAGTATGATTTTTTTATGATCTCCACACAGTGGCTCCTTATTTATAAACGGGTCGAGTGCGTGTCGGGCCAGGCACAGTGAAGGTTCCGTATTTGATGTGCTTTGCTTGCTTGCAATATCATTTGTAAGTTCTATGACATTTGTAAGTTTTCATCAAAGAATTTTATTTTATAAGTTCGTCGGCTATTACTCGGTAACAAGTAGAGCCTACTTAACCGTAATAGTCTTCGTTGAAAGTTCAGCATATGGACTACTACCATGATTTTTTTTTATTTCTAAACATAAGAACCCTAGAAAAACCGGGCAAGTACGTGTCGAGACACGCACAATGTAGATTTCCGTATTTGCTATGCTTTGCTTGCTTTCAGATGAGTACAATGCCATATTCTATGACATTTGAACGATTTCGTCAAAGAAATTTACTTCATGAGTTCGTCGGCTATAACTTGGTAACTAGTAGAGCCTACTTAACCGTTATAGTTTTCCTTGTAGGTTCACTATATGGACTACTACCATGAATTTTTTCAAATTTCTAAACACAAAACTTTTGGAGATAGAGGGGGGGGGGGGACCACCGTGCAAAACAAAAATTGACACGATTAATGTAAATAATTCCGAAACGGATCATTGTATCGAAAAATGATCTTCCCACGCCCTCAATGTTTTGAAGAGACCTATGATAGCCCATAACATGGGGTGGGCAAAAAAAAATCATTTCGACTTTACAAGTACCCCAAAAGGCACCCCAAAAAATTTTGTTCCAGCACTTTGTTAGCATTTAGGCGCTAGACCGCGGACGGACAGACATACAGACAGACGGACATGGCGAAACTATAAGGGTTCCTTGTAGTTTACTACGGAACCCTAAAAAGGATTAACTAAATCTTAATTTGTCACTGTCATTTTTGAAGAAAATTAAATAAAGAGAAAAAGACAACGCAAGTTTTTGGCTGATCATTGTTTATTAAAAAGGGTGAGAGATTATTTTGTGTGGATCTCAGCTGTATTGTAGGAAAGGGGTGGCATGACGCCAGGCGGCCAGAACAAAATACCTCATGACACGTTTGACTGATAAAAGTGAGTTGTACCACAACACACATGGAAAAAATTAATGTAAAACAAAATAATAGAGTAGAGATATTCATATTGACACGGTATTATTTATTTACATTTTTGCGTTCAGAAAAAACGCATAAGTATAAAATAAAAATATCATTATTTTTCACACAACAATTACAAAGTTCCATAAAGATCTCAGGTGTAATGCTGATGCTTTCAAAATATGTGGGTCAGTGGTCGCCGTATATGGGTCGCGAGATTCGGAAAAAAACGCTGAAGAATTCCCTGAGAGTGGGCGGAGAACACGAGGGCGACACGAGGGCGACACGGGCAGCGGACGCGGCCGGAGCCTTTTTAAAAGTCACTGCATTTTTGTATAAACCTTTTGTCCTTTATAATACCTTGAGGGCTATAAATGGCCAGCGGGTAATGAACCATCCTATTAAGCAACTGCTCCCTTTTCAACTCCTGGAGTTGTGTATGTTATTTATCAGTTATTGTTATACACTTCAAGAATATATGAACTCGATCGCTCACACCACACACATGTTCGAGTTTTTAGTGGTGAACTGGTGAGTGCCCCCTAAACATCCGCGAAGTCATTGTTGGACTGTGAAAAAAAAAACAGTTCATCACGAGAAAATCAGTTCTTCTACATATCCAAGTATCTATTATTTTCGAAGACGTACTACGATCCATGGTGACAAGATGCTAGAGAAGAATGGACAAAATTAAATTTGACTTAAAAGATTACAAAAGAAATAGAATAGACATTGATCTATTAGGTGTACACATGCGTTAGAGAAAACTTTGCGACACGAAACCCGAGCGGATTACGGGAGTGAATAGTAACGAAGGGCACCTGTCCTCTGTCAACATATCATCTTGTTCGGCCTAGTTTAAACTCGGCTCGTTTACGCTAAACAAATACAAGCATTGTGCTCGCGAACCCCCCCCCCCCCCGCGCGCCATCGCAACATACGCACACGCCAAACAAAGTTAGATTGTATCGAAATTACCAAACACATGTGTTTTCATTTTTATGAAAGAGGCTGGCAAATGAGCATGCGGACCAACTGACGGTAAGTGATCAACGCCGCCCACGCTTTATTTTCCTTAAATCAAAAGTAGAAATGTGTTTGTCTTCCATTTCATCATATCAAAGGCCTAGAAAGGCATTCAGATTTAATAATCGAATCCAAAAACTACGATTTAAGAATAATAATCATAGACAAAATTCCGACGAGGCGCAACATAATCACCATATTTTTTGCTGATAATTCTATTAGACGAAGGTAAGTAGACAGAGTCAAGCGCAGAAGCTTGTATAAAAATACGAGATCAATGGAAAGTAGGTACAAAGAGCTTTTTGCTTCATTACAATATTCAATTAGGGTATCAATCTGTGAAAGCGAATCATAGAGGTGTCTATTGCGAGTGATTTACGGGCGGAATTACGCTCGAATCTGATGCGGCGTCTTAGCGGAGATTTATAGGCGCGAGTGCGGACGCCTGCAGTGTCTTGCGACTTGTGTGACGTCAGCGGGCCTAGAAGTGGTTATCGTTTCATAACACATCTACAGCTGAGGGTGGAGTCAGATCGACGAGATTTAACCTAGTAGATAGTCTTGTACGTGTCGTGAAGCGGTTACGAACTCGCCGCTATCAAGGAGCGGTAAGAGTAAATATACTAAAGTCTTCAATGATGCTCCGGTCGTCTCTAAAGCCAAAAGTCGTGGCCGTTAGCGAATCGGTGCGGACAAAATCGCGCTATAACGCCAGTGATAGATATAACTCTCTCTTCGTGCCAAAGTGACATTCCATCTACATTGAAAATCAATATTAATTTGTTTGCCCTCAACTCGTAATTCAGATAAAACCTTGATAATTGAATATCCATTCGGTAATTCTATCACAAATGCCAATAATCAATTAGACAAACATTGCATAATTATGATAACTAATATTATTATTGCAGAGACGTTTCACGAAATTAAAATGTAAATTTTCACATTATTCAACTGTAAATAAAGTGACGCTTTCTAAATATAAGCCAAATCTAATGTGAATCACCACCTCACGAATATACATAGAGTCCTGTGAACGACGAACGAACCTGTGCACTCCAGAAATCTACTAGAGTATACTTTAAAAATACCAGTAAATGATTAACTGTAAAAATAACCGTTCCCATAAAGTACGCGCAAATGAGTCGTGCGGGCGAGCGGCGTGAGCGATGCGCCGCCATAACTGAGATTAAACCGTATGTTTTTAAAGCACGACTGATTACGGTAGGCAGGTGTGTGGCCGATCCATCTGCGCGCCTCCCTGATAGATGGCAGTCATTGCACGGGGGGAGAGAGGGTTAAAGTACGGAATCCGAGGAAACGTCTTCGGGTGAAAAAAGTTACAGCATCTATCACATTCGCGAACTAACGTCGGGCGAATGGCGCGAAAAAAGCGGTAAGTTTTTGCCGACGCGAGGTGCGCCGCGCGGCAGCACCCGCGGGTTGACTCGCTGTTGTTTCACTCGTGTTTCAGCTGCATACAATGAAACGCGGATGTTACTATCGTCTTAAAATCTTTGTGTTTAGTATGAAACTTTTATCTGAACTTTATGTTCGGGCATGCACAAATATAGTGTTTCGTACAAAGATAATGTTGTATTTTTGTGGACATCGATTTTTACATTTTGAATAAGTGATTTGAGTTTATTTAAGCGGTGGGACTACTTGATTAAGTCAAATAATATGATGATGTCATACCTAATATGTAAACTAGATATAAATTTAATCAAACATAGTGCATGCCATGCATGTTCATAGTATTGGAAGCAGAGAAAATGGGTGCTGCAGTAAGGCTGGATGTTCCGCAAATCGCTTCAATCAATTTGCGACACGACGCCGCTCTGTCGCCAGCAGGGCCGAATAAGCTTGGCGTAGCGGGACCGTAGCACTGCCCTCTACGGCGTAGCGTTCGTAGCTCGTTGTTAATTTTCGGGAATGTATCTTTGGCGCTCAGTTGGTGCTGTGCACGGTACGTCCGTTTAATGCACACAGCTTATGTTCTAAAACAGTTGTAATGTTTTATTTATTGTAAGCTTTTTTATCAAATGGACCTGTATAATGATAAATGTTATGTGAATGTTTTGTAATGTTATCTATCCATAAGACGAATGACATAGTTGTCGTTTTAGCCCGAGGGGTTAAATAAAATATTTAAAAAAACTGTATTCATGACTCTGTGAACGTATTTGAAATAATCGTGCCTTAGTTGCGCCAAAATTAGTTGTGCGTAGCAGTTGGTCCAACAGGAACCCATTGTACCGTTTGCACCATTGACCTGCACCATCAATGGGGCAGATGAGACAAATTAGTTTCGTTAGCACCGCTCATAACAAATTTTTAATATTTTTAAATTTGATAATAAAAATTGCGATAAAGTGAAAATAAACCACGAGATCTCCGATATAGCAATAGTGATTCTAGTGTAATAAAAGCAGTTTCTCTTAACAGAATCGCTGCGCTCCTGCAACTCGGCCAAATGAGATTAGCCGCGGCCCCCGCGCCCCGCGCCCCCCTGGCGGGCCCGCAGCCGCCGAGTAGCCGGCGGACAGACAACCTGCTTCCTATCTCTTGACAGCGGTAGGCACAGGGGTCGACTGTGACTTAGCTGGTGTTTTAGGCCACCGTTTAATGACTAAACTGATTATATACGTTCCACCTGAAATACAAAGAAGCTGTATCCCACGTGCAGGGAGGTGAAATTTTTATTTTAAAAATATTTGCAATATAAGAATGGTTGGTTGAACCATAACAACTTTAAAAACAATCTTTAAAAAAAAGCTCTACGTTTTTTAAACTGTTCAAGCACCGGCTATTGCGGTAAATGTGACTAAAAGGTCAATTTAAAGGTCAATGTGGACCAAGGCCTCGAAAACATTGCTTTTGCATGAGAAAATAATATGTGCAAAATACACCTATGTGTAATGTAGAATGTAGTTTGTAGCATTCATATAAGCACCGCGTAGCAAAGTGCTACGAATGGGTTACGACTATGCTACGGCGTAGTACGTGTAGCACTACACAGTGTACGCTGAGTATGATATTTTATTTCTATGTAATGACAGTGTTGAGGATAAAAGCTTAGATCTACGAGTAAAAATATTCTTTTACAAAAAAAAGTTTCAAGGAGAGCTTTCGTTTTTCATTGTTGTATTATAATGTTGAAAATAAATAGAAAATAATCCTCTAATATGAGTTATCATTCTTAAAAGTATAACTAAGACTGAATAACAGTAGACTGCTTTTGAAAAAAAAACTAGTAGATTTTGTTTAACATTTTCAGAAACCTATCTTATACTTAACTCCGTGATCCCAAGGTTGCCACAAAATATAGCATTATGACCGCCTTTTAAGTTTCCTTTGCATTTAATATTTTTTATCTGTGAATTATAATTAAAGCATATATTATATTCTATCAATGTAGCAAAAGAGATGTTTGTGACCCCTTTGGCAGATTCGATTGCATTAAAGTAATGGTACGTTGTTGCTTCTCTGTAGGTTATATCGTCGGTGGTGTAGCAGCACCCCGCGACCGCCCCTCCCCCTCTGAGACCCGTCGTTTTATTGGACATGAAATTAAATCAGGCCGGTGCGGGCCGCGAATATTCTTTCACTAACGAAGCGGGTAATGTGCAACCGGCGGCGAGCTGCGGTTTATTATCGCGACATTCAATAAACAACGTACTAATGTTGAACAAAACTGCATAGACAACCATAACTATTGCGGAGTATTTGCATGCGAATTAAACTCAATTTATGGTATTACTCCTAAACGATGGTGTTTTATCGCTGCTTCTACCATTTTATTGGTCAGTGCTGTGTCTGTGAAATAGGTAGTCGTTGTCGCAAACCGAACTCTTTTATACATCTTTAAATAGCTGTTACCCGCGGCTCCGCCCGCGTGGTCAAGAGAAAATGTCAATATTTTTTCCCATGGGAATCTCTTCATCTCGTGGAAAAAAAAGTAGCTTATGTCACTCTCCAGACTTTAAACTATCCCCAATAAAAAAAAAACAATCAATCCGTTAATTACTTTCGACGTGAAGGGAGGATAAACAAACAAACAAACACACTTTCACATTTATAACATTAGTATGGATAACACTTTGATTCTCTATGTTTTTACACGTCATCTTGTACTTGTCATTCTTTCACTTTTTTTCCTCTCAATCTCAAAGGTTTCCATTCTCATAACATAGGTATTACATTGGTATTTTCTTTAAAAAACCTTCCTCCCATCCTCAACAGTCGTTTACTTTGATACTTCTATCTCTGAACGGAAATAAACGAAGAAACTTAGTACGAATACGAATACGAATGTACGTAGTGTTGCTGGGTGACAAAAGGTAGTCGCGGCAAGCTCACGATTACACAAGGATCTCTTATGTAGATGTGTGGAAATGCACTTGATTTTCTTCTTACAAGGATCTTATGTACAAACTGTGGTTTTTATTTGTTACTATTGCTAACAACTTACAATGTTTTTAGTTTGTTACCTTAAAAGTTTTTTAGGCCCAAATTATGACATTCGATTTATATAATATTTTACAAACTGCTAAAAGCATGGAGTAAAGATAATGTGAGTCATGTCACTTCGGAATACTTTGCGGCCCGTATTGGCCATGGTCCACCGGCGGCACTTGTAAATGCTTATACGAATAAAAAATCCTATCCTTATAGAGATTACTGCTTAATTGTAAACAGGCACAAGATGCGCGATTCGACAAAACGCGCACCTCGCCCGCGCCACTCTTAACAAAATGATTTATTAAAATGGTAACAGTCCACTATTAATATCAGCAAAAAAATCTGACACGAGCAAAGAGTGTGCGATGAAAAACGTGCGAAAAATATACAGAGAGGCGGAAAATAGGCGCAGCTTCGGGCGGGGAGTCGGCGACGCGAGTGGTCCGGGCGCGGCTTACCGGGATTACGATTACACTACTTCCCGGAATATTTATTATGTTGACTTATTTCGGCCGCCAAAGGGAAGTGTCTCAGTTTCTATTTCAAGTTGCGTAACTTGAAACATAGACCCTTCAGTCATCTATTTCAACTAAATTGTTTACTTGCATTTGATTTATTTACTTTGAAATTAATACTAGTTAGGTTTATGTAATGAGATTAAAGTTTTTTTTCTTTTTATCATTGGCACAATTTTATTTTCAGCAATATTTTATACAATTCAATCATTCCTCGTATCAAAAAAGCTTAAACCTGCTTGAGTTACAGACCACATAATGGGTAAAAAACATCCAGACTACAGACAAACGCTAATACTCATCATGTGCATGTTTGCCCCTGGCAAGAATCGAATCCGGGCCCTCTAGTACGTAGGTACCGAAGGTTAGGATAAGTACCAACTGAGCACCGGGCTATCAAATGAAATTCAGCATCATACTGGAAAAAATCCATAAATCAGTAATGAAATTGGTTTGGTCCAAACTATAAGTCAAGTCAATGAATAACTTGGCTCAATGGGGAGTGTGACGTCACAGATGAGGTCTCGTCGCGCGGCCGCGGCGAGTGCGCGCTAATTAAGGCCAAGACGCGAATAAATTAGGCGCCGACGTCACAGATTGTGCGGTGTTTCGAAACTAAGAGACGATTATCTCAGTTTTAAAAATTTAAAACGTTTATTTATATTAGAGAGCAGGTCGGTATTTTCTCTCGCCAAAGAGTACTCACAGTAATAAATTATTTGTGTAATCTACTCTTTAACTCGCTAGTACCAGTAGTTCTTAATCTTTACTTTAAATAAATTTGTTATGTTGGCGATAATAGAAGTATAGAATGTTCAAATAGTGACGTTGATAGGTACTTTACTCATGCCGGTTCTTTCGTGAGCTATCTTAAAAAAATATTCTATTTTCAGACATGCTGGCATTTATACATCACACATATTTAAGAAAAATAAAATATGATTAATATACTAAGGATAAAACATCCAAATTGACACCATGATTAATATATGTACTAAGGATAAACAAATTGACACCATGTTAATTATTTTGACAGTTTGTGCAGGTTGGAGGCGCTGCTCGCTATGAGAGCGCGTGTTTGGGGATTTTGAGCATCTTATCTCGGCCTGCGGCAAGAATTACATCTTTCTCATTTCGCTTCCAGATTTACATATTTTTAGTGTCCTAATTTCAGCGACACAAACACCACAACTTCTAAGAACAAAAATTAATTAATACGGCTCGAAACTGTAAAAAGTTCTATTAGGAATCTAAATTGGTTTAGTACACAGCTTTAGAAGCAAAGCACGTATCGTACTCATGTGCACGTACGTAGTCCTGAGTATACGGCGGTTAAAAGTAGTGAGAGAGCCACCCGCGCTGCGCTACCGGGACGGAGGGAATTGTGCAAACACAATCACGTGACCTCTTCTTTTTCTATTTTTGTTATTAAAATTTATTCTTTTAAATAAAACTAATATTCAATATTATAGAAGTTTTAATAAAACTAGTATTCAATACGGTACGAACACACGACGCGTAGCACATAATATTTATTTTATTTTTTATTTATTTATTTATTTAGCAAACACAACAGTTAACAATCGAATACAGTATCTTAACATAATGTATCTTAATATAATAAACTTACAAGTCTAGATCGCTAACCAAAAACATGAATGCACTGCATGTATATCTACTTTTATATAATTATTACAAGCACTATCAATAATCTAGGCGTAAAACAAAATCGTGGTACCATTTAATAAACGAAAACTGGAAAACTTAAAAATAAATTTGTTAACCCACTTGACGGTTAGAACTCATTGGAGAACACTTTTGACTTGTCTTTTAAATATTATTGTTTTAATTGTAGATAGATAGATAGAATAAGCTTTATTTGCAACACACAAACAAGTGATACAGTAGACAGTAAAAGTTACAAACTAGTGTATATCCAACAAGGCGGCCTTATTGCTCATAGCAATCTTTTCAAGGCAACCTTAGAGTAACGATTTCTGTGTGGAGTGGGCAGGCATTGTAGTCAGAGAGATTACTATGAATACACGGTACGAATATGATACGATGCGTAGCAAACCGCTACGAATATGTTACGTATCGTAGCAGATACTACGTCGCTACACATCACGTAGCACATTTACAAAAGATCGCGCGTAAGAGCGTTTTTCCACTACTTCGGCATCCGATTTTAATCGGTCCGGTAATTGCCGGTCCGATGTAAAAATTCATACTTTAGTATACGCGCTTCTCCACTACTCCGGCATCCGGTTTTATGTCTAAAGTATGAATTTCTACATCGGACCGGCAATTACCGGACCGATAAAAATCGGATGCCGGAGTAGTGGAAAAACGCCCTAACAGGCTACTAGCTATATACAGGCCATTGACTAGCCTACCGTAGCAATCAGCTACGCTGTAGACCCTCCAAAATAACAATAGTTGCCCCAGAACAAAGGCTTCGCACTCTAATTTCTCAACACACGATCTTGATTGATTGGCAGATCAATGCACGCTCAGCTCAACCATGTTTTCGAAACTAGAAATTTATGTAGACAATGGAAAAATAAGCCAGTTCGGTTTATAATATATGCAAGACAAGTTAAATTAAAAAAACTTTCTTTGTCACTTTTACATTTTCTAGGAAATGTTTTACGCATGGACATCGCTTTGCTATTCAGGGAATACCGGCTAAATGGAAACGAATATTAGAGCTGAGTACTCCAGCTGTCAGAATGTTCAGTTAGTTGTAATAAAATATAGACAACTGCATTTATTTTTGACCCAGATGAATTGACTTTGGGCGGAACTGCAGACTGGGTCAGCCTGCAAATTGTTTAATATACATTTTTATTTATAAAGTTAACTTCGTTTGAAATATGACAACAGCCTAACGCAATTACTTAGGGGTTTTTAATATAAACTTGTAAAAGCAGTGCCTTTAGTAAAGGTGGTCCCCGGCCGACGTTTTAATAAAGTAATCATGTAAAACTAAATTGTCAACCTTGGGGCAGTTGTTGAGTGGCTAAATTGGTGGTTATGGCGCAGGGTCGTGGGATTAAGTTCTGCGACGGGATGAA
The DNA here is from genome assembly GCA_905163395.2 of Endotricha flammealis. NCBI lineage: Eukaryota > Metazoa > Arthropoda > Insecta > Lepidoptera > Pyralidae > Endotricha > Endotricha flammealis. Next base: position 178,662 of record LR990867.1, read on the forward strand.
TATTAGTTTCATGTTCAGTTTTAGTATAGTAGTTACAAATCATATCTTTAGTATTAATATATTAATATCTTAAGGCTAATACTTAAGAAGTGGTGGGTCAGATGGTAACCAAATTCACATACAAAAAACAAACTCTTCTCCAAATAATCGTTCAAATAATATTATAGCTATTCCAACTATAAAATAGGATAAATGTCTCGTCGTGGGACGGGTCTATTGAAAATGTCTGTATTTTGAATTTTAAAAGAACTAGGATGCGCTTTTGCAATTTTTAGTTCTTTTAAAATTAAAGACTTGGAACATTACAAGCGGGAAACTATCTCTGTAGCAGGTTGTGCGAGTGGGCGATATTTAATATTGTTTCAATGTCGGGTACTTAATATACAAAATTAAAGCACTAATAAGTGTATGAATATTAGTGAAGGAGCGTTAATTACAGACGTCGGGTGTAATATCGTGTGATCGGAGCGAGTGCCCTCGTGGCGCAATAACTAATTGTGATTGGGCGATTATTAAATCGCTAATCCTATCAAATTGTCGATAACACGATGCATGCAGATATACACGAATTATTGCAGGAATACACGAAATAAATGAATTGCATTGAGATTAACATACATAGATAATGGATAGCTGATCTGGTGACCGAGTGGCTTTGTTCGTTTTAGAGTGCGACGCACAGCGATGCCATCGAGCTTCTCAACTATTTGTTGCAAGAAATGCAACTTTATAAACATATATAATGGTTCTATATATAAGTATTCGATATAATAAAAGTTATCATTAATTGGAAATATAGAAATCGTGTTACTTTCGCATTTAACTGGACCATATTTTTATTTCAATTAAAAACTGTTATTTTATACACTGAATAATAAAAGTGTAATTGGTAGCTGTAACCAGCCGGTGATCACTACGGCAAAATTTATTGAGTACCGCATCGTGTGTGCATTCGGCGAGCGCGGGCGGCACATGGGCGGCAGGCGGGCGGCAGGCGGCGGCGGCAGGCGGCAAATCACATTAAAAACAATGGCGATTTCACGTAATCTGTCAAAATGTGAAATTTCACGCATTCATTAACGAAGCGATTGAAGGTTTATCGAAATATTATGCAAATTTAACATCCACTCGAATACTGTTGTGGAAACCACAATGATTATTATGTACCTATAATGTTATACATTAATTAGTTATTGTTTTTCCCTTCAGGAGTGCAAACTATCGGCAGTATACGGCAGTCATTCTATAAGACAGTTGTCAAATCCTTTATTAGAGCCCAGGGAGCGGACTTCATTTTGAAAAAAAAGACAAGACAGTTTCAATTCAAGGAAAAAAAATGTTCACTATTCCCTCTCCTATCCCATTTCTACATATTTCCACCTTTGTAATGTTAAAAGATTGATCAATATTAATTAATTGTATTAAACCTTTTGTTGTGTATTGCAAATTAAGTATATTTTATCTATCTATCTAAAGGTCGGCAACAGCTCATTGATTTTCCTTGTGTCTCTGTGATAAGTGGTCAGGGGTGACCACTTGCCAACAGGTTGGCGCATACTCGCTTGCTGACCTCTTCCTCCATCGACACTGGTCTCCTTTAATTGGCTCTTGTTGTCAATGAAAATAAATTTATTTGTACCATTTCCATTGACGGGATCAAAAAGGAAAATAGAAATCACGCGCGTATTTATGTAAGCCGATCAATGTATCTTTAAATACAAGGCAAACAAGTGGCTCTTTCACTCCAAGCAATATAATTAATAAAATAATTTTCCACAAATTGTTTGATGTTATATATTAAAATTGAGTATAGACAAGAACGATGCCAAATTGCGTAATTATGTTCATAATATTTTGTTGCCAAAGGGACTTTGTTCTCTTTTACTACAAGACGGGTAGGTTAGTGTATCGTGTTACGCCTTATCGTACTTCATATTCTTGGCACTGTATTTTCTAGGCTTATGTACAGTCAACAAATGATAGTATCCAGATGTCAGGTAAAATCCCTGCAAAGAGGCCGCACGCGCGCTGTCGGCCTTTGCTGGCCAGTGACACTCCTATTCTTTTGTTTATTTTATACTCCTATGTCAATATTCTATTTAATATGTTAATCAAAAATAAATGCTCCATCTGGTGATCCGATCGTTTGACATCATTTTCTTTAAAACGCAATTCTAATCCGTGAATGCGACTAAACTATATCCAATTCTAATCCAATGTAAGTTCTAACTCACTGTTATACTTTTACGTCGAGTATTTTATAATAAAATGACAATAATAAATTATGGAAGCGATGAGTATTTTAGTTGGTGAGGGCGTGACGGCCATCGATTCACGGAATGAAATTTCATGATGAATGACAATTAATGAATCGTATATAAGTGATACAGTGTGCGGGACCTTGAAGAGAATCAATATTTATTAACAACACAAAATCACTTACGCATCGAAAAAAATACGGTAGATATCGTATTTTTGATGAGCTTATAGTTATAAAAACTTTTTAGCCAGTGGTCGAGTGACTGTAGCTAGCAATGGCTACTATATGTTAACGATCATGGATTCAAATATAGCAAAATTAAAATTAAGTTAATCAGCTATATACGCATAGTAGAGGCTTCGTTCATTTGAGATTCGTCAGTATTTCTTATTATTGGATATTATAAAGCAAGGTAACGTAACGTCGCAACCACGCAACACCTGTTAACATATTCATAAATAAACAGTATACATAATAAAAATATCTAAACCTAAAAAAGTGTCATGGCATAACAATAAAGTAACTCGTCATAATGGCGAGTCCAGTGTCCGTGCAAGTACGGTGCCCCGAGCGTTATGCCTGCGCGTCTCCCCGGGGCCACCTTCAACGCCTACACTATTTATCTAAAATGCTCCACAAAATAGGTTCCAGTGCTCGTTGTCGGCTGACGTCGGACATAAACTTGCCACAGCTGGCCATTAACAGCCCCAAGTTTAGGCTACATTATTTTTGTACCAGAGAAAATATTTTATGTACCACTGAAAAAAACAGGCATCAGTCTTGCAATCTCTCTATTTCTATGCCGCTGCTGCGAGGCGCTACATTGTAGTAACTCTTTTCTCTAATTATAATATTTGTAACACCTGTATGTAGTAAAATAATATTAAATATACTTTACATACTTCTCACAAAGGTTAGGTTACAAATTGTTTAAACATACTTATATGTTACATTAAACTACTTATTATAACTGTCTTTGTGAGAGTCTGGAGTCTGAAACAGGTCTGAAACCTATGCTACAGATTCTCCAGGCTCTTCCATTACAAAAAAATCGGTCGTGCTTATAATCATTACTGGTGATTTAATTAATTGATGTATATGTTGCAGTCAAAACTCTTAACCAGTCAAAAGTACTATTGCCTAGCAAAATCAGACAAAAGTACTTTTGACTGAACAGGTTGGTCAAAAGTGGTTTTGACTGAAAATTATTGGTTATTAGTACTTTTGACTGCAAATTTGCGGTTAAAAGTACTTTTGACTGACGCTCTTCGTCAAAAGTAGTTTTAACTGCAATAAAGCATCAGTCAAAAGCACTATTGACTCGTTAGATGTGAATAAAAAAGATATTTTATTAAAGTGAAATCGTTTATTACGAAAAATTTGGCATTACAATCAATACTAAAACTACTAATAGAAAATTCACAGGTTATAAAAACTATCGCTAAAATTATTTGCAAAAAGCGTTCTTTCTTTTTGTACTCACTCATTTTTGTTCTAAAGTCGGGTCGAGTCGGATCCCCAAAACTTTGTTTTAGAAACATGTTTCTCTACACACGCTGTCCATAGCGGCTCGCGGTCGCGTAGCTTGTATATTGTGTAGCGAGAGAGAGTTGTCAAAATCACGACAAAAATTGCGGATGATATGACAGTACCCTGCCCCTCGACACGCGCGAAATGGAAAACAAAAACATTGTTCATGCAAACAAAAATGTGTTTGAAACAAAGTTTTGTGTAGACGATTTTGTTGAATGTTGACATGTTTTTGTTTATTGTGTAGGGCACAACACGCGCTGTGGACCCGGCTTAATATCAGCACGTTCTCCACTAATAATGAGTAATATAAAAGTTTATGTGCGTTTGTCGTTATTTTTATCGACCACCTTAACTTTTTAATAATTTTGACTGATACAACCATGACGGAATCACTTAGTCAAAAGTACTTTTAATCAGCTCCATTGGGCAAAAGTACTTTTAACTGTTATTTTAGTCAAAAGTATTATTGACTAAAGCATACGGTCAAAAGTACTTTTGACTAATTTTGCTAGTCAATAGTACTTTTGACTGGTTAAGAGTTTTGACTGCAACATATATATGTGTACGATTATGTACGAGTGTGTCCGTGAGAGCATACTTATGTGTCGAATGTAAAGTGTACCAGTTAGCGTCCTGCAAAGGTTGTATTATATTCATTCATGCAGTGTGCAATAAAATACTTCACTTTGGCTTTGCACTTAAAATTCTCTTTATTTAATGACTAGTGGGAATTTAGGAAAATCCTTTCTCATCGGACGCCTACGTCACCCACAGGACACATCCTCCAGTTTCAGGTCTCTACGATCAGCAGTTTAGGCTGTTTGTGCGTTGATCGTCCAATCAGTCATTCGGGACAAAGAATTTTATATGTATAGATAGAGGAGCACCTATAAGCTTAGTGATCACCTGATGGTCAACAATCAATAATCTTCTTGTGCACCCGCATTAATAAAAAGAATGGGAGAGAAGTAGGGCTTCCAAATATCACTCATCCACCAAATGATATACTTATTGTATTAAATTAATATATGTACTTATTGTTTGTTAATTTTACTATGATGCAATAAAGTATTGAGTATTGATATTCTGTAAGATAATTGGATAAATGCTATTGCACAGGTAAGTAGAAATTGACGCTTAATAAGACAAGTAAGAGTAAAGGCTAGTCCACATGAAGTGTTCTCCGGCACCTTACGGTAACGGCCGAGCCGGTGAGTCCGCGTCCCGCTCGCTCGCACAATGGACCGCCGGCTTTATTTCCGTACACCTTCAATCAAATCGTTTCCATTAAATTGAATTAGCTGTGTTTGTTATTTTTTATTCAGCTGGCAATTTAGGCGGAACATCAAAATCAACGTTCATTTGTACGGGTTCCGGATATATTTCCAATATTTTTATTGTAACAAATCCAAATCAAATTACAGAGCGACGTGGGTCACAGATTAAACTATACAGCTGTCCTTTTCATTTCACACGTATGTGTGACGAGGCAATTTGTCTTATAAGTCGCGACAGTGAAGGATGGCTCTTATGACGGAAAACAGTTCGATATAAGCATTTTTGAAATTGACATTAGTAATAATGACCAAAATAAAGTAATTTTAATACTAAAAAAATCTATTTAATAAAAACACAAGAATCACATTAAATTGTTTAGCGTCACGAAGCTTAACATTCCAACCATTAGGCAACATTTGATGCGCAACATGTGCTCATTATGTCGAAGGGTAACGTGGAACTTTTGTGTCATTTGAAGAAATAAAGAAAATGGTTTATTTCAGTCATTCAATAAAAAATTAAATAAAAAACAATCACACGAAAACATGTCGGCGAATAACCTCTATGATAAAATTTAACACAATATGTGAACAAACATGAATGTTGCCAACAGTGTTGCGCGACAAATGTTGCCTAGGCTTTAATATCTTTTTAATATTATATTTACAATCGTGACGAAGAGCCATTACTCATCGTCGCGACATTAATGTTATCAAAGGCAATGAAACCTTATAAAGACTGATATAAACGGATAATTAGATGATGAGTGAAGCCGCACATGTCGTGATTGGATCCAATCCGGGCCGTAATCAAATGTGCGATACGCGACTGATACGACAGGAAGCCGTAAAAGGCCGTAAAAGGCTGAGTCCGTCACCCGCCGCGGCCAGCACTATAAATACTCCTTGCTGACTCGACAAGTGAAAGCGTTCTTTTACTATTCTCGTGGCAACGGATTGGAAAAGGTATCCTATTTTCTAAATTAAGGTTCCACTTATGAAAGAAAAGATAAGAAAAAATATATGGAATTGTAAATAAAATAAAATAAAATATTCTGCGCTTCAGAATACATACGAAGTAAGGTATGGTCAATTATATTTACCATAGGGAAGAATGAAGTAAACTTTTGGTGATTTATTTAAATAGACATATTACAAAGTCTTTCCGATCGTCTTTTCTAACACCACCAAATTCAGACGGCAGATTTGTACTAAGAAGAACCGGTGATGTTCGGCTTTTGGAAGAGATGGAAGACAGTAATAGTTCTTCTCCCTTTCCTGAGACAATACGTAACTGATGTGATCAAATAGAGGTTATAACTACAAACCAGAATATTGTAGAATAAAATAAATATATAGGGACAAATCACACAGATTGATCTAGCCCCAAAGTGAGTTCGAAACTTGTGTTATGGGACACTAACTCAACGATACTATATTTTATAACAAATACATAATTATATAGATAAACATCCAAGACCCGAGGTCAATCAGAAAAAGTTCTTTTTCATCATGACCCAACCGGGATTCAAAACAGCACCTCCAGGGTGGCGGCGGTCCGGCGTGGTAACCAAGCGATTACGCCACGGAGGTCGTCAAGCTTCAGTCAATATAATTATTTAACATGTAAGCAAACATAACTGGCCGTTTTTGTTTACGGCCGAATAGACCGGCCCAATCAAATTAGCCCTTTCAAACTAAGCCATTGGCTGCTTTTGTAAATATAGCATCGAACAGACTTTTATTGTGCTAAAAATACAGAAATAAAGTGAAATTTTGAATAGCTCCGATGTAGTCCATAGACATAAAGCTCCTTATCTCACCTCAGACTGTAAATTTTAGGCCGTTTGTTCACCGCCACCGTCACGTCACGTTATTTCTAGCCGAGGTCTAGTTGACGTAACGGCGATCGTTTGTCCACCGCGACGATCTCGGTGGTTCAATCAGTTTGTTGTAGTTGTCGTGCGTGGCGCCGGCGTCATCCCGTCCGCCGAAATATATTTCGATGACGAGCTCGGGTGACGGGCGTGCTGTGGACATATGGATACAGTAAATGTATCGCTACTTCGGCGCCGTCATATCGATCTCGGTGACGGTGGCGGTAGACTAACAGCCTTACCGTCGATTAACTAATGTCGCAGTTAATACGCGTGGTGAATAGTTGATGGCACCGCAGCCTGACCGCCGCAATCCGCCGGACACTTGCTTAATACACCGGACAGTGTTTTCCGCGAAATATTCATAAGCCAACATCGCTCTCCAGTGCTTAGAGTAAAATTTATTATCGCGATAACAGCCGCTATAAAGCGACGCAAGTTATAAAATTATTTTGAATAAGATTACGAGGAGACTGGAGTGTACACTTCGGAGATGAACGGGCCATAAATAATCATAAAACAGAGATTTCAGGGCTTAGGACGAACTACTAACTTTTATTAGTGGTTCGTCATATAGAAAATAACAACTCAAATATAGTATGTATTACAGAACGTTTGTTATCTACATTGAAGAGGATTTAAAAATCCTCTTCGTGCAATTGATCGAACTGTGCGATCGAACTATGTTGCCGGAAGGGATTGTTCGAGACCACAAATTACTTTAAATATCAATATGGTGGCCTTTGCTTGAAATAAAAAATACGTCAACAGGAGACAGCTAAAGTAGATATAGCTCTTTTAATCTCACCTCTAAATATCAATTATCACGACCCAATCTCAAACATTTTTATTCAAATACGAGCTTTTTCGAATCGTCACAATATTTTTCTACCCCCAGTTGAGACGGCAGATTTGTACTAAGAAGAACTGGTTGATAAAAGTGGTACGATATAACAACGTAGACAAAATACACAGTAGAAAGCTTTTTGAAATGTGACGTAGCCACAGCCAGGAAAATCAACAACGTTTATTGAGGATAACGATATGAAAACTCACGTGGCGCACCGTTAAATGCGGAGCTCGCTGCCAGCACACGTGCCTACGACCCGGCTCGCACAAACGGAGCGTGAAGAAACTTTGCAGACTGCCAAGCCGCGGTTCGGCGATGGCTTGATCGCGATGATGAATTCCACTGTCGAGAAAAGTTAGAACTTGTCCGAAAGGACGAATTCACCGCGTGTTTTAGTCGCAATTATTTCATCGTGAGGTCTAACATACAAAGAGCTCAATGTAGCGAAACGCGACGCCAACGCATGAACGTACATTGTGTCGTCTAGCCTACGTATATTGGTAAACTTTTAAGATCACTACCCGCATATTATTATGACTCGTTAAGGTTATGAAATAAAACAAATAATTTCAAAATGCCAATGTCTGAATAAGTAATGGAAATATCTAGCGTCTATGCTGATACTTAGTTAATATCTGGCAGTTGGTGGAAAGTTGAGTTTTCGTGTGACGACTCTGGAATGCGCTGCCAGGTCCTATCAGGGATACCCATAACTCTTTCATTTTTAAAAAAAGAGTGCGTGCTCATTTATTCAATTCTCTTAATTAAAAAAAATATCATTGCTTACAAAAACATTACAAGAATCATCATTATTATTATTATGTAAGTAGTTATGCACGGCGCTACTCCACCGCGTACGGTCCTTATCAACGCTTAGTGCATATTCCTCGTACTGCCCACGCATTATCGGACCACATTTGTTTAGTCTAACATTTTAACGGACTAGCATTTTGCAGTTCTTTGTGTAGAGTTAAGTTAGATTTTAAGTCAGTCTGTAACAAGCTCTCTTAAAGAAAATACACTTTTAATTTTAAAATTTGTGTTTTTAAAAAGCTCCCTCGACGCCGTCGAAACTTAAGTGGCGCAGCCGGTAGGATATCCGTCATTATCCTGCTGCCGAGCTAACGCTTGTAAAATCCAAAAATCGATTTTTTACGTCAAGTTCGGTTCAGCGCGGATTCGGGTATCCTCGAACCAAATAAATAACTTATAGAAGACGCGATTACACTATAAACTCAGTGTTACATCGGGAGAGAGCTTCGAGCAGCAGAGCAGACTCACCGGAAGACATGGGATCGAGCAGCGCGTGAGTAGACCTCTTCACTCCTGTTTTTCATATTCCCTGTTTTTCCACATTTTGTCGACCCCAAATAGTCGACCTAATTAAATTACGTCTATCTGATTTTGTATGATACAAGTGTCGTAGTATTCGTAATTAATTAGTTATTATAAATAGTGTTAGTAACATGACTACGAAAATCGAGTCTTGTTAATTTTATATAGGTAAATAAATATATAAATAAAATAAATATAAACAAAATTTTTATATAAATATATAAATAAAAATGGAACACTTAACTTTGATACCTAGAGAAATTTTAAATATAATTCCCAAATATGATGGAGATGAAAAATTGTTGAATTTGTTTATATCTAAGTGTGAATATGTCCATAGAGCTTTCTATAGGGAAGGAAACTTCCATCAAAATATGTATTTGTTCCATTCCATAACTAGTAGGCTTATTGATAGAGCTGCGACTCTACTTAGTGAACATCCAAATTTAGTGAATTGGGAACAACTTAAGGAAGTCCTTTGTCAACATTTTGGCGACCCGCGCTCTGAAGAGTGCATTGCTATTGAGCTTGATAGCTTAAAAATTAAACATGGCGAATCATATATTCAGTTTTGCCACCGCGTTCAGAATGTTAAAAGTTCTTTGTTTGCAAAAGTAAATATATTACGAGATGAAGGAATTAAAGCGGCCAAAATGATTATTTACAATAATACAGCGTTAAACGTGTTCTTATATAATTTACCGGAGGATATGATACGTATAGTGCGGTTAAGACAGTGTGTTAGTTTAGAAAATGCGCTAAGTGTAGTAACTGAGGAAGTCAACTTTTTAGAACAATATAAAGCTAAGAACACTAAGCCAAGACCGTTTGTAAGTCCAACTACGCAAACATTTTCAAGGCCTTTTGCCAGTAGTCACTTTAATTTTACGCCTAATCAGCAGAATTATAGATTTGGTATTCCTCAAAATCAGGAACAGGTAAATTTTAAACCAAACTTTGTACCAAATAGAGTCATGCCGTTCCAAGGTTACCGATTTGGCGGTCCATCCCAAAACCAGAATACACTTCAGCGTAATTTCAACCCTAATCCTATGCAACAACCCCGTGCACCCTTCCAGCACAACGGTTTTAGATTTGGGATCCCTCAACAACAGTCTAACCCCAACCAATTTAAATTTGGCATTCAAAACCAACAAGCGCCGCCCATACTGAATGAAGATACAGACGTCTCTATGCGGACCGCACCTGTAAGACAAAATATGATTACTAATCAACCTCTTTATAGTAAACCAACACCCTCGAGTTCCGAATATTACCCAGATAATTATGATTTAAATTACACTGTTAGTGAACCACATATTGATTATGTAGAGGACTCTACTAGTTATGATTATGCTAAAAGTCCTGACATTGCGATTGACAGTGAAAACGCAACTTTGAAAAATTTTCACACAACAGCCTAGGACATTCAGGTGAAATAATTAACCTTAATTGTTGCGATAGTACCCTTAAATTACCTTACATAGAGTTACCGGAAATTAATTCGAAATTCCTTGTAGACACCGGAAGTAGCAGATCATTTATTAGCCCAGCTAAAGCAAACAAATTTTTTAACAACTTTAAGCAGTACGAACCCTATACCGTTGTTAGTACCCATGCTCAAAGCACCCATGACGAAATCATTTGTATTCCGTTATTTAAAACATTTAAGAGTACGCTTACTCATAAATTTCATGTGTATGACGTAGACGGTAGATATGACGGCCTCATAGGTTCTGATCTCCTCACAAAATTAGCAGCTAACATAGACATGAGAAATTGGGTTTTACAGACGCCTAACGCACAGATACCTATAATTTATAAACCTCCATATCAGGTAGTTTCAGAACCGCGAATTGAAACATGGATGAAAGTCCCTACGAATTATCAAAACGAGAAAGCTGATAATAATCGATCACGTTCTCCATCCCCTATATCAATTTCTTCCGACGATTCAGTAAAATCAATAATTGAAGTAAGGCCACGCCGACGATCTCCTTATTCCATCCCATCAGTAGATAGCAGCACAGCATCCGCATCTGAAAATCAAAACAGTGATGACATAGATACAATACATTCCGCGATGCACTCAGAGACAGAAGGTATACTTATCTTGCAGGAAGCTGTAGACACGAAGCCAAACCAAATACTCGTATACACCTGGAACAGAAATGAAATGTCAGTTAAAAACTTATCTAGGAAATCACAAAAAATATTAAAAGTACACTTACCTGAAGATAATCCCGATCTTATCAAACATTTTCTTAAAAAATACACCAGACCTAAAATTAAATATTTCTTTTATTTTCAGAGTGATTTACACCACAAGCAATTTTCACAAATAACCGCGACTCTATTTAAAAAGGGCGCTGTAAAATTTTACGAGTGTACTAAACGGGTAGTAAATGTAGATGATGAAAACGGGCAACGTCATATTGTCATCAAGTATCATACAGGTAGGACTAGCCATCACACATAGGAAAGTCAAAGAAACTCTAGCTCACCTCATACACACGTTTTATTGGAACTGTATGGATAAAACTGTTGCTAGTTGATAATTGACAATTAATTTTTGTGAAATATGCCGAAAAAAAAAATGAAATACGAGCGTCAACTTTTAAAACCAGAACTGCAGCTATCACAGACCCAGATTAGACCATTCCAAGAATTGTTTATCGATACTTACACAATTGAAGAAAAAATTTACCTTACAATTATTGATGCTTTCAGTAAGTTAGGCTAATTCATAGAAATGTTATACCTATAATTACACGAAATCGTAAAACTAAGGTTCCTATTAAAGACATTAAGCGCCCTCTACAGGTGGTTACTTCTGGTCATCCAAATGATCCGAAGCCAGGCCCTTCTACTGCACCGGATTGACAGAAATCCGGGACTACTTCCCGTTAAGGAAGGTCAAGCATTCGTCAGCTACGACAAATGGACTATTATTAAGGTTTTAGATTTAGAAAACATTTATGAAGAAATAGAGTTAAATATAAATAGGTACGTAGCCCTTAAGGATGATATTCATAGTTATATAGGCATTAATAGTTTTAATTCAGATTTTATCGACGTAGAGTCACAAACTGATTATATTATGTATAGAGCTATAGAGAAGTATAGGCAATTAATTCCTTCAACTAAAATTAAACGTGGTTTGCTTAATCCCTTAGGATCTTTCATAAAAGCTATAACTGGCAATCTGGATAGTGATGACGCTATGAGATATGAAGAAGCAATTAATAATATTAAAACAAAACAAGATTCCTTAAATGCTAAAATGACCATTGTCACTGAAATGATGGATGCTTTCACTAAAATTGCAAATTCTACTAGAAGCAACTTTATAGAAATCGGAAATACCGTACGAGAGTTAAATCTTTACTTAAATAAAACCAAACTAGATGAAACAGCTAATGAAGTTTTACATATCTACACAACATTTTTACACAATTTCCAAATGATCTACATACGTCTTAATGAAATAGAAACCGCAGTTGCTTTTAGTAAAATTAAAATATTACACCAATCTATTGTTAATTCTGATGAATTTTTGTTAATATTAAAGGAAATAGAAAATAGTGATAAGCTAGTGTTTTCTGCCACTGCCGAAAATATTGTTAAAATAGAACGTTGCACAGAGATAAAGGCCTATATCAAACAAAATCAGATAAAGTTTATTATGCATATTCCATTGATAAGAAATGAAATTTACATTTATTTAAATTAATTCCATTGCCTATTTTTAATGAAAATAAAGGTCAGACTTCCATTATCCTTCCAAAATATCCATATGTCCTTGTGAAGGGGTTGAAAGTAACGCCGCTCTCTCGGTCATGTCCTGAAATTGATGAAGACCGGTTCCTGTGCTACGAAGATAACGTCTCTTCTTTATCTAGAGACGATTGTGTCGCTGAGCTCTTACAGTTTGCCGCCAGCACGCCGAGTTGCCACCCTGTTCCCGTTGTCATTAATGACGTAAAAATAGAATCAGTACAACCAGGTCGTTGGGTAATTTATACAAATAATGAAATTGTACTTACCAACCACTGCGGTGAAGAGATAACCCAAGAAGCTATCTGTGGAACTTACCTTTTGACTATAAACGATAATTGCTCTGTGAAAATTCAAGGAGTTATTCTGAAAACGCATATTACAGAAGGAAAGAAAATGTTTAGAGATAAATTACCACTAATCCAGTTACCAAGGGTAAACGATACTTCGGAGCTGCCAAAACCCATCAACCTGGATGGAATCAATTTGACCGATGTTAAGCTTCTCAACTATTTAGTGCATGAAAGTGACTCGCAAGTTATCAGTGATAGTGTAGAGCTTCAAGGTGTTGTGAAAAGTGTTAGCATAGGAAATGTAGCGATAATTTTGACTCTAGTTTTCATAGCTCTATGTTATAGATATAAGTTTTGGAAAAAATTATATAAGAAAAATATTCGAGATAATCCTAGGGATGATCTCGAACTTGGTGAGGGAGGAGTTATGCACGGCGCTACTCCACCGCGTACGGTCCTTATCAACGCTTAGTGCATATTCCTCGTACTGCCCACGCATTATCGGACCACATTTGTTTAGTCTAACATTTTAACGGACTAGCATTTTGCAGTTCTTTGTGTAGAGTTAAGTTAGATTTTAAGTCAGTCTGTAACAAGCTCTCTTAAAGAAAATACACTTTTAATTTTAAAATTTGTGTTTTTAAAAAGCTCCCTCGACGCCGTCGAAACTTAAGTAAGTACCTAATATGTATTATATTTATTAGTTATGTATTTAATTATTGCATTTATTATCTATTTATACTATTTTATTGCATTATATTATGTTATTTATATTTGATTATATTTGTTTCATTTTAGCCGCAATCGTGAATTTCTGCACTCCCAATGGTTGACTGGTAGAGAATGCAACAAGCATTAAGTCCGCCAATTGTATCAGTACTTGCTGTATTGTGGTCAATAAAGTTAAATAAATAAATAAGCATTTGTCATAGGCAGAAAAAAGTAAACGTATTTTCCGGCGGCCATGAAGACACGACATCCACTGAGAGGTTATCGGGTTGGCTGCATCTTATTTACTAGTGGTCAACCACGAAATCCTGTTCCAGAGGTGAAATTTGAATTTGAAAACTATTCTTAAGTATGAAACTACTAACTGTTACTCGCGGTTCCGCCCGCGTGGTCAAGGGAAAATGACAATATTTTTCCAATGGGAATCTCTTTATCCCGTGGGAAAAAAGTAGCCTTATGTCACTCTCCAGACCTTTAATTATCCCCGTTAAATATTTATAATATTAGTATGGATCTGCATATCTACAGGTCGAATTTATGAGGCCCCTAGGCGAGTAAGACATCACATTTGTCGAAGAATCATTCCATTATACGATTTAGCAGACGTACTACGCCTGGACCTTGTAGACTTGCCTATAGGGGAAACCCGAAAGTGCATTTAAAATGTTAACTAGGTAAATTGGTAAGTTTAAATACCGACGAGGGTGTAACAGGCAGAGTTAGTATTACTGCATTCCGCTTCCGCCTCCGCCCACGCTCGTGGCTCGCGCCGCGCCGCCGGACTGTGGCCGCCAATTCCCTCAACAAGAAAATGATGAATCGAGTGGCGATTTGCGCGAACAACGCTCTTTCTTATCTTGATGCTGATAAATGTTATTGAAAATTCCCGGGAATTATGAGCGCGGCCGCGCGAATAACGCCCTTAATGTGGACGCCGCGATGTTTAGGTAATACAATTAAAAATATGTTAAGTCTTCAAATGCTACGTCATAAATAAGTATCATTTACTTGCCATGTCAATTAAAGGTTTGCATGCACTCCGGATTTGCAAGTTTTCGATAGTTTGATCGTTTTGAAAATAACTAATTCAAAACGTTTATTCAGAGTGTAGGTCTTCACAGACCTTATCTCGTCTAAGAATACATACAGTGATAAATTATTTGTGTGATTAGCTACTACCATTTCGGAAACAAAAGAATATATCTCTATGACAGCCACTACACGGTCAACCCGATCCGAATCGGTGGTCGTGATTAGCCAGATTGTGTCATGTGTGGGCCAATCCGTCAATTGATTGGCTATGACAGTGCTTGCAATTTGACGATGATAATTTGATTGATTTTAATAATTTTTAGCCATAATGTCCATGTCATTTAGTTATTTGGTTATTATTTTACAAAAATAAATACAGTGTATAATTTCTTAAATTTCAGTTGAGAGTAAATTATGTAAAAGTTAAGAACAGAAATTCATTGAATAGTTTAAAGTAAATGTTTTTAAACATTTAAAATGAAAAGTCTTTTACAATATAATTGAATCATTGTCTGTGTCAAACAATATGCCTATTTGTTATTTTAATGCTGTATTTTTACTAAAAAATAACTTCTTGTAATGAAAATTACAAGAGTCTCGACATATTATTATAATGTAGAGCTTTTTATTAATAGAAGTTACTGTTTTCAACTGATATCATTAAAGTGAGTTTGAACATGATAAGAGGTTACTTATTTAAAGAAGCCCTCAAATGCAACATTCTTTGGAAATAAAAACTTAAATAAATGCCATTACGCTCTCTCAATATAAGGTTTCCTCGCTTCTCAACTTATACACTTTTTACAAAGAACGCAGTAAGTGTCCATTGGGGAATATTTTTAACCGCAGCTCGGTACATTTTTATTGATATGGCTTTTTTAATTAATTACAGAGCGGTCGTCGTCGTATTGAAAATATACTTTTCTCGTTGAAGTGTCTGAAGGGCGTTGCTTTGAACGAAAATATTCGTATTAACTGTTTTTCACTTTATTTTGAGCAACAAAGCCCGTCTCCTTGTCTATCCGTTTACTCACCAATTTCCTTCGTTGTCGCGGACAACGTACTGGAGGCGCCCCAAGTGTCGCCGATGTTCTTAAGTGTTGCTCACCACTTTCCATCAGGTGGCTCGCTTGCTTGTTTATGTATGGTATGACATACAAAAATATTTCACACATACACTTAGTTTATTTACAAACACTAATCCATTGGCTCGTTTGATGGCGATCGCTCCGGGTTAGTGTGTCAGCCCCAAACGGCGCCGTTGCGGCTCCACATCGCCTCGTGGGCATAACAATAATGCGAGCGGCGCGGGGAGGCGCGGCAAGTGTTATGTTTATTGTTACTGAAATTAGGTCGTTCACCCCACTTTAATTGAACGATATTATTACAATGTACAATGTGGATTACAGGATATGTTGCATACAAAGAGAAAAGGCTGATTTTCTTTTCACATTTTTTTCGGCGAAGACTTGGCGACCGTCTCTACATTTAATAGATATTAAATCAGCCGGTCAATAATTTAATTTAGAGTTTTAGTTTACTTATGACAAACCAGCATGCGTACCTGATGGTAAGCGATCACAGTGCAAAGAAAAGGTGGAAATAAGTAGAAAAGGGATAAAGGAGTTGTAATTTCGGATGTCTCACTCATCGAACGAAACGCATTGCTGGGTTTATTATATGGGAGGGTGGTACTTGCCCATCCGATCTAGCCCATTTCATTATATTCTCTACAATTTGCGGTTTCTTTCGATGTACCGTTAAAGAAAATAGATAATTAATTACAGCTGAGGACGCGGCTTCCTTTTCGTACCGGTTTTTCTAAACTTCAATTTAATTGCTATTCCACGAATAACATTATGTTCCCCGAAATAACAGGTATTTTGTTTCGTTTTTTTTAGTCTTTTCTGCGTGATTAGGTTAAAAAATATTCATGTTAATAGCTTTAATAGTGTTTCTCAGCTCATCACGTTTATTTACAGTGTCGCGCCCACAACACAATTATATTTCAACGTTTCTAAATCATAAAAAGTGGTGTGCGTGCCAAGTGGCCCTACGCACGCCGCCCCCGCTCCGTGCCCGCTCCGTCCCCGCCCCGCCCGCGCCACGCACGCACTACGCCTATCGCCGAGCCGTTTTGTTTTCCCTAACTTATTTAGGAAAGTTAAACTCATTGATACCTATATTAAAAGTTGTGCTCGTAACGCCACCTGCTTTTATTTTACGATGGTACTTTGTAAAATTGGAACCTGAGGTTGGATGCCACAGACATAAATCTATCGAGCGAGCCCCTCTACAGTCTTTCCCCTCGGGATGTCAATGAGCTTTACTGCTTATTGTCAATCTGTGGTCGCCATTGTTAATCCTGACTATCATGAAACAAAACAGTGCGGGAATGTGTGGGTTAAGAGTATTTCGATAAATAGACGTAATAGCGACTTTCTTATATACAAATCTTCACCCGCGGCTTCGTCCGTTTGAAATTTTTGACAAAAATGTTTAATATAAAAATAATTATTGTTTTATTTAAAAATATTATTTTACAGCTCACCACTTTCCATTTTAATTAATATTTCTAGGTTTACACACGGTGCCAAAAATTACCTGTCTCATAATGACTGAATGACAATTGATAAAAATTTAATATTTTCATTTTGTCAAATTTTCAAAGTTATATTATCGTCCATTTATTTAGATGGAATGAAAGACTGCATATCTGTGTCGAAACCTGTGTCGTCGTGTGGCCATTCCAGAATCAATCGATAGCGACTATAAATAGACCCTTATTTGGTATTGCCGGACTCCACGAAGACGATATTCAAATGTATTTTAGGAAAGCGACAGGTCACGATGCAGATTTGATTCATGTATCGGCGATACAAGCGGAGTTTTGGATCGGCTATTTTTAAGGCTATTGAGTACTATTAGGGTAGGCAATGAGCAAGTGATATCCGTGCTGTAGCAATTGTTTATAAGCTACGGTGACCGCATACCATCAGGTGGGCCGTATGCTTGTTTGTCACCTTAGTGGTAAACTTTCACTATGTGATTCATAAAAACAAATATTGAAGTTTTTTTCTCAAAAAATAAAACTCAAATATTTATATTCAAAATAGGCCTAAGTATTACAATCTCTTACGAATCGTCACATTTTTTCCTACCACCCTGTTCAGACGGCAGATTTGTACTCTTATGAATAATTCAAAGTATGGTCAAAAGAAAGCTCCTAGTTTTCTTCCCTACTCAGCTCTTTCATTGACTATACCTATACCAAGGAAAAACGTAACCCGGCTAAAATGTGGCAAGTGGCAAGTGGTCGGGCGGCGGCAAAAACGAATGGCCGTTACACCCAAGTGGAGGAGTTATCATTGTTAATACTAACATTGTGATCAAGAAAGGTCTAGTTTCTTGCGATAAAAGCCAACAATACGAGGCTCGTATTTCTCATTACGTACCACAAGGAAACCCTAACCTAATCCAGTCAATTACGTCGCGAAATAAATTACAAAGGTATAAATATAGAGTTGGTAATGTACACGGTCCGAGAGCGGGCGGCGGCGGCGTGCAATTGTTAATTTGGAAATAATTTGCGGGAAAAATCTTTGAGGTCAAAGAATAAAAACAGTGTAACATATAGAATTAACAGTGTTATTAACTACTCACAAGAAGTAGAAATGTTTTCGTGTCATCAAATCGCGCCGTTTGGGATACGAATAATATTCTTCAAGTATAGATAATAGATAAAAGATTAATAGATTTAGATTAATAGTGATAAGCAGTGTCAGATAGCTAAGCTATCCCATTAGAATCAAAAGTTCACAGAAAACTATAATTTCTGACTTATCGCACAAATCACAACAAACAATACCAGACAAACAACGAAACTAATAAACTGTTACATGAAATAATTATGAAATGAAATTCTACAAACAGCCCGAGGCGATTAAAAGGGAACATCCGAAGGTCATTTTTTACTACATTAATTTTATTGTTAAATTGGCGAGTGATGAGGTCCGAGAACATCAAAGGACCTCGCCGCTCGTAAACTGGCGCGAGGGTCGCCGGGAAGCATTTACACATCTATTAGTTAACCCCGGCCTCGGAGGCCGACCGGCAGCTTCATCGGACGGGAACAACAGAAACGCCATTTATATACATTAGAATTTACTTTTTTAAATCCAGTCAACTATAGGAAAGATTTCTTAGTTTAAATTGCTACACTGTTTTGGTATCCTATTTGTGAATGATAAAATAAACGTCTTTATTTACCAGAGGCCATTTTGCTCTTGTTTCCGAAATCGTGGTAGTTAGAGTAGATTTATTTATGCGAATCAATATTATTTGTACACATCGACAAGAGGAAGTGTTTGTGCGGGCCTAGTCTGGAAATATGGTTATTCTCCTAACTAAAATTGTCAATATCATGCCCGATCACCGTCTTCGGGTGACTAACGTGTTTTTTTCATGCATGCATTTTGCCAACATCTTCCAAAATAAAATTGGTAGTAGTAGGCACTACTACTACTAACTACTTACAGTTTTTTTAATGACAGAAGTTGCTACATTATAGCTAGTTATGATGATATTGTTAACTTTGTAATAGAACGCGAGCAAACCCGCCGGCTAAGCTAGATGCACAATTCGTGGATGAGCTCTCATTAAAACTTGTTCCGCTCCGCAAACATAAATTACATTTTCTTTCAGTCGACTCTTGTATGTAGCACGATCTGAAATTAAAACTGTCACATAGAAGCAGTGTATCGTGGAGCTTTTGTATTTGTTCATTTATGATTAACCCGAAGTCTAGTTTTTCAACATTAAAACAGCCATTAAATATGGTCAATCTAGGTTGAAATCCGTGATCGTGAATGTTGATCCGCGCAACAGCCATGCTACTAACTATCAGCGATAGGCTAGAGCGGGGCGGCGAGCGGTAAGAACAAATTGTACTAATATCTAAATGATTGAGTGACGCTACGAGACGCCGCACTCGGCGGCAGAGCGAGCGATTTTTAAAAGAGCGTGAGGTGTGTGTGAAGCGCGGAGAGGGAACAAATGTACGCGCGACCCATTGCAATGCCAATACACAGTGGCTGGTGTGTGTGGGATTCATGCATTGACCAACATTTTACATCATAGAGTCGAACTGTAATCACGGTTATCTGAATTCACTGTGTGTAGTCAGTGGTCGTCGGTGTTATTTTCAGCTCGCTGATTAGATACAATAGAGAGAAATGTTCAATAGAAAGAGAGTCATAATCTTTTGTGTTCAGTACCTACAACTAAATTATTGACACAGCATTCCGTTCTCGGAGGACTACGATGGAAAAATAAAAACCACACTTAATGTAGCATTCAACGCGATATTTTTTATTTTATAAACAACCAGTAGTTCTGCAAGAAAGGGTGCTGCGGAAAACAATATATCTTGCGGAGGCGGCAGATGTGGCCGGTCCCACACTGGCACTGCGCGAGCGCGCCTTAGCACACCGCGCGATAAGGAGAACTACACAACGATAGCTCCACTCAATCAAACAATATTCAACTATAAACGCCATACATAAGTGTGGTTTCAAATGCAGAGTTAACCCTGCGGAGGCGCTCACCCGAATGCCGCACCCCTCTAAAAGAAATCGGGTAATGGCCCTGATTATCGACACTGATCCTAAATAATAAATGTCCGAGCATTGTGTGCCGCCGGGAGGTGTCGACGGGCGCCGGGCGAGGGGCGCAGATTAGCAGTTGTTTGTGAAGGGTTGTGTTTGACACAACTATTGTGCGCTTGACACGCGGGACGCATTAAATATGCCGCCCGAAATTGCGGCGTCATTTTTGCTTGTAAACAAATAATTTATGCTTACGTACTTATTTGAAATTGTCATTTTCAAAAAGGGTTAATGTAATTATGGACTACTGGTCAATATTATTATCTAGATTTTTTTGTATATTTTGGTAGTGGAAGGTGGTTCATGAGCACCAAAAGTGGACAAGTCAGTGTGTAAAATGCACTTAAACTGCTATACGATTTATATATTGCAGTACAGTCAATATTTATTATTCTGTGGTACAGTGTAGAGTCATTGGAATGCTTTCCATTATGATTTAATTAAGAAAGGTCATCAATAAAACTGGGAGACAATGCGTTTGCATTATGTTCGCTTTTTGCATTACACATTATATATTGTGTGTAATAAAGTTTAAATAAATATGCTAAAGTACTTAGATAATTGGGCATTTAGTGTAAAATCTTGGAATAGTTACCAAAAAAGAGATTGAAAATTGTGTCGCAGGATGTGGCTTTTGTCGGACAAAGCCAGTAAAGTATTTCATTGACGGTCGCGGCAAAAACCTCAAATTGTAGCGCGCTTTGTGTCCGCGTCGAGGCGTCAGCGGCAGGCGACAGGCGACAACGCGGGGCGATGCGGGGCGACACGGGCGACGCGGGCGACGCGGGGCGGGGCGGGGCGATGTTTTGCGACACCAACAACCGATACGCTGACCCCATTCAATCGTTCCTTGTCGCGTTCCTGCAATCCCCAACTGCCAATTCCCAAATGCTAGTGTCAACATTTGTTTCGTTTTAAAATTTAGAATTGAGGAACAATTGAAACATTATTTTTCTCACTTCATGATATGAGTTAACATACAATGTGTTATGAGATTTGGTACCTGGGCTTCACCTATTGACTCATCGTATCCTGTAAACTACGATTTTCTTCTACCACTTTGGTAGCATAGCCAGTATTGTACATGGCAACTCGGACACTAAAAACAGATCTTTATCCTAGTTCAGACATTCCAAATTATAGCTCTCTAGTATTAAATGTCTCTGACCTAGCCCGCGGACAGATGGACATGGTAAAATTATACTTGTTAGTTTACTACGAAATCTAAATATTAGAATAACATCTTTAATTGAGACCAAACTCTGTACAAACAAATGGTATTTATTAAAGACTTATTACGAGAAACTCATTTATTCGAGTAGTTGTTAATCTACTTGTAGGCTACGAAGGCAGTAGCGGTCTAGACTCAAGTGTTTGCAATTGTTTTAGACCTTCTCAATGTTTATTATTTATTATATTATTTAGGTTTAGATTATATTTAATTATGATTTAAATTGTTTATTTAGAATATTGTTGTATAAGTCTGAGCTAAGTGGGGCCCCGGGGCCGGCCGGCAACTTCGCGAACTGGTGTTTGCCACTGGCCGGGAAACTTGTGCGAACTTGTGCGACCCATTTATTGAAACGGTAGACTCGAAGATATAATGATAAGGCTGCGTGTGTTCCATTATAGCTAAAAAACAGGTCAGAAGCTGGACTACATGCATGTTTTTGAAGAATGTACAGTTTTAACAAAACCTTGTTTAACTAATAACTTAACCTCGTCACTGCGCTGTAGATACACATACTTGCATTTCTGAGAACTACTCAAACTTCCCACGGGGCGGGGCCATGAGGTACCCTTTAGACCTGCCATGTCTCATTGCCAAAACTCAGGAAGTAATCAATGGAAATGAAACAGAAGAAAAGACGACTCGAAAGAACTTATGATAAGCTAAATTGAATAAAAAGTTTGGTATCGCTTTTACAAGTAAATCATGATCAATACAAATCAGCGTTCGAATAGTAATAACCTGGGGCCCGAGAGCTGGAGCTGTCAACACTTGTTTTCGTTGTTTAAGTAACTCCTGGGATCACTACATTCCTCTCCATTAGACATCGGGATGAGGTGTGGGGGGAGCGGGACGGACATATGCGGACATAACACGCACGATAAGGACGGAAGAGGGATATTTATCGCGGGTCAAACGTTCGCCAGACAATATTGTCTTATTCGCATTCCCTTTGCGCCGGCCCGTCCCTCGGGCACAGTGTATAAACATCAGCATGTTTATTGTATGTAAATTTGTAAGTACAACAGATAGCTCTATCTAAAGTTATTTATACTGCAATGCATTTTCAGTAGAAAGTATCTTTGTATTTTTTTTTACTACATTGACGTACTATAACATAGACCGACAGTTTCAAATTACGGTGTTTCATAAACCACTTAGTATATTATTCCATTTTAGAGAGCCCCTCAAGCAAAACAATTTTTTTAGTCATCAATTTGAAATGTGTTTTTGACAGCTGGTAATAGGGCCTTTGATAGATTAAAACGTAAGAACCCCTATATCTCATGACCCCCAACTTGTTTTTGTTTGACCCCCTGTAGTTTGTCATCGACCCCTGGGGGTCAATAAAGTGCTTTAGTTCTCGATGATTTAGGTACTTTTGACACCAATGTTATCTCTGGCACGTTGCTGCTTCAATATAATAATGTTTTAAAAATCACAATATTCGATCTGACAGTGCTTTTAAGTAGGTTAAGACTGTAACCCCTAAAGATTGAATTTATGTTAGACAAGATTAATTTGTGTTTTCATCTACACGATAGTCAGACGACATTTGAATGAATTAAAATTATGAGCTTCGAGCACATTAAAATTACAGTCGTTAAGCCAATTGGCAGTGATTGTCGAACCTAAAATCACTGACACTAGCCAACTCGCAGTTGAGACCAATAACCGAAGCATTGATAGTAGAATGAGGAATACAGTAGGCATACAATACACCATCCGTATAAAGTTGACATACTGATAAATAGCCATGACGGACATACGTTAAGCTTATTGATACTAGACGTTATAGATAATAAATAACAGTGTATATTGGACGCGGCGAATTTGCAGCGCGCCACTGACTCCATACGTTGTTGTGTACACTGTTAAGTTGTTGAGTCCGTTGTTGTAGTTAATCAATGTTATGATTACTAATTGTTATACAACTTTTTACATTGATGGATTAACTTGTTGTTTGAAGAAAATTTAAAAAAAATGTTTAACTTCTCGTTGTATTTATCGTGGGCATTGACATTTAAGTGATGATAAAAAAAATTGTTATTTTTTAGAATTTTATGAGGAAAGTGGCGTAATTACCAGACTTCGACTAAATATCTCGAGAACCACTAGACTTCGCCCGTACATTGGGATGGTTCATTTTGTTGCTTTTGAGCCCCCCAATACGCATGTTCCGGATATACGTCGAATAAACAGTAACCCTGTATTTTTTTGATGTAAGAGGTTGGTACACGAGCATGCGGGTCAACAATGTTAATAATCACCACCACCCATGAAGCACAGAGACACCGGGGGAGTCCCTGAGCCGCTGTCGGCCTTTTAAGTGCATGTATGCTCGCTTCTTGAAGGTTCCCAAGTAATAGTCATTCGGAAACACCGCTGGCGGGAGTTGGTTCCAGATCTTTATTGTGCGTGGAAGGAAGTGTCGCAGGAATCGAACAATGGTAGAGGTCCATTCATCCAGATGATGTTGATGGAACCGGAGTCTGTGGCGGATGGTGGATGTATACAGTAAGAATTTCGAAATATTAGTCAGGACATAATCTGAGAAACTATGTATTTTGTAAATTGTGAAGGTTGATTTTGTCTAACATAACTTGTATTTCTCTTGTAATCATAATAGGTATTCCTAAAACAAACACGCCTGTATAAAGTTCTAGCAAAAACAAATAGTATAGTTGATAAATTAATCTGGGCGAATTCCCTCTCGCGGGACTCGCCCAATTTCGTTTGGGGGAGAGGCAGAGGGAGGCCAATTGAGTCCTCGCGAGCATCACTATTATAGTTAATGGCGCCGCACACTAACGACAGACATGTCTTAATTCTTATACAAGAATTGGAAATAACCATTATTTCAGTATAATGCTGATATTTAGACGATACTACGATTGTGATTTTGTGAGGAATCGAGAGTATTTTAATATTTGAAAGTAGAGATGGCTAGAGCTCGGAATTTAGTGATTTTATATTTTCATACGATTATTTTGTTGCAGCCGTATATACAAATGGGCTGCGATGATTGCTTACCATCAGGTGAATCACTGGCTCGTTTGCCCTCCTCTACAATAAAAAAATATATAAATACTACAATATACGACTTTTTTCTAAACTGCTACCCGTAATACTAAAATCCTCTCTTGAAATACCGAAATTAACCACACATGTTACACAATATCTACTAAAAATAACGAATGAAAGAAACATATTCTACTAGAAAGCCCGAAAATATCTTTACCAATACAAAATACAAGCTTTGAACATCAATCGATATTGCGTATATAAATATATTTAAATATTTATAGGTTTACATCGGCGATAGCGCGATCAAACACGCGCCGCGAGTGCCGCTTTGTATCGGAGGCGCGCGAGATGAGTTTGCCAAAAGATTACACGGACGCCCTTCAGGCGTATATAGGTACTCATACTAAAACACTTATTTTGCTAGAAGTACTACTTTACTACTCAAAACAAAATAAGGGTAATTCGTACCTACTATAAATAATCACAACTTTAAAAAATTTTTCCAATAATATTGTAATGTTATTTTGCAGGTGAAAGGAAAGTGTCTGTTCGACGAAAATATTTATTCTTAAAGAACGCAAAAAGAAAGTTTTTTTATTGAATCTTATTTTCATGGTCTTTCGAGCCGGATTTGAACCAGCAACTGAATTAATTTAATAATAAACAAATTTATCTTCAAAAGCACAAGACACATTTTCATAATTAAATAATTTTAATATCACCTTAAAATAATTAATGATGCGTTAAGTCTCAAGCTATCTTCTACCATGTATTTCTGCAACTCACCGTAACACACATTGATAAAAATACCAATTAAAATGTTTTTGTTTTTTGTTGTTTGAATTGTGTTAGTTTATTATTATTTGTATTAGTTTGTACAGTTAGTTGGAGAAGTGGGTTAACTCGCAGCCTGCGGTTTGGCGACAATCGGGTTTACTTTTCACTTCGGGACAATTTTGCGTTGGCCCGGCGACGACGGCGGGGCGACATGGCGACAGTGCGGTCGCGAGTTGTGCACTCCGGGAGAAACACATCTGTTGGAAATACACCCTGCTAATGATCTTACTCAAAGTAGTAAATTTAAATAAAATAATGTTAAACTTTGCAATAATATAATAATAAAAATAATAAATATGTTTTGATACGGTTTAGAGAGGACAAAAAAATAGTAAAATGTTATACATGTATTGACGCAAGATAATCCTATACAAAAGGCCTATTTTCGTGGAGGCCTATGTTTTCTTTACGGTGAAAGTTGAGAGTCATCGCGCACTCCCGAAGCGGCAATCAAAAGAATGGAGGGCCGCTATCGCCCAGTGAAAAATATCGTGTCGAAGTAGTTTGATTACAGGGCATTGTGGGCCCGAGCCTCAATCACCGAGGTGTCGACGGGGAGCGATCCCAGATACCACTCTTATTTATATTTATGGGCGGATGGACCACGCACACTTCATGACGCAGTGTCTTATTGTGGACACTACAGACGTTGTATCGAATGTGTTGTGAAAAAGATGATAATATCTGTCTCACACCGATATTGAATTGCAAGAGTTTTAATCCAAGATAATAAAGATTCATTTTAGTTTTCATTTTTATTCACCTCCCGCCCCAGGTAGTATAGGATCGACTTTCGAAATCCGGCGGAGTGCTCTTTCCAAATGAGCTACCGGGAAGGTTAGTAATGGCGGCGAATTTATTTTCTTTTGTATAAACTGTAGTGGCGCCATCCACCTGATGGTTATATGCACTAAGCAAGTAGCCCATCGTTACATAATGAGCAGTCCACTGGTGTTCATATACAAAACAGCTGCATTGAAATGTATACATATGTTCCTAAGTTGACGTAGTACGAATTAAATACAGTATATTATGTGTACATAATAATTGCACGTACATCTTCGGCCACAAAATCGAAGAGGAACCGAAGAACTAGATTTATATTAAGAGAGTGGTACCCAATAAAGTTATTGCGCGGTATGATTGCCCGTGATTTGTACCCAAAAGTCCGGCGGCGAGTCGACACTTGGAGATTTACAAGGCGGCGGGATTACGCCGGTAGGTGGGCATGACGGGAACGGGATTAACGGGGCTCGCTCGTGGCTCAATCCCGGCGATTCCCGGGTGTAATGCCCGCAATACTTTTTCCATAGAATTTACTTTAATTGAAAATTATTTGTATCAATTTTGCAAAACAGAATATTTAAATTCCCGTTCTCTGAAGCCGCAAACAAGATTCATAACAAAACACTTGTTAAAGTATGTATAATATACCCTACTTGTATTATACGAACATTTTTCTCAACATAAAAAGTTTTCATTGGAATTGCCATTAATATCCGTTAAATTAACTAAGGGATGCCATAACTCTGTTAATTAAGCTCTCGAGGCCATGGTGCTTACGCAACTATAGTGTTCTTGAATGCCTAATTCAATAAAAGCTGTTTGAAGTGAAATTGTATATTCAGGGAACAAGTTAAAAATAAAACTTTTATAAAATTGCTTCTAAGTGTCTGTGAAGACTTTTTTTATCTTTGGCCATCATAAGCTTTGCCCTAGTTATAATAATATTAGGCCTAGACTGTTGCTACGACACGTCGCATTTCGAGAGGATCACTTTATTCATACTCTTAAAAGTAGCCATTTATATGAAATGAAATGAAATGAAATGAAATGAAATCGTTTATTTCAGAAATTAGACCTTCACAGGCACTTTTTCTTGTCATTTACAATTTGTATATATGTATAAAGAGAATATACTACGTTATATACTACCACCATTTCGGACACAAGCAAAATGGCCACCGGTAAAAGAAATGGCGAAAGAAACCCGGTTACGGCCTTTTTTGTCATTTAGCAATTTTTTTTTTCTTTTCACTCTTTTGTTACAATGTATAAGTACATTTATAAGAATAAATAAAATACAGATCCAGGTACATACAGAAATCAAGCTAAAAACGCGGGATGTCGATCCAAATAGCGCTATGGTCAAATCCTAAATATGTCGAATATGTAGATGTTAATAAAGCGAGCAGACCAGTCCCCCAAGATGACAATCACAACTGAGAGTCGGCCCGCCAGCCTCCATCACTGAGCTCACCATCAACAATATTATGAACAATATTGGAGGGAACACAGCGACCCGACTCCCGATGCGACCGTAATCCCGGAAGAGCCCATTCACAAAAACAACCCCGTCAAAAAGAATTAAAAGTACTATAATGAAAATGCAGCACTATTTAGATGACACCACGACGAGTGTCCATTGATATTATGAGAAAAAATATGATAACGATATATAAAATATTTTATAGAGGAATTAAAATATCCAAAACTTTTATTCAGGGAATAGATCTTATAAACACGTTCTCTTGTCAAAGAGTACTTACATAATTGGGAGTATCATCGTCGTCGTGGCGGCCACTAGCACCGCCACGCTGGCTCAACTGGCCCTCTTCGGGACCCACAAGAATACGAACAATACAATAAGGTAAACGCGTTATACCCTCGCAGGGGCCCATTTAAGGGCCTGGTCCTAAAGTGATTGTTTATTCACGCTCCACCTGACCTTCGTATCAAAGGCCTCATGGAGCAGCTTCAGGCCGGAGATTACGAATACGAATAAATATTGTTTGAAAGCTTTTATCATAAAATTATCTTTATTTTCTTTGAAGTTGACAAGGCGGGACTAATTTAATAGCAGTTACCTATTCGCCTTTACAAACACGGGTAACGCACTCCGCTTGTAACGGAATTAAGCCACTTTCAAGGCACTCAATGCGCGGGTACAGACTTAATTGCCGTCACTACAATACATTATGTAATGCCCACGAACAGAAGTATCTATTAATAGCTGTGCGATGTGCTACCAGAACTTAAAGGCTTCAGTAGCAGCGACAAGCAACATCGACATTACTAAACCGCGAAAATAGGACCTCACAGAAGATCGTAGCCAAATAGCATTGATCTCGGCCATATGTTATGTTCCTACGGTGAGTAAGGTCTCCAGAGCTCCACTTTTTACAGGGTCGCGCGTCGTAAGCGTCCATAGGATATGATAACTGCTTACCTTCAGGCAGATCGTATGCTGGTTTGCCACTTTAGTGGTATAAAAAAAACTAAAGTAAGAAACAAACTTCTGTAATGTGTTGTCTTCTGTGATTTTTGTCGCCACAAATCGTTTATTCAGAGAGTAGGCTTTCATAGCATTTCCTCTAGAGTCTAAATATACAAAAACTACGCAAGACATTTTGATAAAAGAATCCTTGGACTCAATCATAAAAGTAGGAAGGCGCGTACTCCGCGCCCCGCCGCCTCCTACTTTTATGGACTCAATAGTCAATTTCTAGAGTTATATATTCAAGTTAATATTAAATGATTACGTTGTGTATTCGTGAGTGTATTTGAAAACGAGGTGACACATTCTCATACAAATTCAAAGACTATAGGAGTCAGTGGAGACGTGGGAGTTTGATGGCGTCAAGCAACATCTACCCTGGCCAGTGCTTGGAAGTTTCGTTATCTCGAGCTTTTCAGTGCAGAGTTTACGTAAAGCCATCGGTGCAAATAGTTTTCAGGCCGCTTGAAAACACTGGCCTCCAATTATCTGCATTGGAGCAGCGTGGCAGAGTATGCTCTAATGCCCTTCGATTGAAGGGAGACCGTGGAGATAATTACGGGTTGATGTGGTTGTCTGCCGGCGTTGCCCGAGACACACTCAATCCTTAATAACTTGGAACCGTTGAGTTTGTAGATCGAAAGTTCGTCGCTTAGTCAAAGCTTAGGCCTGTACTTATCTGCGAGTGCTTATTGTCTGGCTGTCAGGCGATTTATCCAAGTCGCGGAACGACTGAAATGTACTGCGATGGATTTGTCTTCATAAATTAATGTCCTTACTCTTTATTATGTATTATTTGTATTAGTATGTACATTAACTTTTTTCTTCAACTTACTGCGCCACATACCTTTTCTTCGATAGCAACGCTCCTTTACGCTTAGGTTGCCCGGAAGAAATTGCGTAGCGATAAGGCCGCCTATTGCCAACTCTTTTTATTGTTACTTTGTTTTATGTAATTTATTGGTTCAAGAGTTGTATTGCATTATAATATTTACTGTAAACTAAGTTTAATGTATCAAAAATAATATTGTCCATTTTATATTATGGTCTCATTTCGGTAGGTATTCATAATTTCAATAAATTATTAAATTGTTTAAATACCCGATCAGAGTAATTACATCTCTGAAACACAAACAGATATAAATTATATTATAGTAAATATGTTAATTTAATTAAACGCAACTTATTTAAGTATCAATAAATTTAAAAAAAACGTGATTACTCTAGTCTGTAAGTCTTTAATATTCATTGTATTCTTTTGTTGTGTAAGTTTTGCAAATGAAGCGTATTCTATCTGTCTAACCTTGGTAGCAAAACACGATATCAATGACAATACCTCTAGCTTAGGCCAAGACAAACTGTCCACTTAGTGCTACTATTTATCGTGTGCAAGGCGGAACAGCCCGACTGATAAGATAAGATTCGGGCGACCAGCGCCGGGGCCACCTGTCCCCGCCGCGATTGCAGGCCCGATTTACGACCCCGCTCCACACAGTACCCACTGTTACGTAACACCTATTAACTATTAATAACACGTACACACCTCACTCAGTACTAGAAGGATAAAAGATATTGATTATTATAACTATTTCCTGTAAATCTTAGAAATAAACATAAATTGATTCTACCTAGGCACCGGCTCGCCAAGACCTCAAAATCTTTTGTTGCAAGTGGTATTAGATTTTATAATAAACTGCCTGAAAACGTGCTGAATTTGCCAGAAAAAGGTTTAAATCCTTCATTAAACATTCACTCAGCAAAAAGGCTTATTATAGAATTGAAGATTATTTAAATGATAAGAATAGCTGGAATCATCAATTCGGCACAGACACTAAACTCAAGTCTACCTACTGCTAGGTACATAATATATTGCGCATATATATATATATGTTATATACACAATGTTTATCCCTTTTTTTTACACCTTAAAATGTATATATGTATACCAGTATATTGATACGCCTTTTTTTTTCTATTAATTTTTCTTTACTATTTAAAAAATTAATAATTTGCAGTTTTATTTTAATTTTTTAATCTTGTTTCAATGTTTACTTTTATTTATCGTAATTGTAACTTATGTCATTACCATTTTAAAAGAGCAAGTGCTAAGTTTCTTGCCGGTTCTTCTTAGCACAAATCTGCCGTCTGAACTGGTGGTAGGGAAAAAAAAAAAGTGACGATTCGAAAGTGCTTGTAATATGCCTATTTGAATAAAAATATTTTGATTTGATTTGATTTGATCGACTTACAAAATAAATGATATTATTTTGCCATTTTGTCTAATGCCGTAATGCCGTAAGGTTGGGTCATATTTATTGACGTGCAGAAGGTATTTCCTGTAAATGTACTAGTAATATAAATGAAGTGGAAGAGCGTTTATGAAGTCGGCTCTTGTTATAGCTCGAACAGCCGCAGTGCCGCAATTTCACAGAATATCGAATGCGTTTTGTTCGGTCTGTGAAAGATTCCGATGCCCAACTCCTCTATCCCTCTTCCCTTTACTTCCATCATTATTCCAATTAAACTTCCAAATATTTTCTTAAAATAAAGTAAAATC
The DNA here is from genome assembly GCA_905163395.2 of Endotricha flammealis. Taxonomy (NCBI): domain Eukaryota; kingdom Metazoa; phylum Arthropoda; class Insecta; order Lepidoptera; family Pyralidae; genus Endotricha; species Endotricha flammealis. The sequence continues at coordinate 210,220 of LR990867.1, forward strand.
AATTACAGGAAGCTAATGTATTTCCCTAATAACAAACACGTGTTTATGACACTCATCATTAATAACGTAAATATTGGACAAGGCGTTGTCCCAGAATAGAATATCATTATAGATTTTTATAAACGTAAACATATTATTTAAAATTGTACGTGTATTTTATTAAGAGTGGTGGTGAAATATGAATACTATCAATAAATACAAAATCGAGTAAAACCTTGAGTGCGATCTTTAGACCTTGACCAGATCTAAACCTAAAATAGCCATTGCTGATCAATGATAAACTTGACCACCAAGTTATGTAATGCGCGATATGAGTTTGATTTGATTAAGAACTTCACCGACGAAACCATTTGCGGTTTGACCTTCCTAAATTAAATAATAGTTCAAAACAGATGGATTTAAAAGTTAAACTAAATTATTAGTTGTAAACCCAAGGTAATACCTTAAGCTAAAAGGTTTCTTTATGAAATAAATTACCGACTAAGCAAACAACACCTACTGGTAAGTGGATACTATCGGTAATCCCGAAAAGGGATCGCGCTCCTGGTGTAAACTTCTTATTCTGGAAAACCCTGCGTGCTCAGCCTCAAAGCTGGACGACTAATTACGTGGTCACAAATATGTGTTCTTATAATATTCATATTCTTTATTGCTTCATTTGTGTATGTGTGTACATTAGGTGTTGTCATATAGATCAATATAGAAAACTAATGTTTATAATACACAGCAGACAAACAAGCAAGTGGTCTTCTAATCTACTTGATGAAAATTGATCACCGCTGCCTATGAACGTCAGAAACACCAGGGGAGCTACAAGGAAGGTGAAAATAGGGAGACAAGGTATAGTAAAAAAGACTTTCGGGTCTCTCATTCATCGAATAAGTATATGATTATAAAACGCATTGCTGCTTCACCCTGATATTCTGTGAGAAGGTGGCACATCCCCGGTCGAGTTAGCTCATTTCATAAATAAATAAATATTCTTGGACGTACCACACAACGCCATCTAGTCCCAAACTAAGCAACTAAGCTTGTACTATGTACACCGAAATAAGGAACAGCTCAAGATGTTTTAAATCTATTCAAACACCTGTATGTCTAGAGTTGTCTTTGATTTTCCAATTCATTCTGTTTAACAAGAAAATGTCATCGTGCTCCATTCTGAAGCAACCCTTGGGTCAGACCGTCTGCTCCAACAAAGTGCCCGCATCGTTATTTCCAAATTAAAACGGCACAACTTCGGTTAGTGCCAATTTTAACTCGTTCCGCCATAAAAACGTTCATTACACGCCCTCTGTCTGTGGTACACATTACCATATCTTTTAGTGCTCGCCAAGTAATGAAGAATTTTTACTTCACGAGCTATAAAACATACACGCGTTACATATACATATTTTAGGCAGTTCTCGTTTCTCATTCCCCAGTTCCCGATGTTTGTGTTTTGTTAAAACCATTATTCAATAAGGTTAGTACCTATTTTTGTGATTCTATCAGCCAGTTTAATTTTAATTTCACATTGAGTCTCAAGCTCTACTTTTCACTATTTATTTTTTATTTTTTTATTTATTATTTTAATCATAAAGTTTGACAGTGATTCTTATAATTTTATGCGTCATTAGCTTTAAAATGCGTTTCAGAAAGGTGTATGTGCCTGCAGTCGCACCTCTGCGAAACTAAAATGGAACAGGCGAAACAAAAGCGAAATTCTCTGTTCTAACGTAGAAAATTACTATGATGTCGTCTCTATATAAAATATTGTCGCCTATTTTCTAAGGCGAGAGGTGTCGACTATGTCTGCTTTGCTAGCCTCTGTTATGCTATTGCACATTGTTACTTCAACAGCGGTTTACTGTTTGGCTAATTTTATACCACTAAGGTGGCAAACTGGCATACGGCCCGCTTGATGGTAAACAGTCACCGTTGCCTGGACGCTTGCAATACCGGGGGTATCACTCGCGCGTTGCCGACCGCGACCCTGTAGAAAGTGGAGTTCTGGAGACTTTACTCAGCGTAGGAACACAACATGACTGAAACCAATGTTAATTAGCTACGATCTTCTGTAAGGGTTATGAAAATAGAATATGGGAGGTGGAGGTCCTTCCACAGACTGGCTGCTCCGATTTGAGCGGATTATCCGCTGTGTGTGACCTACCTCTCTTAAAAGAGGTATGCTACATTGATTGATTATACTTTCTATTATCGACAGTGTGGACGGCCTCTTCGTCAACTTCATCTTTACTTTTCCTTTGTCATATTACTGGAATCAAATTGCAAACAACAGCTCACAGCGTTAGTTCCCAATAGTAATGTAACAATAGACAGTTGCGCTCGGCAATCGAGATTTGCCATCTCTCTAGGCTATGATGCCTTTTGTTTCAATTGCTGTCTCTCACGTAGTTGCTCTTCTAACTTCGTGCTGACTTTAGTAACTTTGCGAGAGTGTAAAGCCAACAATGCACTTATAGTATTAATGCAAACGACTACCCTAGAGTAATTGGTTTTTAACCCTAGGTCTTCTCCATGCTTTGGGTTGTACGATGAGCTGTCAATCATGACTGTTCAATTCAATTTATTTCAGTAAACAATATACCTACATCGTAATATTTAGTTGTAGTCACAAAAACATGCATTCATTCAAAATTGAAATATTGTGTTCTCGATAAATCAGTGACCGTGAGGTGGTCAGCTGACATGTACACACCAGACAGTACCAGTTACTCACACTTGACAACAACTATGGGAACAATCAAATGAATGAACAAGACTTTTCATTTATAGTTTGTTATGTCATTTCCCGAGTCACGAACTCGTGGCCAATTCTGTCTGAGGCCAAAAAAAGTATTTTTTTTAAATATCTTCTTTCTCCTAAAATAACTTTGGCTTCTGCTATTATTAACGTTTACCTGATACGTGACTCGGGGAACACTGTATAAGTATATATACAGACATACATACACACAATCCCCCTGTCATCCATTGCATAGGGAGCACAGCATATACGTAGGTGATATGAAAAATATTTGATTCCCCCCGGGACGCAATAAAGGGTAGCTAAGCTGTTAAATAGATGTTCAATGTTTGACGTATACTTGTACTAAAACGTTATCACGTGAAGCGTTCGGTGTTCCGGCGGCGTCCCTTCCGATTTCGGTGGAGGCGAGAATTATTTTATTTTCTTTGTTTACGATCCCGGCTTGATAAGCCCGCGCCGAAACAATGCCCTCGAGCCTAAAGCCGCCGCGCGCCGGTACATTGGCGGGCAGTGCCTAAACTCCTTGTAAAAATGTAATCGATCTGTACAAAACACTTTATTTTTGTTAATTTTTATAGGATAGGAGAGAAGTTTGGCTTCCAGATCTCTCACTCACTGACACAAATTGCTGTTTCAGAAATTCTGTGAGTGTACTTTCCAGTCAAACTAGCTCATTTAGTAAATGCTGTATCACATCAAATAATATTCTCATATACAAAATAATGACATTTTAATATAACTTTTTCAAATGAAAAAGTTTTGTGTGTTAATCGGAATGAAATATTTCGGGGTATTGTATATTTTCTTTTTTGAATATCAAATTATTCAATTCAACTTCTAATCGCACCTGTAAGCTTTACATATTACAGCTAAAATGTGTTAACGCCACGCACGCTCGCTCTGCGACCAGCCACCGTCTCGTCGGTAACGAGTAACAATTTTGACGCCTCAATTCGTCTCGTATCTTTGGCGCCATTAATTACAAAATAATTACAGAAGATGTCGCTCCCAAGTCTTAAACAAGACAATCTCGGCTTTCATATTACTCTGTTTTATTATTACATTAACACTTTTCGCCGAAACGAGGCGATACAAAGTTATATGCGGCAAGTTTTAATAATCAGAGCCGCGAATGCCAGACGTCATTACCTTTTACGCACTTCCAAAGTAATCAAATGAAATAAATTAATGTTCCTGTTCCTGGACGAACTACACATATTTTTACAGGCCCGGTGGTTGGTTGAAGAGCTAGCAAATTTTATCAAAGGCCACGGCGTCGATTCCCGCTCGATTCAGTTCCGTTCTTGGAACGATTGTACAGTAGGTATAAAGATAGATAGTCTTTATTTGCAGCAACTGTATTTTTTATTGTTTTTAAAGTTGTTTCAGTTCAACTAACCATTCTTATTTTGAAAAATGTTTGAAAGAAAAATTTCTTCTTCTCGGCCTAGCTGCCCAGGTGGAATTCGAACCCACGTCCACTTGTGCCACTGCGACTTGCGCAGTTAAGAATGAAAAATTTCACCACTATCCTACCCGGTAGCTCAGTGGTAAGAGTATTCGGCCAGCTATCGAGAGGAGCGTTGACGTGGGTTCGAATCCCACCTGTAGCGTGGAAGTGAGATTATTCTTTCAAGCATTATTCAAAATAATATCTGCATCGATTGTCAAAATATTCTTGACACTGATCAAAAAAAAATATCAAAGTCAAAATTTGTTCATTCTGTGAGCCCTCACATCTAAACTTAAGTAAGTCACAACAGTAATTGCAAGAAAAAAATTGCAGGGATTTAATTTTGATTATAACTTGCGTCGCTTACACGACTTCTTCAGCAAGAAAGCATTTTCTATCAACTTTTTAAATGATTTAAAAAGACGAGCTAAAACATTACCGCAGTTCCTTATTCCATGTATTTGGTATATTGAGATGGAATTGGAATTGGATGGAATAAAACCGGATAAAACGTGTTACATTAGTCAAAGAGGAATAGAAGAAAAAAACGGTGTTTTAATATAAATGCAGATACGAAACAGCGGGCGGAGGTAAACAATTGGTCTTTCGGACGGTGAATAATTCATGAACGGTAGATTATAGACGACGCACAGAGTAATGGCGACCAGTGTGCCCGCGCGAACGGCTCCACTGATTGCTGCTATTAGCACCACTGGCTTACATACCGATAGCTTGTAATTTCAAATATGCTTGTCTTCGCCCGCGCCGATGAACTCATCTATATAGCAAATCGTCTATTACGCAACTTGTCTATTATTTTGCAATGTTTTTTTAAAGATGTATTAGAATTGCTTTTAGGATTATTTTCGAATGTTTGTAGGATGGATTATGACGTTTTCTTTCTTTTCATGTTTTACATGTTTATTAAGTAATTCTGAAATCGTTTACCAACCAGTCGATTGATCCATGAACCTTTTATCCAAATAATGTTTTACCCACGAACATTGTATGCTAAAAAGTATAGAATAAAAACGAATGCTTGTACTGTTATTCTTTAGGCTGTGCGCAAGCTTCGGCGCGATGTCAAATAAATGTAGCGCGTGTGTGTAATCATTATTATCAATTGGGCGCCGTTTAACAGTATTCAAACATTATATCTCCTGTTTACGGAGAAATACGCGCAATTTTATATTCATGTTCGCGTCGCTTCACCTGTAGCCGCGCATTAATCAGATCTCCCTTTTTAAGGAGACTTCCAACATGGTGAGGCATGTTACATATTGTGTTTACATGCCTTCAGAGCGGCTTCAGACTAGCGTTTTATACGCGCGTATTAGCTCGTTTTTGGAAGCGCATGTTGGCGCGTACAGGCGCGCCTTTTGCTGCATGCGTTAACGCGCGAATACTGAGACGACACTACCGGTACGACGAACCTTTATTCCCATTAGTCCCTTCATCAGTTCCTTTAAAGGAGCTACCAAAGGGACTAGTAGGAATATGCGAGCGACCTTACATGCCGAAGTATTGCCCGTATACACGCGCGCGACCGGTTCTTTGAAGCGCGAAATGTAGCGAGTTATGTCGACACGACCTTACATATATTATGCGCGTATAATAACGCTAGTCTGAAACCGTTCTTAGCCTGAGGCATGTGTCAGGAAACCTAATGATCTTGTTTCAGCCTAAGGTCTGATTGTGTTAGACCGCCCGACATAATAATAATATGCCTAACCTTGGGGCTAGATATTGTTATGTTAGTGAACAATATTATAAATTTTAACAGTGACACATTCTAAAATGTAATGTAATATAATAAAAGATTGCGGTCCGGAAATAAAAAATAAAAATAAGAATGGCTAAATGTCTAACAACTATAAAACAATCATATAATGTATTTTATTTCAAATTGATATCTCTCACGTAGTTACTAAGGAGGGAAGTCCTTTCAATACTTCCTACTTCATCTAACTTCTTTCTGGTTAATTCTAAGACAGCTGTAGTTTCTCCCCCGGGACGTCAGTAAGCTTCATTGCTTATTGTCATCTGATGGCAATTTACTTGCCATCAGATGGCGCCTAGTATCTTCATTTTTCATTACAATGCATGTTTTAATTTATTTAGGGCATGTCATGTTGTCAATCCCACTGGTTTGTCATGTTAATTACCTGAATACTTGATAACTCTGCTAATTACCATTGTCTGGGTGTCCATGAATGATTCACTCATCCAATCATGAAACGTAGGTCTTTTTATTATCAAAGGTGGCAAACAAACATTTAATCTACCAGATGTTACTGATTATTCGTTATCTTCATCATCTCAGCGACAAGAAGTTCACTGCTGGACAGTCTAGTCATTCAGAATTTTATTCAAATAATGTAAAACGTACATATTTTTCGGTTATACAACTTTATGTGCCTTGTTTACGGCAATAGTTTGTAACAGTTAGCCACAAAATGAGATTAACATTCTAGTGACAAGTCACTCCAAACACACATGTCTAGATCAGCCTATCGGCCTGCTGACACCCTTTTGGTATACTATTGTTAATCTACTTTTGCCGCTGAGTACCCACAAGGTCTACCCAGTGGGTAGATCTTGATAATCCAGCGTCCAAGCCGCTGAGAACCCAGTGAAATAAATCGCGTCTCCGCGACGTTATCGCGCACCTCAGTGCTGTTCATTACAGCCCTCTCATCCAGTGCCAACAACGCCAACAGCGCGATTTTCACAGCTCTGAGGAGGCATTTAGGCATTTCTATTCCCTCTACAATACGTCAATCTTATTGCAATTTCTCTTTTATGATATAAAATTGTACAGCTAAAACGAGATTGAAAAAGCTAATTTAATTGGAATATGGATTTACTAACCCACTACCCGTCCCACCCGTGCGACTTAAGGATGAAATGTTAACTTAAAATATAGTACCTTGAAGGTAGGCGAGTTTTATTCTTCTAAATTGCACCCATGTAAATCCAGAATGAGTCGTTTATATCATATTGTATTCGTCAACAACATCTGCGCCCTCATTTACTTACCGGCAAACTAACATTATAATCTGTTTGAAACGAACAACTTTAATGGAATTATTGCAGTCATAGACAACACAGTTGACACATCATTGAGAGTCTAGGTTAATACATTATAATATTACTTGGTGCGTCGGCGACACGCGTCGTTGACCAGCCTGTTTTAAAGCGCGCGCTTAATCGCTGTAAAACGAGTTTTAGTATCGCGGCGAGTTCAGACAGCACTGGCCGGCGCGCGTTTCACGAACGTTTGAATTGCGTGACTATGAAACGGGGCTAATATCTAGTATAATTACAAGCGCGCGCGTCTGGTGGGCGCAGTCCAAATGCACTCTGAAATCAGCCTAACAGGATATCTATTGTAAACTAGTCTGTATCGTGAGTTACTTGACTTATGATCCTAAGTCCCCTGAATGGGGCAGAGGGCGCCCAAAGTTTACATCCCGGTCGGTATTGAGCTTCGCGTTTAATTTCGCTCCAGGAGTCCGTATCGTATGTAATTTCAAATTTTTATGGATGTGCCAAGTTCATTTCAAGGCAGTGTGCGGGCAATAAACGAGAGTACCCGACACACGCATTAGATTCGCCAACTTCTGACATTCGTCACGGAGCGCGGCGCGGGGTAATTTGCTTATACATTACAACTTCGCCGGTTTATGCTTCCGATCTTTTAGGCGTAGGTACATGTAAAAAAAACTTTGATTTACCGTCTCGTGGTTACTGCCAATATAAGGATAGGAATTTCTCTTAGGGATTTATAATCGCATTGCCTCCTGCCTTTGTTCCTATTCCATCTTATTCTTGGTCAGTCAGCAAAGCTCTGGTATGATTACAAACAGATTGTTTAATTTAATTCATTCAATTTTTCACGTCAAGATGTTTTTGTTTAAAAAATACTCTACAACCTCAAGTTACAGCCTGAAGGTCTATTTTAGTTTTAAAACAGTAAAAATCTACTCTTAATGTCAATCGCCATCTTTTTTTATGTTATATGGCAGACAAACAGGCAAGTGGGCCTGACCGACTGAAACCTGATGGAACGTGGTCACCGCTGCCTATGGACAAGCCCACCACGCATTCCCACCGATGTGTCTCCTGTGTAGCCAGGATCAACAACAGCGACCTCAGATTGACAATAAACGATGAAGCTTATTGACGTCCCGGGGGAGCAACTACAGCTGTCTAACTCACAACGAATTTAATCAGAAAGAAGTTGGAGTAGGAACTATTGAAATGCCTATGAACATCAGAAACACCAGGGGCGCTACCAATGCGTTGCTCACCTCTGACGAGACCTCTAATGTCCCATTTCGAAGGAAACACAGAAGGAACAATTTTTAAGAGAGGTATGGAACAGCGGACAATCCTCTCAAATCGGAGCAGCCGTCTGGGAAAGGACCTCCACCTTACAGAAGATCGTAGCCAAATAGCATTGGTTTCGGCCATGTTGTGTTCCTACGGTGAGTAAGGTCTCCAGAGCTCCTGGGGGGTCGGCAACGCGTGAGTGATACCCCCGGTATTGCAAGCGGTTATAGGCTACGGTGACGGCTTACCATCAGGCCGACCGTATGCTTGCTTGCCACCTTTGTGGTTTAAAAAAAAACACAGAGGCTGGCAGCTCATTCCGCATCCGTATAGTGCGAGCGAGAAACGTTCTTTCGAACCTTCATGCGGACACCATCAGAGGGTCGACGTAGTGGGGATGAGCCCCCCAGCCCTACGGCGGGTGCTTATTTGACATGAGGAAGATAGCGCTTGAAACTAAATAGACAGATTTTAACTGTTTTTATTGTGATAATAGATCCTCTGGTATAATTGATAAGAAACAGTTTTGACCGAATGAGCGATAATATTTGTGTTGTTGTACATTCGTCACAAAATAAATTTGTCATTATTGTCTCCATACATTGAAAGTAAATTCGTCACTATACACAAGGTGTTTACTCCGTGACGAATCTACAACAAGCATATTATTTGGCGCAGGTCCTCTCTAAGTACATGCACGGAACTATTATCTGTGTAACGGTTTATCTGATTCCGTTGCATTTTTTTTATTAAAATATACTAAAAATTAAACCAAAACGTACTATTCTAACAAACTTACATTTATATACAAGTAAAACATTACAATATTTACAAACTAAAATATTAACTAAATAAAATTAAAAATAAAAACACCATATTAAACATTAATAATTAATTATACTAAAAATATCTATTTACAAGCAAACCCCGGGCGCGCGGCGCGTTCATAAAAATTGCGAACGACGCAAAACGAGTTTGTCGAGTACGTCATCGCCGCTTGCGCTCGGTCGGCCGGCACTACGCTGCTAGCTATGGTCAAGTTCACTCGCGGCCGCTCTAAATTGAATTTTCATATTACGTTCGCCATCTTGTGACTACCTCGTGGCGAGACTTCTAATTTTAAGTATATTGCTAATTTGTGCGTGTGGTTTCCCCAAATAATTGGGTGAGTGTTGCAAATTTATTTCTTTAGCCTTTAGTTATAGATATAATAAGTAATTATTTAATTATATAGAATGATCTTGCACCTACTGCCACATCATGCTTTCTTTCACCTGCTTTCCAACTTTAAAATTAATTTCTGGTATTATTATTCTTTTATAATCATCATCACCTTGTAAAAAGAATAATAATAACGTTGGAATCTTTATAAAATATGTTTTTATCGTAAAAAAATATCTATAGATAAATTTTGGTACACCGTACATAATGGATTTATTTTAAATTGTGAATATCTTTGACTGCCTCATCATTGATGACGATATCATGCTTGTCACTACCATCTAGTCACCTGCCATCATCGCGCACGCTTCAGCTCGCCACGCATGGCATGTCGCAGTCAAAGTGTGGAATTGGGCAGATCTAAAATGTCCGGATTTCTACAAATTCCAGGGTGCACCCCTCCGGCTCGGACACCTACCACTGGCCCCCTACCGCTGCCATCTACCTGCGCTGCCACCCAACGCTGCCAACTACCTGCGCTGCCACCTACCGCTGCCAACTACCTGCGCTGCCGCCTACCGCTGCCGCCAATTCTCTCCGAGGACAGTGGTAGTGATTGCGGATCCAAATTAGATACTCGGTCGTTGTTTATAATTACGAACCCACCCCATATTTTCGATCTACCGTCATTTTCTAAAATTTACTTTTGTGTACCTAACAATAAACTTGTAAACTATAATTTGTGTTTCTGTGTACTACCCCTAGCGCAGAACCGGCACATTGGCGCCCATACAAGGTATTTTCACGACCGAGTTATTTGATTGGATTCGTAACGCATTTTATGGTTTTCTTTGGTGATGGCTTCTTAACTTCATAGATATTATTATAAGCTTGATTTTGTACTAAATTGTCCGAGTTGCGATAACAGCAGCAGGTATAGTTAGTTAACGATAAGGTAAGTATATAATTTAACGATTATATACATATATATTTTACTATTTATCATTTTTTCTTCCTTTTTTTTTTAAATTTTCTTAAAACTGTTCCTATCGCAACTTGGATATAGTCATAATTTCAATCGAACAGTATATAGATACATTTTTCATTGTCATTATCATTATACAACTCTCATTGTTTCTAGGCTTTCTAGAGCCTGTGGTAATTTTTGCGCTTTTACTTTTAAGACTTGTAACACACACCCATTTATATTATGGCCTACCCTATTAAATTTTTGTCGCTTCAAAAATCCGAATTGGAGTATGAAGTCGAGCTGCGTGGTGGTTCGGGGGATACTGTACAGGACCTTAGGAAACAGATTGTCAAACTGTCTGTAGCACTACCGTCTGATGACATTATTGAATCTCATTTAGATCCCGCGGATGATCTAAAAGCCACTAAAGAGTCACTCTTAAAATCGCAAAACAATATAGTCGCTCTAAAATCAAAATTTGATAAAAACTTATTTCTTAGAACCGAGGCGCTATTGCACCATTTATATCACCGTCTCAATCGAATTGTCGCTAACCCTGACATAAATGACTCATACAAGGTATGCACTTCTAGTTTGAACGCGCAACTTAAAGATCTTTCTTCATCAAGCCCTCTAAGTATCCAGTCTAAAATCCAGACCACTAGTACAGACAATGTCTCAGACCATTCGCCTACTTTAGTCACATGCGAACGAAGTCTGTCTGCAGAAATAAGTAAACTAAAATATTCTGGTAAAACCTGCGTCCACTCCTTCATACAAAGAGTGGAAGAATTTGTACAAGCTAGAGGCATAACTTTTGATAGAATTCTTATGCTCTCCTATGAGATATTTGTTGAGGACGCTCTGCACTGGTACCGTTACAACAAAGATAGGGTAAATTCCTGGAGTGAGTTGACTACACTTTTTAAAGAAGATTTCAGTAGTAGCGATTACGACTACAGACTTACTGCCGAAATTCGATCTCGTACGCAGGGTGAGCAAGAAAATATAATAATTTACTTGTCCATTATGCATGGTATGTTCTCTCGCCTTAGTAAACCTCTAACTGAGACCGATAAGCTTGAAATACTTATGCATAACATTCGTCCCTGTTACGCTAATACGTTAGCGGCTTCTCCTTGCATTAAGTCTATCGATGAGCTTAAAACTATTTGCCGAAACTATGAATCGATAACATCCCGATTCTCACAATTTCGTGAACCTCCTAAAGTTTCTACCAGCACGCTTGCTCCGGAATTCGCATACAAACCTAACACTACTTATAACAATAATAATAGAAATTATAACTACAATAATTACAAAAACAGCTACAATTCATTTAAACCTAATCTTGCTACTTCTAATAATAACAATAATAATAATAATCAAAAAATGTATTCAAACTCAGATAATAGAAACCAAATTCAAGTTGCTGCCGTTTCACAAGAACCAGCTAGAAATTTTGCATATTGTCCCAGGTGTAGGTCTAACAGCCACTCTCTTGGAGCATGTACTCAAGAACGATTTCTTATCTGTTTTAAATGCGGAACTAAAGATGTACGTTATCCAGACTGTCCTAAGTGTAAACCAACTCAAATAAACGAACAGCCAAAAAACTAATTAGGCCTGATTGGGGCGATCAAGCTAAAGAATGGAGGAACTGGTTAAAATTCATTAATAATTTCTTCACCTTTAATTCGGTGGCTTCAATCAATAATAATTTTAATAACCTTGATCTTGACACAGTGCGACCCTACGTTAACATATCGGTAATGGGGGAGCCACTGACTGGCCTACTGGATACAGGCTCTTGCGTTACCATTCTTGGTAACAACTCTCATGACAAGCTGCTCTCCTTGGGACTAGAATTGTTACAGGGCACTACCCCGGTCCAATTTGTTGCTGCTGGTGGGGAGAAATTAAATTCTATTGGTTATATTAATCTCCCTATCGAATTCCAAGAGAAGACCCATATACTTACTGCGTATGTGGTACCTCAAATTAGGAACAATTTAATTTTGGGCATGGACTTTTGGAGAATCTTCGGTCTATTCCCTAAACATTTAAATTCAATCACATTTCATAAAGATCTAGAGAAACGCGGATTATCTACTCTTGACTCAGTTACTACCTCCAATACCTTATGCTCTTATGATATTCTAACTGATGAGCAGAGATGTTTAGCGGACGCTATTATTTCGGAGTTCCAAAACATTTCGTACGAGGAGCACGGTTTAGGTCGGACTTCTCTAATAACGCACCCAATAGATACTGGGGATGCTGCCCCCATACGTCAGCGTTATTACCGGATGTCACCTGAAAAGCAACGAATCCTAGTGGACCAACTCGACGAAATGTTAAGTGACGATGTTGTAGAGGCATGCGAAAGCCCTTGGTCTTCTCCTGTCCTTCTAACACCTAAAAAGAATGGTGAGCTTAGGTTCTGCCTCGACAGCAGGAAACTTAACGCAGTCACTAGGAAAGATGCATATAGCCTACCCTATATTACAGAAATCTTAGATAATCTACGCGACGCTAAGTATCTTAGCAGCATTGACCTTTCTAAAAGTTTCTGGCAGATTTTAATTCGGGAGGAAGATAGGTGTAAGACTGCTTTCTACATTCCGTCTCGCGGTACCTTTCAATTCAAATCTATGCCTTTTGGTCTAACCAACGCACCCGCTACTCAACAACGACTGGTAGATGTTTTGTTTTATGGGCCAGAATTCGAAAACAAAGTGTTCGTCTACGTCGATGATATCGTCATAATTTCTGAGACTTTCGATCAACATATTTCCCTCCTAACTAAAGTCCTACAAAAACTTAAGATGGCAAACTTAACTATTAACCTCGAAAAGAGCCAATTTTTCAGGAATCAGCTTAAATATCTTGGCTATGTTGTTGACTCTAATGGGCTGCAAGCTGATCCTGAAAAAGTGGAATCTATTTCCAATTACCCTACCCCTACCAATCGTAAAGAAGTTCGACGGTTCATAGGCACAGCTTCTTGGTATCGTCGATTTATTCCAAAATTTAGCGCACTGGCCGCCCCTTTAAATAAACTCACGTCACAAGGCAAGAACGCCCCTCCCTTTTCCTGGACTCAAGAAGCCGACGACGCCTTTAAGAAACTTAAAGCCCATCTAACTTCAGCTCCCATCCTTAGTTGCCCTGACTATTCTAAGCCATTCGAAGTTCACACCGACGCTAGTGACTATGGTATCGGCGCGATGCTTACTCAGTATCATAACGGCGATGAAAGGGTAATCGCTTATATGAGTAAGTCCCTTTCTAAGCAGGAACGCAACTACAGTGCCACAGAACGCGAAGCCTTAGCGGTGCTGACTGCTATCGAACACTGGCGTTGTTATTTAGAAAATGGCCTCAAATTTACTGTCTACACTGACCATTCTTCTCTAAAATGGTTCTTGAACTTGAATAATCCAACTGGGAGACTAGCCCGATGGGGTGTACGTCTTTCGGCATACAATTTTGATATCAAACACCGCAAGGGTGCTGATAATGTGGTCCCAGATAGTTTGTCGCGAATAGTTCCTATATCCACTATTGACGACGTGACTGACGAACTGACAACGACTAATTCTAAAAGCATTGATTCCTGGTACTCTAATGTCTATGACGGCTGTTTAAATTCCCCAACGTCTTTTCTAAATTATCGCATTTCTAATGGTAAACTCTATAGATACATGAAAACCCTTAACCCCCTTACTAAGGAATTTGAGTGGAAAGAGGTTGTACCATTGGAACATCGTACATCAGTTATTGCCCAAAATCATAGCGAGCCTACATCAGGACACCTAGGTATATTTAAGACATACAAGCGATTATCCTTAAATTACTTTTGGCCTGGTATGCATCGTGACGTTACCAACTTCGTGACTAGCTGCGACATTTGCCTGTCTTATAAACATCCAAACCACACTACTCCTGGTACAATGGGCAGGCCAAAAGATTGTTGTAGACCCTTTCAAATGCTAAGCATCGACCTAGTTGGACCCCTACCGGTAACTAGGAAGCAAAACACCTTCTTACTCGTCGTTACTTGCTGTTTTTCTAAGTATTGCCTTCTGTTCCCCATTCGACGTGCAACAGCCGAAATTATTGCTAAGATCTTAGAGGAGAACGTTTTTCTCGTGCACGGAATCCCTAGCACTGTTCTAATGGATAACGGAAGACAATTCGTTAGTACTACTATGAAAAACTTATTTTCTACCTATAATATCCCTAATGTATATTACTGTCCGTTATACACCCCACAGGTGAACACTGTGGAACGGTATAACAAAACTATTATTACAGCTGTGTCTACTTTCATTGAGAACGACCATAGGTCATGGGATACTAGGATCCCCAAAATTCAATTCGCTTTAAATAGCGCGGTTAGTGAAGTTACCGGATTTACACCAACGTTTTTAGTATTTGGCCGAGAGTTAGTTAGTTGCGGTTCACATTATATTGATGCTGATATCGAGGATCATATAATTTTTTCACCTCGCGACGCCTATGCTGAGAATGTAGGTTGTTTGCATAGCATTTTTGATAAAGTCCAGGCCTCACTTATCAAAGCACATTCTCGAAACAGTACTTCTTACAATCTTCGCCGCAAGGACGTAGACTTTAAGGTTGGAGACATTGTCTGGAAACGAACCTTCTATCAAAGCGACAAAGACAATAGGTTTACGAAAAAGTTAGCGCCCAAATTTATAAAGTGTCGTATCATAGCCAAGAAATCGAAACTTGTCTATGACTTAGAGGATATGTCAGGAAATAATTTAGGAACCTGGCATGTTAAAGATTTTAAGCTCACCAATTACAGTTAGATTAGACTTGCCTAAGCGGATTTTATCAGGAAAAATCCTATCCTAAAAAGGGGGGTATGTAACGGTTTATCTGATTCCGTTGCATTTTTTTAATTAAAATATACTAAAAATTAAACCAAAACGTACTATTCTAACAAACTTACATTTATATACAAGTAAAACATTACAATATTTACAAACTAAAATATTAACTAAATAAAATTAAAAATAAAAACACCATATTAAACATTAATAATTAATTATACTAAAAATATCTATTTACAAGCAAACCCCGGGCGCGCGGCGCGTTCATAAAAATTGCGAACGACGCAAAACGAGTTTGTCGAGTACGTCATCGCCGCTTGCGCTCGGTCGGCCGGCACTACGCTGCTAGCTATGGTCAAGTTCACTCGCGGCCGCTCTAAATTGAATTTTCATATTACGTTCGCCATCTTGTGACTACCTCGTGGCGAGACTTCTAATTTTAAGTATATTGCTAATTTGTGCGTGTGGTTTCCCCAAATAATTGGGTGAGTGTTGCAAATTTATTTCTTTAGCCTTTAGTTATAGATATAATAAGTAATTATTTAATTATATAGAATGATCTTGCACCTACTGCCACATCATGCTTTCTTTCACCTGCTTTCCAACTTTAAAATTAATTTCTGGTATTATTATTCTTTTATAATCATCATCACCTTGTAAAAAGAATAATAATAACGTTGGAATCTTTATAAAATATGTTTTTATCGTAAAAAAATATCTAGAGATAAATTTTGGTACACCGTACATAATGGATTTATTTTAAATTGTGAATATCTTTGACTGCCTCATCATTGATGACGATATCATGCTTGTCACTACCATCTAGTCACCTGCCATCATCGCGCACGCTTCAGCTCGCCACGCATGGCATGTCGCAGTCAAAGTGTGGAATTGGGCAGATCTAAAATGTCCGGATTTCTACAAATTCCAGGGTGCACCCCTCCGGCTCGGACACCTACCACTGGCCCCCTACCGCTGCCATCTACCTGCGCTGCCACCCAACGCTGCCAACTACCTGCGCTGCCACCTACCGCTGCCAACTACCTGCGCTGCCGCCTACCGCTGCCGCCAATTCTCTCCGAGGACAGTGGTAGTGATTGCGGATCCAAATTAGATACTCGGTCGTTGTTTATAATTACGAACCCACCCCATATTTTCGATCTACCGTCATTTTCTAAAATTTACTTTTGTGTACCTAACAATAAACTTGTAAACTATAATTTGTGTTTCTGTGTACTACCCCTAGCGCAGAACCGGCACATCTGCTATAGACGGGATGTTCGCATTTATTGTTTCACAAAAATGGCGGACTCGTCAGTTATAATATAACACTTGCCGATATAAGCAATAAAATGTATTTTCTGTGCAAATCCGATCTACAGGAGGATTCTCCTCCGCAAAGGAGACATTTTATTTATTTTTCGCCCACAAAATATTCCGGGACACGGAACAAACAAGCTTTAGATCGCTAGCGGTTCTCGACGGTAACTGCAAATAATATTTTTAGGGTCTCAATGCGAACGGAACAGAGCCGTTTATCTGTCTGCACCATTATGTGGTTAGGGGCCTTGCTCATTAGTATAGTCAACAAATAAAAGAATTCAAACATATTGACGGAGTTTTTTTTTCGGCATTCCTTCTTAGCAATGACCATTCCGAAATGCTGGTAGATTAAAATATATACAGGGTTATTTTTGGACACCCCGCCAAAATTGTTTAGGTGATTCTATAGCAGCAGTACAATGTATTTATGAAATAAAAATAAATTATTTTATTGTCTTATTTTTTTCAAAACTTTATAAACACAAATTAAAATTATGGTCACTCTTTTGTTTACCGCGCGTGCGGCCGTCTCGCAGCATAGCACTACGCGATATCATCCTTTTAACCAATGACAATGCGCCGTCGTTGACTGGCGCGAGGGTGACCGAAAGTTCCTAGAAATGTAAGATTTAAAAAAGTGACTGTAAAATTGTGGATTTTAAAAGTTTTAAATTTTTTTTTCACCAAATATTTTTTATTACTTTCCTTAAATCATGTCTATCTTTGGCGGGGGGTCCAAAAGTCCCTGTATATAACATTGTAAAAGACTTGTCTAAGTGTCCGCGATTCATTCTAGTACAATATGGATACTATTGATAGAGAATAAATTCGAGTAAACTCTCTCATGCAGCATTTAGAAACCCATCCGTGGCTAGAGTCGACGTTACTTAACGTGCGTGTTCGTCGTCACCGCCGGCGCCGCCCGCCCGCCGTCGAGCTTAACCCTGAATTATATTTGAATGGACGAAGAGCCTAACACATTAACTAACAAGTTTTCTCTCAAATAAACAAGTAAGGTTTGAGAGCTCTGGGCTCTTATGTTATGTGTGTACATTATGTATGGTACACTGTTTTGTTATCGCTACGTGCTTTTATCAGCATCAGTCATGAATTAATTAATGTTCCCGTTTACAACTATGTATGCATTATTAATCTATACTAATATTATAAAGAAGTAAAGTTTGTGTGTTTGTTAAATTGTAAGGGGTAATCTCGGGATCTACTGAACCGATTTTAAAAATTCTTTCACCAATAGAAAGCCACAATATTGATGAGTGTCATAGGTTATATAAAAAACCGAAAAATAAAAAGGCTTTTATGTGTCGGTTTTGCAAAGTGAAACTGAGAAAAATAAACTCTTTTTTTTACACACATTATGTAATTTAATTATATGCTGTTGGGATAATCCTTTCAATTAAAGGAGTTAAAAACATACTTCGCCATATTGTTAGTTAAGTATTGATATGCTGCTGTGCTACGTCGTACGATGAGTGAAAGAGCCAAAAGCCTAATCCGGTTTCCTTTTCCCATTCTTTCTTTGTCATCCTTTCTTTGGTGGGGATTTAATATTTCGACTTCAGTATTTTCACTGTGACTCTAGCATTAACATGTACAGAAGTAGACAAATATTATCATAAAAATATGCTTAAATGTCCCACTACTAGGAATTTACCCTACATAATATTTATATATTTTTACAGAAAACCCCGTAGCCACGATCGAGTACAAATAAAGCCGCCGTATCGACGCGTGCACTCAGCGTGAAAGGAAAATTAATCATCAGAGTGAATAATGCGATGACTGGCTACAAAGTGAATGCCCTTAATATCTGGAGGGTATCGCGCGGGAATCGCGTTGAAATCGCATTTCTGCCGCATTCTTTAAAAAGATAATGACAACGCATCAACAGACGTTTATATTGTCTTAATATCAAATTTTCCCCCTCATTCCACTTGGACCCATTATTTGATCCCTCGATGGATCCTAGGCGATTTTTTTTTAATTTTCATTTTTGGGTAAAAGACAATCGTAGAATAAGCCAAAAAAAAGTACCTACTTATATTTACTTTATTTGTTTCTATTTTATTTATTTATAAGGTCTACCAACAGTTGTTCACAAAGATACATTGCATGATTACTTACAAACTAGGTTTTTATAGCTAATTGTGACAACTCATTATAGGTAAACACCACATTTTATGGGTAATATTAACTTGAATATAAATGAATTTTATTCATATTGCATTCCATTATACTTGGCACAATGTTTTCAGTGATATTCAAAGATTGTGTTTGAAATAGTAAGTCACACTGTATACCTAGTGGTAACAACATGAGTGCTTTATTGCAATAACTGATTTGTGCTTGATTCATGTTTAGTTCACATTTGATTTGTATTTTAATTCAGGTGGTTGATTACAGCTATTGTGTTCATTATATTGGAACGGATTTCAAATAATCCAGCTTTGATTAGTTGGGACTAAATGACATTGTGTGATTTGTCTAAGAAAAAAAAAATATATTTTTAAAAAGCAGAATTTATATTTTTATTTATTAAAAGCTTAAAAGCTTTTGAAAGTCGGTATTACATAATGTAGTCTCATTTCTAAATGGTATTTACCTCCTAGAGGCTCGGCCGCCCGTAACTATGGTTTCGACAAAAGCCATAATCAAATAAGCGGTTTGAAGCCCACAGGAGGATGTTGGCATTCATTGTCGACAAAAACTATTGTAAGAGCATAATATTTGATGAGGGTGCTCGGAGCCATTTCTTATCATACTACATTCAAATAGGATTATAATGTATACTATTATGAATTATACTGAAACGAACGTGTGCCTCAGTATTTTGACGTGAAGAATGCGTTTAGTTCGGTGAGTTATCCGGAAAGACAGCTATATGCTAGTGATATAATTAAACCATTATGTAATTCAATCTATCCCTTTAAAAATCTACATTGTTTACGCGACACTATCAGTTGGAGAATCAACAAATGCTTCGACTAAAAGAGTGTACGGCGTCGCTTCGAGCGCGGCGGCATGACGTCACTCTTTGTACTTTTAATTCTGTGCAAACAGAGCGAGACAACGCCTTTGAAGCGAAGAGGCACTCAATAAACACAATTGAGTGTGTACGTAGTGTCTGCGAGCGACAAAGTCAAAGTCAAATATTTTTTTATTCAAATTCTTTTGTCTACCATTGAGCCAGGCTGATTGTGCTAACTGATTAAGTTGATATTGAAGAAACTCTTTACAAATATATTGTAAAAGAAAAGCGTCTTAAAGTAGCGGTAGGAATAACTTTATGTTAGACATATTTTTCTTTTAGGTTATTCCTAAAGCTAGGAGCATGAAATGAACTAGCTCGATTGGAGAAGTACTATCCCCTCAGAGGCTACATGCGTGATAATGCATTTCGTTTTGGTGGGTCCTTTTTCGGCTGGTGAGTGAGAGATCCCCACAACATGCGGTGGTAGACCTTACTACATTGACATAAACATTTTTCAACAGACTACACATTAATATTATTGAAACAAATTCATCATGTTATATTTTTGATAGACATTCCGAATCGCTTTGATATCGGGACAGGTTGAAATGGAGACACAAAGATGACACCGCGACAGTATTTCATTCCCTTTGAAGAACAAAAGATGTTACTTCGATACCCTCCTCTTTGAACATGACGAAATCAATTGCCCTCTTACAATTGACGTGAATTTCGATGGCGGGTCACTCAGAGTACCGTGTTAGGCAGGTGTGTCAGTGATATAAATAAATAAATTCTACACAACTCACACAGCGAAACATACTCCCAAACTAAGCTAGGTTTACCCTGCTTGTGTTATGAGTACCAGACAACGGATATTTATAGTGAATTTATATTTATAGTCAGTACAGAGGTCAGAGTTTTCTAGCTACCTGGCCCCCTACCATGATCGCTTAAAACAAAACAAGAACGACTGAGTAAGGGAGACAGCGCACTACATGATGTAAGGCGACGTCTCGTTTACACAATCGTTTAAGGATAGTTATAAAAGGTCGTGGTACGGGCCCTGAACGCCACTGGCTTGGTTTAATAATTGTCATTCTGCCAATGCACTCCGAAGCCCATCTAAACACTCGCTAGGGTCAAAGTTGCTTAACTTGCGTGTACGTTAAAACGTAAACTCTAAAGAGCGACGTCATCGGTCTCGTTACACTGTAAATATCTCCGCGAAATTACACCTTTGCTCTCACAATTTTAATATTCAACACATAGTCTGCAGCGAATGCATATTTCATTTATTTTTGAGAAAGTTCAGTGCAAATGTAATGTGAGTTTGGAAAATTCAGAAACGCTTTAAAATATTTTCATACCATATAATACTCACAAACGGCAATTAAGTTCAAGTTCGAGAATTTAATTAATGAAAATTGAATCGTAGTTTTTTTGCGAGATATTTTGTATCAGTTTCAACTTCAACTTCAGTTCATCGTTAATGCTTGATTGAGGTTTATTTAAAATATTTTGAAACGATGAATGTTTTACCGAAAATATCTGCCGTATATTGCCAGGTGACAAATTGTAGTGAAATAATAAAAAGCTTTGTCCGGAATGACTGAGAATCAACGCACAGCCTCTATCTCTGATCGGAAAGACCTAAAACTTGGAGGGTTTCAGAAATTCCCACGGGAAAACGGGATACAGGCAAACAAAGATGCGCAGGTTTCGCTCATCTATATATATAAAAATGAAACCCGTTTTCCGACATAACATGAAAACGGCTTGACCGATTTGGCTGATTTTTTTTTTGTAGTTTTCTAATACTCTGTACAAGGTTCTTACGGAAAAAAATATTAAGAAAATCTCTCAGAAAGATTGAAAAAAAAACGAAACAGTACCCGGGCGAAGCCGGGCCGGGCAGCTAGTTAAAAATAAATATTCAACATTTTTGTTGGAAATTAACCTTTGTATTAAACGTTAGTTTGTTCAATATTACCTATTAGTGGTACGTCCCTAGTTGAGCTAAATCAAATCAAATCTAATAGTTTTTATTTAAATAGGCATATTACAAACACTTACGAATCATCACTTTTTTTTTCCTACCACCAATTCAGACGGCAGATTTGTGCTAAGAAGAACAGACATTAAAGATGATGGCTAAATGTGGAGCGATGGCGTCTATGACAGCATAAAGTGCTTTAGTGAACATTCCTCAATGATCTTCAGTATTTTTAACATTGAGCTGTTTAAAAGTTTTAATAATTTTACAAGGGGAAATATATTTAAATTCAAAATCTTCAGCACAAGTCCACATTTTCCATTAACAATTTATTCGCACTATAAAGAGAGCAGTTAAGAGAATCAGTAACTGTATTAGCAAAAAAGTGTTCAAAGGCGTTTACAATATCGTTAGTAGCTGTTATTGTACGATCATTATGTTTTAGGGTACAGATTGTTTTGTTTTGCCCGTCTCCTTATTGATAACATCCCATACAGCCTTAATTTTGTTACATGATTCTGATTTTTTTTTCTTAATATATAAGGATTTCGCTTTTAGACAAACAGCTTTGAACGTCTTAGAATAATTTCTTACATAACTAACAAAATCAGTTTCGGATCTGTATGTCTTTTGAGCGTAAAGGTAAAATAATTTATTTCTGCTTATCAAGATCCGGGAGTTGCCCAATTAATAAAATTTAATTTATTAGAAGATTTCATAGTTTTTTGTTTAAAAATGTTTCTATATTCTTACTTTCTACTCAAAGACAGAAATAAATTATTATACAGCAAGTCAGGGTCATCTACAGAGCAATCCATGACTGTGAGCCTTTCCTTAATAACATTATTAAATTTATTCAGTTTATTTGAAGTTAAAGGCCTGCAAACGAAGGTATGACTTACAATTTCCTCGGTAACATGTTCAAAGACTACAAGTTGGCCACAGTGATCAGAAGGTACGTTGTTCCCTATTGAACTAGTGAGATGTCAAAAATTATAAAAAACATTGTCAAGGCAAGTGGCCGATGAAGCCGTAATATCTCCAGAGGCTCCAGAAAGATAAACGATTTAAATAGATTTATAAATCGAACCCTCATTACTGAATCTACCAGAAAATCAATATTAAAGTCACCGCAAACTATTAAGTATTTTTTGGAATTAAAAACATTTTTCAAAATGTTCTCCATTAAATTTTCAAATTGAGTATAATCACCACTAGGTGGTCTATAAACGCAGATCAATATACAATTCTTTAATTCAGCACCTTACACTTCAATAGTGCGTTCCACAGAGAGTCTGCTGATGTCCACCCGTTCCTTAGCTTTAATATTATTTTTTTATAAAATTAATGAACCGCCTCTTATTGCAGTCTCTCTGTTGAAACAGTTAACTATTTTGTAATTACTTAAATCATAAACCATTTCACATTTTTTGAGCCAGTGCTCTGTTAAACACAGTATGTCAACGTTGTGTTTTTCTAGGGATGACCTTCCTCCTCTGACGGCAAAGCCTTGAATATTTTTGATGTATAATAAAATTAGTTCTGAATGCTTCCCGTTGTCTTATCATGCAGTTTAAATCTGCAGTCATATTTATATTTTACAACTAATTTCTTTACATTGTAAATTGCTTAACTGTTATTGTTTGACACGCAACGGTGCCATCATGCTCCTCGGTTTTTTTTCTTTCAATAAATATATATACAGGGACAATTCATACAGATTGAGCTAGCCCCAAAGTAAGTTCGAAACTTGTGTTATGGGATACTAACTCAACGATATTATATTTTATAACAAATACATATATACATAAACATCCAAGACCCGAATCCAATCAGAAAATGTTCGTTTTTCATCATGACCCGACCGGGGATCGAACCCGGGACCTCCTGGGTAGCGGTCTGGCGTGGTAACCATTACGCCACGGAGGTCGTCAAATTGTTAATACTAAATGCTAGTAAACTTGCAATCTTAATCCTAGATTTATTGGATAGATATAATCTATCTTTTGTAAAATAAAAATTAAACTTATTAGCTTAAAAAATATATAAAATTGACGCTATGACAACATGTCAATTCCAAGAGATTATTAAAACTATACAATTTATTATGAAATTTTGGTGAATGGCAATTGGAGTAGGGTAAGGCACATAATATATATTTTTTTACATTTAAAGTTTGCAACCGTTCAATACCATTAATTATGTCCCTTCTCCTAATCCCTAGGCTATTTCCTAACAATAACACAATACTGGTTTTGTCATCTACTTGTGTTTTCATGACACTGCTAATTACTTTTTATTTTACTAAAAAATGCATCCGGCATACAGTGGTTAACAATGTTACCAGATACATCCTTTTTTAGGGTTCCGTAGCAAACTACAAGGAACCCTTATAGTTTCGCCATGTCCGTCTGTCTGTCTGTCTGTCCGCGGTGTACCGCCTAGATGCTTGATGCTAGAAAGCTGTAATTTGGTATGTATACACAGATTAACAATGTTAACAAAGTGCTGGAAGAAAATTTTGAAAATATTTTTTTTTGAGTGCCTCCCTTACATGTAAAGTAAAAATGATTGATGACGCGACCACCCCATGTTGTGGGGTATCGTTAGATAGGTCTCTTCAAAACATTGAGAGTGTGGGAAGATCATTTTTCGAAACAATGATCCGTTTCGGAATTATTTATATTTATCATGTCAATTTTCGTTTTTCATGGTGATTCCCCCCCCCCCTCTATCTCCGAAAGTCTTATGTCTAGTCCATATGCTGAACCTTCAATGAAAACTATAACAGATAAGTAGGCTCTACTAGTTACCCAGTAATAGCCGACGAACTTATAAAACAAAATTTCTTTGAAGAAAACTTATGCCCGGTTTTTCAAATACACGAGATTACAACCTTTTCTATCAGAAAAAATTAATGTTTTCTGAATTAAGTTATTTGTACTACAAACACTGTCACAAGCGACCGAATTTTGGTTGTGAATAACAGTGTCGGAAACAGGGGCAGATTTTACATGGCTATCATCAACAGATGTGGTGTTGATGTTGCCACATGTAAAACGTGAGAAAGTGACTCAAATCGATCTGCATTGTATCTACTCATCTCGATGAGTTCGTCCATAGCCAACATGTGCTCCTGTACCTGCTGCTGAGCTAAACTGTATTGCGCGGTTATATTTTTAAGAGAATTTGACAGTGAATCTATTTCCAACTGCAGTCGCTGTATGTCAGTATCATAAGTTTCTTGCCTTTCCACCAATTGATTTTTACAGTCCGTGATATTTTTACAAGTTGAATATTTGTAGAAATTAACTTTTTAGTGTGAGAATGGTTTTGAAATTTATTTTTTAATTGTTTATTCAACTTTTTAATAGTTTTTTTAATTTTTAAATACTTTTTGACCTTGTTGTGACTGGCACCATGAACACCTTTTTCCATGGTCTCAGTCACAGCAGGGGAGCCTAAGACCAAGGCAGGTGCAGCAGGAGAATTAATGAGTTCATTATAAAGTGAGTGAACCGCTAAAGAATCACGATGCTGGACTTCACTTTCTAAGCAATTAATGCTTTTGTACGCCTGCCCGAGTTCAAGCTCTAAGTCAGTAACACGATTTAAAGTTTGTTCGTGTATATCGCTACTTTGGTGGAAGGACTCTACTATAGATTGTAGCTGGCGCAACAACTTCTCATTGGACGCTTTACTTGCTTTCAATTCGTCTAATGCTGCCTTCAGCTTCAGCTCCATCTAACGCGCAGAGACGAATCGAGTAGATGAGGCCATCGTAGTAAAGGTATGGGTACAAGGTTACAACAGTACTAACTAAATAGTTGAACGGAGTTTGGATGGAGCAAAGATACCTAGGTTTACTCGCGAGAACCAGCTTCACAAACCAAATTTCTAAACTATCTTATGTTTAGTTCAATTCGATTGATTTATTAAGTAGATTTACACTGTTAACCACTTAATAAACCAATAATGTGTGTGCAATGTTCAGTAGTATGAGGTAAATAAAATAAAGACAAAGACGTATATAAAATTAAGTAGAATAACCTAAAAAGCGTATGTGAGTGTGCTGCTACTATTATGTAAATAAAATACAGTATATTAAGCGTAATATTGTAAACATATTACCTTAAAACTATGTTAAAATTGAATAAAAAGATTTGACAGCCAGCTGTTAACGGTCAATGACACATCACTTCACTTTTTACGAATTATACCGAACGAAAACAAACACCAGTGGATGACAATTTACACTAAATAAACACTTTACAAAATAAATCACTTGTAATAAAAATGTAAATTAATTTACAATATAATTTAAATACAAGAGTACAATTTTTAACAAGCTTAGCCCAGTGTTGCCAGCACCGAAAAAAAAATGTAGCTGTCTAGCTAGTTTATATCGTAAGTACTCTATCACCTTAAAAAATGTATTATACAAATACTTTTTTACAAGTATAGGAGACCAGAGGTCTGTGTTTATATCTTGTATGTGATTAGTGCTGTTATGACTGTTTGTCTCTATAGAAATAAATAAATAAAATAAAAAAACATTTTGTCAAAGCATTAACCTTTCATTCTAAAAACAAATGGTGTTCCCGAGCGAGACAGCTCACGTGGGCGACAGCAGATATTATTATAATGAAAAAGACTTAACGTTGCACAAAAATAATGTGCATACGAGTGCAACGTCATAGTTGAGTTACTGCAGTGAGTTAGGGTCGCGAGTGAACAATCTTTTGTATGAAGTTTAAAACATGTCTGTAAATATGTAATGCGAGTTGAAAAAGTTGCGCGAGGCGGACCCCCGGGGGGACATCCGCGCACCGGAGCGCGGCCTGCCACCGCGAACGGGGGGGACACGAGCGGGCTCGTAACTAGCAAGTTTAACTTGTAGATTTTATAGTTTATGTTTGGGACATCTTTGTTAAGTAGTAAGACTTCATTATTTTTTGAAACGCATCGTTTCTTAACTCGCTACGCCTGCTATACATCAGCTCGACTGGGCAAGTTACCAACCTCTTTCAAAATATTGGCCTGAAGCAGCAATGTGTTTCGTTTGATGAGTGGTAGTATCCATTTAGTATTGAGTATTTTCTTCCTATTACATCGGCTGTTGTCGCTTGATGACTAGTCGGTGGCCCTCGGTCGGCTTGAAAACACTGGCCTCCGCCTAACTGCATTGCAGCAGCGTGGTAAAGTACATTCTAATCTTTGATTAAAGGGAGACTCGTATCCCTGTAGTGTGATGATAAAGGATTGGTAATAATGATGAATGACATAAACATAAAATACCCTGACTCAACAGATACACAAATCACAACAGAGAAAAAAAAATGGAGCTGCTGAAATCCAGTCACTTAGAGAGGCTATGGTTTTTTATCGGCTACATTTTGGGGAGTGTGCAACGCTGCACAAATTATGATTACACCCTCTCCGTTCTATCGCCAAACAACTTGAAGATCCGATAGAAGACATCGATTCAAGGTGGAGGTTCCAAAGATGCCCACAAAGTGCTTTGCTTCATCCTTCATTGTAAGGACTACGGTTCTTTGGAACTCTCTACAGGAATCGATGTTTCCTGAAAAATACAATCCAGGGTTCTTCAAATCTCGAGTAAATAGGTTTTTTCTAAGTGAGCGTGTTACATCGTAGACCACAGCGATGCTTACCATCAGGCAAGCTGTGGTCAAACGCAAACCTATTCCAGGTAAAAAAAAACTGCTGACCATATGAGCAATACTTCCACTAGCCATGTTAGGGCAGCAGGGCGCTCTCTCCCGATTTATAGCCTCACGATACAACCTTTATGTCCCGCGCGAAGTGTTTTAGCAATCGGCTGTTTATTTAAACGAATTTATATGACTGCCGATACGGATAGCCGATATCGCCGTTTTATTGGCGCTCGAAATTGGGTGCGGGGGCCGCGGGACAGTGACTCAATCGAATACCGATTCGGATCTCAAATAACCTTCAGTGAAAATGCCTGCAACACCAACGTAATATCCAATTGGTCCTTTTGTATGTGGCAAATAATAATAATAAATAATTTCTACACTATTCGCCCAGCGCATGGTTCTCAAGAAAGTTTTAATCTGCTTGTGTTGGGTACCACACAACGGATACAAATATTATTGTAAACATATACACACGTTACCGGCCGAAATAGTATGCTCAGGCTACAAAATATGAAAATAAATAACTCCATTTTTTAAGTTAATGACATTATGGTCGGCTTCGGGAAGTGGTTCAAATATTCGTTCCAAGATACCACCCTTACATACATACAGTGCAGGTTAGATGAAAGCTTTTAAAAGATATAGCTTGAGACTTGTGGGATTATAATTAAAACTCTTTTCGGCTGTGAGTGACTATGTAAATCCTTTGTGTCCACATAGACTTTTAAACTGAATAAATATACATAACAAAAGTAAAAGTTAAAATAATAATTTTAAATGAAGAGCGAGTTGGAATAAGCCAATACGAAATAATGTAATCAAATCAGTGCTGGCAGCGGTGTCGTTAGCACGACGACCTACTTTGTCCTTTGCGCTATTCCCAGCTGCCCTCCTAGATTCAGGATTAAATTCAAATTCATTTATTTGCAGGTATTACAAGAGTCAAGCGTGCCACACCAGTATCTGGCATGCAACAGTTGAAGGTACGCTATACAATAGCAATAGTAAACATAATAACAATAGCAATATGTCACAATAATAATATAATATGGGCACCGTGCAAAACGAAAATTGACATATTAAATGTAAATAATTCGCAAACGGATCATTGTATCGGAAAATGATCTTCCCGTACCCTCAATGTTTTTAAGACACAACATGGGGTCGGTGCGAAAAAAAAATTCATCCCCACGTTACTGTAGGGAGCCATCCAAAAAAAAAATTTTCAAAATTTTGTTCCACCACTTTGTTAGCATTGTTAATGTGAGTATACATACCAAATTACTGCTTTCTAGCATCAAGCGTCTAGGCGCTAGACCGCGGACGGACGGACAGACAGACAGACGGACATGGCGAAACTATAAGGGTTCCTTGTAGTTTACTACGGAACCCTAAAAAGCAGACTACATAATTATACGTTTTGCACAAAAAAAAGCATATTCAAATTATTATAACAAAAATTCACAGATTTCGTGCTTCACACGACTATCGTGCACATTGGAAATGAATCTACGGAATTCGAAAAAATATTGTCGCTGAGCGACGAGGAGCTCGATGGCGTCGGAGGAGCTCGATGGCGTTGCTGTGTGGTGTGTCGCACTCTAATATGAACACGCAAGTTAAGCAACATCGACCCTAGTCAGCGTTTGGATAGGTTTTGTTATCTTGAGCTTCTCCGTGCTGCTTTCGGATTGTGGATTTCATATTATTTTTTATTATCTAGGAGTTAAGAACGGACGTCATAATATTTTTTTTATCTGTGACAGTTTCAAGTTTAAAAACAACTGAATTTCGACACCTGCTGTTTAATCTTTATGCATCTTCAAATTTTGCGACTTTCGAAAGATAAGTTGTTATTAAACTTAATGTATAATGTACACTTCCGGACACTTGAATCGAGCCACCCAGCAGTTTCAACTTTGATTGCTGGTAACTTAACAAAAGTATATGATCAACGAAAAAGTTTTTATGCAATTTGGAAGCTGGTACACTTTACATTAATAAGGTATACTTAATTCCAAATTTAAATTTCAATAACTTGATAAAATTACAATTTTAAGTGAAACTTGTCCTGTATAACCTTTCTCAAAGACAAGACTCGGGTTGAATTTTTGAAAAAAAAAAAAGGAATTATTGGAAAAAAAAAAAATTCAGTAACTTGTATTGCCTCCGAGAGCGTTTATGATTGCAGTCATGCGATTTGGCATGGAGTTAATCAACGTCATTATGAAGTGTTGTGGAATGTTCTCCCATTCCTCCTCGATGGCAACTCTCAGCTCTTCCAAAGTTTGTGGTGCTGGTTGGTGAGCTCGAACACGCCTCTTTAATTCGTCCCATAGATGTTCGATGGGATTCATATCAGGGGGCGTATTACGAACTCTTAATTCCAGGCAGTTTACACCGTAAATTGAAGTGCCTTGCTAAACCGTATTATGAGCTCTTATTCCCAGCCAGTCAGCGGTCACGTGACACTTGGCCGACTTCTGGCTTTGATTATGGCTGGGAATTTCGTATTACAAGCGTTAGTTTGACGTTTCGTGACATGTTTATCTGTCAAAAAAGAACTCTACTAAACCAGTCAGTTTATGCTACATTTCATCAACTTTTACTGACTTGCTTGGCTTTATTTTTAATTTAATAATTTGTAATAGTGTGTATTTGTGACTTTTGAACTAAATATTTAGTGCGTTTGTTAAAAATAAATATTAAACATGTGTGACGAGTTAGAAATATTTGAATTTCTGGAGAGTGACGCTGCGGAAACAAGGAAAATAAATGAAGCAAAATTAATGAGGAAACGTCTTCGTGATATTAGTGATCCCTTTGATATGGATGAAATTAATTTTGTAAAAAGATATAGGTTAAGTCAACAATTAGTTCTGGATCTGTGCGAAGACTTGAGACCTCATGTGGTTGGGACTACAAAAGCTTCAGATATAACACTCGAAAGAAAGGTTAGTAGGTACCTAGTGTTTATAATTAAATTATTACCTATTACTTATACTTCGAGTCGTTGTAATATTTATCATATGGTTCATTTTGTTACAGGTGTTAATAGCATTATCATTTTATGCCACTGGGTCTTACCAACGTCCCGTTGGTGATATATCAGCCCACTCAGTAGCCCAACCTACAGTCTCTGTGACTATAAAACAGATCACAAGGTTACTGAATTTACCTCAAATTCAAGCGAAATATATCCGATTCCCAAGAACTATTGAGGAAAGAACAAATAATAAGATAAGGTGAGTGCATTGATTATGCTGGGTGAGTTATTAATTATTATTGTCCCACAACCTTTTAACTGTATGTGATGAATCTGTGACCAATAAAATTTATTATTATTTATTTGCATTATAGAAAGCGGTTTAATACAATAGTCACAAACAACATTTTATTTAGAACTAGTGTATAGGCAATAAGGCCTTATTGCCAAAAGCAATCTTTTCAAGGCAACCATAGGGTAACAAATTATAAAGCAACACAAAACATAGGTATTAAAGATAATTTAATATTGGATGAGCTTTCTTAATGGAACCTAAATATAACTAATTATTTAATATTGTTAGCTATATTTTTCCACAATAAGTAGGTTACCTTATCCAAATACAATATTTCTATTTACAGATTTTTTAATAAGTTTGGCATGCCGGGAGTATTGGGCTGTATTGATTGCACACATGTTGCAATTGTACGTCCAGTTGAAAACGAAGAGAGATATTACTGCAGAAAGCAATATCACTCATTAAATGTCCAATTGGTAAATAAAATACTTATTTTTATTTATTTTATTTTTTTTAAAACAATTATAAAAGATGGCAATTCTAATAGACATGTTTATTTCCATTACATATTTTATTTTATTTGGAAAACTTACATATTAAAACAATAATATTTAACATAGACTTGTACAACTTTTTGCTTAAAAATATAATTTTTTTTAGGTAATACTACTACTACTACTTACATACAAACAAATAAAATGTAAAAATAATATTTTGTAATGTAAGAAACTTAAAATCTAGGTAACAATCATGTAACAGCAAAATAATATTCTTCTTTACAGCCTCATTTTCATGTAAGATTAATCTGAAATGTTTATTTTTTTTAGATTAGTAATGCAGATATGAATATTATTAGTGTGGATGCTAGTTTTGGAGGAGCTACACATGACTCTTTTATCTGGGCAAACCATCCCATAATGCGACATATGGAAGAGATTAGCAGTAATGAAGCTATATGGTTACTTGGTATGCAAGATTTGAATCAAGTTTATCCATCTATTTACAAAATTAATAATATAACACAATGGTTAATATTTTTTTTTCATTTAAGGTGATTCCGGGTATCCTTTAAGAAGATTTTTAATGACCCCTATTACTGGTGCCACTCC
This sequence comes from Endotricha flammealis, assembly GCA_905163395.2. Classification (NCBI taxonomy): domain Eukaryota; kingdom Metazoa; phylum Arthropoda; class Insecta; order Lepidoptera; family Pyralidae; genus Endotricha; species Endotricha flammealis. Next base: position 242,138 of record LR990867.1, read on the forward strand.
GGATACTCCAGAAGCACACTACACAGATGTGCATGTCCGGACACGAAACGTTATAGAAAGGACGATTGGTCTTTTGAAAGCTCGCTTCCGGTGTTTGCTTGTACATAGAGTGTTGCATTATGCACCTCCGGTAGCAGCATCTATAGTAAATGCTTGTGTAATATTACACAACATTTGCAATAGAGCAAATGTGCCTGTACAAGAATTGACCGAAGAAGAAGCTGTGTTGGAGGCATCCAGACAACAAACTCACAGTGTAGATCCACAAGAGTCCTCATCCACCACCAGAAATAACAGGGAACTGAGAGATGGCCTAGCTGTCAGGAGCACCCTCATTTCTCGACTCTGGAACACTCGTGGGTCTACAAATTAAAATAAAAAAAGTATTAAATGTTATTAATTTCTTTTCATTCTTCATGTAATATTCTACTAAATTAAGTTAATTTCACTGTTGTATGATATGTAATATAACTACTAACATTATTATAAATTGTAAAAGTATTTAAGTTCCAATAGGGGTCTATTTTTTTCAATGATAAAATAAATGTCAATCTTCATAATGTCAATCTTCATTTATTATGTACAAAACTAAGTTAGTTAGTTTTTTATATTGTTTAGTAAGTTTTTTTTTTAAATATATGTTACAAATAAAATTTTCTGTGTAATTGTGTGTTATACTTACTTGCAAATCACTGCCGCTATTCCATTCAGAGTGCACAGGATTTCTTTAAATACTTGTAAAGTTTGCTCCTGTGCTTCTGAAATGCGATGAAGTGAGTCTGCATTTCGTTGTTCTAGCAACAATCTTGCCCGTGCAACATCGACTAAAGTTTGTCTCGCATCTTGCAGACTTAAAGCAGCCTGCCTTCTCGCACTGCGTCGTTGCCGCACTCTTCTCCCTTGAGGTTCCTGTTGTGCCTCCTGCTGTGGCACCATTTCCTCTACCTCATAATGTGGTGGTGGTGGTATCTCTTCAGCCAGTGGCACATGTGGCTGAGAGCCCTCATCCAGAGGAATTTCAAAATCAGGAACTGGTGTCTGTATGCGAGATGGGCCAGCCACAGGTTCTGTGTTTTGGTCAGTCTGTGTTAGCTAAAATATAATATAAAAAAAAATTACTTTTATATATGTACATATTTTGTGTATTTTTTTAAATAAATTAAGATAATCTATACCGTTGGGAATGGGTCCACTTGTGCATTAGGTAAGCCAGCTCCGAAGCCTTCCCCAAGTAAACTCAGAAACTTCTTCTCAATGTCATTCAGGGGAGTGGCGTCTGAAGGTCCACCTCCAGTACGGCTTTGAGAAGTACGGAGGGCTGCTACTCTTCGTTTCAATTTCGCTTTATAATCGACCCAATACTAAAATTAACAAAAAAATTAAGATTATAACTCAAGTAACCCTTTTAGTTTAAGTATAGGTATAATATTAGTTAAGAATGTAAGAGGTAAAATTATTATTTTAAGTTTGCTAAATTATTACGTAAGTACTCACATTAGACCATCCTTTCCAGTCTTTGGTAGCACCTTCTCCTTGAGAATTTAATATCTCGGATACAGACACCCACATCCGTTTCGAGAATTCTCGCGCTTGCGCCGTTTTGTTGTATCCAACAGCTATATCTCTGTGAGAGTTCAAAAATTCCCACAAAGATTCTAGCTGTTGGTATGTTACTCGGCGACGACGCGAAACCTCATCCCGTGTACTTCTAAAAATAAATTAATCTTTCAGAACGGTACCTATGCACTTACTTATTAATTTAGTTACAAGTAAATTAGATTGAGATGAGTGAAAAAATTATGTATTTACTTACGCCATTATTTAAAAATAATTCCTCAAAAATCAAATAAACAACACAAAACACTTGATATACTTTAGGGCGTTGCACCGCTAATGCAACACAAACCCATGAATAATAGCTATTCCCAAGAATTTCACACATTCTTTTAATATTTTCAAGTGGTACTTTAAAACTTAGTTTAAGTATTTTGTTTTTTGCCGGCTCAGCCGAATCCCAAATGATAATATCATACGCGTCGTTCAAAAATGTAACTGAAGGTAATTTGGTTGATTAGAGTCATTGTTGTTGTATATCGTGTTTCCAACATAATAATTTAGCTCATTGTTTTCATATTGATTTCGTTTGATTTTCTTGTTGTTAGTTAAGAATAATTCCTAAATATTATCATTATTTTCATCACAAATAAAAAACCGTAATTTAGAAGTAAAATCGGTCACATCGATTTCCGAACGCCACATACGACATTTCAAACAATCCATAGACAATCATCCAGTAAGATTCCAGTCAGTTTAATAGAGCTCATAATACGAAAAAGAACAAGTCAGTTTAAGGCCGTAAACAATATGGCCTGGAAACAGGCTGGTTTTTATAAAGTTCGTAATACGCCCCCAGGGCTCCTTGCTGGCCATTCCATTGTCGTGATTCCAACATCATGAAGGTATGCCCTGACGATTCCTGCAGTGTGCGCTCTTGCATTATCATGCATAAAGATGAAGCCTTGGCCTACAAATCCAGCATATGGCATCACATGATTCTCTATGCAATGGTTAATGTATCGACGGGCATTTAGTGTTGGTAGACGTGGTCCTGTCACAACCTCTAGCCCAGTTTTAGCATCGGCAGATATTCCTCTTCAGACTATCCACGAGCTCCCGCCATAATTCACTCTCTCTTCAATACAACACTGAACAAAGCGCTCTCCCCGCCTTCGGTAGACCTTCCTCCTTCCATCATTACCATAAAGCATAATCTTAGTCTCATCAGTAAAGAGTACCTTGCTCCATTGGCGTCGAGTCCAATGCAAATGTTCGCGTGCAAACTGTAAGCGCGCCATTCGGTGAGCTCTTGTCAGTTTCGACCCGTTGGCTGGCTTATGTGGGCTCAGACCACGTTCTTTAAGTCTTTGTCTAATTGTTCGCGCGGAAACAGCCACTCCATGAAAGTCTCGAAGCTGTTCTTGGATCTGTACAGAGGTGAGGTGACGATTTCGTAAACTGGTTGTCGCGATAAATCGATCCTGTCTTTCTGAAGTTACCTGAAATCGCGGTCTTCCTGGACGGCGCACGTATACACCAGTGTCGAGGTATCGATGGTTTACCCTTTGCACAGCAGAACGGCTTAAAGTAAGCTGTGATGCTACATCGCGCTGACTTCGGCCCGACTGTAGAAGCGCCACAGCTTGCGCGGCTAGAAGAGGCGATGTATCCATAATTTTAACGTTTAAATGGCTCAAATTAAAAAAACAAAAATTTTACGATGTCTTAATTTCAAAACAATTACGGTGAATTCAAAATTATGGAGTTAAATAAAAAAATTATGTTAATTTAGATCAACTTTTCTTTTCAAAAGAATGCACTAATTTGGATTTTGTTTCGTTTTTCCATTTGATAAATTCAAAATTGGAACAACAGCACTTCAAAATCATTATGAATATACCAGCATCAACACTGCATAAAAACTTTTTGATTAACTTAAGAATATTTTTATGTTCTATGTCATTACACATAAAAATGTAGGGTGGCTCGATTCATGTGTCCGGAAGTGTATATTGCATTTGGAATAAGTTTAATTTTTCATTACGAGGCTTTTCTTACACGCTTTTTTTGTGGTGTAAAAATATTCCCTTTGCCCGTGGGGTGACCAAATTCAAATTCAAAACTTTTATTTAGAGAATAAGCTGTCACAAACACATTCTCTTGTCAGAGTATACAGTTGTAATAAATGATTTTTATAAATCTCGCACGAGACGAGCCAAGCGGAGCGCTAGGGCACTACCTACCTTTTCTCGAAACGTTTCGTCGTTTTTTTGAACCTCATAACTTTGTTTTGGATGATGCTAAATAGTTAAAAATTTCAAGATATAATGACACCAGTACAATCATTAAACATAATATAAAATCTATATATATAAAATTCAAAGTCCTGACTGACTTAACTATATATCAACGCACAGCCCAAACCGGTGGGTCTAGAGATTCCAAATTTGGACTGTAGGTTCCTTGCGACGTCTAGGGGTGTACTAAGAAAGGATTTTTCAAAATTCCTACGAGAAACCGAGATTTACGCAAACGAAGTTGCGAGGGTATATCAACGCACAGCCCAAACCGCTGGGTCTAGAGATTCCAAATTTGGCATGTAGGTTTCTTACGACGTCTAGGGATGTACTAAGAAAGAATTTTTCAAAATTCCCACGGGAAAGCGAGATATATGCATACGAAGTTGCGAGGGGACGCACAGCCCAAACCGCTAGGTCTAGAGATGCCAAATTTGACATGTAGGGTCCTTATAAGGTCCAGACCGACCGGACCGGACCGGACCGTAACGGACCAGAACGGACCGGACCGGACCGGAACGGCTCAGACCTGATCGGTCTGGAAGGAACCGTACCGTACCGGGCCGTGCCGGACCGGATGGAACCGGACCGGACCGGATTTTTTCTCATAGATAAAATTCAAAGTCCTGACTGACTGACTGACTTAACTATATATCAACGCACAGCCCAAACCAATGGGTCTAGAGATTCCAAATTTGGACTGTAGGTTCCTTACGACGTCTAGGGGTGTACTTAGAAAGGATTTTTCAAAATTCCTACGGGAAACCGAGATATACGCAAACAAAGTTGCGAGGGTATATCAACGCACAGCCCAAACCGCTGGGTCTAGAGATTCCAAATTTGACATGTAGGTTCCTTACGACGTCTAGGGATGTACTAAGAAAGGATTTTACAAAATTCCCACGGGAAAGCGAGATATACGCATACGAATTTGCGAGGGGACGCACAGCCCAAACCGCTGGGTCTAGAGATGCCAAATTTGACATGTAGGATCCTTATAAGGTCCAGACCGACCGGAACGGACCGGACCGATCAGACCTGATCGGTCTGGAAGGAACCGCACCGTACCGGGCCGTGCCGGACCGGATCGAACCGGACCGGACCGGATTTTTTTTCATAGATAAAATTCAAAGTCCCGACTGACTGACTTAACTATATATCAACGCACAGCCCAAACCAATGGGTCTAGAGATTCCAAATTTGGACTGTAGGTTCCTTACGACGTCTAGGGGCGTACTAAGAAAGGATTTTTTAAAATTCCCACGGGAAACTGAGATATAAGCAAACAAAGTTGCGACTGTATATTAAATTTGACATGTAGGTTCCTTACGACGACGTCTGGGGATGTACTAAGAAAGGATTTTTCAAAATTCCCAAGCGAAAAGAAAGCGAGATAATAATATACGCAAACGAAGTTGCGAGGGGGGGGACGCACAGTCCAAACCGCTGGGTCGAGAGATTCCAAATTTGGCATGCAGGGTCCTTATAAGGTCCGAACCGACCGGAACGGACCGGACCGGATCGACCGGACCTGATCGGACCGGATGGAACCGTACTGTACCGGGCCGTGCCGGACCGGAATTTGTTTCTGAAGAAAGATATGCTAATTATTACTAGGCCACGCGGGCGAAGCCGCGGGCGGAAGCTAGTTAAACATAAAGTTTGAATGTCGTAGCTATTATACTTTAGATTTTATTAATGTCTTAAAACCCCCGATTTCGTCACTTGAAAGTGTAGAGTTTGTGAAGTTAGGCCTTGTAGAGGTAGGGCGTGTAGAGTTAGAAGCTTGGCTCTACATGAGATCTGATAACTTTTTGACTATGCGAGTCATTATGGTCTCGTCTTGGCAACATTTTACATGAAAATGTTTTTGGTGGGATTAATCTACTCTATATACTACTACTATTTCGGAAACAAAAGCAAAATTACCACTTGTAAAAGAAATGGCGAAAGAAAACCTGTTACGGCCTTTTTTGGCATTTTTAAAATATTCATATATAAATTTATGTTTTTTTTCCATAAAATTTAAAACTAGGTAGGTACATGCAACAGTACGTCAATAAATAAATAAATAGTGCCATTAATTTGTCTTAACATAAAATTAAATCTAAAATATAAAATGCTAAATCGGTGTTAAAGATAGGAGCAGACCAGGCCCGCAAGGCAGCAACCGTTCTCGTGTATTTTCGAGTTGACGTGAGAGTCAGCCTGCCAGCCCCCATTACTGGGCTCACCATCAACAATATTATGAACAATATTGAAGGGAACAACAGTAACCCGACCCACAACGCCACCGCCAGTTTGGACAATTTGCGAGTATGACGTGCCCGTACACATTAACATCCTTGTCACCAATTATTTAATCTAAATTATATTAAAATGTAAATAATATAAAAAACAGCCCCATTTGGATGACACTACGACGCGTGTATATATTACAATATTGAACACAATTTTTTATTTATGTAATTTATTGAACATTGACTGGCTTTTCACGACAAGGGGGCCAGGGAGACCTTTCATTTAGATACTCGTTGATAGTATAGTACGCTTTACTGGTTAAGAATTTTTTGACATTTAATTTAAATCGATTATTGGGCAACTTTTTTTAAATATTCTGGAATTTTATTACACAAGTTATTTATGATTCAAAGTTTGCATTATGCAAACTTTGAATCATAAATAACTTGCCCGCTTTCCTAAGCCTGAATTTAGGAACAGCTAATTTATTTCTGTTACGCGTATTGAAATTATGAATATCCACACCTGGTTATAGTCATGAATGTTTTTACGAACAAACATGATGCCGTCAAGAATGCACTGTGATGCCACCGTGAGAATATTAGTGCTTTTGAAAAACTCGCGAAGAGACTCTCGGACCACGTTAAGCCTATTTCCTTTTTTGCTTATTACAGACTATCTGGCAAATGAGTAGGAGTAGAGAATACTTAACGACTAGCTGTGCCCGCGGCTTCGCCCGAGTGGAATTGGGCTTATGACTATACTGCTATAGTTTTACCCCGAGACGTCAGTGTTCTTTATTGCTCATTGTCTATTTGCTCGCCGCTGTGTTTTATTTAATTTTATCGTACCTAATCAAAATACCTAATGTAAAATCAGTATGAAAAATTAAAATTATATTAAAATTGAAATCGTCATCTCAGTTATACTAAAAAACTTTCATAGTGCGATTCAGAATCTAACAGTGCCATCTAGTGAATTTGAGAGGAACAAAATTTTAAATGGTTAACTCAAGTAAAAAAAAACTTTCTAGAATTAGAATTTAAAAATGGTCGTTATGAGATATCGGACGATTCCGACTCTGCAGTGAGTGACAATTTTAAAATTCTTAGGCTGTTGAAAATTTAAAGGAAACTTCTATTTCCTGACATCCGGTTCGATTCGGTTCGGTCCGGTTCGGTTCGGTTCGGTCCGGTTCGGTCCGGTCCGGTTTAGTCTGTTGTCCGTAGTTATGGTGTACCAAGTCTCAAGTTTGTAAGTGCGAGAAATATTTTTTTTCTTACATAGACAGAGTAGAGACCTTTAAATGACCATAACTTATTTTCCTGACATCCGATTTAAATGCGACAAAACCTATATTCTGGTCCAAGCCGAGCTCTATCTTCCTTAAGTTAAAACAGCATTAAAATCCATTCAGTAATTTAGAAGATGTGCGCGTTCAAACAGACAGACAAAAAAAATTTTTTTTTAGGTTTTGTTACCTTTCTCTAACTGTTCTCTCTCCATTTTTGCTAAATATGTTCAGACATATCGGGGTCTACTGTTTTATTATATGTATATAGATTTACAAATAGTCAACGAATTGGAAGACATATTTTGTCTTCCCGATGTATTGAACGATCCTAAAAAACTATGATGAGCCTAATGACTGGCCTATGGCACCGACACCTGATCCACCTAGCAGCATAATACCTCTCGAAAGTCGAACCTAGCAGTTCTTCTGTTGATTTTTCATCTAGCCCTCCGTCGTCCCATCCTAACGCGATCGTTCTAGGCGGGCAGCAAGATTTGAAATTTTACCCAATATATCTGGTACTCAGCAGACCTCAGAACCTCAAGCCACACGGGCAGAGGGAATATTTTTACCACCGTGTTTACATTACATAAAACATTAAAAAAAACAATCTAAAAACATAGTTTTTTTATCTACCCTAGATGCTTATGTCCTATAAAGGGTTAAGCCATCGGTCCCGGCTGTTATCGATGGATGACAGTCGTTAGGCCTAGTCGGTGGTCTTAGGGCGGTTTGAAAACACCGGCCTCTGCCATCACACAATCCATCATTGGAGCAGCGTGGCAGAGTACACTCTAATCGCCTTCGACTGAAGGGAGACCCGTATCCCAGCAATGGGATGATTATGAGTTGATATGATGATGATGATGAGCGACGATAAAGTCGGGATAAGGAAAAGGTTACAAAATAAAACTATAACGTTTTTGACTTTGTTCAAAAAGGTTAAGCTACAGGGCCAACCCTTAACCCGATCATCTTTGTTTTAGGCTTAAATTATAGCTGACTAAATTGTCCAGACGAGTTTTTCCCAAATTTTTGATATCATTCTTCGTTTCCAAAATATCGAGCGCCAAAATCAAAAATTCGGAAAGAAATGATATCGACGGTGGAAAGGAGAAACCCTTTAAGCGACACTTTGGTCGAAAATGAGTTATATACATATTTGAAATCAGCAGATTTTTCTGCGTCGGTTGGTCTTACTTTCGTATCGATCTGACCACTTTGGTGTCGCTTAAAGTAATGGCACATATAGGCTAATTTTTTTCAGACGCTAAATGAAGTGACAAAGAATTATGGCAATTTTGGTCCATTTACCGCTTGAAGTACCAACTCTATAGTTAGATTGTTATTTAGTGTGTTTTTCCTTTTTTGTTTCGGATAGTATAGGTTACTTAAAACGTTTTTCTTAGTCATAGGAAATGCTATTTTATACACTACAGGTGTTTTTGCTTACTCCTATTTTGTTGGTGCCTGTCGCTACATTGGTTTTTCCTTGCTTACCTTAAATCTGTATGATGGAGTTGATGTGTTTTTCTTGCATGATTAATATGGGATATTATGGATTTCAGTTGTTTTCGCAATCGCTGTATAAAGCAGTCTTGTCGGTAAAAGTAAACACACAGAAAAACCACATTTTTTTTTTAAATTAACTGACATTGTCTTTAATTCCCGAAACCTAGGTTCATTTAATTCCGCTGAATTCGCAATGAAGACGACAGTCCGTTAAAGTAAGCATTATTTACGAAATTGTGTATTTAAATTAACTATTCAAAACAAGTATTGTCGCTACAAGCAATGAATTTTGTTCTTTTTTGTGTAAGTGACGTCACCTATATTAGGAGCGATATTTGCTGTGGCGCTTCATTCATCGGTGAACCGCCATGGAGGCACGTTACGTTTCTTCGCATCGCGAACAGCTGCCACAGAGAGTGCGTATTTTAGTAAATGTAAAATACGTAAATATTCGTGTTACAATGTAAATCGAAATCCATAGCAAATTTTTCTTTATTACGAAATGATTACCTATCTTATTCACAATCAGGTAGAAACTTGTCACATTGCGATCCTCCGCTTTCCGCATCCATCCGCCTCCAGCCGCCTTCTTGAGGTCGTCTGTCCATCTGGAAGGACGGCGCCCTACACTTCGCTTCCCCACTTCCCCACGCGCGGCCTCCACTCCAAGACTTCCCTTCCCCACCTACCATCGCTAGCACGGCAGATGTGGCTGGCCCATTGCCACTTCAGCTTACTGACTTTGAGAGCTACATCGGAAACTTTGGTTCTCCGTCGAATTTCTTCTCCCTTAGAGAAACTCCGAGCATAGCTCTCTCCATCGCTCGCTGTGCGACTTTTAATCTATGAACCAGCCCGACGGTCAGAGTCCACGTCTCTGAGCCGTAGGTCATAGCGGGGAGGACGCACTTGTTAAAGACTTTTGTCTTCAGGCATTGCGGTAGTTGCGAGACAAGAATGTGACGAAGTTTTCCGAAAGCTGCCCATCCCAGTCGAATATGCCTTTCAATCTCTTTATTGCAGTTACCTCGGCCAAGTTGCATCACTTGTTCGAGGTAGACGTAGTCTTTCACTACTTTAATTGCCGCATTCTCGACGATTACCGGACTAGGGATGATGAAGTCATTTATCATGACTTTCGTCTTGTCGATATTCATCCCCAGCCCGACCGATCGAGAAGCGGCATTGAGATTGTTTAGCATTCGACTGAGATCCTCCCAAAGATTTTGCTATTATGACCACATCATCGGCAAATCGCAGGTATGAGATGTGCTCGCCGTTTATGTTGATGCCGTGTGTTTTCCAGTCCAACGTCTTGAATACGTGCTCCAGTGCAGCCGTGAACAGTTTTGGGGAGATGGCCTCCCCCAGTCTAACTCCTGGCTGCATCTGGATGGGCTTAGACTGCTGACCCTGGACACGGACCGACATCGTTGCGGCGGCGTTATAAAGACATCTCAACACGTCGATATAGCGGTGGTCTACTTGGCAACGCTGTAAGGATTCCAGAACAGACCATGTTTCGATGAAGTCGAAGGCTTTTTCGTAGTCCACAAATGCTATACATAACGGCAGATTATACTCGGTGTTTTCTGTATAATCTGCCGCAATGTATGAATGTAGTCCACGGTACTGTTGCCTTTACGAAACCCAGCCTGTTCCGGCGGCTGGTACTCATCTAGCCTTCGAGCGAGTCGGTTTGTGATAACCCTTGAGTAAAGTTTGTATACATGGGTCAAGAGCGAGATGGGCCTGTAGTTCTTCAATCTGTTGAATTGTTAAAGTTCTGTCACCTTTCTCAAAGAACAAGACCGCCACACTCTCGGCCTACTCTGTTGGTGTGGGCCAGGGGGGGTGAATAATGGAATTAAACAGATGCAGCACCCCGGTTCTTTCAGAACCGGGGTTCCTCCTGGCCTGAGCAACTCGGTTGTAATGTAGTTCCGTCTTCACTCGGAGCTTAACCGCTTTTTAGCTGCTCAAGGGCTATACCAATCTCGCCCGTGCAGATGTCCGGGATATCGTCAGTGTGGTGTCGCTCTAACGGGGCCTGACGATCACATGCGCAAGCAGGTTGTGTGGGGGCTGATGCATGTGCAGCATAGAGCTTGCTATAAAAATCCTCTACTCGGCGAAGATCTCTGACTTCATAGTGACGATTTGGCTGTCTGCCCTCTTGAGCTTCGACAGATGTGATCTTTCTGGAGGCTGAGAGAAGACTTTTAGACCTTTGTTTCGCGCTAGCGCATCCTCTATGCGTTTTGCATTGTGGTATTCGTATAGTCGCGTCGTATTAGCCTCTGTATATGCTTGTTTGTTTGTGCATATTCTGTCGAAGCCCGGCGGTAGTGGTTTTAGTGTTAGTAATATTGACCAAGTCATAAGACTGAAATGGGGTGTGATTTGAGATATTTTGATTTAATGTATGATTGTTAAAGTCTCTAATAATGATAGGTTTATAAGTTCAATGTATGTTTGCAATACAGAAGCGGTACGCTGTGTTGTCGTTTATAATATTGTTTGATCGGTCGTGAAGATAGTACCTAATGTACAACTACCTACACTTCGTTTGAAGTTTGTGTTTTCCCCCTGTAATGGTTTTTTTGAGCTTAAAATGTTGTATCAGTAAGCTTTTAAAACAACGACACTGTTTTATCTCTATATTCCTGTTTTTTGGGGTATCTTTGGGAAACAAAGTAGAGACTTCAGTTAAAAATACAACATTGAATTATTACATAGCTAGCGCATATCGTGTTTTTCCTCTACTTAGAACATTATGGTTTTGTTAGTTAACTGATTTTTCCACAACCATGTATCTTATACTCGATACGCTTCAGTTGTTTTTCCTCCTACCTATATCATGCATAGCATGTTGCTTAATGTGTTTTTCCTTGCTTTAGTCAAAATACTGAATTTGCATTTAATGTGTTTTTCCTTCCGCTATATTTGCCAAAAAATAATTAAGCGACGCATAAAACCTTTTATCGTGCTAGCATATTTTTCTAAGTTTAATAGTAGACAGTAAATAAAAAATAAAGAAACTGTTTTTTTTCCTGTTGCTCTAACTTCAAATATGACTTTTTTAAGATTTTTTTTCTGAAAATAAAAACTTTGATCAGCTCTCCTGAACAATTCCAAAATTGTCGCTTCAAGGGTTTCTCCTTTCCACCGTCGATATTTAGTTTCACATTTTCGGCCATAACTTTTTTCGTTTTTGACTTTCTCAAATAATTCTCACAACTCTCCGAGATATAAGGGGATCGCACTTTTTCGTGAAATCGAAGCCTATACTTAAGCGAACGAAAAGACATTTCCAATGTCAAAATCAGTTCAGAAATCGTGTCTTTTCCATGCTCAATAAATATTAGCAATATTGATTCCCGTTCTAAACTGCAGGTCGCTGGATTGAAACTTGTCGCCCTCGTCACGTCCGCGTCGCGCGCCCGCCCCGGCTGCGCCTGATTAGGCATATTCGTGAATGCAACTTGTATACAATTTTCACAGAAGGACGTGACTGCATAATCGTAAAGACTTTTCAGAGTTCCGCAGAGGCATTTTTGAAACGGACAAGTTTTGAAACTTTGCTGGTATGTTTGTTATAATTATTTTATCACTAGCTTTTCCCCGCGGCTTCGCTCGCGTTAATTTTATGACATAGATCTCGTTTGACAACAAAACAACCCATAGCGCGACTTGTGGCGCCATCTGTTGGCCGATACAGCGCCTTCTATAGTAGTAAATTATTTTCCCATTGGAATGACAGCCTATGTTGGGCTCTGTACCCCTAACAATATATTGTATGCAAATTTTCATAATGATCGGCTGCTTAGTCAAGCCGTGAAGGTATAACATACAAACAAACAAACTCACTTTCTCATTTATAATATTAGTATGATCATCATCTCAGTCACAAGAAGTCCAATGCTGGACATTATTTATTCTTATTAATATTATTATACTAATCTCTTAAATTCTCTATATATAAATGCATGATCCGTGCATCGGAGGGCACGGCAAGCCCGGTCTGGGCGGTTGTTAATTTAAGTCGATGGCACTTGACTCTGTCAATCCACACTTGAGCAGCGTGGCAGAGTACGCCCTAATACCTTTCAATTGAAGGGAGACCCGTATCCCTGCAATGGAATAATTTATGGATTGAAATGAACACTAATTTCAATGACTATATTTAATACGAATAATCTTCCCTATTCTCGTAACAAGAACAGACAGTTATAATCTCATGTCAATCTCGGCACTGTCTCACTCATACAAAATAGTATTTTTTTTTATTTTTTTTATTTTTTTTATACCACACAGGTGGCAAACAAGCATACGGTCAGCCTGATGGTAAGCCGTCACCGTAGCCTATAGACGTAAGCAATACCGGGGCTATCACTCACGCGTTGCCAACCCTCCCAACCCCCCCAAGTGGAGCTCTGGAGACCTTACTCACCGTAGGAACACAGCATGGCCGAGACCAATGCTATTTGGCTACGATCTTCTGTAAGGCGGAGGTCCTTCCCCAGACGGGCTGCTCCGATTTGAGCGGAATATCCGATGTGCCCTACCTCTCTTAGAATTGAGCGAGATATTGCGTGAGTTGGAGATGAAATCGACACTGTTTTTGTTACGACAATAGAACTGGTTAACTTAGGGGGCTGGTTAACTTTTCAAGTATTGCTTAATGTGACATTTATAATCAGATTAGGTATCATGACATGATTACTGATTAGCGAAGGCGAAAGGCGAGGGCGATAGTATCGTTATACCCACATGTTGGTACACAATGCCGGGCGGCAAGGGCGCGGGGCGCGGCGGCTCGTTAATCGAACTGACATCGATTACAAAATTATCTCGAATATCGAGTTTCGATTCCCTTGTTTGCGGTACTCACATAATAATTCATGCTCGACGGCATTTAATACCTCGTTGAAGAGTTCGTCTTTTTAGGGTTCCGTCGGGAACACTGCGATTATATACACTGTTGTCCTGTTATATCTATCCCGCTCAATTCCTATTTTGAATGAGTAAAGCAGCAGATTTGCGAGTGAATCGCCAGCATAATCACAATACTATTTTGATGAAGATTTTTGCGATAAATTTGTCGAATCATCGCATTTTAAACATAATATGATATTAGAAATAGATAAATCAATTATTTTCAAGACTGTGGTCCTTCGACATGTCAGTAAATATGTATAAAGACAAGTAAATCGGTGTTTGTTCTCGTACATCCCAATGGTAGATGTAGGTAAAGGCGGTAAAGGCGGAACCCGAGCCCCGCGCCTACTGCACCCTTGCCGCCTTTTTCGTGGGATCATATTTCACGAGCGGGAATCAAGAGCGCGCTCCCTCGGCTCGGCAAGTGATTAATTATCGCAATCGAACATAAACACTCGATTCTCGTATAAATATTTACGAATCTCCCTCTTCATTATGTATTTCGTTTGTTCTCGTGGAACTAGTTTATCTTTGTGAGGTAATTGATTGTTATTACTCCTTTGGATATCCACAAAAATATGTTACAACAGATTTGAATCGTATTTTACCACAACATTATGGTGGATACAGACTGCTGTAACGTAACACGCGATGTAACCCGTTCAAATAATGCTCTGTTCGTGCGCGTGGTGTGCACGGTTCATGCGTCTGCACGATGGGGATTTTGTTACATTGAATGTTACGTTACAGTAGTCTGTACGCACGATTACTTTGTTTTCATGATACACTTTGCTCTCTCACTCATAATCTCTGCTGTTCCTTCGTACAAGTTACCAATAAAAGAAGTGAGCAAAGTGGAGAATTAAGAACAAAGATTTTTGTGCTAATAATGTAAGTTTAACTTTCTAATTACGTAGTACAATACGAATAGTATTTATAAAGAAAAGTTCGAATAAATCCCTTCGCGTAATATTTTGTAAACTTGAATTATATTTACGATCCTGCTCAACTATTTCATTGGCTAAATGCGTCGACTCGACTGTAAATCGACATTATTTACTCGCTCGAAAGTTTCCGCTATACATTTTCCGTAAGGTTCGTTTTATATATATATTTTATATATATACACGTATTGTGCTTGTCCAAAGTAGAGTCCCCATTGAATTGCAGTCCAGAAGCGGCGACTCATGGATGACAGGCTACACGTTTTTCAGGTTTTTTTTCGACAATATTAATTCAATTTTGTTTTCTTTCTATAGCTACATTTCTTTCCTGGCGGGAAAAATTATTTTCTCCTTCCTGAAGTCAATTGTTTTACCTGTGCCTTCGTTCACCCCCTGTGCCCATATCATCCTAGCGTAAAGTCCACTATAATATTGATAAAACAATTCAAAACAGCACCATATGTGAGGAGGGCGCTTTAAATATTTATATAGGTAGGGACAAATCACACAGATTGAGCTAGTCCCAAAGTAAGTCCGAAACATGTGTTATGGGCTACTAACTCAACTTCAACGATACTATATTTTATAACACATACATATATAGATAAACATCCAAGACCCGAGGCCAATCAGAAAAAGTTCGTTTTTCATCATGACCCGACCGGGGATCGAACCCGGGACGTCCTGGGTGGCGGTCTGGCGTGGTAACCATTACGCCACGGAGATCGTCTTTGGCATTAAGAAGCCAGTATCTATAGCGAACTTATTACTAGTGTCTAAATATTTATAGCAAACTAATAACTGGTGTCTTTGTCACTAGAAACTGGCATAAGCCATGAAGTATTATTTATACCTTTGTAGTAAGTAAATAAATAATAGCTACATTTAGTATTTTGTATGTCCAAGAAAAACGCCACTTACCAAAATCCCTTTCGTGTAATGTTTTCCTTGTTGTCCCCCGAAACGACAGCGTTGCGCAAAGTAATACAATTTGTATTAGCGATGCTATCAGAAATTAATATTGCCTCCAAACCTAATAATTATGGGGCGACGTAAAATACGGTTATTACACTCGCACATTACGCGATGGGCGCATATCTGCATTATGGCTGCAATCAGGTAGCGCAGTATCGCCACACATATGAAACAGCCAATGTCTGATCATCATATCAACCTATAATCACCCCACTACTGCAGGGATACGGATCTCTCTTCAATCCAATGGGATTAGAGTATACTCTGCCACGCTGCTGCAATGCGGATTGGCAGAGGCCAGTGTTTTCAAGCCGCCTAAAGCCCACCAACTTCAGGACTGTCTTCCAATCCATCGACTACTATTATATATTAGGAAGTTTGCATCGAACAATTTGGTTTAGTGATTGTGTCAGAGTTCTTATTGCAATCGCTCCATCCCGTAAAAGTACCCGTGGTCAACCAAGATGGACCACGATCAATATAGGAGTTTTCCGAGTCAAGATAACATAACTGATGTCAGCTCAACAGCCTTAGCAATTTTAATGAAAATTAGAGCTTAAACCTAAGCTAAAATATCTCTGATGCAATTGGCAGGGGGGTTTCTGGGAAATCCATTCCAAGCTAAAATCAATGTTCTGCCGAGAACACACCTCGATTACAAACCAATCATGTTATTGGCTCTGCTCGTTAGCGTCGGCCTTGCTCGCGGATGCAATTCCGCCATACTGCAACCTTGAGGCCCGCTTCCCACCCTGCTCAAAGACCAGAAACAAGATGTAGTTAAAACTGCATTTGGATTGAATACCTTTTTAAACGTGTTAGATCGAAAGAATAAAGGTCTAGTAGCCTGCCCATGATGAAGAGATGAAATAATTTTATACATTAGTAGTAGTTTTGAGTTATCCCTTAGATTTTTAATAAAGAAATCACGCATTAAATTTTAATGTTAAAATTCAAAGAGTCAAAGAGGTAAAAGTAACATTCTTGTGAGAACAATGAGTCTTTAAACCCAATGTGAATGTAGACTTAGTTGGTCAATGTCTGTCAATATACGATCGCAGAACACCGTTTATTACTCGAAGACGTATTATTATACAAGGTACCTACATAGATACCACAGAGTACGGCAACGGCATCCAGATTGTTTCATGAATCTAGATCAGAAATGTATTCATATGACACGATTCTCTAGTGCTTCAGAGTTGTACGATGATTTATGTTAAACTAGATGTGCCCGTGACTCCGTTCGCGTGAATTTTTGATAAGAGCAAAATAAGTTACCACTATTTCCAAGACTTTGCAACAAAACAGAAATAGACAATATTCTAAACTCCCTCTCCTCTTTTCGCCCCTTTAGAGGTCCTAGAATAGAAAACACTACCCCTATTTTGGACTTTTTTGTCTTTTGTAATGCAAGGAACATTACAAAATTTCAAGTAGGTTTTCAGTAGGTCATTTAAGCTAATTACATACAAATATTCAATATTAAGGGACTTGTAACATTATTATATTGAATAGCAACACAGTTAGATATAAATCAAATGAAATAAATGGAAAATATAGGTACTAATCATTAATAATAATTATTTACAGAGCGCCGCGTCGCGTCGTAACATTTTTCACGATTTTCCGATTTTCCTCATACTTTCTTGACGCGAAAATTATTACCATAACCTTAGTAAGGATTTCACGCCTCCCCCCTATTCCCCCCTATTCCCGGGGGACTGAAACACGAAGTCATTTCGTGGAATGCCGATTACAAATAATTGAGATGTGCCATAAGGATTATCGCGGGAGCTATCACCTCATTTGCAGTTACTTATTTTGGAACCGTCTTCGAAAGACAACTCAATTTTTTATAATTTTGCGCTGAAATCTGAAAATGTTGTAAATATAACAGGGACAATATTTCATTTATTTTTTTATCTGTGATCAGTTTGTCAAAAACATCGAGTATGAATCCCTTTTGACTAGAAAATAATAATAGACTGTTAGTCATTTTAAATGTTTTAAAGTAATTTGAAAAAAAAAAATTTTTCTTCTCACTACCTGTACCTGTGTATCCACATACTAGATGGCTCGATGGTTATTAAATATAATTAAAGTAACAGTATTAAAATGGCAAATAAACATAGTAACATTAAATATGGCGAATATACGAACGATCCTACCGGCTGCGCCAGTACACATTGTATTGTTACGTCTAAATCCGATAAAGAACACCTACGCGTATTCTCAGGGTTGGCTAGTCGTTTACATTTATTCAAACAATCGTACCGTATATTGTGGTAGATTTACGTGGGTCGCGCGGGAAGCATCTCGGGCCCGCAATTAGTGACGCCCCGTGTAATAGATGGACCAACCCTTCGTGTACACGCAACAGATCAAAGAAGAACAATTCTAAGGCTTCGTCTACTGTGTATGGGTGCGAGGTGTTAACTTCTGTTATTACTTTTAATAAGTTTTTAGTATTAGGCTGCATTTAATCTGTAAAATAAATACTAGTGGAAGAACTCGCTGAAGTCTGGCGTGAGTACAGATAAATGCATTTATTTTGTAAGACTGTTACATAAAGATGAAAACGGTGAAAAAAAAAGTAGTAAAAAACCGGGCAAGTACGTGTCGGGCCACGCACAATGCAGGGTTCAGTATTAGCTTAGCATTTCTAGCTTGCATTTTGTACGTTTTCGTCAAAAAAAAAAAACTTTATAAGTTCGTCGGCTATTACTCGGTAACTAGTAGAGCCTACTTAACTGTTATAGTTTTCCTTATAGGTATGGACTACTACCATGATTTTTTTCAAACTAAACACAAGACTTTCGGAGATAAAGGGGGTAGGGGGGGAACCGTGTAAAACGAAAATTGGCACGTTAAATGTAAATAATTCGCAAACCTAAAAAACAAATATAATCTTTTTGACCCTAACAAGTGTAAGTGATCAGTAAGCCTATGTCTATAAAAAGAGGAGAAATGAGGGGTCCTCTCTCCTGTCTCCTTTATTTTTAACCTCTTCTTTTTTAAACAGAAAACGTCTTCTAATTTTTCTACAAGTAAAACAGCATATAAATCCACACCGGACTTACTATCCGATAACTCGTTTGTTCTCTAGCATAAAATGACGCGAGCCAATAGCCGACATCACGCTCCATTGCATTATCTGTTGGACTTCGTCTTCGAGTTACACATGCCCTTTGGCCTCCAATAATATCATGTTACAAGTATTCCCTTTGTAATCCAATAATAACATGGACTAATCATTTCATGTACAGTCAACAAAACGCAGGATAGAGAATTAAGAATAAACAATTTTTATACTAATAATGTATCATCGATGAGAAAGTTTGTAATAATAGTTATTTTGTCATTATTTTACGTCATACAGCAAGTAGACAATCAAACGGGCGATGTGATAGGAAGTGGTTATCGCCTTGAAAAGAATATAGGCCTTACATTTTGTAATTGCAATTTGAGTAGTAAATGAGAAGCAACTTATCCTTATTGTTTGTAAAAACAATATACATAGATTTACACAGTAGTTTTAAAAGAAACTTGAACAAACACAGACTGTTGGAGACCTTTATGTTATTGACACAAATAGATGAAAAATTAATATTTGATTTACGTTACTAACGCTTTTCAATATAAATTCTGTAGAAAAACAACATTGTTTGATTACAACGATAAACATTGATAGTATATGTGTAAAAATAAAACCCCCGCAAAAAATAAATACCCAACGCATATTCGGAATGTCTAGAATTCCCGTCGTAACTTTGCTGTGGAGCTAGATCGTAAAAAAATGGTCCATTTCTATCGGCAATACGCCTAGTTTAATGCCGGGTACAGACTACTGTAACGTGGCATGTAATGTAACATGACAGGAGCATTTCATAGTGTGTTTTCTTCCTCTATCGATCGATTTTTTTATTTTTATGCCACAAATTTGGCAAACATGCGTACGGCCCGCCTGATGGTAAGCATCACTGTAGCCTATAGACGCTTGCAATACCGGGGGTATCACTCAAACCCCCCCCCCCCCCCCCCCAAGTGGGCTCTGGAGATCTTACTCACCGTAGGAACACAACATGGCCGGGACCAATGCTATTTGGCTACGATCTTCTGTAAGGTGGAGGTCCTTCCCCAGACGGGCTGCTCCGATTTGAGCGGATTATCGGCTGTGCAATACCTCTCTTAAAAATGAAATGAATGCTTAGTTCTTGCGCGTAGTTCGCGCAAGGCGTCCACACTATGCGAAATCTTACCCAATTCACACAGCGCCACCTGATCCCAAAGTAAGCTGGGCTTATCCTGCCTCTGTTATGAGTACCAGACAACGAGTGTTTTTTTTTAATTCGTACAAAAATCAATGCACACGTAGGATCGACAGGATTTTTGATACAACCTTTGTAACGACGTATTTCATATTATACAAACATTTTGCTTGCTAAAAATGACTGAGCTATAAATAATATTAGATTTAATTCATCAAAAGACATGTCTGCGCATATAAAATGGATCTGTCATGTTTTAATAGAAAATATTTCAGAGATCCTATGATAATTCTGTTTTGCTTATACGTCGTATAATAATAGAACATCTAACGCACGAGTCAAATGATAATGCACGTATACGTATGTATACCCATATAATCAAAATTTATTCTACGTTGAATCAAGATTTTATTTATTTTCAATGTAATATTTGACAGTCTGCAAATAAATTGAAATCTTGAGTATAAAAAAGATTTTTTTATCAGAAAAAAAAAAACAATTGTAAAAGCATTTTCCCGTCAAAAAGTAATCCAATCATTAGATGAGATTTTGAGCATTTAAATTACATGCTTTCATAATTCAGACATAAATTTACCAGGATGCTAGAACTGCAAAACTTCTTGGGCAATCTACGAATGAAGCATAAACTTTTATATTATTGATATTCTTGAAAGAAATAAAAAAATGTTTTCTAAAATTTACAATATAATAAATATATACCAATCATGTTAAGTTATACTATGTACCATAATGAAATAGGTACCCGAAGTTAAAATGGTCCGGACGAATTAATTTAGCACAAAGTTGCGCTCATTGGCTACAAAGAAACAAGTTAGAACTACAGAACAGACCCACTAGAACGCAATGGCTACTACTGTATGTAGTAAAAAAATATTTGACTTATTTTTTTTTAAATCTAACATGTAGAGGTGCTGATTACCGTTCAGTGAGAGATCAGGGCCTCTATTCTCGTTTTTTTTTTAAATCTCGTGTCAATCTCATTCGCTATCTCACTCATACAAAATAGGAATTGAGCGGAGAATAGAGTCGTAAGGAAGCAATACTCTACAATTCTAAAAATAAAATATTTTCTATATCAGGAGTTCAAAATTAGCCAATACGGCCGACTAATTTCTTATGTCTTATCGCGCTAGTCGCCCCGGGCTCCCATAATCGCACCCACTAAAATATAGACAGCCTTTGTTACTAAACACAAGGGGTGCTTAAGATAATCTCATCGAAATATATTACCTTAATTGCCACGATACAGACATATGGAGGAAGTTAAGAGAACTTCTAAATTTCTAGCAAAGGTTGTACCGCATTCAAGTTCAAAATAATTTATCAGCTCGTCTTCCACAATGAAATATTCAATAAATTTGTTTTCTGATTTATAAACGACAGTAAATTATTTTTTTCGATATCTTAAAAAACACATAGTTATCAGCTTCCCTTTGCTTCTGTTATCGGCCATATCCTTATTCGGGACAAACTAGTTTTACCTAGGATAAAACTAGTTCGTCCTAAAGTGAAATTACAGCCAGTTTTTTATACCACAAAGGTGGCAAACAAGCATACGGTCGGCCTGATAGTAAGCCGTGACCATAGCCTATAGACGCTTGCAATACCGGGGGTATCACTCACGCGTTGCCAATCCTCCCAACCCCTCTAAGTGGAGCTCTTTTTTAAAATTTCTAAACAGCTACAGAGATAGAGAATTGGATATAATTTCATTATCATTCAAGAGTCGACTCAATAAAGACTCCCACACATTAATGTTACACCTTATTACTGCTATATATTAGGGGGAAAATAAAGGCAGTTGATATCGCCCGTAAAACGTTTACGATCGCCATTGATATGAATATCAACACCATTGTTAACGAATCAAGAAGAGGACTCAGGAATAATGAATGACAACTAAAACCCAACAAACAGCAAAAATTATTTTATCAAGTATAAAGCGTACGTAGATCTATTTAGTTGTTACCTGTTAGTAAGATAAAAATACAATTTATTTTACAATAGTTTAAAATATATCTATCATGTATTAATTTCCATGAATAGATTTTCGGTAGAAACAGCTATTAATTATTATATACATGACGTATATTGTTACTCAAACAACTTCACATACAGTAATACGAAACTTCGATATAACATATAATTTGCCGCAAAACACATTAATGAACGAATCAATAGTTTGTAATAACCATAGGTGTATGGTGTATTTAAACTCATATATTGACATTAAAACTAGCATTTGAAAGTCTCATTCATTTGACTCGAAAAATAAATATTTGTCAAGCTATTTAGTTACTGGACCGAGCTACAACAAATGCACCGATATGATGCTAACTCGACTGACACAGGACTGAATAATGTGGCGTTATAAATTAATACTATACCCAGCAGTGGGTGAATGTGGGCTGAAAAATAATAATAAGTTACTTAGTTTTTTTTAATGCAACATTTGTGTAATGAATATATTCCGTTACACTATATGAAGCACAAAGTTTCAAATGATAATTCAAAAGCGGTCTAAAAATACTCTAAATTTAAGATCTAACAGCCTCTATTTTCCTCACTCTTGTGCCAGCTCTTTTACGTCTTATAAGACACCTATAGATATACAAATTAATTTTAAAGCCGCCATTACTCCGATTAAATTTTAGATTGTCTATGTGCGTTTACTAATAATATCTTTGGTGTAACGGAATTGCTTTTACTAACAAACGGGCCGGAAATCGCGGAGCTTTTGAGGATAGTGTCACATCCGTGTCAGACTAGTGTCACGGGAGCAGTAGACACGTGTTTAGTATAGTAATGGATTAATATACACGATCGAGGTCATCAAAACATGCGCTAAATAGGCTACGAACGAATGAGACGTGGTTAAACTCGTAAGTTGTTTATATTAGACAATATTAGGCCAGTTATTCTCGTTCCTATATACCTTATAAAATGCTTTGACCTGAATGTCTGACTGATTTAATATCTCATTACCTTTAAAATGTGATTTGAAATGAAAAATCTTTCTTCAGAGACTGGGCCCTCACAAGCACTTTCACTTGTCGCAGTGTACAAATAATATTTGATTTGTAAAAAAAAATCTACTCTAATGTATTTCTGCAACTCATCGTAAAGAGTAAAAGAAAGAGTAAGAGACATTTTAAAACATTACCGAGGGCGTACTAGCAAATAGCTACATGAGCTAAGCGCATTCCAAGTTCGTCCATACTTGTGCGAATGGCCCCCGCGCCAACAAGTTTGAAGTTCAATTGAATTAAATTTCCATCTCGATGCGTGTGGAGATTAAATCGAATCAACCCGATTGGCGACAGTCCAAGTGCATCTACGGGCTGATGTTTGGTGCTTGACCGGTCAAGGACTTAGGTACCTCGTTTTGATGCTACATAGAAAGAATAAAATCGGTAAGTAGAAGTCGTTTCCACTAGTCAAATTGAACATCTATTGGAATTTTCTCCTTTCTTCGTTTTCTTCATCAATATTTTGTGTTTTTATCTTAGTTATCTTTTAACACGTTCAAAGCCTACTTAACTTGATTAATATCATCAAAATATCAAAAAAGTATGGAGTTGGATAAAGGTCTCTTTAGTTAGTATCAAGTCGGTGCAATCGTAGGTCGTCTATGTAATGTAGCAACTGGTCTACAAATCAAAAAGCTTTATATGCCACAAAAACAACAATATACAGCAACCATAGAACAAAGAAAATCTAATTAAGTATATTCTAAAACTGTATAACGGTAGAAGTGTGGCCATTTTTTTTGCGGACAATTTAGTATAGTTTACAAGGCAGCAACAGGACGTAACAACGTTTCGTCACGCGAGCGAAGCGTTTGTAAACATAAAGTGGTGTTTACGCGCGGATTGCGCGCTATCTGACAACTGGCTCCATTACAATCTCGTTAGTGGAATAAACTCATTTTTAATAATGACTTTATTGGTTGTTACAGGCGGAACGAAAAAAGATATTCTAGATTTTCCGACAGGAAACATAGATACAATACAAGCAGGAATATTTTTTATGCCTCGGGAGGCGGGAACATTTGAGTTACACAGTAGGTAATGAGACTGTGGAGAGATGTGGACAGATGCAAGTCAAAGTCAAAAAATCAAAGTCAAAGTCAATTTTATATATTTAGTATATGTCTGTCTAAAAGTGTCTGCTCAAGCCCTAGATGAAATAGAAACATGGAATTTCGCGATAGTGCATGGATGAATTGGGCTTCTATTTTCACTCAACAAACAAAACGCTACACGCCTTTATTCTGTTAGTAGCATTTTTCCATTGGAGCCAGCCCATGTCACTCAATATAGTTTTATGAAAACTAAACGCGTTACGTTTTCACCAGCTAAAAGCAACGCAACTGAATCCACCAGAAAATCCTTTTCAGAGGATATAATGGTGTACGCGGAACTGCGAGTTAGTACCAAAGTTCCCGTAATTTGCCCCGCAAACAAATTAATCCGATTCGGACACTATTTGGCACTAGCCCCACGAGCACTAGAAGCACTAGAGCGGCACTAAAATGCTTGCAATGCTAATTTGTTTAAGACGCCCGTCGACACAGACGGCCCCATTCTGACGGTAAATTAGTTATTCACGAGCACGACATTGGGATTAGTTTGTCTGGTGCTGTATCGGGATATTTCTTGTGTGTTCTTGTGTAAGAATAAATGTAGCCAATACGCAGGATAGAGTACAACAGAGTATGCTTTGAAACCGCTATATGACCTAGATCTCAAAAATAATCCATTCTAATATTTAAAAATGTGAAAGTGGATTTGATTATCCTTAATTCACGTTAATGTAACGAACGAATTGACATGTTTGTTTTGGGGATAGGCAAAGGTCTGGAGAGTAAAACAGGCTTTTTTGATCCTGGAAAAACATCTAATTCCCAAAAATAATGTAATCAATAGCAGATCCCTGGACCATGCGGGCGAACAGCTAGTGCACTATAAATAATTAAACCAATTTGAGTTACAATACAAACTCAAAACAACACTGGGTTTGTGTACATGAGTGAGCCAATATCGGGTAAAATGAGCCGTGGTCCGTTTCGGCCACTCGAAGTGGACTACGAGTGCACACAGCAATTCTCGCAACAAAAACAGATTCAATCTCGATTCAAACTCAATCGCTGTCTCTCAAACAAAATAGGAATTGAACGGGACAGCGCGTGAGTTAGAATTGAGATTGAATCTGTTTTTGTTACAAGAATAGGAGTTTATGTTTGAAATGTTATTACATTTGAGTTTGTAATATTTTAGTTAGATACATATGGATAGAATAAAGAAAAAACTCTTCAAGTCTTTTCAGTTTCGTCGTTCATTCGTATCATAAGGTAAATTGCGAAGATAAGAATATATTTTAGTTACTAAGAAATAATTTTAAAGTAAATGACCGAATAGAGATAGGTTAAGACTTGATTTGTCAATAGTTTTAAAATATTTTTGTGCGACTTGTGAGTGAAATATCATATAGTATATATTCTCAGAAAAAAGGTAAAGAATAGGTAACAATGATCAATCATTTCGACTTATACCGAATTGCATTCTGATTAAAATACAACGAAAGATTGATCTGCAATTTGTCAAAAAATAGAAGAAAATATGAATTTTGCAGGCATTGTGAATCGAAGTACATTTAAAATCATAATACTTATATGCGTACAATGGTACTCTGTATACAGGATGCGTTCGACGTGATTGTTATTACAGCGTGACAATCCAGTTACTGCGCACGACGCAATCAATTTAGATGTTAATGCTCTGTGTTTGCGGGGATAAGCTCCAATTTATCTATTGCTAGTTATAATACGCGCGGATTCGCTCGTGTATATCCTATATAAAGTGTATATCGTTAACACGTAAAACTTACTGGCAATCGGATGCGAGACACGCGCGCTGTCATAGTCGAGATGACAGACCCGCCGCGTTTCGTGTAATGACGTGCCCACAAATATATGAAATACAGATGCTTCCGCGCCGCCCTTCAGTTACCAAAGACACTATAAAATTGCCGAAGTTCTGCACCTAATCAACCTTGCGTATCTGCACAAAACTCGCCGCTATTTGGCTACACTACAAATGTCCAAAAAAGTATTCAGTCCATTAAAAAAAATGATACCGTCAGAGATGACCTGCTTGTCCTTGTCTGTTCTTCTCTATCATATAATAAGAATATGATTATATATTATATTATGTATTAATTGCATTATTTATTTATGCGAAGCGACAATGCGACAATAACGCAAGTGCGGCCAATGCAATCAATTTGGCTGTTGTGGTGTGTGCCGACCAGATTAGCATCGCATTAGTCTGACCCCCGCCTAATTTACTGCCAGAGTTAAATTTCAAATTGATTTAGGAACTGTAAGGTCGCACAGCTGGGAGTGGAAAGGTTATTGAACTTTTACTTTTATCCCAAGTTTTCATGTTAACGATGTTCCATGTTTTATAGTATTATATTTCTTTTTTATATGTATTTTTTCAAAGGTACATACAGTTTTATAAATGAAAATATTGTATGCGAAGAATATCTGTATTTGTAGAGGGCAATGTGTGTCACCTTTTCTAGATATTAAAATTAAATTATATTAAGTATAGTGCCAATAATTTAAATTAAACCTTAAAAAACATATTGCTCCTCCCACCGAATAATATCGTAATGTGATATAACGATATTTTGCGTTTTATTGCATATTGGTCATGTAGACACTGTTTTACACCTTGTAATTTTTTTTTACATTTTTCCTATGAATATATTAGAAACTAGTATTTCAATAATAACCATAGCCTTATTATTCCGTTACAGATTTATTGTACTTATTTACGTGAATAACATCGTTACTAGTGATTACGGGTAGCACTGCAAATAAAATTTTCAATACGTTACGATTACGATATTATTCGAGTAAGAACAGCAAACTCGTGTTATAGTAAAGTATTCTAACAATATTATTCCTGTAGTAATTTTATTTTTTAAATATGGTAATGCTGGTTACTATTTAATGATTTAAAAAAATATATAGCAATAACTTTTGCAATAGTTTGCCGAGGCGATCTTTACACGCAAACGTCGATTGCTGTATTATACACTGGGCGTCAAAAGTAAGTAGTACAGTTTTAAAATTGCAATATCTCCTAAACTACAGAAGCTAGACCTTTGAAATAAAAAAAAGTTAAAAGACAATTTCATTTCATTTAATAAAAACGTTATGCATAATATCATTATTTAAGATTGACTGAAAAAAAAACTTAATAAACAAAAACACTCTTTTTTAAACTGTTGGCTTGTACTTTTGTTTTTTATTGTTTTCTTTATTGCTGATAAATCAATTGCAATTCAAAAGCAAATGTGTCTTCAGCGAGTAAACTTCACTAATCATGCCTCTTTCACCAGAAGAATGTGCAAGAATCATAACTTTTCTCGAAGTAGGCATCAGTATGCGTCATACTGCAAGAACGGTGGGTGTAACTCTAAGAACGATGCAGCAAGTAAAGCGAAGGTACTAAGAGACTGGAAACCATCTAAGGAGACCAAGTAATGGCAGACCCAGGTGCACTAGTACCTGAAAGACCGCTTAATTGTCTCTACTGTGTTAAGAAATCGTCACCTTAATGCAGTTAAGGTCCAGCAACAGCTTCTTCAGACCCGAAGAGACTACGTTAGTGAGAGTACAGTGAGGAGAAGACTTGCTGAAGCCAACCTGAAGTCGTACAGGCCAGCAAATGGCCCCAAACTTGAGACAGGGCATCGAGTAGTAAGACTACGCTACGCGCGTCAACACGTACAATGGGGCGAAGAAGAATGGACAAGAGTTTTGTTCACAGATGAGTCTCGGTTTTCTTTATTCACTTCCGATGGAACGCGGAGAGTATACAGGCGACCTGGTGACCGATACATTCAAGGTTGCATCTCGGAAAGAGTTCAATACGGCGGGGGCTCTGTACACGTATGGGCTGGCACCTCTTCAGAGGGTCGCACAGAGCTAGTGGTCATAGAAAATGGCACTCTGACTGGTGAAAGATATGCATTAGAGATCCTTATCGAGTATGCAGGGCCATATTTAGTAAATATGGGTGATGGAGCGATTCTAATGCATAATAACGCCCGGCCACACACCGCTCACCTCGTACAAGAGTACATTCAGGAGGTTGGCATCAGCTTGATGGCTTGGCCATCAAGAAGCCCAGATCTTAACCCTATTGAACACACTTGGGATGAGCTTGGGAGGCTAGTCAGAAGACGCAGACCACCCCCCGCCACCCTCAGGGCTCTAAAACAGGCCCTGATAGAAGAATGGGTGAATATTCCCCAACACCGCCTCCGTAACTTAGTGTTCAGCATGCCAAACCGGTTCCAAGATGTCATCAGAGCCCGAGGCGGCAACACAAGTTACTAAAGTGGGAACAAGGCCCAAAGCGTAAAAATTAAGTTCTTGATAGTTACTTCAAAATGGTTAGCTTTTTAGTTTTTTCTTAATTTTCAGTGTAAAACTTTACTAATACTAAATAAAATATTATTTTTAGAAAACTTTGTTAAATTTGCTATAAAATGACTTTTATTTCAAAACTCTAACTTCTATAGTTTAAGAGTAATTGCAATTTTAAAACTGTACTACTTATTTTTGACGCCCAGTGTATATTACCGCGTGTCACCAGCAATACGCATCGCTTTCTTTTTTTTCTTATGATAAAGAAAGGGATAGAACAATACCGAGTACGCGGCACGTGCTGCCTAATCGCCGTGTTTGTTTACTTTAAATCAGTACCGAACAATATTACCTACGTGAAGGTGTTGCGCTCTTAGTTTTGATTGCAATAATTACATACGTACTTAAATATCAAGTGGTTTTGTGTTAATGAATAATAAATAGTGTATAGTGTATGGATTAACGATAAATGACATCAAAATACTGCAAAAATGAAAAAGACAGCTTTGAAAAACCCTCGAGCTAGACGAATGTTGGATTTGTTGAATTATGCTCCAAATGGTGAGTTATATTTTCTATATCTAATAGATATATAATTTATGCCTACGTATTGTCATAGAATAAGTAATAACCTGAGGGTATTGTTCAGCTGTTAGCACTAGGCACCTTCAGGGCCTAGCTACCAAAAGTGAATGTATGTAGGTATCTCTGGATTTAGATGCTTATAATGAGCGTTGCTTATAAAATAATGTGCCTTTGCAATATCCAGAAGAAGAGAAAACACCCAAGACGAAGGTACAGTCAGCGGCATAACTATGTTGTCATGTTAGTACTTTGTCATTCTCATGTACCATTTTAATTATTATAGACTCTTGAGCGAACGTGTCAACAATGTTATAGTGACAAGGTACTAAAATGAAAACATATTTATGCCGCTGACTGTACTATGTGACTATAATTGTACTTGGTGCCTTATTATAGGGGAATAGGTAATCCCAATTTAAACTTATAATTCAACGTGCAACTTCGATATAAATACCTACTCTTCCTCTAGGTTTAAAAAACTGATAAACCTTGTTTGTACTGACAGATATACTTAACTCTACATTTTTTTTTTCAGATAACCAACCATCTACGTCAAATGCCCCGACTAAAGATGTCGTAATACCTGAATTTCTTGAGCCAGTCAATGATAAACCTCTTTATAATTTACGTGGTATGTATCTTTTTATTATTAAGATGTTACGTGTGTGCTGTGTGACAGCGTATGTCAGATCTACCTTTACAAGACTTTATGAACTAATGAATACGGATGAAATGCAGCAAAGCAATAGCTTGCATTTTACAAATAAATATTTGATAGTGTCCTCATTTATCGCAGAAGTAAACTATAACATAACTTCATGTATTCACGTCATTATTGAAGGTACAGCAGCACGTGACTGACGTTGCAGTAGTTATTTACCAAAATTATTTTATTTTGTTTACAGATAAGAATACAAAAAAATACGATGAGGTCAATCAGGATAGCGAAGATTTTTCTTCCGATACTTCTGAATACCAACCAAGTCCTGAGCGCAACGCTCGTTCAGAAAGCACCACTTCAAGCTTAGGACTCGATTCCAATTGTATTGACCAGTTGATTGATTCAAAAATAAACTCTCCAGCTTCTATTTCGAATTTATCTACACTGTTAAGCAACGTAGATTTTGTAGCTTCTCCTACGGCTGTTTATAAAGTTGATGGTACACCTTCTCAAATTAAAAACCGAATTGTTGAATATCAAACGTCTCACTCTAAACATTCACCTATAGCGGCTATAGCCTCTACTTCTAACGCCAATCAATCCGAAGAAAATATAAATGATGAAACATTGAAACAAGTCAATGAAACTGAAAGCATAGTACAAGATGATACATTAAAAGAGATTACTATAGTTATTGAAATAGAGGAAATATTTGAACAAAATGAAGAGTTCCATAATGAAGAAATAATACCATTTGAGGAAGAAAATAAGGAGAATAATGATAATACACAAATCACATTATTAAATCCAGTGAGTCCAATTATAATTGAAGAAGAAAATAAAGAGAACAATGATAATATATTAAATTCAATGAGTCCAATTACAATTGAGTCCAGCACTGATTTACAATCAGAAATACAGCAAAAAACTAGGAAAAGGTGTTGTAATAAACAAGAATGGTGTGACAACAAAAACAAGAGACTCAAAAATAGCGGTGAATCTTATGAAGGTGCACGTTCAAAAAAACAGTATTCTGGTAAAACCATCGGTCCTTCATGCTCATGCAAAAAACGATGTGGCATAACATTTTCTATGAAACAACGGCAGGAGTTATTTGACACTTTTTATAGACTAAAAGATCATGAACTCCAATGGCAATATATCGTAAGACACGTTCAAGCACAACCTATACAACGCATGACCTTAGAAAGAAAAAACAACAGGACACAAACAATTAAATATTATTTCAAGCAGGACCAGACTTCTATTCAAGTTTGTAAAGTATTCTTTTTGAATACTCTGCGAATTTCAGAACAGGTTGTTTTTACAGCCCTAGAGAAAATTAGGCAGGACGAGAGCTTAGCAGACAACAGAGGAACTCATCACAACAGGCCGCATAGGATGTCATATAATACAAAAAAAAGTATAATGACACATATTGAACTATTTCCATCTGTAGATTCTCATTACACACGCAAGAGATCCAAGCGCCAATATTTATCTCAAGAACTAAACATTTCAAAAATGTATCGAATGTACACCCTATGGTTTCCAAATCAAGAATACACACAAGAACAATTAGCATCAAAACGTCAATACGAATCAATATTTAATACTAAATATAATTACTCATTTTTTAAACCCAAGAAAGATTTATGCGGCACGTGCTCTTTGTATGAACAAGCTGACGAAATAAAAAAGGCTATATTGGAAGAAAATTATCAACAGCATTTACTACGAAAGACTAAAGTACGTCAAATAAAAGAAGAAGAAAAAGCGACAGCGGATAAGGATGATACGACAGTAGCTATTTTTGATTTAGAGAAAGTGCTTAATGTGCCTCAATCAGAAGTAGGAATTTTTCATTACAAAAGGAAATACCCAGTTTATAATTTTACTGTCTATAATGCTTTAAATAAATCTGGACATTGCTATGTGTGGCACCTTTCTATAGCTAAAAGAGGCTCTATTGAAATAGGGAGCTGCTTACTAAAGTTTATAAATATGGAAGGACAACGTGGAATCAAATACATATCATTTTATTCGGATGGTTGTGCTGGCCAAAATAAAAACCGTTATGTGTTTGCACTTTACCTATATGCCATAAAAAAAGGTTATATGGAAACTATTACCCACCGTTTTTTTGAAACGGGTCATAGTCAAAACGAAGGTGATAGTATGCATTCGTTGATTGAACGATCTATGAAAAATAAAGTTTTATATACACCTGATCAAGTATATGGTGTTATAATGAATGCTAAGATTACTGGAGATAAATATAATTTAATAGAAATGGAACAAACTGATTTTTACAATATTAAAGACCTCATCGTTGGCAAAAACTGGACTACAGATACTCAAGGCGGTAAAATCGCATGGACTAAAATAGTAGAAGTAAAGGTTTCAAATTCAAATCCCAATATAGTTCAGTTTAAGTATAATTATGATGATCAATACCTTGAGTTAAACACGGAAAGTTGTGTCAATAGGGCTAGAAGAGGCAAACAGAATAGAACAGGACATAATGTTGAAATAAGCGGTCTAAAGCCAGCATATTCTGAACCAATTGCTGTCAGCAAAGCTCTGTTAGCAGATTTACTCAGCTTATGCAGAACTGAAGCCATACCTGCTCACTATCATTCGTTTTATAATTCGCTCCGAAGCTGTAATGAAAACCCACAACCAGCTTCAGATTCTGATGGTGATGATGAAGGAGACTAAATTATAGTACTGAGATGTTTATGACAGATCTATACTTTATTATGTTATTTTTTTCAAATCAAACGATTATGTTTTTTCATTTTATTAATAAAAAATATTCTTTTAACATAATCCCATAGTTGTTTCATTAAAATTAATATTCCTTATAATTGATATTGCTATAATGGCAATTCAAGTATAAAATAGTATTAACACAATACTTTAATATATAGTATGCATTATATCGGCGAAAAACCCAGCTACAATCTATTACCGTTTATATTTGATCGTCTTTATTTAACGAATAACATTGTAGTATACTATTATTGTGCACGCTGTCCTTTTGTTTTTACACGAATAATATCGTTATATTGTTTTACGAAATAATGTTTTTCTAGCGAATCCGGTACAATATATTTTCTTTTATTATTTGATTCTAATAAAATAAAAATAAAAAATGTTTATTTAAAATGATTCTATAAAAAATTAGCTTTCATTTGATATATAAAACATTATCTTAGGTTAGATACTGTTTGAAATAATCGTAAAAAACACTGTTTTATTTTTCCTGTAAAATTTGAATTTATCGATAACGATATTATTCGATGGGAGGAGCGATTGACAACATTATTGTAATTTTTTTTTCATGCCTGCTGGGTGGTTTTTGAACAAGTCTGAAGTCCACTGAAGTACATTACACTAATTTTCAGTTCAGGCGACCGCTGGTCTTCTGCATGACATTAACGTATAGAATTGCATTCCCCATTCACATCGCATGGTGCACTTAATTTAATTGTTATTGCAGCGTGACAATCCCTTTGGAGAGCCGCATAATCAGTTTAGGTGTTTGTACCGAGGAAATTAGCTTACACAATATACTGTAATCTAATGTAAGTGTGCGCATACAAGCCACCACTGATCGTCGTCGCGCTATCGTTTGCACAGCGAAACACGACGCTCGAGTGACGTCACCAGTGATTCAAAGATTCAAAATGTTTACGTAATAATAAATGATTTGTGTAATCGGATCAGTTTTATAGTATCCGAGTTTTTTTTTCTATTCTATCTAAAATACGACAAACAATAGTTATTTCTTTCTCGTGATCTTATTAATAGGTCAAATGAGTAGGGGGGCGAAAAAATGGTGATGAATTGATTCCTCCCAAAAAAATAAACAAAAAACCGGGCAAGTATGTACGTGTCGGGCCACGAACAATGTAGGGTTCCGTATTTGCTACGCTTTGCTTGCTTGCAGATAAGTATAATGCCATATTCTATGACATTTGTACGTTTTCGTCAAAGAAATTTTACTTAAAAAGTTCCTCGGCTATTACACCACGCCACACGCCACGGGGACCACCGTGCAAATCGAAAATTGGGGTATACGCATATTAACAATGCTAACAAAGTGGTAGATTTTGATCAATCATTGATTGGCACGTTAAATGTAAATAATTCGCAAACGGATCATTGTATCGAAAAATGATCTTCCCACACCCTTGATGTTTTTAATAGACCTATCGTCACGATACCCCACAACATGGGGTCAGCGCCAAGCGCAGGAGGAACCCAAAAAAAAATATTTTTCAAAAAAAATTCTACCACTTAGCATTGTTAATATGCGTATACATACCAAATTACAGCTTTCTAGCATCAAGCATCTAGGCGCCAGACCGAGGACGGACAGACAGACGGACATGGCGAAACTATAGGGTTCCTTGTAGTTTACTACGGAACCCTAAAAAGCGAATGCAAACGACATCGCCACAGTTCCTCACGCCAATAATCCGTGAATATATCGAACAAACACTGTGATCACTCAAAGGGAGGGTGCAAACAAGAAGACGTGTACGCGAACGCGAAACAGTTCGACAAAGCGATCGCTAATGACAGATGGGCTTGAAAAATATTTGCTCTCCTTTCAAAAACACAGGAGACACAGAAATAACTTTCCCAAGTAAATAATACATCAAAGGGCTAAGTGATTGATGCAAAGAACGGGGGGGTGCGCGGCAGGGGGAGGGATACAAGCCATTAATCTTGGTGGCCCGCGGCAGGCTTTGGTCTGGTAGACGGCGGGCAGCGGAGGCGGCAGTGACCGCTAATAGTGTCAGCGCAATTAGAAATCAAAGTGTAATGTGTCTGTTGGAAAAAATATATAAAAAGTATGAAACGGTGAGGCAATTATAAATAAACTTAAATATCTAATGCTTGCATGATACTTTCTAGCTTTGTACCTACTTATATATAATATTTATCACTTTTAAAAATTAATAAAACAAGAAAGAAGTATAAAAGATTTCCAAATAAAGCAGCAGGGTCTGCGGAAGCGGTGCTGTACTGGTCATCCGTGCTAAAACGACTATCGAAACACTATGCACTGTAGCAGGATGACGTAAAACGAAGGGCAAATTTCCCATTCCTTTGACTCATTACTAAAACCTGAATACGATATTAAACAGATTTGGGATGTAACAGCATATAAAAATTGCCGTCAATAAGACCTAAGGTCGAAGTCGCCGCCTTCGTACAGGGTTACCGCCGGGTTGTTTTGACGCCAACCGATGCCCGCAATTTTTGGCACCTACTAGCATTAGCGTAATGGAGCTCCGATTTGAGAAGCAGATTAGTTAACGGCACAACAAATTGTGTAAAATTTTTATAACAACAAACTACGTCAAATATAAACAGGTGACCTTTGAAAAGGTCAGTTTCTCCTTCATCTTTATTTTATCACAGTCTAAGCCTTAACACTGTGATTTTATCTCATTTTCTTAACCACAAGATAAGTATTAGGCAGAGTCTACCTAACGTACCTAACTGCTGTAACGTCTCATCACACGTACTGTAACAAAATTCCCACAGTGTGGACCGGACACCTTGTGCGCACGAACCGAGCACCCTACGCGCACGAACAGAGCATAGCATTATTTTTTGTACGAATTTTTTTTTGATGCGTGTTACAGTACATGCTATGTTACGCAGGTCTGTATCCGGCATAAGAGCCCGATTGGTTTTTTATTTCAATGACAACATTAAGAAAAATGGAATCTTAGTTATGGTCCTACTCTTTTTCATTGGCTGACTGTACTAAGTAACCTCTGCCGGGAAAGTCTCTCTCGAACTCAGCCGGTTTTTTAATCCATTCAATTATAGGTACGCAAACCGCATTTTCATTTGCTACACAACATTAACTTTTACGATTCATTAAGCGACTACATTCATTGATTAGTTTTAAATAATCTAGATCCGTAGCACTCATTACGAATAGAGCTCTCAGTAAACGGATTTTTCTTTGCAGCAACGCCTCATCACTTAAATACTTTCTGGTACTATGGAAATAAAATATTTTTTTTATTTAAAGATCAGATTTTACAGATACTTTTTTAGACAGGTTGGCTTGCGGGTCACCTGATGGTAAGTGATCACCCATGGAGGAAAAAGGCACGGTCTAAGGCAGACTTAAACTTAAATATGCCATTTTCAGAGTGTGAGAAAAAGAGTAGGCCTTCTCAGGCACGTTTTCTTGTCATGTTGTATGTTTTTACTTACTTTACACTTAAAAAAAAATACAATTATTTAAATTAAATATAGGTATATTTTACAAAGGATTTTGATGCGGTTATTCTAAAGTTTCTAAACAATAGAGTGATTCAACAGAAAGGTTTATTTGTATAATACATTCCAAATTCCAAATTTCCACGGGAAAGCGGGATCCACGCGAACCAAGTTGCGCGTGTTTCGCTAGCATTATATAATTCCTTAAATTAATCGACTCTATAAACTTCCACCATCCTTCGATCTTCACTGTCGAACACGACTAAACATATCATTATACACTAATGAAGATATCCATCTCTCCGCAAGAGTTTAAACGAAACGTCAGTTTAGGTATTGCAAAACAAAGATACTCCGTATTTATGTCCGATCTCATTTTGATACAAAAGAGTGCAAAATGTGTTCTTATCGACATTTTGTTTCGAAATTGCGAAAGTTCTGACTCGATTTCAAATAACAACTTCATTTCTGTCTTGTATTAAATACATCGCTCTCTCATTTACAATCAATACAACTTCAATTTACAAAGAAACTTCAATGTATGTTAAACTTGAAAGAATTTCGTTATCGTGAAAATTCTCTTTGTAATCCAGCTAAAGCATTCGCATCACAGGGTAGGAATGTTTCATTTTAAAAATGTTCAGATAACCAGTGTAGCAATGGATGTTAAACGAGTTTATGTACTCTACAGTGAGTTCAGTAAGGTGCGAGTTGGCGTCGCCGTCGACATCAAAGGAAACCATTTATTCCTGTAATGTCTTACTCCGATCGCGAAAAAGTCTAAAAGGGCCTTTGTAGCGCAATATTTACGGCGTCCATTGTCGCTCGTTCAGAGGACGCGCTAGTTTCGCTTCACTGTAACCATTAGCGATTATATGGGCACAGTATACGGATGGCGATGTAAATCAAACGCCTTTCTTTGTGTATTAATATTGGAGATATTTATATGTTTTGCCTTACGATAAGCATTTCTCTCTCCGTAAGAACCATCCTCGTACTTCAAGGAATATGTTAAAATAAGAATTAGTGAAATCGGTTCAGCTGTGCTCGAGATTTGCGCTTAGCAGCATTTTTTTTAAATTATGGATAAAAGAAAGTCCTTAGTTACACTATTTATAACTCTAGAACGGCTATAGCGATTTGACTGAAAATTGGTGGAGAGGTAGCTTAGAACCAGGAGACGGGCATAGGGTAGGGTAGGGTAGGGTAGGATAGTGCCTCTAAGGCGGAACAAAGTTCGCCGGGTCGATGTTGTGCAAGCTAGTGAAGCGCTAACGGGATACGCTTCACAAGCAACATTGGTTTTACGTGGGCGAGGTGTCAACCCGCCGCACAACCCCCGAAATGCTGGAGGACCACACCCGTCGTTGGTCAGCGAGTCCATCGGACTTAGCCGGTTAGTGTAGCTAAGCTGTACTACCGACCATTCCCCTATCCGCCACCTTGGGGACGCTCCCCTACGCTGTGAGGGCCAGCGCGGGGCAGCTAGTATTTTGTATTACAAACAGAAATCATCTGATCGCTTTTGCGTGTTTTTATTATATTATTGAGAGTCGTGAGTTCGAGTGCCACTTGGGGTAAAAGGAAAATTAAAAATACAAAGAAATCGTTTTCAATTCAGAGGAGGCCTTCACAGACACGTCCTTTAGTCATCATCATATTATTATCAAATCGAAAGAGATGACGAAACCCATCTAAACACTGGCTAGGCTCAACGTTGCTTAACTTGTGTGTTAGAACGCGACACAGCGATGCAATCGCGATTAAAACGAGCAGACATTAGAATGACTTTTTTCAGAATATTTTTTACCCAATTTATAAATTACATTCGACAACTTCCACTCACTCGGCAATAAAACAATCAAATACTGAAACAACAAGGCTAACATACCTTTACAAGCCAATAACATCAACGTAATCAAAAGCTGATCCCTCAACGCTATTACAAAAATAAATCGTCACAAATCTTTCGCAGCCGTAAACATCGAACATCAATAAATGGAACTTAACGAAGTTGGCGCGTGATCCTGTGCAGGCGACAGTGTTCTATAACCACGTATATTTACTTAGAATTTGTCAATGTTGCAACGTTCACATGTACATTGTGTGCGTGACTGATTTTACCAGCGTTTCCGAGGTTAGGCACACTAAAACAATGTGCAACTGCATGTGCAAGCCGAACGCTCTTCTTGTAATAGAATATATGAATTCTATTTCACGTCCGTTTGTTTATTAATGTTCTCCGGCCGCAACGTGCACACGCATATTGTTAATGTGTGCGTAACCGAGTTTACGAGTGTATCAGAGGTGACGCACAGTAAAACAATATACATGTGTATATTACATTCATAGCCAAACGGACTTCGTGAAATAGAATATTCTGTACCGCCAAACTTAAATATAACCAACAACGTGAAGCAAACTCTCTATCTGAGACATAGGGTCTATAATATTTTATGAGAGACGTAGTTTAGATGTAGTCCATCCCTAGAGTCCCTTGAGGCGTAAATTGGGTTGACTGGTAGTTGCCGCTTATAAAATAATGACGTGAGGTATAGTGTGAGCGGGCGATAGCGAAATACTTGGGAGACAACTTCGACGCCCGTTACGACCGAGTTAACAATTAACTACTATTACATGCGTCAATGGACAGATGAAAGAGGAATGACTTGGAAATG
Source organism: Endotricha flammealis (assembly GCA_905163395.2). Lineage (NCBI taxonomy): Eukaryota > Metazoa > Arthropoda > Insecta > Lepidoptera > Pyralidae > Endotricha > Endotricha flammealis. The sequence goes on from LR990867.1 coordinate 280,819, forward strand.
GAATAATTCTACGAAGGTAGGGGGGCACGTGTACCCAGTAAACATTTAATTGGATTTTCATTATTTCGGTATTATAAAGTAGACAAATGAGCCTCCGACGAGACGGTCTGAATTTAAAGGCCCCAAGGTCATACTTGCTCGGGAACACCGATACCTGATTTTATGGTTTAGTGGTACGCGGAATGAAATTCAGTCTAGACTAGTCAGTCACGGCCATCGAGTCATGTATGCCTTGTCACGGCTTATGGCTGAAGCGCACTGTGTACGTTTTAAAATTAAAATGAATAGTCCAAATTGGATGCTTTGTTACTTAACCATTATGACTGTATCTTGAAAATTCAAAGCCAAAGCCCGCCATTCACGACCAGCTGTTCACGATGTCTTAAATTGACCATTTTGTGACAATATCTCTTGGCGTCCGTGCCGAGATAAGCCCACGTGAATAGATTGCCGACTTCACGGCCTGCCTTTGTCGGGATATCTCCGAGTTCCAGCCCTTGTTACACAGACAAATAACTATAATCGTTGCTTAAATATTACTATGTGAAATAATTAAGAAATATGAATACAACTGTTTCGGAATTATTTACATTTATCGTGTCAATTTTCGTTTTTCACGATGGTCCCACCCCCTCTATCTCCGAAAGTCTTAAGTTTAGAAATTTGAAAAAAATCATGGTAGGAGTCCATATGCTGAACCTTCAAAACTATAAAGGTTAAGTAGCCTTTACTAGTTACCGAGTAATAGCCAACGAACTTATAAAATAAAATTTCTTTGATGAAAACTTACAAACGTGATGGAATTTGATGTTGGACTCAACTGAAGGCAAGCAAAGCACAGCAAATACGGAACCTGACATTGTGCGTGGCCCGACACGTTCTTGCCCGGTTTTTTATTACTTCTGTTTAATGCGTAGGTGATCGACCTCTGGACTCGACTTGCCCCTGGACATGTCGTTCCATGTAGTTCTGGTTTCGAACAATGTGTCCGAAGTATTTGATAACTCGTAGTTGTACAGTCGACGATAATATCCTTGATTTTAAATTCTTCCAAGATTCGGATATTAGTTCGAAAGGGATCCGTAGCAGTTTTGTTATTACAATGAACAAATAAATATCAAAATAAGACAGTAAAATATTAATTTATATAGTTCATTCAATATAATATTTGAAGCATCTGCGACAAACCATTTCTGTGTGCAGAGCTAAATTATTATAAAGGTCGAACCCATTGGTATGGTTCACTGCGATTATTCCAACGGGCGTTCATTTTTATTTGCTCCAAAAGTTTTGTATCGCGGCCTTTAAGCCATCTTGGACCAAGAAGGTCAAAAAGTAAAGACTAAAATGACCTAGACCTTTCAAAGGGTCAAATTACCTATAAGGGCAACTAGATTAAAAGAGCAAGAACTAATTTAATTTGATTTGACTAAGTTTTTTAGTTCTTGAAATTTTTCAGATTGCAAGTAGGAAAATAAATGAAAAGGAAAACACGATTCCATGGAAATTTTCATGAAGTTCTATCTATTTTTATTTTCGAGCTCATGGCTTAACGTTAATGGCTTAGTTAATGGAATATATATCGTAGAAATAGTTTACTATAAATAATTTTAAATGTAATAATGAATTTTATTAGAAAAGAAGAAAAATCGTTGTGAAACTTCGCCATCTCTGTTTTCATCGTTTCATTATTCTGAGAGATGCATTATTTAAAATAAAATCTTTAATGTAAAGGTTCGACGGAATTACTGATTATGTGGAAATCATGTAGAATATTGGCTTTCAGATGAAAACGTGTCAGTTGCGTTTATTTGTGGGACGAATGCCGCAATAAAACGTCTTTATCACTCCATTAGCGCTGACGAGACATCAATAGCACGCGGGTTGTTTGCCCCCACAGATTAAACAGGCAGAGCCACCCACATCTTTTCTGGATACAGGTTTAAACACTAGTACTTGTTTTTGGGTATAAATAAAACTATTCTAATTACGTGCTACAAATGAAAGAGACATGGAGAATAGAGAACTAATGCCCGTCGTTACGCTTCTGAGCGTATTAATAACCTCAAGTCATACAAAATTAAATGTCATTCAATTTCTTCCAGTAAGGTTTATTATATATTTTTTACGGTCCTGGTTAACTATTTCATTGGCTAACTGTACGCAGACATAACGAAAAGAAAAATCTTTATTCCACATAAAGATTTTAATACGAAGTGTAATAGACATTTTGATTTTCGTGCAGTTTAAAATGTCGTCGATTCTATTTCAATGGAAATCTTTACATATTTTATTTTAGACCTACGATCAATACTGTGCAAGACCTAAAACTTTTCTAAAATGAAATGTTATAAAAATAATCACGATTGCAAGTGGTAATATATTAATACTCTCGGACGAAGCACTCAGCGCCATCTATTTCCAGACTAAGCATAGCTTCTACTATGTGTACAGAACTAGATTGCTAATATATATGCATAAATACAATTTTTTTTTTATAAATAAATACTTATTCATAGAAAACATTGTTCATGTAAATGCACATTGTCTTAGTGTGCGTAATCTTGGAAACGCTCGTAAAAATCGGTCACGCACACTAAAACAAAGTGCAACTCCGTGTGACTAGGGCCTGCATAATATTAATATTATGTAAACCTAACTTAGGTGTAAGTTTAATTGTTACTAAGACAGAATGGACTTGGTCGGAATAAAAAACTTATTTATTATTATTATTATTTATTATATGCACATTCAATAGTCGAACGCCCTTCGTGAAGTAAAATATCTGTGCACTGTGTAGGGCAGACGACGAACTGTACCGAATGGTATCTCTGTCAATTTAAGCTCATTGACCCATCCCTGACCTGACAGGCCGCCCGGGGACACGACAAAACTGTTTGTATATTTACCCATTAGTATAGTTTCATGCCTGTGACGTCACATGACGTCACGCCGACACCATATTGCCAAACTTGCGGATATGTGATATTTTGGTGTGGTGCGAAATTCTCAACTTACCATTGATATAGGAATCATTTGGAATAGATTCTTAATTTTAACTGAAGTGTGTCAGACGCGACGAGGAAATATTACTTATGTAGAATGTAGACAGACTCTTTGAAGAGTAAGAGATACTACAATATAGCATCCCCTATAACCTACTGTTATAAAAATACCAGTAAATATGCTTTTATTTAAAGCCACTCCATTACAATAGCTCTATGAGGCTATCGTTACAATCGTTGTTTCGAAACTATTTTAGAAATAATTAACACAACGTTACTTCAATATTTATTAATTAGAGAAGATTCACAGCGTCTTGTACAAAAATATAGGAAAAAGCTAATTAATAATCTTTGTAAGTTAAATATGCTGCGTCTATACCGTCGAACGCATTATTTCTTACATCTATTTCAGCAAAAGAAATACCAGTCACCCTATGACGTGTTGTGACGTCACTCATCCTCGATATGCGTGTTATTATGATCGAAATGTTAGTTTTACGAGGAAATGCGTGTGTATACAGTGTACATTACATTACCGCTCCGACCGCGGTGACAGACGTCTTGTCGCCTTGTTTCCTGGCTATTTTCGTATGAATAAAATGTAGGATGTCCATAAACAAAACAAGTAATGGATATTGCGTTAATAAATATCAACGATTGTACATAATCATCTATACAGACACACAATCATTGTAAGTTTTCTATTTTTATTAAGTGACCCGGTGCCCGGACCCGGTATTGGCAGTGAGTGACTGTACCTGCAGCACCAGAGGGCGCGGCGCAAGTTCAATTCCCGCTCGGGGCAAACATTTAATATTTTTATGTGATGGCATCTGTGTTTGTCTCGAGTCCAGGTATTTTCTATGAATATATTTACAATAATATGTCCGTTAGCTGGTACCCAGAACACAAACAAGTTAAACTATACTTTGGGACCAGGTGGCGCTGTGTGATGTACAAGAAGAAGCTAGTTTGAATAAGCCCTATGTTAATAAACAATTCACTTTGAAAAGTTAACATAATCTTGCAAGTTTGTTGCTGATGTTGGCAGCGCCCTCAAACAGCGTCTGACACGTAATATCCTGGGGAACTACTCTAAGGACGCTTGCATAGAAACAACTCAGTTGCAGTATAATAAAACGTCTATCAATGCAGTTATAACAGTCTTTGGATGTGTTCTTAAGACAAGAAAGTTAATCTAGAGCAAATAGGCCTTTCTAAATGAGCGTCATGCATCATAGCACGTATTAGTACCTATCTTGCATATTTGAGTATAATAAATCCCACCAAAAACATTTTCATGTAAAAATGTTGCCAAGACGAGTCTACATAGCTTACCCTGTGAAAAAGTTATCAGATCTCGTATAAAGCCAAAGTGATTAGACTTTTTCATAGATTTTGATTAAGGTGTAGTGTAGAGCTTGTACGTTTAGAGCGTGTAGTCTTTAGAGCTTGGCTTTATACGAGATCTGATAACTTTTTCACAGGGTAAGCTATGTAGACTCGTCTTGGCAACATTTTTACATGAAAATGTTCTTGGTGTGATTTCATTTCTTTTTGTAAGTTGCTAATAAATTTTCGTTTCTTTTTTTTTCTTTTGGGCGAAGTTCTAAGTTTTATGATATTTTTGTTGTTTGTACTTATACTAATACTAGCATACACACCAAATTTCAGCTTTCTAGGATATTAAGAAGCGGAAATCTCATACAAACTTTCATCCCCTAAGTTAAAGGGTTGGGGGATGAAAGTTCCAAGTTTTATGATTTTTTTGTGGTCTTTGTAGTAATATTAGCTTACATACCCAATTTTCAGCGTTCTAGGACTTCAGGAAGTACCTTAAGAATTATGATGATCAGTGAGTGAGTGAGTGAGAGAATCAGTGACGAAATCGGGGGTTTTAGACATTAATAAAATCTAAAGTATAATAGCTACGACATTCAAACTTTGTATGTTTAATGATTGTACTGGTGTCATTATATCTTGAAATTTTTAATAACCATTTAGCATCATCCAAACCAAAGTTATGAGAGTTCAAAAAAACAACGAAACGTTTTAAGAAACGTTTCAGATGGTAATTTTATAATTTAAAATTTTCCAAGTCCCAAATATTATGCACCATTTTATTCGACACAGACTTATGTAAAATTAGAACTAATTTACTTTATGCAAGCACCCTAACAGGAAAATGACGCGCATACATTATATTGTAAGCGAAGTGCAACGGTGATTAAACTGTCAGGTTGTTACATCTGACACAATTTGAGAACCAATTTTGTGTGGAACAGAATATCTATTTTGTAACAATAACAGTTAAAATCTAGTGTCAATCTCAAGCGTTATTTCGCTCGTTTCATATTTTGTTTGAGTAGATAACGTTCAGTCAGTCATTCGGGACAAGGCATTTTATATTACTTCAAATAATTTATGTGGTGGATGTTTAAGTTTGTCCTGAATGAGTATTTTCTGTGAAACATAAAAATATTAGTATCTTTCATACTTAACAATACAATTTTAATTATTAAAGAGATTTTTTTAACCGGGAGAAGAAGAAGACAGAAGCTTTAAATATAAAACGCATAACAAGTAACTATTCACATATAAGATCTTTTAAATCCCCACTACGTTGACCCTCTGTTGGTGTCCACTCGAAAGTTCAAAGGAACGTTTCTGGCTGTCACTATTCGGATGTGGTACGAGCTTCCAGCCTCTGTGTTTCCTTCAAACTATGATATGGGATGGGACTATTTAAGAGGTAAATGAGAGGTCTCGTCAGAGGTGGGCAATGCATTGGTAGTGGTAGTGCCCGTGCTGTTGCTTATGTTCATAGGCGGTGACCACTTTGCCAGGTTATCAGGTGGTCCGCTTGCCTGTTCGTTCTGTCGTATAATACAAAAAAATCAAACCATAAATCTACGATAACGCGAAAGATCATCAAGTCCACAGAAATACGAAGGCAGATTCGTGATACAATAAAAGGCGTATAGGTGACAAAATGGCCGCCAAATGAACCTAAACGAGATCTAGATAATCGTTATATAGTGCAAAGGTGAGGCATACCGCCAGTATTCCCGTAATGCACGCGCGTTTCCACTAATGCGCTCAAACACACGCGAGTGTATGCAAATGTATTGGGGTGCACGCAAATGCAGTTTCGGTCATTTCGGAAGTTAAACTAGCTGATTTACTGCATTTCATTAGCGGAGTTAACGTCGCAGCTCAGCTTTTTGCGATTAAAACTATGGTCGAAGCATGTAACGGTTTAATTTCATATAAAACTTAATTGCAAATCTATCACATATTTCCACCATGACAATTCTCTGTGTAGCCAAAATTTACAGAGGCACAATTCAAAGAAAAAACATAAAATTATTTTGCTTTAAAGACTAACAACAGACAGCTGCTACACATGAGTTTAAAAAGTAGTTCCTGAGCATCATGGATGAAACTAAAAAAAAACATAAAACTGTTAAGATCATGGTCAGTAAAGCAAAAGTAAAGTTGTGACGAAAATGATAATGATGATGCATATGAGCAGATTAATATCCAAAATGACAGACACACGTGAGATAAAAAGAGATAATCTTCCTTCATTACAAAAAAATCCACTAATATTTTTTAAATTCAGTCTCCGCACTTGACAGGTAAGAATTATACGCAAAAATATCCATCATTTCCATTAAAAATGTCGCACGATAACCATCAAATCCCATGGGCGTAACATAATACGAAGGAAAAATTATACAGAGCGCAAAAAAGTCGGCAAAAACGTCCGTTCGTCATGCAGGGAGTAAAATATGCACCCTTGAAGACATAATATATGGGGCCTGGAGTGGGACGAGAGCGGCGTGAGTTACGGCGCGGCCTGACACCACCAATTATTAAATCCTGGACACGGGACGGAAAACAGTACTCAAAGTCTCATACGCAGACGATTCCAAAGATAATTTTCAAAAATGCTTTTCTAGCTCGTGCTACCAGATGACTGATTATATTTTATATTGTACTGCGTTTACAAATCTGAAAAGGCCATAACTGTTTTCTGTTCGAATTTGTGTTTTTATACCAATAGATATTCAAGGAAAGTCGCAGGAAGCCGCTGGATGCAGGCTGCTGTGAACCGTTCCCACTGGAAGCATTTGGGGGAGTCTATGTCCAGCAGCAGACTTCTTGTGTATAATAACGAGACATTTCGCATGTTTATACATGTCATAATTTTGCTTGAGTAATAAATAAACAATAATAATCAGAGTTAGTATCATATCGGTGCATTTGTAACTCGCCTTTTGCCCTCCTTTCACTTGAATTCTCTGGTTCGGTCCCTAGTGGATCCTAAACGCCATTTTTTTCCACTTCAATCCACCAGTAGATTCTAGGAGACTTAATTCTACTTGAATCTCCAAGTGGAAGGAGGAATAAATAATTATGAAGTATAATGCCAAAAATTCCGTAAAGTTAAATTACTGTGTGATTCATACACTATGCCCTGAGATACATGGAGGTGAGCCCTTAAGTGGCCATTACCGGGGTAGCTTTGTCAAGTATTTACTACCCGACGTCGGGACGTGAGGGTTATTTACCACTTTCTCGGATTTATAATTGTTTGATGCAAAAATTTATGGAGAGACAAAATATTTATATTGCTTTTATTTTAGGCTCCTTTCAATCGAAGGGGATTCTATTAACTAAAATCGTCAAAGTCAGGTACACTAACATTACCTGTTATCTCCGCTTTGATGTATATGATTTTTTGTCTATATTTCATAAATTTTTTACAATAGCTTACAGATGCATACATATTATTTAAAAAGCTTTCTACCTCAGTGCTTGGTTCGCTCGGTCGTTTTTATATGGGCGGCCGACAGCTGTCCCGCGCACGCCCGCTTGGAGCCCTGGGGATGTCGTGTTTGCGACTATATTTTGATACTATATTAACTAGAGAATGCCTATGGATTCACCTGAGAAAACCATTGTGTCCTTTCTCAATGGAATTGAGAAAGTACTATCTTTTTCAGCAATAAGGGCCCGTCCAGACTAGTTAATTTTAGTAACTTTAAGGCCAAGTTATTTTCTTTCAAGGTTGTTCCCTCTCCTTTATGTGAGTGTTCTACCACGAATGACAGAGTGGAACGAACGGCTCATCATGTTTTGTGGGAGTGTGATCTTTGGCATGACGACACGTAATCATGTTGGATTCCTTACATGTAACTTCGGACGTAGTTTATTATTCAGATTTCGTAGCGAGCAGAGAGAATTATCAGGCATTTAGAAGGTTGTGCAATGTATATTATTGGAATCAAAATAGTAAACAACAGCTCATAGCATTAGGTCCCAACAGTAATGTAACAATAGACCGTGGTGCTCGGCAATCAAGCCTCACTTGATTTGCCATCTCTCTAGAGAGCAATTTGAAGCAAAAGGCATTATACCCTAGGGTTTAATGCCTTTTGCTTTAAATTGCAGTCTCTCATAGTCCTTTCAATACTTCCTACTCCGTCTATCTTCTTTCTGATGAAATTCGTTGTGAGTTCCAAGACAGCTGTGGTTTTTCTCCTGGGACGTCAATAATCTTCATCGCTAATTGTCAATCTGAGGTCGCCATTGTTGATCCTGGCTACACAGGAGACACATCAGTGGGAATGTGTGTTGGGATTCTCCTGTGGTTAATTTTAGTCGCGGCAATCGACATTTTTGAGTGATTCTATCTTGTTTTTCAAAGCATTTAGGTGTCAAAAGCGTCAAGAACGCCGATCGCCGCGACTAAAAGTTGCTTATATGGCCTGGCCCTAAGGCGGAATGAATACATAGACAGGCAGTTTAAAAAAAAATGTTATGTGGTCATAAGCAGCGTGGACTGAAGAGTGACCCATAACCCTGCAGTGGGATGATTATGGGGTGATATGATGATGATGATGTCATAAGTAAAATTTAACCATTTTATGTACATACATTACAACAAGGACACCAAAATTATATATTCAATCATATAAAGGTAGAATATAATTAAAAGACAGTTATTCCAAGAAAACAAATTATGAGTGATCTTGTGGCAAACAAAATTAAATAGGCTTGTGTAGTAAACAGACAAAACGTAAACATTTATAACACTAATAGAAAGGAGGTCGTCGACACAATAACAAGAACTAATAACGTAATAAAGTTTCAAGTGGATATTTGTATAAAATACTACTAACACAAGACTAATATACGTAAGTACGTGTACTTTAAAGTACCTGTTTGAAGTACCAGAGACATTGATAAACAAATAGTGCTTAACATAAAATAACATCAAAGGACGGTACAGCTTTGATTCGAAAGAGTAAATCAGGTCCATATTTATAGTGAGTGAGAGCGTGCGGGCTCACATCAAACGGCGCACGCACGTGGTCGTGTCGTGTCCGTCAACGCCACGTCACGTCACGTTGCGTGATATAAAAATATACAACAGCATCTAAATGTAAATAATAACAGTGGTATTTTCTGTCTGTCTGCGGACAAAATTATTTTTATTTATATTTATTTAGTTGTATTGATAGATAGTAGTAAGTAATTGGTCTTTTTAGAAAACTAAAGTAACTTTTTTTAAAATCTGTTATTTTATTCAGAACCTAACCTACATGACCATAAATTTCAATAACAACTACGGCTGATTTAATTTCAAAATCAAATCATTTTTACTCTATATTCGCGGGCATTTAGACACGTCATATTGTACAATTTTAAATAGGTTTATTTTTTAATTTGGTGAAGATGCTGATTATATTATTACATGAAATAAAACAAATGCCCCTCATCCCTTCTCTTGGCTATCCAAGAGAAGAGATCAAAAAAGATGTTATCCTTCTAAGTACAATGACGGTGGTCTATACATTGTTGGGTCAGTCAGTCAGACTGTCTTACGCGTAAAAACAGAGAATTAAAACAGAGTTTATTTTCCTTATATTCCAGACACTGTGTGATGTATTTACAGAGCCGCCGTGTCATTCCATATCCGTCACTAAAAACCGGTAACTAATGAGCTAGGATCAAAGGAAACTAACTTTATGCAGTAATTTTAGAACAAATGGCCCGCCTCGCCCCGGACTAATCGCGGGATTTGTCGCGGACTCACAACTTTTTCTTGGCTTCCCTTTGTCTTATTTTGAGATGCTTATTTGAGATGACAGCTCCATTCTTATTTTAGATGCTGGATTATTTTTGTGTTACTGATATTTGTGACAATTTTAAAATTATTTTATTGGCAGTTTATTTTCTTTTTATTTTGAATAAGATGTGAAACGTCGCCTTACAAGAATTTTTAAAAATAAAATATTAACCATAACACAGAGGTGCACTTTTGGCAAAAAGTATATTAATAAAACGACTTAGCGTGCCCTCCGATTCCTCTGAAGAACTGAAAAGGACGTTGCTTCACTTTACTTGACGTGGATTAGAACACGACACACAGCGACGCCCTCGAGGCCCTCAATCATCTTATAGTCTACAAACACAAATTCTACATTTATTTGTATTATAAAAGGTACTTATGTCAATTTAATTAACTTTTGTAAAGTTATTATAGGAATTCACACATGTATTTGTTGAAATAAATCATGTACAGTTAGCGATATGACACATTTATCTTTCAGATTATGAACAACGTCATTTAATTAATTGCCTCGCATCGGCTTAGCGCGGATTAGCGGGAAATGATACGCGCCATTATTTATTGTTGAGCACACAAACGACAAATTAATGTGCAGAAAAGAATAATCTCTATAAACTCATGAAAATCCATCGGGTTGTTTTATAAAGCTGAAATTAATTTATTTGAATATAAATTTCACGTATGCTAAATTAGAAAAACATTAATATTCTATTCCAAAAACAATTTTTTGAGTTTCAGAAGCAGAGCCAGTACAGTGTAAGATTTTAGAAAAAGCCACTTTTTGGTCTTAAGAGGTCGCAGATCGAAGAGTTGAATTGATATAAATTGGATAATCTTATATTACTGATTTGAATACTTAAAAATTTGGTTCCACTTTGAACCACTTAAATCGTTTGTGCTCCGCCTTGCGACTGTTTCTGAATTGGCTTCTCACTTTTTTACTAAACCTGGAAAGAAATAAAGAAAATAAACAGAACTATGTCAATGTAAATTGTTGGCACTAAATAACTTTCTCTTCCAAAAAAAATCCAGAACGCTTAATTCGTTTTAAAAAGAGAAAAAAGTCAAAACAATATGTTTCTACAAAGCAAAATGAATTGATCGCTATAAAATCAACCATTGTAAACACAAAATAAAGGCTATTAATAAACCCCAAGCAGATATTCACAATACGCGCGGGGACGAGTTAAAAATGCCCGAAGTAACGCAGTCACGCGAACCACCAATCAGGGCACGGGCTCTGTGCCACATGTACGATTGTGCAGTGTATCAATATTCACAAACGTTCGATTTGACTTCTCTTTACTGAACTTTTTAAATTTTTTTCAAAAATGATTTCCCAGACAGGTCGCGGATGACCTTTTCCTGTTTCACCGGGCATTTGCGGGAGTGTAAAGGACCGCTAATTATACTAACATTGCTTATCTTTTTAATTGCAATCACAATTTTTCAACAATCTCTCTCTTTGTCCCGAAATCAAGATTTACTTGATAAAATATATTATGGACCATGACAGATATAAAATTACACTTTAATACAGTCACCCAACTAGTGTTACTGCTATCGGTATCGCGACTGAATACCGATGACAAAGAAGTAATGCAAATTAATATGCGCACGCAATAAAAAATAGAAGTTCTCACATGAAACCTCTTCAGGTCGCGAAGGGCGTTTGACACCATACAATTGAGTCCTGCGGCTTTATTATCATAACAAAAATCATTCAAATTTAGTGCCAATCTCAATACCGCTCGCTACCTCACTCATACGAAATAGGAATTGAGCAGCATAGTGATTGAGATTAGCACGAGATTGAACAATTTTTGTTATGAGACAGGAGCCGCTGTTTTTATCTCCACACGACTTATGGTTAGTACAAGTCAATCGACCACTTGCATAAAGTTGAGATACTATTTAGTTAATGAATGCCCTGTGAATGTCACCAGCGGACGGAAAGGCGATAACTCGCTTTCAAGAATTTTGTGCTTTTGTAGAAATATCAATAAATATCACAACACTGTCTCGTCGGAATGCGAGGGGCGCTATTATTACACAAATCCTAAGAACCGAAATAAATTTTAGTGTCACTCAAGCCGTTTGAAGCGGAATATAATTAACTTCACATATTTGGAAATTCACAGATGCTTCCTTACATTTCAGAGACGTCTGTAATAATAAATGTTGATTTTAGTACTCTCTGTTATTTGCAAGAAAATATCTCTGTCAGCGCATTGAACGATATTTCTTTCTTAATATGTCCAGCACTGAAGTCCATGTTGGTGACAATTCAAACTAGTCTTTTGTGTTGAAAGTACTTTTTAATTTATATTGCCTCCCATGGAAAAGCGAAATATACGCATACAAAGTTGCGCGAGCTTCTATAAAATGGTTAAATATTGGATTTAAAATTATCCATGTTTATTTATAAGTGTCAAGTTCGATCTAAAATCAATGTGTGATTGCCGGATTAAAATCTTAAAATAGAAATTGACATTCTAAAATAAACCTTATTGATCAAACCAATAGTTATGAATCGCGCAACGGGGCAGAAGCAATAGCTTAACAACGCACGACGTGGATTATTCTAATGACATCCCACGCTTATGAAATGCACATAACTAATTGTTAGTGTCGCCGGATTAGAGCCACCTCTAATGGCCGACTAATGAATATTATTTGGGAGAAATCCAACGGTAAACCAGCATATTAATAAGTATGACAAAGAGTATGAAATCCGCATAAGCAGAATTTGTAAACTGGGTCAATGTTTACATAAATCTATTTCTAATTTACTGTTATTATTTTTACGCTTAGTCAACGTTTAAAAGACATTTACGATTTTAATTTAATTCATTTTAATCTATGTTTTTTCTGATTAGTAAGACATTTTTTATTATTTTATATTATTTTTTCACTTTATTTCCCATAGATAGTGGTTGTTTATTGTTAATAGAATTAAAGTAGCTTTATACAGCCTGTAACACAGGATCATTAGAACCTAGCACAGGCACCCTATAAATTGTACCCCTTTTAATTTTACTATACCTAAATTGTTTAAGTTTATGCAATAAGTAATCTGAATAAAGATTTTATTATTATTTTTATTATTTTATTATTATTATATGATGTCATATGAATAGACACTTCATTATTCCCATTCTGCGAGTAAGTATCCCTTAAAATCCCGTTGTAATTCGATTGATTAAAAACTTGTTATAATTGCAATTGGTCCGTGAATAAATAGATAACAACGTCTGTCAATCTTTCGCTATTTTCTTTTAAAGTGGTTTTTTTGTCGCAAAAATCTTTGACGTTTTAAAATAGTTTTTTACAAGCTACTGTATGTACATAGTTACCTCGATTTTTCATAGCTGTGCGAGTTGACGACATTAAATTTGGTAAAATCGAGTGGCGTCAACTGGCGTCAAGTCTCACGATAGTGCGAGTTTTTTTCGTGCGAGGTGACGTTTCATTTGTTTTGAATTGATGTTTTTAACATAATTAGAATTAATGATTTAATGATAAAAAGGTATATGAGTTAAGAAAGTGCCTGTGCCTGCATAGTTTCCGAATAAACGATTTGATTTAAATGAAAACCACATCGCAACACGTAAACAAGAGGTATAGACTGGGAAAGTGCTTTATTGTATAATTTTGTATGGATTTACCTTTTACCTACTGAATGTTTAAATTGTAAATAATACACGAATTACGTGACGTTAGAAACAATAATTAGGGTCTTCGCTTACTAGAAAGGAAGCCCAAGTAGCCTCGCCACACTGGTGATCAAGAGGCAAGCTTCATCTACATTTTCAGGCGAATATTCTATTTAACTTTATTGGCCACAATATTATACACAAATTGTACACAAAGTACTGATTTTCAACGAAATTTTATTGAATACTAGGCGTAATCAAAATGTTTTTATTAATACCACAAAGGTGGCAAACAAGCATACGGCCCGCCTGTTGGTAAGCATCACCGTAGCCTATAGACGCTTGCAATACCGGGGGTATCACTCGCGCGTTGCCAACCCTCCCAACCCCTCCAAGTGGAGCTCTGGAGATCTTACTCACCGTAGGAACAAAACATGGCCGAGATCAATGCTAGTTAGCCAACTAGCATTGATCTCGGCCATGTTTTGTTCCACCTTACAGAAGATCGTAGCCACGATCTTCTGTAAGGTGGAGGTTCTTCCCTAGACGGGCTGCTCCGATTCCAGCGGATTATTCGCTGTGCCCTACCTCTCTTAAATTAATTTTCCATTGAGAATTACATGAGAAAACTTAATTCTTACTTCGTTTCGGGTTCAGGTGTCTCTGCAGCTGGATAAAGCAATGGACCCAAGTGGAAGGAGGGTCTGTACAAATTAGTATTTACTAAGATTTAGTTAAGAACACTACCAACGCACCCCCAGCCAAGTAAACTGATTCCCTTAACATTAAAATGCCTGCCGTCACTCGAAGGGTACAAAAGTCAGTTGAACAATACCCGTCTATAATTCTAACACAAACAAATAAATGGGGTCAAACGAATCCATACAATATGAAGGTATATTTGTATGTCATTCAAAACGTTTCGGGGGTTTTACTGAGATACGATATTATGCTCGAAAACCTTTATATTTGTGAAGAAACCCATGAAAATGGAGCTCGAATGAATAGGTACTTACATCCGGCTCGGAACGGTTTCTTGGATTGTCTACGATACGTTTTTTTCAATAGAACGGACATGTGCTTCGTTTTGATAATTATTACGAAATTTAAGAATGTATTTATGTATTAACTTTGTTTTTGACGTGCAAAAAGTAATTATATAAAGGAGAGTTCAACTAATCATTATATTTAAAAAATATTTCACTAAAATTTGGAGTTTTAGAAAAATGATTTTATTTTCAAAATTTTTATTGAGAGAAAAATTTCACCTTCCGCCCCCGATGGATTTCGAATTTATGTCTTCTCGAAATCCGATCGAATGCTTTAAATTCCAAACTGGGGCGAAAAGGTAAAATTTTATTTCAAAAATATTTTCAAAGTCAAAAATTTTGATTTAAAATATACATTTTGATAAAGTATATTAAACAGAAGCAGTCTTTAGCAACATTTTTAGTTAGTTGACTTTAGTAATACCTAAGTAATTTGAACTAAGCGACATTGAACACTCAAGTTCAAACTGACGAGTTCAAACAAAATATTTTGAAACACAATACAACATGCAAGTGATAAATTATAGCGATACATTAATTCAAAGCACAAAGCCTTATAATTAGCACAAGTATCATGTTAGCCCAGTATTGAGGACCATTAATAACGACCATTGATACCGGGTGAAAAATGGTGGTTTTAATTGAAACGTCGCGTGCTTGTGGCAAACGCAAAGAATATTAACACAGTAAGTACACTTTAAACTTTTTAATATGTATGTATAAGTCAACGAAGGAAACAGGTGAGCAGCGTAGAGAACTAACTTAAAATTTGGATTTAGGTCTCCATGTAACACTATAGAAAATGATTTCTCTCAAATTCCTATTGGACCAACTATTATGCACAACTAGATAAAAAATTTTATGCCACAAAGTTGACAAACAAGCATACGGCCCGCCTGATGATAAGCATCACCAGTAGCCTATAGACGCTTGCAATACCGGGGCTATCACTCACGCGTTGCCAACCCAACCACCCCAAGTGGAGCTCTGGAGACCTTACTCACCGTAGGAACACAACATGGCTGATACCAATGCTATTTGGCTACGATCTTCTGTAAGGTGGAGGTCCTTCCCCAGACGGGCTGCGAAAGATGCAGAGCGGATTAACCGCTGTGCCCACCTCTCTTATTTTGACTGTTTTAAAAAAAAATGTGTATAATACAGTAAAGTTGTCTATGAGCGGCGGTAATTGCTATACATCAGGTGGAGGTGACCCGTCAGTTTAAAAAGTCTACCTATGTATGCACAGTCAAACAATGCAAGAGATGAGCAGAATAGGGAACCAAGAGTATACATTATTCGATTTCTATGTATGCTAATAATGTAAAACTTTGTAATTACAAGGTACAGTCAAGAGTAGGTTGAACTTTACATGTACTTTGTACCAATCTTAAGTTCTATGTCATAAGAACCAAAATTTTACCGCAAGTGTAATGCTCGACGTGCACCGGACTGTACAATATGAATAATATTCATAAATGAATATTCGAGTAAATCACATCTCGCAATATTTAAAAAATTCGAATCATATTTACGGCCTGGCTCACCTCATTCATTGGCTTACTGTACAAAACAATAGTGTTCAAATGAAGTATTAAACTAAGGGCGCATTTAGACGACGCTAAAATTTCGCAGTCAAAATACGATTCATCGCGAACGCGACGCGAATCAAGCGCGTGAAGCGCCGCCGCGCCGCCATCCGTTCATTATGAAACCAAGTTTAGTTACTGTCGCTTTGTGTTCCATCTCTGGCTGCCAGTCATGAATCATGCGTACGCTAAATGAATCGGCCTCAATGTAAACTAATCACAATTGTTGTGATTTTATCGATTACTCATTTGGAGCCCGAACACCATTTTAAGCGATTGTTTGTACACAAAAAACATTGAACGTTTTGTTGGCTCTGAAATTGTTATGTTACTACATTGGATAATTTTGGACTTTCAGAAATAAAATGTGTACCATGAAGATTGTTATATTAAGTAGATGTAGATGATTCTTGTAGGTACGTACATACGATTTTTTCGCTGTAAAAACGCGCTTTCGGCGGCGGCGCGGCTCCGTGCCGTAGCGCCGCCCTACACCACTGACGACCGTGCCTTCCTGCATACGGCGAATTAAGGCAGACGTCCACATATGCCACATGTCCATGCGGCGCTAGTGTGTTATAGAGCGCTAACCTACGCCGCGCTAAACGTGTGTTCTATGACGGTATCAATCTTCAAGTCTTTAACGAACATTGACATGCAAGTAAAAATTTACTTTAACAAACCAAACAGACATTATTTGTGTAGATAATGAAAACGATTTCAAGTCATATTATGAAACATTGTAATAGTTTTCGACGTTTCAAAATACTGTACCGTGTCGCTTGAACCTCTGTACATATATTTAAGTGAAGTTAAATCAAAAATACAGTTGGAAATACTCTTTGTTCAAAACGCATTGCTTGATCATATTTTATGAAAATCACTTGAAATAGAACATATCTAACATCGCACGAGCGAGCGAACTGCCACTGCCACTTATATTATGTACAGTATCTCAAGTTAAAACATTTGTTTTTTTTATACTTATTTTGATAGAAAACAGTGAGGACCCACTGATACGAAAGAGTGGATAAGAAATCAGCTTCACTTCAGCTAGCCCATTGAATCTAAGGCAAGAAGGATCTTGAGTGGCGTCCCCCGTCCCCGTACCGGTGGGCGTAGTGTGCAGCGACTCCCCGATAAATGGAGTTACGATGATTTCAAAAGTCTCAGATTGATAATAAGCAATGAAGCTTAGGCACTTGTCTCACCGGCAACGATGAACGAGTAGAGCTAGAATTAGAAACGAGTTGGCGAGCCGCGGGGAACGAGTGCGTAGTTCCGATAGTTGTGTAGCTCGGCTATTAGCGAGTGTGAGAGTGAGGCGAGCGATTACTCGCATCGCTCGCTCGCGGCAGCCAAGCGTACAGTCCTGCACACGCGATAAAATATAGTTCTAATAGCTTAGCGAGTATATCTGAGCGAGTGTTATATTTCATAGCTCTTGTCGTTCAGCGGCAAACTAGTGAAGCGAGTGCTCGCCGGCAGTGTGAACTGTCAGCGATCAACTGTTTGTATCTCTTTTGCTTACACGGAATGTATATCTATTGTACGTTTCTTGAGCGAGAAAATAGCCGATAGTTAGTCGTTTTCTCGTCGGCGGTGGGACAAGTAACTTAATGACGCCCTGCGAGAGAATATAGATAATGAAGTGTAATATAACCACTATTCTTGTGTTATGATTGTGTGTAGCTACTGTTCCATATTCCGCGCCACTCGGAGCACGGACCGTTTGTTTTTCCGTACCGCTTCGTGTATTGATTTATATTGTATGATGTATTAAGTATTTATGAACGGAGATGTTTACGTAAGTGTTGGCTTTTTGTGAGGCCCCGAGTTTCGGGACCGCCACAGTCATACTTGCTAAATTTTAACCCCTTTCACTGGGGAGGTAAAATTAAATGGTACCTATATTCTGAAAGTTTTTTATCATAACCATATAAAAAAACGTAATATGTGCAGTTTATTAATGTTAAAGAACCTTTAGTTTTAGTTTTAGTTAGTTTTTTTTTATCTGTACGTTTTTATGTTTTTGGCTGGCTAAGTCCCAGACAAGTTTGTAACTAAGTCCCAGATTTCCTTCAAATAAAATTAATTACAAGAACAAAATATTAGGTGGCAGGCAGGAATAGTAGTAGTAAATAATTAAGGTGTGTTATGTCGAGACAGATGTATATCAGTTGCAAAACATTTCACTCGAAGCAACAAATAATATTAATTATTTATAAAAAAAAATACAAAAAATTTAAACGCTTTTCTAATATCCAATTTCAGAGTGAAATGAAATCCAAAAAAATTTCGGAACACATAAAATACCCTTATTTGTTCAGTTATTTGATGGCATCCAAATAAACCGGTGACGAGATGGATATTAAAGAACTCGTTACAATGACTCCTCATTGGATCCCACGCCTCGATTCTTTAATATGGGGAAGGGAGGCCAGGGCCGCACTCGTAGTTTGACAAAGACATGTTTTG
Organism: Endotricha flammealis; assembly: GCA_905163395.2. NCBI lineage: Eukaryota > Metazoa > Arthropoda > Insecta > Lepidoptera > Pyralidae > Endotricha > Endotricha flammealis. The sequence continues at coordinate 299,740 of LR990867.1, forward strand.
GTCTTTTAAAACAAATTCTTACAAACAATTAGTGGCAGCGTGGCGACGACAACTACTTTCTATTTTGTTTCCAAATAATTTCTAGAAAAACAGATAGAGATAATTTTTTAAAATAAGATAATGTGGATTACGAAAAAATCTATTTGTCATTAAAATACTCCTCAAAATCTGTCCATGGTTTAGGAGACGTTAAATTTCTTCGGAATCTTCATCGCAGGATTCTTCCTCACTGCCCCCTCTTGTTTAGCCAAGTGGCTTTTAATCGCTAAATTTCGCTTCATTTAAACATCACAAAACTGTTGCAGATTCGGTATGTTTAGCTGGGCAGCGTACATGGTCCCAATTTTTTGTTATTCGGTCAGAAACAAAACCGTCGTTGTCGGTTCAGCGAGTCTATTATCGTAACAAAAACGGTTAAAATATAGTTTAAAACCCACGGTCTGTCTCGCTCATTTCATGTTTTGTATGAGCGAGATACCACTTGTGATATAGCCCTCAGTGCGACCCCGGCCTTAAGCGAGAAGGTTTCCCGAGTCGCGCCTACTGGAGCGGAGTATACCTACTCGCAAAAATATTCAAATACGTGTAATATACTTCAAAAGCATTGAAAAGGTTTATGGGTTGGCGGCGTTGGCCCGCCAATGCTATTCATATGTTGGAAGGGAATCTAGGAAATGGTAGAAAATATATTTTAATGCTTAGTCGTCGTAGTCCATAGGTGCCATAGGTGACAACCGATATGATAAAATAAAAATGATGTTAAATGACAAACAAGGTCTTAACTTTCGCCATTTCTTTTAGCAGCGGTTATTTTGCTTTTGTTTCCGAAATGGTGACAGTTTATAGAGTAATTTATTTATACAAATCAATATTATTTGTACATATCGACGAGAGAGTGCCTGCGTGGGCCTAGGCTCTGAATAAAGATTCATTTTCACGTGTCTTGAACTTTCGCTAACCTGCAGTTAATCAGCGTGACGAAGTGTGCTCTAAAACACTTCATCTGACTGTCTTCGGCAACAGTTACCTACGGCTTAACGCCGGAGAGCTCAACATAACTATAACCCACCCAAATACTGGCTGTGGTCGACATTGTTTAACTTGTGTGTTTGGACAGCGACACACAGCGAATGTCGAATGATTAAAGAATCATGTTAACTCTATGAAATGACCACGTTGTTCTGTCATTATTTTAAGTCTTATTTTAATGACCTTCAATAAGAAACATAGTTTCATTTTTAACCTTTAATGTGACATTAATCAACCTTATCCATACAGCTAAACAGTTAATGATCTTCAGCTTTCAATATCATCAATCGATAATGACCTTCAATAATTACAATACGCCGGTTTTGAACTTGTGACCGCTGTGACTGGTGTAATCCAGTACCGTCTCTGACTAATTATTAACACCCAGGGTTAGACATCCAGTTAATAACTATAAATGAATGGGTATTTATTTGTTCGTGAATTATTAAATGCTGAAGAAAATCCTCAACATATTCCTATGTCGTTTTCATATAAGAGATTCTTGTATTTGTTTTTATGGAATAAGGTTGATAAACAAGCATGCGAGACACTTTTTTATACCTGATGGTAAATTGATCACCGCCGCCAATGGAGTACAGAGGCAGTAAGATTCCCTGAGCCGTTCCTGTTCTATTAAAGGAATAAAGATGAGAATATATCCCTTTTTTTCTTACAAAAGGGACAGGCTTCAGAGTCTCTCATTCACCAAACGAAACGCCCGATATTCACTGAGAAGGTCATACTTCCCGGTTAAGAGTTCTTTATCATCATCATATCAATCCATAATCATCCCACTGCGGGGATACTTGGTCCCTTCAAACGAAGAGGAAGTAAACAAAAAAGTGAGAAATAAAAATGTTTTGTATACTATTCTCAAATTTCTTTTTCTCAAAAGCCTGTACACATTACACAGGAGATTTAATAAGTGTCAGTTATATTTTATTTTTAACACGACAAAGTACGAGGTCGCTGTCAAAGTGTCAAATGACAACAGAGGGGGCGGACAAAAAGCTAATGGCGATCTACACGGGTAACAATTTGAACACTGCTTTCATTTCAAACGAAAAAATATATCTCAAATAAATAAAATCGTTTAAAAACAATGTTGTGAATCAATTTGTTAAATTGGGTATATCATTACTTAATGGGTTTTTTTTTTGTTTATTAGGGTACAACAAACAGCATTACAATAAAAAATACTTAAATGTTAGGTTTTACATTCTTACAAAATATCGGAGTGAATCGAAGTTAGGGACAGTGAAAAGATAAAGGAGAACTAGAAACGTAGTGGGCGGAAAAGGCCGTCCACACTCGCGTTTTCGCTCAAAGTCAAAGTATTTTTTTTTAAATTCAAATAATACAAGCTCTTTCAAAAAAAATTACTTTGACTTTGACAGTAAAAGATCGGCAACGGCTCAGAGACTCCCCTGGTGTTTCTGTGCTCTTTCAGCTTAAATCACTCACCCTGTGCCCAGCGTGCTTGTTTGCCAAGCTGCTCCATAAAAAATAAAAAAACAAAATACTCCTTTGTTCAAAAAGATACTAAATAATCGATTGTGTTCATCAATGTTTGCGTGATTTGTTCCATTTCAGGGAATCGAACCTTACGTCTACAATGTGGAAAATGCTAATACCTATATAAATATTTACTCACGCACCCGATGGTGTATGCAAAATAGACTGGAAATTACATCGTTCAATTTTTTAGAACATCTAAAAATAAGGTGACAAAAAAATATCCTTACTATATGTACAGATGTTTCCAGGGAACATAGGGAAGAAGGAGATAGAGAGAGAGCTTCAACATCTCTCAGCAAAAAAACGTGGAAACTTTATACCGATAATTCTGTACTTTGCCAGTCGAGCCAAGTTCAATTCATATCAAAAATTTAAAACAATAAATAAATCATGCCAGAGAAAATAAATATACGGCTACAATAATTTACTATAAAAATAATCTACACAATACAATCATTAATTGGGTAAAAATAATTATTATGAGTGTTTTTGAAACGAGAGACAATGGTCGAATCACAACGTAAATTACATTTTAATTACTATTCACAGTTAACCACAAACCATACCCTTACATTATTCTATTCATCGCTGAAATTCGAACCAGTGTACCCCCAGGTCCCCCATCCCCCTCGTGGGGTCACCGACACAATGCCAATTCAGATTTTCATTATCACTAATTCAATTTACTTTCGTATGAAAATTTAGAAATCACGATTTGGTAATTTAAAGCCGACCACATACTATCGACTGCAACTTTTTAAATCACCAAAAAAATAAATGAATTTTGTTTGAGCGCATAAATGGAGATTTTCTATTCACTGTTAATGTGGCATACATGAGGGTTTGTTGGGAGATACAGTTGAAAAGTTGCAGGATCAGAACGATCATAGTTCAGTGAATAATTGTCTGAAAAAGTCTATTACACTTTTGTGTTTCAGAATTCACGTTAAAAAATTCTATGCATCCTACACCTAAGACCTGAAGACTTCATAAGATTTTTTTGAAAATATAGTCTCCATTGGATTTAGGTTTGTTTTTTAAGTCATCTATTCCCACTAGTCTCTTTAGTAGTTCCTTTGAAGGAACTAGTTCAAACAATATCACTTTAAAAAAACTTTGACAGCTATCTTTAACCTATAATATTTTCAGCTGTGAATAATCGCCATTTAAACTGTCGCCATTGAATGCAGTCTATGAGTTATTGACAAGTTTCCTTTTTAACTTGGATTTAAATTGCAAATTTGCTCCGCATTCATACGCTAACGTTTCCCAGTAATCAATGCTCGGCCGAACTGGCGCGCAATTTTAAATTGAAAGTGTCGCCGGCCTTAAGCCTAATTATCGACAATGCCCTCCAAATTATCGAACGCCATGGAATATTATAATTAAGAATGGTATAATTAATTAATGGTACAATTTTGAATCAGTAAGTCAAATTAATATTATTGAAGATTTAGATTTGAACATTCAAAATGTTTATTTTACAGAGTGGCCTACCCTCCACAGGCACTTTCTCTCGTCAAAGAGTACATTCAGTTATAGAATATTACTTTTTTATATTTTTATACCGGTGGTAATTATTAGTCGGGACGCAGTATAAAGTAGAGATACTGTTGAAGATGTTGTGATGGACTGGGCAGCGGCTGGTTGCGATAACTTCTGTCGGTAAAATGTGACGAAAGGTTACAATGTCGACGGCCGCCTACTAAGACTTCACATTTTGAAAGTTTTAAAGACGAAAAAAAGGAGGAAGTTTTTGTAACTGTGGACCTTTTTTGAAATTTTTACTTTTTCACAATTTGAATTTGTATTTTTTTGTCATGTCTCAGTCTTTGCCTGATTTTCTTTTTGGATTTACGTCGAGTGTGTCATCCTGATTTTGAAATTACCCATAGAATAAAAAAATATATTGAATGTAATTGATATCCACATTTTTTTTAAAAAAAATTTGTTTATTAATAAGAATAAATCATAAGAATATAGATAATCATAAGAACGTACAATACAAAGTCTACATTACATGGTGCCAAACTGTGTGATTGAATCTATTTATAGATTCACAAATCTGAATTGTCACTATTACATATACACAACAACAACTGTCAAATCTGTTTGTCCGTAAAATTGGCTTAACATTATCTGACTCTACTCAGATTACTTAATAATGATATTTTCATAACGGAACACTATATAATGTACGAGAGTCGCCCTTCCCGTCAACCCTTCTCAGGAATTAGAGGCGAAGTCTGAGGAATAGGCCACCTAGACCACACTGAACCACTGGGTCGTGTTTTTTATGTTAAATGAGGTGTTTTGTCCTGATATGTATAAAATTTTATCCTATCCTATCCTACTAATATTATAGAGGATAAAGTTTGTGAGGATGTATGTATGTATGGATGTATGGTTGTTTGTTGATCTTTCACGCAAAAACTACTAAGCGGATTTTAATGAAATTTGGTACACGGGTAGACTATTACCTGGAATAACACATAGGGTACTTTTTATCCCGAAATTCCCACGGGAACGGGAATAATAGGACTGCTGTGTATAAATAAATTTAAGCAAACGAAGTTGCGCGGATTTTACTACTAAGATATTTATGTAAACACCTTGAGGACCTCGATGGCGTCTCTGTGTGTCGCACTCTTAAATTAACACACACGTTAAGCAACGTCGACCCTAGCCAATGTTTGGATGGGATTTATTTACCAGTTACCTATTTTTTTTTCTAAAATATCTAATGACAGTTAAACAATCGCTCAGTTACTATCATTCATAATGTATTGATTTTAGTTCCCCGGTATTTTGTCGAGAGCCCATTACTGTAAGCCTCCATCCCTAGGCTCCTTATTATAATTAATGCGGTTACTGTTAGCAACTAAAATGAAATACAGTGCTTAATGGAAGTTATATAAGAGACGTCTGTTACTACATATTACCAAATATAATTATTCTGCAAATACGTACAAAAGCTGACATAGTTACTTGGTGCGTCTAGCATGGTCTAGCACTACCAAATTAGCGGGCTCAATCGACAAATGAGCCATATTGGGTGGCTAGATAAGTGTGTACAGTCAGCCAATGCAAGAAATGAGCAAGACTAATTTGATTCAAGTTAAGATTACTCGAAGGGTTTTACTCGAATTTTTATCAATCGTATTCATATTTTATTGTGATCACAAAGTACTGACATTATTAGCACGAAAATCTTGACTAACGAATACAAACATGTTTTCTATAATATTGTATTGATAAGAAACTGAATCTGTAATTTTAATATCAAAAACCGCCCTTTGAAGCTACAACTACTGAAATACAGTTGTATTTCAGTGCAGTTGCACAGCCAGACAAAAAAGAAACATTCCCGCCGCGTTGCAGCGGCGTCTCACAGGTGATTTATCACAAGTTCGATTCCGGACATACAGCCGCATTACGCCGCAGGAAATGAATAAATATAAAACAAATTATTATGTTGACATAATAACGATGCAGGATGCAGAGCTCTTGTAAATCTTCTAATTTATATCCACAAGTGGAATGATTATGGGTTAATATGATGAATCTTATAGTTTATCAGAGATTTCACCTTAGTCTCTGGATTCAAATTCTGGTGCACCTATCCATAGTTAATATTTCAGTGCCTCCAGTCAAAAGGGGTCTAAGACGAGTTATGCCCTTTTGTTTTTATTAGCCCGTTGGAATCAGCTCGTCTAGTTACATAACATATCAAAAGGACATATCTCTAACTTATTCCTAACCCAATTTTTAGATTACACTAAGGACATATTTCACGCTTTAAAATGACACAAACACAGTTACCGGATTTTAATTTTCGACTCTAAAGACATAACTATGATAGGTTCGTATTTGTTTGAGTTCAAAATGGCATTGTTTTAGTTAACTTTGTTATTATAGACATTACGACATTTGTACCTTCATGGCGCAGAATCAAATTTCAAATTTATAGAAACAAAAGCAGTTGTTCCCTTTAATGCATGTTTTAATAAGTGCTATAATGAGGTATTCTCCGACTTGTTACCTTCTCGCATCGGTTTGACTTGCTGCTAGTGGGAATGAGTCAAATCATTCCTTTGAAAAGTAAATACTATAATATGAACTGTTCCACATTTATAAAAATAATTATAATATTCTTTGTGCCTTATTTTACGTTTTTCTTATTGTTTTTGTGATAAAATAATCTCTAAAATGTTATAATTTTGAAATATGATTTAAAGAGTGCGAAAACTGAAAATATAATATAGCCTATGTTACCCAAGGGGGAACCTACCTTTCCAACGGTGAAAGAATTTTTGAAATCGGTTCAATAGTTTTTGACTTTATGAGTTACAAACAAACATACAAATCTTTCCTCTTATTATATTAGTATAGTTTTATTACTATCATAGAGAGGTTCTACTCCACACATAATTTGCAATGTTCTTTTATTATTATTTTTATGAATACTTTTTATAATGTTATTGTTTTTTTTATTCTCTATTACTTTATAAAAACTGTATTATATATATTCTTAGAAATTAGAATTTATATTATAATGCTAGTTTAAGAAGAAATCACCATGGGGAGTGGCGCCAGGTGCTGAAATACAGGTTATAAACCTAGTTCGGCAATGGATGCACTTTAGTATTAGTGTACTAGCGTTTAGCGTATCATAACTGATAAACTGTAACATTTATTTTGGAAATAACTTATTATTATTATTATTATAGATTACTTTGGAATGACACTCTATAATGGATGAAATAGAACGAAGAACCTAAGAGATGTCGGAGCTCGGCGATTAGTTATACATCACTTTCATTTACATAGAGTCATAGAATGTTAAATCTATTGTACGGTTCTTTAACGAGACAACAGCCGATAGTTACACGCTTCCTCGTCCTTGGTGGGACAACTTCCTTAGTGATAATTTGCCATAACTCTGATTGCTGTTAATAATACGGACTCTCCTATATATAGCTATGAACTGTAACTTATTTTAAAAACGAATGATGGTAGAATTATTGCATTCTACAATCATCATTCGTTTTTTAAATATATTGAACATATTCATGTTGAAGGAATACGGCTGTGGGATTGTATGGTAGACTAATTTCGATATGTATATATGAGACAATTTGTATGAGGAATCGATGAATAAAACTTAACGTTGCACTGAAAATAATGACATTTATTAATTAACATAGGTAACTCTAATTTACTTAAATATCTAAACATAAACGTTATTAGGAATTACAAACCTGAAAATAATGAAACGATAATAAGAGTTTATCGATTCCCTTTTACAAAAATATTTTTCCAATCAGACTAGTTCCAGAGATTATCGCGTTTAAAGATATAAAAAAAAATCTCTTTTGCTTTATAATATAACAACAACTTCAGAATGCTGTTGGGACTGCCCCGTTTCTGCAGTGCATCGGGGATGTTCGCTCAGTTTCACACAGATGGATTTCATGCCATCATACGCAAGAAAACGGCATCCCTGATAAGCAGAATGCGCGACAGTCACAACAGCATAATCGAAACGGTGGCCGATGATTACTCCTCTTCTCTGTGGGTGTCATTGGTAAGAAGGGTGATATAATTCCCTAAAATATTATTATTAATTTTGTATTTTTTCTAAATTTAAATTTTTCCTATAATTTATTTAATGCTAATTATATTTTAATTTCATTTATTACTGTGTGATTTGTTACTAATTTGATAATTTAATTTTAATTTTATTGTAATTTATGTAAATATGGATTCTAATTATCTGAAATAAACAATTTTTTTTTATTTATTTTTTATTTTTATTACATTAGGTATAGATTTATCTTGTAACAGTTTATTTTCAATAGCAACGTCTTCTGTTATATTTACAGAGCGAGCCAATTAATGAATGAATTAAAGAACAGTATCTGAAAGATCAAAATAATGATAATGATATTACGACTGAGGCTTTTGAAGAACCTAGTAATATAAGTAATAACTTACGCTCTTCGTTCGCGTAGATCCTGGTTTTCTGTTAATAGTTTTAAAACGTCGAATTTTTTTCTAGGTGCAGCTAGTAGACGAACAAATTTGATTTATTTTTCGTCTAATCTTCATCATTGGGTATCATAATGTTATTAATTAATTATTACTACGACTCTTTGTACTTCATTGTGTATGCTATTTTTCAATAAAACTTTTATTCTTTAACTTTGCCTTTGATTTACCTGCATGTCTTTTGAATTACATTATTTTGCGACACAAAGAGAAAAATATAATTCGTATTATTTCTTTTAAGTGACATAGAAACAATCGCTTAAGACACGTTATGCCATAAAATAATGGTTAACAAAGGCATAATTCGTATTATTTCTTTTAAGTGACATAGAGACAGTCGCTTAAAACACGTTATGCCATAAAATAATGGTTAACAAAGGCATAATTCGAAAAAAAACGTAAAAATATATATTAAACGAGCGTGAATTTAAACCATTTTTCATATACACAAAGTCCATAATATTGTCTACGAAATTGTGTATTTCAATTCCTGGTTAAAACATAAGTCCATGAGAATTTCCAAAAGTTTGGTTTTTTGGCTCTCCTGAAAAGTTGATAAAATCGAGTTATTCCATTTTTAACTGGAGGCACTGATTTATGGGTTTAAGTACATCTTAGGTCTTACGTCCATGATATTCGCCACCATACTCTTTTTAAACGTTATGTTCTACCATGGTGTTAGATTGGTCGTCATGGATGAATAAATGAAAATGTGTAATGAGCCCGTTGCCATTCGTAGCGTGTTCGATTTCCCCGCTATCACGCTGAAGAATGGCGCTGTTACCTTAATTTGTAGCGCACTTTTGTTGGAATGTGTAACAAATATACGTGTAATAGTCTATCTTTACCATGGATATAGGAAACAGGGAGATATGCCGCGTGGTCTGTCTGTAGGTGCGGCTACATTAGCGGACGAAGATTCGTGTCGCATTAAAAACATCGTGCATTCGCTATGTTCTTGTCTTTACCCTCAACTCAAGTGTTGCAAAATCGTCAAGCTAATAAACAATACTACGCGTTGCAACGATCTATCCGGTTACACTATTTCGTGAACACGAATATTCTCCGTGGCCCGCTAGAGTAGCTAAGCCATGACTTCAGATGTGCAATTTTCCCATGTAACCCTTATTACTACTAGGATACTTTCAATATTCGTCTCCTATTATCGGCACGACAAATCTTTTGCATCCAGAGGTGCACTTTACTTTAGCAAATAAGATATCTATTTATAAATGTTAAACAAATTTTCTGCTCAGTTTAAAAATAAATAGAGAGGCAAATGCCGTTGGCAGAAAATAAAGTTGGCACATAAATATTGATAATTTAAAACGGCTAATAAGTGTGTATCCTTGTTTATGCCCCGTTCGGTGGTAAGCGTTTGCATAAAATAGCTACGTCTAAAGTTCGGAACTTCTAAATTTCCGGACTGTTCCGGAATTCCGTCCGTTCCACTGGAGAACAACTTGAAATTACTGTCTTACATCTGCATAACGGTCTCGGATAGTTTTTTGATGTAAATTGGCCGAGGTCTTGCGGTAATATTATTAAATTATAATCAAATATAAGTAGAACTTCTACTTCTTACTTCAAATCTACTTTTCTATCTTGAATGTTTGAATACACAACTATGATCATGACACCAGCTTGTTTTATACTTGAAGTACTATTCATATTACATTTTACAAATTTTGATAATAATGCTCATATTATTTGCATAAAAATCTTTATTTTAACACTTTGCATACTTATTTAGGACCTTTACTGTACATACAACTTTCATGTTTGTATGCGTTTAGTAAATAGCCAAACTAACGCTTATATTTTAGACTAATTGCACCTTTATTAGATTTTCTATCGTTGGATAATGAAACCTATACATTCGTTTTATTTGAACTATTTTTATGACATAATATCTTTATCTCATTAAACTGGTATATTTGAACCATTACTTGTATTTAACCGGCACTCTGCTCCAATTATCCCGAACATTGATGTTTATCGCTTAATAACCAATTACATTATTGAACGTTCTGATACGTATCAATTTAATTACCATCATCGCTAAACTCGCATTGAGAACTACCGTGAATGGGTTATAATAGGATGATTGTTCGCAACTACTTTCCGGGCCCGTGCCTGCTTAGGCTACCTCGGTTCGTTGAATATACCTAATTGTCAATAAGTAGGGGAACTATAATTGATATTTGAAGCAATATGGGGTTGTTTAAGTCCATAGACAGCGGCAATTATCATCAACTAAAACATACACTGAACATTTGACGCTGGTATTCTGTCAGAGGGTGATACTTCCCCGATCGAGCTAGCTTATTTCATAAATGCTCTACCGGACTTTAATATGATGATATTACAAATTATTTTGCTCATTTATGTCGGTGATTGCAACGCCAAAGTCAATCTATATCAGATATTCTTCTTCTTGTGGTGCCTCTGCAAATAGTTAAGGCTGGCGATGAGCTTGGTAAAGTCCTCTTTATTCTTCACACGACGGAACAGCTCAGCCGCGCTAAGTGTCCCGGTCTACTCCCTGATATTTCTTAGATTCGTAGATATGATTACTTATTTTATTTGCGATATAGTTGAATGAAATTTCAAAGGCACTAAAATTATTGATCATTACAAAACAGTAGGTATACAATTTTCAATTTAAATTGGCTTTGAAGTAATGAACGTAGTCCTTAATTAACTGAACGTAGGAAGCAAGATGCAGTTGGTTTATAAATTAATTTAAACTGAGATGGTAACAAAACATACACACGACGCAGACGTGACTCGATTGCAGACGAGAAGTTCAAAGAAGGAAGATACAAAGAAATAGCCACAAATGTTGATCTTTATGTTAAAAACCGGTCAAGTGCGAGTCGCCTTTGGGACCAGGTGGCGCTGTGTGAATTGTGTAGAGTTTAAGATAGGGCACAGCGGATAATCCGCTAAAATCGGAGCAGCCGTCTGGGGAAGGACCTACACATTACAGTAGAGCGTAGCCAAATAGCATTGGTCTCAGCCATGCTGTGTTCCTTCGGTTAAACACCCGGTAATTGCAAGAGTCTATAGGTTGCGGTGACTGCTTACCATCAGTCGGGTCATATGCTTGTTTGCCACATTAGTGGTATAAAAAAAAGTTTATTTATTTATCGTTTAATCTTTATGAAGGTAAACAGAGTGTCAATATTTAGTCTCGAAATAAAATAGTAAGCCGTGCAAATCACCAACATGAAGTGTTTCGAAATTAAAAGAGACTTAGTGCATACATGCTGCGAAGCGAACGTGACGTAGCGCTTCCCGCCGGTCTTAGGCCGCTATACGGTCGACTAAGCTGAAAACGGATTCTGCGCTGAGAAACAGAAACACATTTTTAAGTCTATCGTGTGTGCTAGGTTTAATTTCAACACGGGATGTGAATTATTTTTAACTACTCTATAATACTTTGATACTAAATTTTAAATTGGAAGGGTTAAAACGCTACTGATTTTAAATGAATGTAGGTAACTTGGATTTAATGTGTTAGATTGTTGATTAAAATGTTTTGATATTAGAATAAAAATAAAAAAAAACTGGAGATCAATAAATCTTTTGATTTTTATTATTCAAAACTAAAGCACTAAAAAGTTCCAGCTTAAGCTAATTTTGGACGAGATCACCAAAACTAAATGTTATATTGGACAAAATTATGAAACTCCCTGCCACAAAGATGAGGTAATTATATAGTGTGTAGTTAAACCCGAATTATGAAACCAGCTGGCCACCGCATAACAGATGAAACAATGTAGATACAAAGTCACAATTTATAAACTGTAGAAATTATTCTAGAACGGAGCAATACTCAAACTTTGAAGGCATTTGATAGTGTCTTTATTTTTGTAATACCAGCCACCAACCTCTCATACGCAATAATATCTGTACCTACTGCAGTTTAAAGGAATGAAAAATTTCACCACCATTATTAACCTTCCCGGTAGCTCAGTGAGCACTCGGCAGGATATCAAGAGGACGTGGGTTCGAATCCCACCTGGGGCAGGGAGGTGAAATCTTTCTTTCAAAAATATTTTCAAAGCACGTGAAAACGTCCCCGTAAAGATTCTGGTGTCATCAAAACGCTCCGGGGCAGGAGCAACTTATATAATGTGAACTTTTAGTGTGTGAGTTGAGTTACCTTGTTCCCTAAGCCAGTGATGGACAGACATACTTAATTGTATTTTCCTTATTTCCAATCCAATAAGGAGGCTACATTGAGATAATCGGATTGTCTTTAGAAAAAAAGACAAATGTATTTCACTAATCAAAGAATCAATATGTTTTTTTTATTTTTTTTATTACTGCTCTTTATCTCCAACGTTATCGGAGTTCGTATCTACTCGTTCATACTCGTTCTCGCTCTTTTTCCTCTTGCACGTGCATTCTTTTTATTTCTTTCATTTCTCAATCTTATATTTCTTATATGTGGGTGGGTTTGCAACTACCTATACTAACTATCTATACTAACATTTGCTTCTTAATTCTCATATCAAAAGAATGTATGTGTTATATGTTAAAAGTAAAGTTCTAAAATTTAATTTATTATAGGGTTCTTACATAGAGCAGCAGGTTTCCAGCGCCGACAAATCGGAGGGGGTCGGCACCGGTATCATTTTCTATGTATCTGAATGCAATCACTTATAATGAAACAGGTTATCGGTGCCGAAAAACTTTATGCAACCCGCACGAATCTGTCTGCGCCGGAAACCTTCTACTCTATGTAAGCAGCCTTAGACTTCAAGTCAATTCGAGTCAATCCTATTTCACTAAACCAATAGTTAACAACAAAAAGCTTACTGCATACAACAAAGTTTAAGGTGTCCCCCTCGAGATAAATATTAATTGGCGCAAATTGCGAACAGCTGATTATTCGGATCCGGATGGGTGATAATTGCGAACTGTTATTGTATTATTCGTTCGGTTGATTGCAATGCTAGGAAATTATATAAAAAATATGGTTGTTTAATAATACTTAATTATGCTATGCTATTTTGTTTGTGTAAAGCATTTTTTCACTTGTCCATATTATTTTTCTATTTATATTTTATTTATTCCAAAAATTTAGAGAGACGGGGTAATGCATCATATAAAACTTATGTATAAACTTTTGTATGTAATTAGTTTTTATACCATTAAGGTGAGAAACAAGCATACGGCCCGCCTGATGGTAAGCGGTCACCATAGCCTATAGACGCTTGCAACATCGGGAGCATCTTGCCAACTTAAAAATCTTTTAATGCCCCTTTTGAAGAACCGCATATCGTAGTCTAAAGGAAAGACCTCGGCGGGGATCTCATTCCACAGCTTCAGCATTCGCGGGAGGAAACTTCTTTGAAACCACGCAATACGCGACCATTTTGGTTCTAGCGTGTGTGGTTGGATTCCCCGCCGGTGATGAGCAGATCGATGGTTTTAATATTGTAACCTGTGGAGAGAGAAAATCAAAATCCGATCAAAACACACCGTAAGCTGATCGTAGAGATCTAAACTCGAAGGATGTGTTGTTTGTATGTAAGTTATTTTTACCCGACTGCAAAGAAGGGTTATGTTTTCACGCGTATCTTGTATGTATGTATGTAATATTCTTTATTACCACATATCTCCAGAACCGCTGAACGAATTTACATAATTATAATAGTTTATTGTGTAAAGGTGTCCTTATATTATCGGTTCCGTTGTTATCCGGGGACAATATTATGTATTCTGAAAGTTATTCTGAGTAATTTTCCGAAACCCAAAACTGTTATTGCTCCGTGTTAATACAATATTATTCAGGTTTTATGCGTATTTAATGGTGCAATTTTGTATTTTAATTTTAAATACGTTTACCTTATCATCCCCATTTTATAGCTTTATAATAATATGTCAATTTATATAATATTATTTAGTTTTAATCAATTTCTTCTGTAATAATATTACAAAGAGGAAAGTTTTGTATTTTTGATTGTAACCAATAAACTACTGGACCGAATTCAAAAATTCTTTCACCTTTGAGAAGGTACATTATCCCCGAGTAACATAGGATTATATTATATTTCCAAAAAAAATTATAACGTTAGTAAAACTCGTGCGAAGCTGGGGCGGTCAGCTGGTTGTTTAAATAAAATAAAAACAAAATCAATTAAACACAAGTCGAGTCGTTAATTAAAATAGTTTCGTTTAAGATACAAGTGTTACGAAATTCATAAAATGGGTCATCGCCGGTTAAGTTGGCAGAGGAACTTTCAAGTTTTCAACTGCTAATAACGACGGCCGGGGAACTTGGCTGCTTTTTAACTGTGCGACCTCGTCATTATAAGATTTAGTATAACTTCGTGGTACGAGAAAACTAGTAGTACTTCATTTGCTCAAGCTCCACTTTTTAAAGGGTCGGCAACGCGCGAGTGATATCCAAGGTGTTGCAAACGTCAATAGTCTACGGTCACTGCTCGTCATCAGGGGCCATATGCTTGTTTGTCATAGTGGTATAAAAAAAAAACTTTGCGGTTTGTTGGTACCATTTTACCCCCATTTTCAACCATTTTACAATACGCTTTCTTGTGGCGTTCAATGGAACGTAAATTAAATATAGTCGAAAGAAATCATATTTGCGTACTTTGTCAAGATCTAATTCTGTACGAATCGTTATTGTTTGTAGTTTATGGAATGAAAAGTTAATAAAATAACAATTTCAATTCGAGATCTCTTATCTCCAAAAAATTTAAACAGATTACAAAGATATTTCATCTCCAGCACAAAAACCGCTGCCTCTTTATTTTGATCTATTCACATTTAAATATTCATATTTATTCTCCCTTATTTTTAGTGCGCCATTGTTCATTCCGCCAGACTTCATAAATCACAAAGATGGTTCTTGCATAACAAGTGCTTGTGATTGAAAAGTGTATGAATCACTTTTGGAGAGATCTTTTTATTTGGATTTTTTGCGAGTTATGTGGTGGCACTAATATGTCCTTCTAGAAAAAAAATATTATTCATTTTCTCTTCGACAATATTTTTGGAATTAATTCTTGTGGTAGAAAGAGATTAGAAGGCTAGCGGATCAGATAGTAAGTAATCTGGCAATGTCCTCATTCCCACAGGAGTCTTCGCCTTTGGCTGAAACAGAAAAAAAAATATATAGAATAGAGTTTTTCAACCTAAAGTGACTAAAATCCTGATTTTAAGCAGTCACCATTAAAATATCAATGTTTCATAACCTAGTTTTTTTTATATAGAGTATCTCAAAATCGAAACCGTTTGTAATACAAAATCCAGGAAATCTGTTTTATACAGCACTGGTATTGAAATGCACGGAAGGGTCAGTTGACATTTCAATTCTGTTATTGTTAAAGTTATTTTGACGACCTCCGTGGCGTAATGGTTACCACGCCAGACCGCCACCCAGGAGGTCCTGGGTTCGATCCCCGGTCGGGTCATGATGGAAAAACGAACTTTTTCTGATTGGCCATAACACAAGTTTCGAACTTACTTTGGGGCTAGCTCAATCTGTATGAATTGTCCCTATACATATATTCCAAATAATAATTTACAATGAAGTTGTCAAATAACAGCTTTAAATTGTATTAGAGCAAACGCTGCGATAATACCTATTTTTGTGCCCATACCAATTTAAAAAAATACTTCTAGCTGATTATTATTATTATTATTACCAACAAAATATTTATTCAAAGTAAGTATATCACAGAATAATAAAATAGTACTACGTAGTATAATATTATTTTTTCAGCTTTTATGATAAATGTCAGTCAGACAGTGATTTTTCGCTGCTATGATGCATTTTGTATCGTAGCTCAAACAAAATAATAAATGTAAAACTTTTTATAATTTTTTAAAGACAAAAAGTGCTATACTGACAAGTAGACTTTTGAAGATGTACCGGTTTCCGGTTTTCACAAGAGGCACAGATTTATACAAAGATCATTGTATTGGAAATGGTGATTTATTTTCAGCTATTATGACAAATGTCAGTGATATTTTGCTGCTATTACAACATTATGCTAGTAAATCTGTATTCGTTTTACCTTTCTCTAATAAATAGTAAAAAAAAAGTCGAAAGCGGTCGAGAGCTCAATTAATGGAGTGAATGTGAAATATTTGGAAAGACATTAGTAGAAAAGTTTGAATCATCTATTTTATCACGGCGGTGTCACGCCGGGCGCAGAACAAACAAGCGCTTCAGACTCTGACGACGTAATTAATCATGCCAAGTATTCATTTTTAGCTGCCCTTTAGGTTCATATTTGAAGGTAAATTACACAAACTTGTTACTCAAATGAAGATAAATATCATTCACTATAAGTTTTTTAACCGACTTCATTTTATTTGTGATAAACCATACCATTTATTCTGTTATTTTATATTTGGTGTTCCCCAGGGTTGTGCTTTGGGTACACTTCTATTTCTTCTTTACTAAATGAATAATAGCAATCATATTATAGACTAGTGCACCGTCCCAGCTTCGCAAAGGTTTTTGAATATAAAAACAATGACTTAGAATATAAAAAAAAATTATATAGTCTATGTCACCCAGGGATAGTATAAATTCCCAACAATGAAAGGATTTTTTAAATCGGTTCAGTAGTTTTTGTGTTTTTTCGTCACAAATAAAAATCATTCTAATACATAGACAATAGATCAAATTCCTTCTTGAAATATAAATTAATTAACATAATTTATGAAAACCTTATTACTCAACATTTATGAGAAAAGATTATTGTAAATTTTTCTGACGCAAAAAAGTTCAGAACATTCAAATTAAATCAAATTCTCTTTATTCAAATAACAAGCTCACCTTTAACAAGCTCTTTCCAATCGTAACAATTTTCTCATACCACCAGTTTAAATGGTAGATGAACTGCCAAGAAACTTAGCACTTGCTCTTTTTAAAGTTACAATTATAATAATATAACAGAATACAAAAGCATCAAAAACGACAATTTTAAATCATAAATAAAAAAAGTAAAATTAAACAATTTGATGTTGTGTAAAAAATATCTGTTTTACGATGGTCACGGGCTGAGCTTAGAATAAGAAGGCACACAGTTTGCGAGATACGCTAATGTCGTTTGTTTGCCGCAACTTTGCCAGCATTAGTCCTCGCTGACCCTCCTCCTGAACTCTGTTTTTGTGTTAACTGTTGTTTTGTTATTTAAATGGAGTGCTGTTATTTTGGGGTTTGGCGTTAACGTCAGTGTTTTTCATTCGACTTGTTAAATTAAGGATTATACAAAAAACACAAACGCATATTAACAAAAAATATATTATTTACTGGGTGCTTGCCGGTTCGCCCGGGGGCTACATTAATGGGCCTAAGCTATGTATGTAGGTGAAAGAATTTTTGAAATCCAGTCCAAGAGTTATTGAGTTAATTTTTTACAAATATACAGATGTTGACTCTGTGTTATATTAGTAGTGTAAACAAAACAAAATTTATTACTTTTCGCTTAATAAGAGTATAGATATGTATGTATAATATAATTATTCTGTATGAATATCTAAAGTATAATTACGTCATCTCTGCCCTGTACGTAATCACGAACTCCCGAGCGATTTGTCGTGTACAACCATCACTACTGTCACCATACTTTCAGTGCTCTACGGGAATTTCCACGCTGCAATGCTATATCAGCGTTAAAGCTCATTGAAGCGTGTTCCATTGCTCGCCGCACACGACCGACGATTTGTCCTGCCACAATCAACGGCTATTGCTACCGGTATTGTAACCACACGTTCCGTCCTGCATTTTCACATTACATTGCAAACCGTATTTTCATTTGCAATGCCTCAGTTGAAAACAACGTTTCGGATGATTGGAATTGTATTTTTGACACTTTGGTTAGTAGTTCACATCCGTCTTACTTTGAGGTAAAGCAATTCTAATTTTCTCAAGGGAGTGAGTCTCTTACTGCATAGTTAATTATTCTCAAAACAAACATTACAAGACACAGTTGCCAGAAAGAGAAGTTTAGTTTACCATCTAAAAACTATAATGTCGGCAATAGTTGGTATTTAAATTCCCATGAGACCGAGATAAATGGTGACGAGCGTAAAGCCTCGTCAGCTAGTAAATAATAAATGCACAATAAAGCGAATTTGTCAAACTCCCAAAACTTCTGTTAGCCTATTTCGGTAAAAGTGTCGAGTAAATCATGTTCTAGACTCGAAACAATACACAATCCACTTACGGCGACAAAGCGAACACGGCCATTACAGTTTAGCTGAGACTTTCCCGAGATTTGCCTTACGTGTGGTGAGCGTGGTCGACGGTGCTACCACGATTTATTTTATTGAACGCTGAAATACGGCAAATTTATTCAACAGTGTGCAAACTTTTCATGAATAAAAGTTATGACCAGGTGAAAGTTAAATGGTAGTGACCTTATGTGACACGAATTATATAACTCACTTAGGACAAACTATTATATTCTTCTTCTAAATTTAATGGCTGCGCTCTTGTCGATGTAGCCTTGTCTTTCACCTCTCTATAAAACACTACTCTATACACGTTATATATATTACTCTATATACATATTGTGTTTCGTGAGTAACTTAAGAAGTAATTAAACACTTTTTGCAAACTCTTCATACTGTGACGAAAAAATCTAATGCGAAGAAACTGTTTTTGTCAAAAAAGGTCTGTTTATCTCCAACTTTTTTTTACAACACAGGTGACAAACAAGCATACCGTCGGCCTGATGGTAAGCCGTCACCGTAACCTATAGACGTTTGCAATACCGGGGGTATCACTCACGCGTTGCTAACCCTTTCAACCCCCCCAAGTGAAGCTCTGGAGACCTTACTCACCGTAGGAACACAACATGGCCGAGACCAATGCTATTTGGCTACGATCTTCTGTAAGGTCCTTCCCCGAACGGGCTGCTCCGATTTGAGCGGATTATCCGCTGTGCCCTACCTCTCTTATATGTATAATCTGTACTAAATTTTTACTTTTAGAAACTTATATCAGTCCCAGTCATATCATTGTATTAAATTTAGTTACTGGACTAACATTGCCGTCCAGTTGCCGTTGAAGTGACGTCATCCTCCACAGCACATCCGTCTGATCTTCCGCCATTTAAATTTACTTTATCTGTGAACTTTTTGCTTTTCAAGAGATATATTTTAGTTTCTAGAAATGATTTATTTCAGTCATCACGGTTTAAACACTAAGGCCGTTTGTGCACCGCCACCGTCACCGTCACGTCACCTCCTAGATCGACATGACGGCGCTGAAGTAGCGATACATACATTTACTATAGCGTCACGATGCTCGGTGTCCTAGTGATACATGGTTTGCGTTATTTGCCTTCAAGTAGTCTTTGGAAAAAGTAGAAAAGAACATATTGAGATTCAACAATCTTAACTGAGTAAGGTACCAGTACTCGAACTGTGATCGAAAAAAACTTAGATATCTACTTCATTTATGAAGGTTAAATTTCATGGCTTAATTTTTTTTTATAAAATCTTTTCTTTTTTATCCTTGTATTACAAATGTGAAAGTTCATGAGGATGGATGTATGTATGAATGTTTGTTCTCTGTTACGCAACAATGGTCAGATTTGAAATTTGGTACCTGGATCAAAACATGGGATAGTTTTTATCCCGGAAATCAGTCCGGGAACGGGAACAACGGGATATCGCGGGTAAAACCGGCATCGACTACGTACGTAAATAATAAAAGCGAATTAATATTTTAACATCTATTTAGGTTTATCACTTTCTCAGAGGTAAAATAAAAGGCAAATCGCAATACTTTCTCTCACAATATTTTTTCTGACTCTTTGATAATAAGATTAGATTTAAAAAAAAAATTAAATCATTTCTTTTTTGTACTAATCACTACATAGTATAAAACAAAGTCGCTTTCTCTGTCCCTATGTCCCTTTGTATGCTTAAATCTTTAAAACTACGCAACGGATTCTGATGCGGTTTTTTTTAATAGATAGAGTGATACAAGAGGTAGGTTTTTAGGTATAATACATTCCGAAATTCCCACGGGAAAGCGGGATACACGCAGACGAAGTTGCGCGGGTTTAGCTAGTATTATAATAAAGAGTAAAGGTTTGCATTTATATTTGTAACGAATAAATTGAGAAACTACTGAATCGATTTCAAAAATTCTTTCATTCTTTGGGAAGGTACAGTCGGGAGCATGTTGAGCTTTACACTTGCAGATTATGACATAGAACTTAAGAATGGTACAAGGTCCGATTATGTAAAGGTTGACCTGCTCTTGACTGTACATTACTCACGGGTATAGATTTTAAAATAAAAATAAGGATCGTCACAAAAATCCTTGTGAAGCTGGGACGGGGCGCTAGCTATTAATATTTTAGAGTTGTGTATCACAAAACATATATCAGTTTTCCCTAAAATATTCCTTCAACCAATACGTGAACGGAAAACATTTTCAATGTTCAAATTCCGATATGTAAAACAAACATTGAAATGCTTGTCCTGACGCGCTGTGAGACGGAAACATTGCGGGGCGACACATCGGCAACATGCGCCGGCATTTTGCTACCGGGTCATATTTTTAACTAACGAATGACCGTGGTTTTGTCCGCGTCATCACTTTGTTTCACTACCTATAAATAATTATATAGTGTTATTGTAATAGTGTGTGTGCGTTCAATTTTATCCGAATAAAGTTTTATTTTGCTCTATTTATTGTACCTGAAATTTCAAATATTAATTCATTTTAACAATAACAATGTACTGGATATGCAGAGATTGAGAAGTGATAGTTCAATGGATAAAAAACCAGATCCATAAGCGACTGATGCGAGGTTCAAATTCGGGAAAAATCTGGTAAATGAATTGCTGCTTAGTGCTTCCGTTCTATAAACCTTTCCATGCACCCTTTAGCATGTGGCAGGTCTATTTTATTATGACTTGACCTAACCTAGGTTAGGTCTGAGTTGTTGAGGTTTAATTAAACTATCAGTATATTATATGAAGTCCCCTCTCTTCCATTCCGACATTGTTATCTTTTAGGTAACAGTGTCGGATAAAACCTAATAAGTATTAAAACAGGCCTGACTTAGAGTCATTATAACATAAGCTATCTACCTGTGAAAACCCTTTTGGATTATGCAAAATGAGAAGTCAGTAATATTTTATTTCTTTAGGCGAGTGCCGTGGAAGGTTACGCGTTTTTTATGACAGAGGACAAACAAGCTGGCAAGTACTTGATAGTAAGCAATCACTGTTAGCCATGGTAATCCACAACTACAAAATGCGTTGCGCATTTCCATCACATCCTACGAAACACACTGCTATTTCACATCGATATTCTTTGAGAGGGTTATACTGTCCCGGAGAAGGGACTGTATAAAATGGTCTACCATTTACGAGCCAGGTTTTTATTCCAGTCTTCGTATAAATGTGTAAACATTCATAATCTTTAGTGTCAAAAAGATGTTTTCAAGTTACAAACAGACATTTTGTTTTTATTTATATGTATCTCTAAAATAAATATGACAGTTTCGCACCCATGAAACGGCTAAACAGTTGTGTGAAGCTCGATTCAAAAAGAGTTTTTACATTTTATGCCACTGAAAAACAACTGGACTTTGATGGTGTCCATTTTCCCACGACACCACCCAAATGAAGAGACGCGATTGTCGCATAATGTTTGCGACTCTTTTTGGGCTTATGCCTTTTTGGGCTTAGGTGCTATTGACATACAACTAAATTCGTTCGTTTTTCCTTGAAATTTTTTTTTATCATGGAGGTAAAAATATTGAACAGTAACACAGCTATTCTCAGCTAATTAACGTATAACCAGTATATAAAAAAAAGTAACAGTAAAAGTGAAAATATACAACATTTATTTTAAAACTACCTCGGTAGGATGGCATTAACCGATTACGCCCAGAAGGAAGGTTAAATATTTTTATAAAACTTATATCCCACGGCTTAATAACTAAATTAAGCAGTGGACGGGGCGAGGTAATAAAGTTATGGCTCGACCACCATAACTTGAACTGTGCGTGGAGTCACCACAGCCTGCCAAAGGGACTGTTCACAATGAACGGCATGTATTATTGTGTAATTCATTGAGTGGTAAAGTCTGGCTATTAACTTGTGGTGGCTCGGAAATAGGCTTGCTCGACCGTAGCAGTAGTACCCTTTCACAGAATGTTTCGTACGATGAGTGAGCCGGCTGCTAGCTCGTTTAGTTTCTTGTGCCATAAAAAAAATATTGACAGACCGGTGGCACAGTTCATAGTATTAACTCTAACTTCGATTTTCGCAGTGGGGTCTGTACTCAAGTGATAAGCATTGGTGTTTGTCTCGAGTCTGAGTATTTTTTATGTTATATATCTTGGTACCTACCCATAAGCAGTTTTAATTCTAGCTTACTTCGCCATCATATGGCGCTGTGTAAACAAAAAAAATCGTGAAAAGAACTAAAAGTACTACGTCAGTAATGTGAATGTAGCCCCAAGGGGGCCCGGACTGCGAAGAAACAGCTCCCTTTCTTGGCTTGTTTGTGTACACGACACGCTCATTTAGCCCTAATGCCGCGCCATCAAACCTTTTTGATGTGCTAACTAGGTAAATCAGGTGCTTTGATCACAGCATCCTATGATCTCGGCTCCGCATAAGGCCCCATAATGTCTCTTTACTGTTGTGTATTGAAACATTGTTAATTTGCTGCTAATTATTAAGCATTGCAGTAGTAGGCTGATTAGTAAGATTCATAATTAATACTGTAATGTGAAAGTGTCTCTGTGTTTAAAAATAGAAAATAATAAAATAAATATTTAAAAACAGGGCAAGCATGTGTCGTACCACGCACAATGTAGGGTTCTGTATTGGCTACGCATTTCTTGCTTGCAGATGAGTTTGTACGTTTTCGTCAAAGAAATTTTACTTCATAAAGTTAGTCGGCTATTACTCGGTAACAAGTAGAGCCTACTTAACCGTTATAGTTTTCTTTGTAGGTTCACTATATGGACTACTACCATGAATTTTTTCAAATTTCTAAACACAAGACTTCGGATAGGTATAGAAGGGGCGGGGGGGACACTGTACAAAACGAAAATTGACTTTTAGTTTTTTATTGCCAACTGTGTGTACATAGAAAGTGTTCACATAAAGATGATGGTTTCAACAGTTTACCCTATCAGGCATGCAACATTATAATTTTATAATAATTTTATTAAGTAATATCAGTATTATTATGAGTATTATATTTTACCAATTTATTATAATTTATTTTCAAAATATTCTTTTACACTTTAAAAAACATTTGCAAGCAGCCAGGCTTTGCATCTGCCCTTGAATATTTTCCCATTTAAGCATTTAATTTCTTGTGGTAATTTATTAAAAATTCTTATACCAGTGACAAAAGCACTCTTATAACAACTGGTTATTTACGGATGGGAAACTCAAATCGTATTTATATTGGTTTCTTCAATTGCCACGGTTGTCTAATGACACATATCTCTAATATGTAAATATTTGTCAGAGTCAGATAACCTTTCTCCCTAAATATATTGTGTACATGTTAAATAAAAATAATTCGCAAACGAATCATTGTATCGAAAAATGATCTTTACACTCCCGTAATGTTTTTAGGAGACTTATCTAACAATACACCAGAACAAGGGGTCGGCGGGAAAAAAGAAATAATTCCCACTTTACATGTACCTAAGGCACGCACCCCAAAAAAAATTTTTTTCCAAATTTTGTTATACATACCAAATTACAGCTTTCTAGCCTCAAGCGTCTAGGCGCTAGACCGAGGACGGACAGACGGACATGGCAAAACTACAAAGGTTCCTTGTAGTTTACTACGGAACCCTAGAAAGGGGTTCCAATTCCAATAGTAGTAGTTTATAGAGTAGATTAATTTATACAAATCATTTATTACTGTATACTCTGACAAGATAACGTGTTTGTGAAAACCTATTCTCTGAATAAAAGTTTTGAATTTGAATTTTGAAATTTTGAATGCAACATGCTCTGTATCAATAACTGTCACATGTAGAATTGGAAACGCTTAAAATATTCACAAAATATTTAGTTGTTTATTGACTTTATAATAAATAATTTAAATAAATTAAATACCCATATAACTAATGTATAGATAAAGGTACAGATTGCACTTGACCGTGTTTTTAGTTCGTAACTTTTAAAATAGAAACTAATGTCCCAATACTTGATTGAGTGGTCATTGAATTTGCAGAGAAATGTCGGTATTACTCCCAGATCAAGAGGGATAAATTAAATCAAATTATTCAATTACCACAGTTGAATTAATAATGAAGAAGGTATATAATTTCCAATAATTTCGATGTATATTTCAATAAAATTGGATGATAGACGTCGGCTAAGTAATAACATTAAGTAGGATTAGCGAACTTTTATTTAAAATGTGTGTTGAAATTCATAGGAATATTGCAAAATTCATAATTAAAATAAATATTTCAGCCAACAGTATTTTACATGAATATTAAAGTAAAAAATTAAAACAAGTAAAATATAATACGCATTGGGACACCACGGGCTTTCTTGTACCAGAAGCGCCGGCCGCCTGTCGCGTCACGCTTCTATCAACGACATAATCCGTCGGTCTCTCGTCACTGTCAACGTGATTGCCATTCTTGAGCCGAACGGCATCGCACGTGACGATGGTAAGAGGCCAGACGGAATGTCCCTCGTACCGTGGAGTATGGGACGGGCCTTGGTGTGGGACGCGACATGCGTTGACACACTTGCCCCGTCACATCTTCACGGTACGAGTAGGAGTGCGGGAGCGGCGGCGGAGTCCGCCGAGAAACTAAAAGCCACAAAATATCAGCAGCTGACTGGTTCCTACGATTTTGTGGCTTTTGGTGTAGAAACATTAGGCCCGTGGGGTACCAGTGCGTTGTCCTTTTTTAGGGACATAGCAAAAAGGCTGCGACAAACCACTGGTGACCCAAAGGCTGGCAGTTACTTCGCTCAACGGATATCTATCGCCGTTCAGCGAGGTAACGCTGCTAGCATTTTGGGCACCCTGCCACAGGGACCATGTCTTTTTAATGCTTAGTTTTAGTTTTTATTTTTTATTGTTAGTTTAGTTTTTAATTTTTATTGTTAGTTTAGTTTTAATTAATTTTATTGAATTTCATATTATTTAATTATGTATTTACCAATAAATACTAAACAAGTAAAATTAAATAAATTCAACAACATTCACACAGCGCCACCTAGTCCCAAAATCTAGGCTTAACCTGCTATAAGTACCAGACATGACAACGGGTATATTAATGTGAATATTTACTTAAATTATATGCATAAAACACCCAGACTCGTGAACAGAAACAAAATGCCTGTATAAATGTTTGCCTCATCGGGATGCGAACCTGCGCCCCCTGTGCAGAAGATAGCATCACTACCAAGACACCAACAGGGCTATAAAATATAATAATAAAGTAAAACATGTAAACAACGAACATAAGTAGTAAGAATTACTAAATATCTCGAGTAAAATGCTATTCTGAAACACGATAACATTTCTAAGACCAACCAAAACAAAAGTCCTTTTCAAATGGAACAAATATTACAGCTGGAGCTCGTAGTTTCACTTTATATGTGCTAAAGGACTTAACGGCATGGCATTACACGACAAAAGTGCGAAGTAACTTCTAACAGAAGACGGCCTTGTACGAAGGCGACATCCCAAACTGGTCGCTAATACTTAAGGAGCCATTCATCCACTTATGAAAGTTGGTATTTCGAGAATTGTACTCAATGTACATTGTATTGTTGAGAGCATTAACTGGTCACGGTTTTGAGATAATTCCTAAAATAATACAATTCCATTATACTTGTCTCAAGAATTTCAGTCAAATATGGTGTTTGAACTAATTTGTCATACGTTATAGTGTGAATAAGTTTTTTGCACTCGATCACAATTAGGTGACTTTAAAAGATTGTCTAGAGTTTTTATGTCAAGTAAAGTTGCACGAAATATTCACATATTATTTTACTACATTATTTTACTATTGTGAATATTGTACTTTGGTTTGAAGATGAAGATTGAGGGTCGAAGCATTACTCCACGACCCTTCTTCTTCTTCATCGTATTCTCATGGCTGAGGCGCGTAATCGTGGGGTGGGGAGCAGTTTGTGTCACAGGCACTCTCCGTGCGATCTTGCGCCATCCGATGCCTGCAGGGTCGCCTGAGTAGCTACATGAGTACTGTCCGACCTGGTCGGTGAACGCTCTCTGTTTCTTTTCCTTCTCCACGCCACCAGTGATCATAATCATTGCTAGGCTGTCCGGGTATCTCTTAGAACCAAGAACCTGAGAGACCCTCAATCACGAGGAATTGAAGGAAAAAGTTAAGTATTATCACCGCAAAATAATTCTCAAGGAACTTTTAAACGTGGTTTTGTTAATAATTTTCCAAATGAATTGCAGCTTCAATTTGTTACAAAACTAATTCATGTCAAAGTCCTGGCTTAATATCGTGCATAAATCAACAAAGTATGTTAAATTGTCGACGTTAATTCTACAAGAACAGAGTCGATAGTGAAATTAATTCACTTTACAACTAACTAATATTGAGGATGAAGGTTGTAACTTCGCGATAATCCTGGATTTAAGCTCAAACTTTAACTCAAAATATTCGTGAGAGATAGTATGAGACTACTTGGAGAATCTCAGGAACTTTAGTTTTCCTAAAATAATAATTAAATATAGTACTGAAACAAATAGCGATTATATTTTTAAAAGTAATAGTTTCCGAAAGTACGTACAATTCTCCGTTTTTTTTATAATATAGTAACCCCCCCCCACCCCTCTCCCGCTTCCGCTACATAGAAAGAAGTACATATGTCGCTTGCAGTTTGCATAATGCAGGCAGCGTCGTGCGGTCCATCCCGAAATTGTACTTTAATTTAAGAAAATTTCCAACAAGATTCTAAACAGACCCTTAAAAAATTTAACACATGAATGCAAAACAAGCACAATGCTTCTAACACACATTCACGTAACAATATATTTTCACTGCAAACAATGTTCTAATTCCAACTTTCGAGTGTTCACGATCAACTGATTCGCACGTTACACTCATCCAGACGGAGAAACTTTCACGGGTTAATTATTGCCGCTCACTTTATCCTAATCTAATATATTTTACACCTGCCTACATAGAATAGATACGAGAGAGTTTCTCCCATTCTTAGGGGTTTTAAGATTATAGCTATACATACAACCTACCGTAGCTATACATCCTTACTTTCCTTACTAATATTCTAAGTGAGAAAGTGAGTTTGTTTGTTTTTCCTTCACGGCTTGAATAAGCAGCCGATCATTATGAAAATTTGCTTACATGTTGTCAGGGGTACAGAGCCCAACATAGGCAACTTTTTATCCCGTGAAAGTATGTCGTTCCAATGGGAAAATATTTTTACTACTATAGAGGGCGCTGTCTGTATCGGCCAACAGATGGATCCACAAGTCGCACTATGGGTTGTTTTGCTGTCAAACGAAATGAAATGAAATGAAATCATTTATTTCAGAAATTAGACCTTCACAGGCACTTTTTCTTGTCATTTACAACTTGTTTAAATAAAGAAAATAAACTACGTTATATACTACCACCATTTCGAGATTTAAGTCATAAAATTAACGCGAGCGAACGCCGCGGGGAAAACTACATAGTACTACATATAATACGCTCTAATCACCTTCGACTGAAGGGAGACCCATTTCCCAGCAGTGGGATGATTATGGGTTGATATGATGATGATGATACTACATATAAATCGCTTTGTCCTAAAATCACAGACTGTCTGAGCAATCAATGTACTTGGAGGTAGTGCGGTGTAACGTAGGCATCCTTTAAGAAAATATTTTTCGAAATATCCACACACTCAAAAGAAGTTGCGCAGGTTCTTCTAGTCCTACAGATGATAATTTTATCCATCTTAACAAAATATTTTACAAAATAAAATTAAAAAGAGAGCTGATAAGCACTTAACTAACACCGTAGTCGTGCCCTGACGGAAGGAAGCTCTATAAAATTTTATTAAATTCCAATCACGATCTTAGAAAGACTCTAATATTGCTATAAAAGCAGTCAAGAACGTGTCCCAGGTAAGTTCCGAGTTCCCTGGATAGTTACCTGGAGTTGCAGAATTTAATCTACACTTTTGCACTAAATAAAAATGTGAAGTCTGTTAGTTTGTTGGATCGTCGATCATATATAAAATCAATTTATCGATCAAACAAGTTTTATTTTTAAACTACTACCGTCTGTGTTCAAGGCTTTTCATTTTTTTTTTAATACCTTCACGTTTAAAATAAATATATTCACGCTACCTGATCCCAAATTAATAGCTTATGTCTGCTTGTATTATGGCTACCAGATAACGAATATAATCATTGTAAATACTTACTTATAATACATACAAAATAGCCAGACTCGAGAAAAAATACAACAAAAAATAATCGTGGTTTCGAACCAGATATCCCAAAGTGCAAATTCTTATATCCTAGATAAAATTACCATGCTTAAAGCTATAGTATTGAAGGCTCCTCCGTCTGTCTGGTACATCAATGAAAAATGTTGCACGAACAAGAAAACGCAGACTTGTTCCTCGGGTCAACGAGTACTTATTCCATAATTTTTTATAAGTACCTATCTTATTGACTCATGTTTTTGTTTTTCTTTTCAGACGCCGTCCTTTGTTATGCAAACTCACTTGACATGTTTGTGACAGAAATTGGGCGGGATCAGTTGGATTCCACTTAATGGATTTCTGTTGTAATTTTATTGGATCGTTCGACGTTTTAGGGATAAGATTGTACAAAGTTATTCTTTTAGTAAGAAATACGGTGCGCGCCTCCCCCGAGACGGGGATGGGAGGGTCTTTATGAATAAAAGTGTTCTGCCTTATTTTACGAAATAAGCACATGCATAATAATGTTGTTTATTTCACTTTGTACAACACTAAGATTAGATTACTAGGCCCGGATTGACGGATACAGCCGGAACTAAAAACACTTAAAATTTGTAGACACGGTAAAAAAACATCAGAACATTTTTATATACATTAGCACATAATAGAGTTCGAGAAAAATAATTTCGGAATTTTTAAATCAGAATGTCGGGATACCGAGGAAAGTAAAGAAAAATCCTCTCGAGTCATAACGAGGGCCGTCATTTCGTTTGCTTTTTTGATATAATTTCTTTTGAAGCGCATCACTAATAGTAT
The DNA here is from genome assembly GCA_905163395.2 of Endotricha flammealis. Lineage (NCBI taxonomy): Eukaryota > Metazoa > Arthropoda > Insecta > Lepidoptera > Pyralidae > Endotricha > Endotricha flammealis. The sequence continues at coordinate 329,596 of LR990867.1, forward strand.
AATAATTACACTTTTAAACATTTTCATTTAATTAGAAAAAATACGAATAAAATTTTATCATACAAAGAGAACGTCACAATCGAGACAAACAGACTTAATTCTTGCACATGAATCACCTCGCGCGGGATTCAAACCCGCCGCGGCTCTTGGAATAAAGTAACCACTCGACCACCAGGTCTGGCAATTAATTAAGATGAGCTGGGCCTAACCTGTCACATTAAGCCAATCTCATTATTATCGCGGCTGTCAGCCCCCTCGGGCATAAATAAGCTGGTCTTATCGCGCTAATCCGAGCATAAGACTACGTTAATTACTCGAGACGTTCGTGTCTCCGAAACAGTGCTTGATGCATACAAACGGTGTGAACGCAACGCAACATGCTCCATTTGCTTAACTATGTAGGTATGTCTATTTCATTAAAATAAATAAATAGGGACAAATCACACAGATTGAGCTAGCCCCAAAGTAAGTTCGAACTTGTGTTATGGGATACTAGGTCAATGATTCTATATTTTATCTCAAATATAGATTAAGATACAAATCCAAGACTCAGGCCAATCAGAAAAAGTTCGTTTTTCATCATGGCCCGACCAGGATTCGAGCCCGGGATCTCTTAGGTGGCTGGCATGGTAACCATTACGCCACGGTGGTCGTCATTGTTTTAGATTTGTCCTTTTTTGGAAATCAAATAAAAAAATAATAAAAAAAATGAATTAGGTACGTACACAATTTATCCAACACACGCCACAAATTAAGCTAGGCTGCTTGTGTTATGGGTATCAGACAACGGGTGTATTAATGTAAATATATACTTACGATACATAGAAAACACACAGACTCGAAAACAAAACACAAATGCCATCACAAATATTTTCTCCGAGTGGGAATCGAAACCTCTCTGATACCAAAGCTGTCAAAAAGAGAAGATTTATTTTAGACTTGTCCTTTAGTTAGGAACATGAATGTTTTACATTATTATTATGTAAAACATATAAATCTGAGAAAAAAGGAAGCATTAAATAGGGTGATCGATGAGGTAGTAATTAGGTATCGCAAAAGTCGTTTTTCTTTGCCTGCCCCCCATCCTTCTAGTCTAGTAGGATCTAGCTTCGATCGACTTCTCCTTTGACTACGACCAACTGCGTTCTGTAATTTCATCAGTCGTCACAAAAAAATGAAACTATGTTCGCATATGAGCTGAAGAACGCAGAAACAAAACAGCTTTGTTTTAATCTATATTGTTAGTGTTTTGTACGTATCTTAATATTATTTACTAGCTGTGTGGTTATCGAAAATACTATCGCGATTAGAATAATAATTTTCCCCGTTTTTGCAACATTTTTCACTGATGCTTCGCTTTTATTGATCGCAGCGTAATGTTATAAGCCTTCTAGCTCCTAGCTTAAAGCCTTCTTAGACAAATGGACTATCCAACACAAAAATAATTTTTCAATTCGAACCAGTAGTTCCTGAGATTCGTACAAACAAACAAACTCAACTTCAGCTTTATAATATTAGTATAGATTTGGCTTGCCAACAATTTTTTTCTATTGTAACTTATACTATGTAGTACTATCTATTATTTATTTTGTGCTTATACTAATTTACTTACAGACTAGTACAACATGCGCAATAACGGGTTAGTAAATTTTATTTTGTATTTACCTAGTCTTGCCATAAATATTGTAGAAGAGTTTTTTATTATTTTTCAATTGCAAATAACATTTATTACTTTTACAATGTGTTGGTTTAATACATAACTATAAAACAATTTAAAATATAAAGGTTTATTCGAAGTGGTCTCCATTGGCTGCAATACAGTCCTTTAAACGTTGAGGCCAGTTATCAATAGAAACACGCACTCTTTCCATGGGAAAATTCTTCACTGCCAATCGTATGGATTGTTTTAGGGACTCCAAATTATCATGACGTTTAGAGCAAGCCGTACTCTCTAAAACGCACCATAAATCATAATCCAGCGGATTAAGATCGGTACTAGACGACGCCCAGTCTTCAGCTCTGATGAAGTCGGAAACGTTCAATTCCAACCAAGACTGCGTGGACCGAGCTTTGTGCTTCGGCGACGAGTCTTGCTGGAAGGACCATTCTTGGTTATTGAACATGGTGTTGTTAAGGGGATTAACTACCTTCTCAAGAATGGTATCTTGATACACTTGTGCCGATGCTTTGATACCTTTTTCACAAAAGTATGGCTCAGTCACTCCTTCATAGCTAACACCCCACCAAACCATCACTGAAGTCGGGTAATGCCCACGTTGCACTCTGTCGACTAATTGGGAAGCTTCCTTAGAGCTTTGAGCATAAATACGGTCATTTTGTTTGTTAAAATGTAGCTCAATTGTAAAAAAAAATCTCATCCGTAAAAAAATTTTTCTGTGACCTTCCTTTGCGTACCGCTTCAGTAGTTTTTTCGATTTTACTACCCTATTCTTTTTTAAATTATCAGTTAAGAAATGACCAGTACGTCTCTTATAGGCTGCAAGTCCTAAGTCATCTTTTAAAATACGCGACATGGTTCTAGGTGCTATCTTCATCTCCCGAGCTAAAATCTTTTGCTTTCGGACAGAATTTCTTCGAATTCTTTCCCTTACTGCTTTGACCACCTTTTTCGTACGAACACTACGTGGACGGCCAGATCTTTTTCTGTCACAAACAGAGGAGCTCTCATTGTACCTATTAATAGCCAGGTACACAAACATTTTACTAATACCAAGCGTATGGAGAGTTTTAAAAATTGCACTTGGCTCCATACCTGCTTTGTGAAATGCAATCACAGCGATTCGGTTCTCTTTATCACCCCACTCTATTTTAATATCGCAAAATATTGTACAATGTATTGGCGCCAAAATAAGAAAAGACAATGAAAAATCATATAAAAATGACAGATTCCAAATTCAAATGTAATATTTTGTTTACTTTTAGTTGTAACAGTATTTATGGCCAGACTAAGTATATCCATGACTCTCAGCTGACAGAATCACCCTAAACTCCCTTCCATCATAAGCATTTATAATGACTGCATATATTGACGCAAGATATTTGCGACTTGCGTCATACCCTAGGGGTGACGCACGTCTGACATTGACAGCGGTGGGAGGTTGCACAACAGATAATAAAGAGATTTAGTTGTCACCTCTTATGTACTCTCCGTTTACATTTATTGTGCCTCTGACAGATGTATCATACAGGTTTGAAACACTCCAAATAAGTGTCACAGAAATAATTCTGTAGCAGAATAAGGTGTGAGCCGACATGTCTATGACTGTCATGGACTGCTCGAGCTGTTAGCCATTGATCAACACATATGGACTGCTCTTATTTTGAGTGTTTTAAACTTGTTTAATACATCTGTCAGAGGTAAAATAATTGTGAACTGAAAATACTCTCTGTATTACCATATAAAATAGGAGCGAATGACGTCCAAGGGCTATCCTCGGATTACATTTTGTTATAGATTACGATAATTTTCTATTGAGTTAATTTTATATAACACAAGCTTTCCCCGCGGCTTCGCTCGCGTTAATTTTATGACATAGATCTTGTTTGACAACAAAACAACCCATAGCGCGACTTGTGGCGCCATCTGTTGGCCGATACACTAAAATTATTTTCCCATTAGAACGACATACTTTCACGGGATAAAAAGTAGTCTATGTTGGGCTCTGTACCCCTAACAATATGTATGCCAATTTTTATAATGATCGGCTGCTTAGTCAAGCCGTGAAGGAATAACAAACAAACAAGCTCACTTTCTCATTTATAATATTAAGTAAAGATTACAATTACAATAGAGTTTCATAAACCGTTACATAGGTCAATTCATGTGACAATCATGTGTGACTAACAAAGAGTTTAATGTAACATGAAACGCGATACTGTGGCGATACTGACGCGTGGAAAATTAGTTATTTTTGGACAAGTTCTAAAAAATACTGTTCTATTTTTATGCATGTTTAAATAAAACATTATTGACTTCATGTACACTCATTTTATAAAATTATTACCTACTCCGCTAAACTCCGCTATGCGACCAAATCATCTATAAGAGGCCATTACAAGCATTACGCTCCGCAGTCGGCGCTATCTGTGCATTTTTCTCAGTTGAAACTACATTCAATGCTCTAAATCGATTTACTCTAGAAAAGAGTTTATAGATAAGCTTCAACATTCTAAATAGCACGTTTTATCTTACTAAAAACGTATTATTACTTGTACAAAAATATTTAAAATAATGTACAAAAAACCTGTTTTTTTGCTCATCATGATCATCATCTCAATTGCAAGAAGTTTACAGTTTTTTTACTCATTTTATAAATGTTGTAGGTACGAAAGTAATTTTGTTAAAGGCTTCGTTTGCGTGCATCCCGCTTTCCCATGGGAATTTCAAAAAATCATGTTTGGTTGCCTACGTCATACAGAACCGGAATGTGGTTGCACCAGGCAACCCGCTTGTTTGTTTAAAGAAATATAAAAAAATATAGGTACTTACTTACGTATTGACGTAACTCATTTTTTCACATGTTCTTGTTTAGAAATGAATGATAAAATAAAATACACCTGAAAATAAAAATAAAAATTGCTATAATATTTTTTTATAAAGTGTTCTCATGCACACCGAGCTTACGGGCTTTTATTAAAGCCATTAGAAGCTCGTTATGCGACCGATGATTAGCATGCATACGCCTTGTCCCATTTCCGCTTGTAAAAAAAGGACTCCATTCACTTTACCAGTCAAAATAGTTTTCTTACTTTTTTCGACTGCGTCAAGTGGCTACCAATGGTCGGCTAACAAAAGCAGGTCAAAGAGATTAATTGAAATTAGTGCAGTGGTTACAGGATTTAATAAGCTCTGTAGCGCCACTATGTTAGTTATGACCAGTTATACAACGTACTGCGGGAATGGAAAGAAATATGGAAATAAATAATAATATTAATTTATGAATTCAGAAATCTTAAAAAAAAATGTATAAACCTACGTTTTCACAGAGTAATATACAAAGCGACAAAGACAGATCCCGGCTATATTTCAGCGGCAGATCTGGAGATTACCAGGCGTGCCGCATCAATATTCATGTCGCACCGCCTATCATGCACCCGCCGAGTCGACAGTCTGTCGCACCTGCCAGTTATCGGAACGCTAAATGTGCACGTGACTGAACGACACGACAGCCGCGAACTCGAAAACAGACTTATCTGCACATCATACGGGGGATGTTAAACACCTCTCAAGATTATGACGATGATTTGAAAGTTTAGATAGGTTGGAAGCGGAATGGCACTTTAATTTCGTGTTATACCGAGATCCTACAGTTAGATGCAGGTATCTGTTTTTTCAATGAAACTTAGTTTAAATTGATGATGAGTAAGAATGTTTGAAAAAAGATACCTGCAGAATCTAGCGGTAGTATCTTAGGTCTCTCTCTGGTGAAAATGTAAGTTTATGTTGGGTAACCAATCTTCACTTGTGTTCGAATCGGCGAATTTACCCCTATCATAGAATATCGACGTTAAGCAGTCGAATTTGACCATTTCTTAATATTCTCTACCATATCAAATATAATATCCCTCTCCAAATGTTGTAGACATTCATAGATCTACGTGAGTAGTGGTGCTCATAGTCGATGGTAATTGACAGCCGCAGCTGACGCACCCTCCCCTCGACCCACCTCCCCTCCGCAAACTCAGCTCTTCCAAAGGAAAGCTTCATTTTGTTTATATCATACTGTAGGCAGACAAGCAAACGGATCACCCAATGGAAAATGGTTTCTGCCGCCTATAAACATTATTAATTCCAAAGGGTATATAGTTGCATCTCTTTCCCTCACAGACTATAGCAACAAATATGATAAAATCTAATTTCCGAATTCCAAGAAGTATTTTAATCTTAAACTATGATGGTATTGTATAAAAGTAATTTAGTTCTATGAAATCGTGATAAATTTAGTATTTTCACAGAAGAAAACTTTCGAGTTGCTACTTCATTTTAGTCACGAGGCTGCTCAAAAAGGTTTTCTTAGTAACATAATATTTCACTAGTAAATCGATTCGGCAAGGGTTCTTAAATATTAAACAGCGTCGGACCTAATAATACGTGGACTTTTGAGTATTTTTAACCGGTGCCCTCGTCTCTGGAGCCGTATTAAAATGAGCCCTCGACAAAATTAATTTCGTTCAGACTCACTTTGACCGTCCAAAATGACGCCTAAAATAACTCTAGCCCGAAAATTCTACTTATTCGAAATTAGCCACTTATCCTCTAAATCTTGAAATTATCGCAAAAATTGGCAAAAAGCAACTTCGGTTGTAATTTTCGCGTTTTTTTTTATCACTTTCCCGGAGTATTTTTATGTGGAAAGTTAAATAAGTTGAGTCGACGTGGAATGTCTCCGTTGTTTGTATGAAATGTCGCGAAAGAGAGAATTGTATGGAACTGTATTCGTAATTGCCGAATATACAGGAGGCGGCGAGCTGATTGCATTTACCAACTAGCTTTTAAGAATATCCTCGTAGTCGAGATGAAATGAATATATTCATTTTGATCTTTGACCTGCATTACCTTTATACCTTGGTATGTGTACTGAAGTTTGTGTACTTACTATAATCAAAGAGAAAAATATTACTGATAGAAAAGAGTGTGAGTGAAATAAGTATTTGTTTAAAAATACTATAATTATAATTCCTTAACTAAGTAGGTACTTTATTTATTTTCAGAACACACGTCATCACCTTCTGTCCCCACGATTATTTCGTCGTTAAAGTCATTAAAATATCGTAGTGGACCCCTTTAGTATAGTCAATACCGTATCAAATTGAATATAATCAATATACGGCGATTAAAAGGCATTGAATCGGTTTTTTACATTATTTCTTGTCGTCAATAGTCATTCGGATATGCATGGTAGATAGAAAAAATATCAAACATTGTAAAAGACGTGTCTAAGTGTTCGCAAGAGTCAACAGAATAAATAAACTTTTATTTGATTTTTTTTTTTTTCATCATAAATTACAATTAGTGTAGCATTTGATTTTAGATAAAGCTAGATAAACTCATGGAAACTAAGAAAATCTTTTTCAGTTTGCACTCCATAAATAAGTCACAACAACGTCCTTTAACACGACCTCACGTCACTGACGTCACTCATGTGCAGTGCTGTCTGCACGTTCGTCGTGTCATGCCTTGTGACGTCACTAGTCTGACGTCAAAGGCATCACAATGTCGATCGTCAGCTCAGCGTTTCGGGAACACGCTGTATATTTGGGTGCTGGAGCGAATAAAACCACATCGATATGTAATATGGAGCTGTGACATGACACTTTAAAATGTATATGGTATACAAGTAGGTAGTATATTATTATGTAATGTAATTTAAAAAAAAAACTTGTAATTTTTTATGTAAATTCTGTTATTATCATCTTTTATTTTGTACACTTTTAAAAGAGCAAGTGCTTAGTTTCTTGCCAGCACTTCTTAAACTGTTGGTAGGAAAAAATTGTGACGATTCGAAAGAGCTTGTAATGGGCCAAATTAGGCCTATTTAAATAAACAAAAAAAACTCTTTTATCTTTAACACAGGCAATAAAACAGTTTTTTTTTGCATTTCGATGCAAATATAATATATTTTAAACTGTTCAGTAAATAAAAACTTAAATGTAACTAAAATAACTTTTATATGATAACACTTTATAAATAAAAACTAGCTTCCACCCGCGGCTTCGCCCGCGTGGCCTAGTAATAATTAGCATATCTTTCTTCAGAAACAAATTCCGGTCCGGCACGGCCCGGTACAGTACGGTTCCATCCGGTCCGATCAGGTCCGGTCCGTTCCGGTCGGTTCGGACCTTATAAGGACCCTGCATGCCAAATTTGGAATCTCTAGACCCAGCGGTTTGGGCTGTGCGTCCACTCGCAACTTCGTTTGCGTATATCTCGCTTTCTTTTCGCTTGGGAATTTTGAAAAATCCTTTCTTAGTACATCCCCAGATGTCGTAAGGAACCTACATGTCAAATTTAATATACAGTCGCAACTTTGTTTGCTTATATCTCAGTTTCCCGTGGGAATTTCGAAAAATCCTTTCTTAGTACGCCCCTAGACGTCGTAAGGAACCTACAGTCCAAATTTGGAATCTCCAGACCCATTGGTTTGGGCTGTGCGTTGATATATAGTTAAGTCAGTCAGTCCGGGCTTTGAATTTTATCTATTAAAAAAAATCCGGTCCGGTCCGGTTCGGTCCGGTCGGTCTGGACCTTATAAGGATCCTACATGTCAAATTTGGCATCTCTAGACCCAGCGGTTTGGGCTGTGCGTCCCCTCGCGAATTTGTATGCGTATATCTCGCTTTCCCGTGGGAATTTTGAAAAATCCTTTCTTAGTACATCTCTAGACGTCGTAAGGAACCTACATGTCAAATTTGGAATCTATAGACCCAGCAGTTTGGGCTGTGCGTTGATATACCCTCGCAACTTTGTTTGCGTATATCTCGGTTTCCCGTAGGAATTTTGAAAAATCCTTTCTTAGTACACCCCTAGACGTCGTAAGGAACCTACAGTCCAAATTTGGAATCTCTAGACCCATTGGTTTGGGCTGTGCGTTGATATATAGTTAAGTCAGTCAGTCAGTCAGGACTTTGAATTTTATCTATGAGAAAAAATCCGGTCCGGTCCGGTTCGATTCGGTCCGGCACGGCCCGGTACGGTACGGTTCCTTCCAGACCGATCAGGACTGAGCCGTTCCGGTCCGGTCCGGTCCGTTCCGGTCCGTTACGGTCCGGTCCGGTCCGGTCGGTCTGGACCTTATAAGGACCCTACATGTCAAATTTGGCATCTCTAGACCCAGCGGTTTGGGCTGTGCGTCCCCTCGCAACTTCGTATGCGTATATCTCGCTTTCCCGTGGGAATTTTGAAAAATCCTTTCTTAGTACATCCCTAGACGTCGTAAGGAACCTACATGCCAAATTTGGAATTTCTAGACCCAGTGGTTTGGGCTGTGCGTTGATATACCCTCGCAACTTCGTTTGCGTATATCTCGGTTTCCCGTAGGAATTTTGAAAAATCCTTTCTTAGTACACCCCTAGACGTCGTAAGGAACCTACAGTCCAAATTTGGAATCTCTAGACCCACCGCTTTGGGCTGTGCGTTGATATATAGTTAAGTCAGTCAGGACTTTGAATTTTATATATATAGACTAGCTTCCGCCCGCGGCTTCGCCCGCGTGGCCTAGTAACAATTAGCATATCTTTCTCTCTTTATCTTTCAATTAGCATATCTAGCTTTCCCATGGCAATTTTGAAAAATCGTTTCTTAGTACATCCCTAGACGTCGTAAGGAACCTACATGCCAAATTTGATATACCCTCGCAACTTCGTTTGCGTATATCTCGGTTTCCCGTGGGAATTTTGAAATATCCTTTCTTAATACACGCCTAGACGTCGCCGTCGTAAGGAACCTACAGTTCAAATTTGGAATCTCTAGACCCACCGGTTTGGGCCGTGCGGTGATATATAGTTAAGTCAGTTAGGACTTTGAATTTTATATATAGTCCGGTCCGATCAGGTCCAGTCGGTCCGGTCCGGTCCTGATAAGGAACCTACATACCAATTAGCATAATTATATTTCTGCAGAAAAAAAAACCGGCACGGTCCGGTACGGTGCGGTTCCTTCCGGACCGGTCGGTCCAAAGTCCGAACCTTATAAGGAACCCTGCATGCCAAATTTGGAATCTCTAGACCCAGCGGTTTGGGCTGTGCGTCCCCTCGCAATTTCGTTTGCGTATATCTCGCTTTCCCGTGAGAATGTTGAAAAATCCTTTCTTAGTACATTCCTAGACGTCGTAAGGAACCTACATGCCAAATTTGATATACCCTCGCAACTTCGTTTGCTTATATCTTGGTTTCCCGTGGGAATTTTGAAAAATCCTTTCTTAGTACACCCCTAGACGTCGTAAGGAACCTACAGTCCAAATTTGGAATCTCTAGACCCATTGGTTTGGGCTGTGCGTTGATATATAGTTAAGTCAGTCAGTCAGTCAGTCAGGACTTTGAATTTTATCTATGAAAAAAAATCCGGTCCGGTCCGGTTCGATTCGGTCCGGCACGGCCCGGTACGGTGCGGTTCCTTCCAGACCGATCAGGTCTGATCCGTTCCGGTCCGGTCCGGTCCGGTCGGTCTGGACCTTATAAGGACCCTACATGTCAAATTTGGCATCTCTAGACCCATCGGTTTGGGCTGTGCATCCCCTCGCAACTTCGTATGCGTATATCTCGCTTTCCCGAGGGAATTTTGAAAAATTCTTTCTTAGTACATCTCTAGACGTCGTAAGGAACCTACATGCCAAATTTGGAATCTCTAGACCCAGCGGTTTGGGCTGTGCGTTGATATATCCTCGCAACTTCGTTTGCGTATATCTCGGTTTCCCGTAGGAATTTTGAAAAATCCTTTCTTAGTACACCCCTAGACGTCGTAATTAACCTACAGTCCAAATTTGGAATCTCTAGACTTACCGGTTTGGGCTGTGCGTTGATATATAGTTAAGTCAGTCAGTCAGTCAGTCAGGACTTTGAATTTTATATTATAGATTAGCTGATTAATCTTAACAAAAGCTCAAAAATATTCGGGTTTGATGGCTGCTCCCCTGCGTTACCGGGTAGGCCATCGTGCCCAATCAAACGTATACGTAAACAATGAATTTAACATAAGCCCGAAAGCATTTCAATAGTATATAGGCGTGTACGCACGACCGAACACGAACATGGTGAACATCGAACACGAACACTTTGTTCGCACGTGCGTACCACTAACGAACATCAAACAATTTGTTCGTCAAAAGTGTTCGTGTCGATCCAATTTGGTTGTTCTGTGTGGACAGTGTTCTCAGCATGACCGAACAAGAACATTGTTAACTCGAACATCGAACCAAAAGATTAAGGCTTTAGCCTCTTTTGTTCGACACCATGTTCTTGTTTGGTCGTAAGTGGTTGCACGCGATCACAAGTAGAACTATGTTTGTAGGTGTTCATGTTCGCATTGCTAATTTACGTCCACACGTGCGAACCACATGTTCCGTGTTCGTGTTCGATGTTCACCATGTTCGTGTTCGGTCGTGCGTACACGCCTTATTACAATGGGTGTTTTAGCCATTATAAAACTGTTACCGCCTTCACTACGTGGAGGTACTCCCAGCTATGTTATTCATTTTATTTAATTTTATTTGTCGTGTTCTGATTAAAAATTTATAAGCAGGGTCACTCCCACAATTAATACGATTCTAAAGACGCCTTTGAAGCTAAAATCCTTCAAGCCGTTTAGGCTACAGAGAGAGCAATCTTCGAATTTGGCGCCAAAAATCCGCCATTTTGTTTTTTTAAATATTTTTATATACCCAGTGTCACTCTCACAGTAAACACAAATCTAACGACACCTCTCAAGCTAAAATCCATCGAGTCGTTCAGGCTGCAGAGCGTGCCAAACAATTATACATACATACATACATACATACATACTCTCGATAAACATAACCCTCCTTCTGGTGCAGTCGGGTAAGGTTCCTTCCAGACCGATCAGGTCTGATCCGTTCCGGTCCGGTCCGGTCCGGTCGGTCTGGACCTTATAAGGACTCTACATGTCAAATTTGGCATCCATAGACCCAGCGGTTTGGGCTGTGCGTCCCCTCGCAACTTCGTATGCGTATATCTCGCTTTTCCGTGGGAATTTTGAATAATCATTTCTTAGTATGTACATCCCTAGACGTCGTAAGGAACCTACATGCCAAACTTGGAACCTCTAGACCCAGCGGTTTGGGCTGTGCTTTGATATACCCTCGCAACTTCGTTTGCGTATATCTCGGTTTCCCGTAGGAATTTTGAAAAATCCTTTTTTCGTACACCCCTAGACATCGTAAGGACTACAGTCCAAATTTGAAATCTCTAGACCCATTGGTTTGGGCTGTGCGTTGATATATAGTTAAGTCAGTCAGTCAGTCAGTCAGGACTTTGAATTTTATCTATGAAAAAAAAATCCGGTCCGGTCCGGTTCGATTCGGTCCGGCACGGCCCGGTACGGTGCGGTTCCTTCCAGACCGATCAGGTCTGATCCGTTCCGGTCCGGTCCGGTCCGGTCCGGTCCGTTCCGGTCCGGTCCGGTCCGGTCGGTCTGGACCTTATAAGGACCCTACATGTCAAATTTGGCATCTCTAGACCCAGCGGTTTGGGCTGTGCGTCCTCTCGCAATTTCGTATGCGTATGTCTCGCTTTCTCGTGGGACTTTTGTAAAATCCTTTCTTAGTACATCCCTAGACGTCGTAAGGAACCTATATGCCAAATTTAGAATCTCTAGACGCAGCGGTTTTGGCTGTGCGTTGATACACCCTCGCAACTTCGTTTGCGTATATCTCGGTTTCCCGTAGGAATTTTGAAAAATCCTTTCTTAGTACACCCTTAGACGTCGTAAGGAACTTACAGTCCAAATTTGGAGTCTCTAGACCAACCGGTTTGGGCTGTGCGTTGATATATAGTTAAGTCAGTCAGTCAGTCAGTCAGGACTTAGAATTTTATATATTTAGATGACAAAAAAACCGGTCCGGTCCGGTTCGATCCGGTCCGGCACGGCCCGGTACGGTGCGGTTCCTTCCAGACCGATCAGGTCTGATGCGTTCCGGTCCGGTCCGGTCCGTTCCGGTCCGGTCCGGTCCGGTCGGTCTGGACCTTATAAGGACCCTACATGACAAATTTGGCATCTCTAGACCCAGCGGTTTAGGTTGTGCGTCCCCTCTCAACTTCGTTTGCGTATATCTCGCTTTCCCGTGGGAATTTTGAAAAATCCTTTCTTAGTACATCCCTAGACGTCGTAAAGAACCTACATGCCAAATTTGGAATCTCTAGACGCAGCGGTTTTGGCTGTGCGTTGATACACCCTCGCAACTTCGTATGCGTATATCTCGGTTTCCCGTAGGAATTTTGAAAAATCCTTTCTTAGTACACCCCTAGACGTCGTAAGGAACCTACAGTCCAAATTTGGAGTCTCTAGACTCACCGGTTTGGGCTGTGCGTTGATATATAGTTAAGTCAGTCAGTCAGGACTTTGAATTTTATATATATAGATAACAGCAATTTAAAAAATTCCTTTGAAGTAGAATCTAAAATTTCATACAGATTTTTACGTTCAAAGTTAAGCTGGCATGTTAATTTAAACAGAGTAAAAATAACATGTGTGTATTTATAACTAAGCAATTTCTATTTAATTTCTATATTATTACTCGCTTAATTTAAATGATTATTTTTACACATCTAAGCAGGCAAATGACCTCATTCCCAACTAATAATGATGATATTGTGTTCCTTTAATCCTTTTTCAGAGACAGATCGCAGATGATTCTTAGAAGGTATTTCTGAAACAATCAAAATGGTCACTGCGAAAAGAAAATGGCGAAAGTATTTAGAAATTAGATTAGACCCTAGTCAAATTAACTACCTTTTCATGTTAAAAAAAAGAAGATAATTTACTTTTTGGTTTCAAATTTAAAGTAAAGAACCCTCTAGAACCCACACACCGCAGTCAAGACAAAGAAAAACATCATTGTGGGGGTCGCCCGGCGCCCTGGATGCCGGTCCATTAATCACGGCGTCACGTCAACGTGACGGGCCGTGAATATTGATCACGGGACACGCTAGTGGCACACGAGCATTTGGCCGCACAGAAACGACACTTCATAAAGCAATATAATTTAAGCCCTTAAAATTATAGCCCTATAATAGTTTTAGAAGTGTTAGAGCATTTATGAATTACCTAACTCAATCGGGGAAGTACTACCCAAGGCGTGAATCAACAATGCGTTTTGTTGGGTAAGTACCGGCACTTGTAGTAATTGTATGGTCATTTTGCTATTGTTTCCGAAATGGTCGAATTACACAAATCATTAATTACGATTTTACTTGAGTAAAAGTATTGAATTTTTGAATCTTGTTTCTTTTGTAGCGGGCAACGCATTAGTAGCACATCTAAATATTGCATTCTCAATCTAAAAATTAATAGTACTTAGCGTTATTAAAAATTCTATGAAAATCAATAAGATACAACTAGGTCCAACATGGAATCCAGTAATTCACGTGTCTAAAACAATGCCAGTGTAGAAACAGACTGTTCACTTCACCACTCTTCCTCTTGAAAATCTATCTTTATTCAAAAACGTAAAAAAATTGACATTTATATTCAAAAACAAAAGAAACATGCGCCCGAAATGGAAAGACACCTCTGCACGATAAAATATTTACATGTTTGTAACTCGCACGATCTCCCTCTTCATTGAAAAGTAGCAACTTTTAGCCGGACACGAGTCCCGTGTACGTCATCCGACAAAGTGGAAGCTTAATAGATTGCTCCTTTTTCAGCTGCACTGGAGTTTACAGGATGAAAATATACTTTAAGGGATAATAAAGTGGTCTGAGTTTGGGGAACTTTTAAAATTGGTTCTTGGATTTCGATTTTGCTATGTTGAAACTTCTAAAAGGATTTTCCAAGCGTGTAGTTTATAGAAAAAGTTCAAAAATGTGCTCTAATAATATATTTTATTGCTAGAAGACAGAAAACGACAAGAAAGAGCACAATGACTGGTTTAAAATGACTCCACTCCACCGTATGAATGGATACACATGTATTTGAAAAATAAGGTGGCTCTATCAGTGGGCGAAAGAAAATGGAAACACAAATATTTGGAAAATGAAAGCTCTATCAGTGACCTCGTCCTTCAGAAGGAAAAAAAGAAGTTCCCTGCTACTAATTTCCCTATAGGATCCTCTTGTCTTGTTCCTGTTTTTGTCGTGCGGGTTCTCTGCAAATAAGCATCTGATGTGCCCTTTTTGAGTGCGAAGAGTGGTCCGGATTTTCACTCTAGCCATCCTAATTCCTCCAACCCATAGGATCATAAACGTGTTGTTCTGTTAAGATATTATATTGGAAAGTGAAATTACACTCAGTCCAGCTGCTCCCAATCATTCCCCTAATTGTTTGTCTATAATTGACGTAATAACAAATAATCCAACTTGTGTCAAATTTCTAAATTATAACAATTCACAATGACACTTAAACAATAATCAGAATAAGCCTGATTGATTGAATGAACAATTCAATCAACCGACAATCAATCAATCGAGATTAAGGGCGTGTCAACTGAAAAATATGCGTATCAAAAATTCCATTAGAGAATATTTCCGCTTGTAAGTGCTCGAGCCTCTAGGTTCGCCGGTCATTTGATGCCTTGAAAAAGAGAGTTAATATAGTAAACCACATAGGAAAGAATGTTTACTGGAATTGTATAATATTCACAAAAACATTTTTAATCCTAAAAGGGCGACATCTGTTTACCACCGCAGTACAAAAAAGTGTGGAAAGAAAAACTCAAATTAAGGATAAGAATTTTCCACCGTATTTTCGGAAAAAAGGAAGCTCCAACTGTTAAGTGAGTTGTCTCACTGTCGTCTTCGATAACCTTAGATTTAAATCTAGATAGATTGACATAGAGAATTCTTTGCCTAGGAATTCTTTACCAAGGGCACAGTATAGAAACAGTAAGTCATCTTCATAATATATCATACTACTGCAGTCAAGGAGACTTGGTCAGGATTGTCATATTAGTTAAATCCTGACAGCGAACGATTTCAGCACATCTAAAGACAAAGGTATCATGATTACATAATGAATAGCATGTATGACGCAGTCTTTTAATAGTGGTCAAACCTAAGAATTAGGCTGGCGAGACCGAAGTACCATTCTCTCGCAGAATATTTGTCTTGAAACTTTTTACCTTTTGGAAACTAAGTCATACTTTTCTTTCCATGCCCTTTTTCCTCTATTTCTTAAAGGAATCTTAGTTATTTATTACTTTCTTGGTTCTTATTTTAGAGTAGCGGTTATACATGAGCAATAATAATTGCTTCCCAAGAAGTAACTCAATTTTCTTTTGTGTCCTTCATAACAAAAATGAATACTTCTCAGTTCTCACTCAACCGGGCATTCACGTCGAAAGTGTTAGTAGGATAAAAAAACATTTAAAAATGCAAAAGTATTTCTTGTAAATCTATTTGCAATAACATTTTATTTTATAAAAATTTTCACACATTCCCGTCGCTGATTCTCATTGTCAGAATCAACAACGGCGACTTCAGATTGACAAAAAGCAATGAAGCTTATTGACGTCCTTGAGGAGAAACTACAGTGGCCCAATTATGCTTACAAAAGATGATGTCGTTTTGATGTAAATATGATGTTGATCCCAACTTGATATATAATATTAGATACAAGCATTAATACAAAAAGTTTGATATGTCAAGATGACATCAAAACGACATCATAATTTCTAAGCTTAATTTAATCAGAAAGAAAATAGACGGAGTTGGATTGAGAGGACTTCTTATTTTGTACATATACTGTGTCCTGGATTTTGCATCCGAAAACCAAGAGTCGAAACACTTACGCTAAATCTATTTGTCTCGATATCTCACTGCAAATCGAAGTTATTTATCAGTGTACGAGCTCCCTCGGTGTGTTCTTGAGAAATGATTCAAATTTTGATTTTTGAAATCTCTTTGAATCCAAACCGGGGAGGCCATTAATTTTGTTAAACTACTACATAAATATCGTCGACTGTGATCCCTGAGGTATTTACATATTATAACTATGAAATATTTTTAGAAAAATCTGAATGGATGTTTGAATCATCTTTCTCTGAAGGTAGAAGGTAGGTAGGTACAATTTTAATGTTTGTTCATTTAAAAAAATAAATAAAAAATACATTTATTTTACAAGTAGATTTACAGGATACATTAAACACATTTGCACGTCAATTTTTTTTAATCGACACTTTGACGTAAACGGCCTATTGAGAAGAAGTGCCACAAGAAACTCGACAGATATTTTTTTTTAAGCCAAACAACATTTTTGGGATTGTGTTTAATTTTAAGTCATGCATTTATCTTAGCATGAAATTTTAATGTTTGTGATTTGTTAATATTTTATTTACAAATTCTCCTTTTGTCATAAAAGGAATCATATTTTTATTCCCATCAGTATCAGACTCCGTAATATAAAGGGTTTTGTTGGCGGCGAAAATTTGTTTACTTTGTACCCTTAAAATGTTGAATGATCCTTGAATATGACAACTTTTGTACAGGAAACCCCGAAATCTTTAACTTTTGGCTATAATGTATGTGTGTTGTACATACATCTGATGGTTGCTAATGGGAAACATATCCGTGGTATTGTACTGGATTCCGCAAGCTCGAACTCATCATAATGACAAATAAATAAATGACATGGTTCAGTAATGTCTGTATATCAACCAATAATCATCTCACTGCAGAGGTACGGATCTCCATTCAATCGAAGAGAATTAGAGCAGACTCTGGCACGCTGCTCTAATGCGGACTGGCAGAGAACAGTATTTTCAAGCTGCCTAACTTTGGCATAATGATTGTCATCCATCAACATCAGCCGACGCCTTAACGTGCCCTCCGAGGCAAGGCCGAGTCATGAAACCTATCCAAACACTGGCTAGGGTCAACGTTGTTTGACTTGCGTGATCGTTAAGAGTGCGACGCACAGTTTTTTTTACAAAATAAAACATTTTCTTTATTGCGTTACCGATCGCAAAGAGTAACGAAATACTTCTGCGTTGTTTTTCCTCGTGAAACACATCACTCAACTGAGGGTAAAATGAATTTGTAAGGCTTAAGATATATTTTTATTCAGAGCAGTGAAGTCGCCAGCGCAGAACGGCTCAAGTCTGGATCAAGGGGTACGTGCCTAGTGTCGCTAACAAAACATCTTGCAAGTGACAAAAGTTATGAATAATGGAACACTTAATTTATTAATCTTGTTTCTTTAGTAGGTTGCAGACCAGATGTTAGTTTCGCATGTTATTATCTTACTTCTCTCTTCTATTGCCAAAAAGAAAAAAATTTTTTTTACCTCTCCTAAATTAATCAGTCATTAGGATCGACCGACAGAGTCCACTACCTAAGCTTGTGGTCTTTAGGCGGCTTAAATGCTGACATCCGTCAATCAGCATTGGAGCAGCGTGGCAGAGCACGTTCTTATCTACTTCGATTGAAAAGAGACCCGTGTCCCTGCAGTGGGATGATAATGGGTTGATATGATGATGTTAGTCATATCCAGACACTGTCATATTTATTATAGGTTCTTGACTGTACAGGAAATAATGATATTAATAGTTCCGACAATTTGTGGTCGGACCGAAATCTAGGTAAATTGGTTTTACCTAATTTATAGTCGGCTTAACTATACTAAGTTAGCTTAGTTTCAAGTCTTAGCTTGTTATCTGCAATCGCTTTTACAGTTAATAAATAAAAAAGTTAATTTATCTACTCAGTACGTTTTATGTTAATGAAATAAAAAGAATAATCAAAATCTACACAAATACACTGTAAGGCAAAAACATGGAGAATTTTTCAATTATTTATGGTCATTGTCTTGAATACGGGCATATTTCTATAAGTTGATCGAAGTTAGACTAATGTGAAGAAGAATCATAAATTCGTCTTACTTCGTCTAACTTCGCCTCAATTGAATTGCTGAAAACCGCTGAATCTAGAAATATTTACATCAAAATAGTTTTTGTGAAGTAACTAAAAGCCACAAAATATCAGCAGCTGACTGGTTCCTACGATTTTGTGGCTTTTGGTGTAGAAACATTAGGCCCGTGGGGTACCAGTGCGTTGTTCTTTTTTAGGGACATCGCAAAAAGGCTGCGACAAACCACTGGTGACCCTAAGGCTGGCAGTTACTTCGCTCAACGGATATCTATCGCCGTTCAGCGAGGTAACGCTGCTAGCATTTTGGGCACCCTGCCACAGGGACCATGTCTTTTTAATGCTTAGTTTTAGTTTTTATTGTTAGTTTAGTTTTTAATTTTTATTGTTAGTTTAGTTTTAATTAAGTTTTAATTAATTTTATTGAATTTCATGTCATCTATAAATAAATAAAATGTACTAATCAGTAAGTAGTTTTATTGGAAATTCGGACTAACGGAATGAAAGACTGCTATTAAAGCTAGTGTATCCTGACAAAGACATATTCTTTTCTGTTTTTACACAGTCCAATAAATATACATATTTCCTAGTTTCACAGAAAAATATTGCAATAGTTCGAGCTAGATTTTCACCGGTACTATATCATTAAAGTACTATTGTTACTGACGTATGTGTATCCGGTGTATGAACTGACGATAACGAGACGAAAGCGTGACGGGGGCGCGACGGACGTGAGCGGGACGAGGGCGGGTAGTGAACGTCTATAGTCCATAATATCAATACAAATATTCTACTGAAACAAAAGCCTATGATATAATATGCTTTATTATAGGTTTTTTACGTCCACGAAACCACTCAAAAATGCAAATTATTTAAACTAAGATCTATACTGTACACGTAATCATGCTAATCAACGATTGAATTGAATCAAATCCCTTACGATCCTCGTCTAATAGAACAAAAATAGTAGAACCACGAAAAAAAGAGTTTCAAATCTTCGTTGCTCAACGTATATGTTCATTCAGTTTTGATAAGCGCAACAGTTATCAGGCTCCTCTAGATACAGGCAGCTGTCTGAATTTTTGAAATGATAAACTAAAATGTTAATCTACATCGGTTGCGGCCGTACGTCTCTGTATTTCCCGGCGGCGCGGCGCGGCGGCGTGACGAGGGCGAGACGGGAACGAGGGCTCATTAAATTACGCGCCGCCGCTCCGCTCATATTCTGAAGATGTTGATTTTTCATATATGGTTTATTCAAGTCTTCGTACGAACATGTTATTTTATTTGTATCTTGTTTGACAGAGGAAAAGAATATTTATTTGTGAGGAATTTAGATTTAAACCGCAATTTCCTACAGACGTTTATTACAGCTGAAACTCTATGAACTTCGTCAGAATCCTAATCGATCAACAATGTTAACTAGCTCATATTTCCACTATAAGAAAGAAGAAGAAAAAAATACATTTATTCAGTACAGCATATGAGACACAAGACAACGACAACGAAGAATGTACAAAAACGAAGAAACAATAATAACTATTGTTCATTATAATCATTATTAACAACGAACTTTAGATCCAAACCGCAGCACAGATTGACAATTAAACGCTTGCTGATATCTCGGGGGAACCATTACCAGCTTTCACCAAACCATTGTCAGGCAATAACTCTGTCAGGCTACTCTCAGTTGATGTTGTTTTGTCATGGAAATCTTAATTTCCTTCAGCACACCTGACATCGTTCACCCTTTTTGTTCACAATAAAATATCCGTTGTTTGGTACCCATAACACAGGCAGGTCAAGCCTGGCTTACTTTAGGAGCAGATGGCGCTGTGCGAATTGTGTACAATATATTTATTTATATTTTATTTACATTTATTATTTCTGCTGCACTTTACATATTTTATTTTCAACGGATACTTACACTACGACCTTATCTATCTTGAAGTTTTTAACAAGTTCTTTAACAAATGAAGAGTTTGTAAGCTCTACAGTACTGTATGTGCCATAAAAGGCTGCATTTCAAACTGAAGAAGCATGCTCGCGTACATTTGGTATTTCGTAGGAAATTTTAATTTCAACGCCTTTATTTACAAACTGAAAAGACAAACGGTCTGAATTAAAATTGGCAGTGAAGATAAAAGGGGTCAACAGGGAACACTAGACCAGCGCAATGAGATCTGTAAATTACACAAAACCCCTTCAGTCTAGTGCGATCTACGTAGTTTGGGGTGTAAGGGGAGGGTCAAATTGGACTGGTGCCTTTGTTTAAATTGCAACAGAAGTATAATCTAGAAGATAGTCTACAAAATGCAATTAGGAAGCGTCGAGTGACGCCCCGCAGTGGCTCAGATATAATGCACTTGTGGCCTTTTATAATGTACATTTTCATTACAGTGTACATACTCTGAGTTCTGTGGAGACATCTGAGTCCCATAATATTATACTCGCTAAGCAGTAGCTTAATTTGTAAACATAGTTTGAAAAGTTGTATTATATACTGAAGAGCGAAACTAAAAAAAATAATAGTAATATTTGAAGCATAGGTAAAAAATACACTAGCTCATATTATAAACACCTCACAGACTAACACACATAATCATATTTATAATTTAAAATAAACTGTATGAGATATAAAAAGTGCCATCTAATGTCGAAATAAGGGCTTGAACAGCCTTATATGAGCGTCAAACAAATGATTAAGAAATAATTTATACGTTTTAAATTTTTTATTAGGGGAGAGGGAAGACACAGGCAATAACATCGATCTGTCGACGCGGCGACAACAATTTATTAGTTTTGTAAAAAAAAATTACGAAATTCAAAAATAACGACTTTGTGATCAACGATTTTCCTTGTCCGCCAGTGTACGAGTGCTTCCGCATTAACAAGTCGGTACGGAGCTGTTTAATTACAGAACAATCTTCGTTGTCCACTAGTATTTACATTTTACGGCGCTCCAATTAAAACAGAAATAAATTGGACGGAAAAAACATTATATTACGGTTGCCAGTTTTATTGTCCTGAACTGTAACTGCTGTGATTATTATGATAATGTTTTATTGTTCTCAAGGGTTCACATTTCAGTATCATGCGCACAGAGATGATGATATTAAATCTCTCTGTTTTAAAGCCGTCTGAAGGCCACTGACATGGCTTAAGGACATCAGCCGGGAAGACAAGTCGGCGGCCTTCAAGAGCATTGTAAACAACTGTCTCCGCCAATCCGTATTGGAGCAGCGTGGTAAAGTTCGCTCTAATCTTCTTCGATTGAAGGGAGACCCCTATCCCAGCAGTGGGATGATTATGGGTTGTTATGAACGGTGTAGGTGGCGGCGATTCCTTAACATCAGGTGACCGGAATGATTGTTTGCCAACCGCTCCCAAAAAAAGATATGGTACACTAAATACTAAAACCTCTTGTTATACATTACTTGTAACTTGTACTTTTTAAGAGCATAAAAATTTTGTTGTTTGAATTTTTTTATACAACATAAAAACTTTTTTCACTGAACCACGTTAAAGTTTCCAATATTTTTTCGATTATTTCTTGTAGAGCTCTTAATAGGCTGGTATTTGGCAATACTTTTGAAGTATAAATTGGTTTGTAATATAAAAATGAAATGAAATTATTTGTTTAGAGAGAGTAGGCCATACAGGCACGTTTTCTCGTCATGTTATTATTTTGTATTAAATATTAAAATAAATAAGCCAATATTATAAGCAAATAGTTATTTACTATTGGCAAAATCAATATACTATTCACAAATGAAAATGTCTGAAATCAAATATGGAAAAAGGTTATCACAAAATTATAATGTAAATAAATCTGGTTTTACTAACTGCACGACGCACTTACAAATTACGTCGATGTTTTCTGCGACGTGAATTTGCGTCACAATTTTATATAGGCACCCTTATCAACTTTAGTAAAAAAAAAATAAGTTGTAAAGTCATCTATACTATCTATGTATACTTATATTATAAAGAGGAAAGATTTGATTTTTCGTTTGTTTGTTTGAATTGAATAGGCTCCGAAACTACTGGACCGATTTCAAAAATTCTTTCACCAGTAGAAAGCTACATTATCAGGGAGTGACATAGTCTATAGTTTTTCCCGAAATTCAATGTGGTTCCCACGGGAACGGGTCCGGAACTTCACGCGGACGAAGTCGCGGGCAAAAAAGCTAGTTTTTAATAAATTGAGAAAGAATGATCAGAACAGAGGATATTATCCTTACATATTATAAAACAAAGTCCTCCCGCGCGTCTGTCTGTCTGTCTGTCTGTTCGCGATAAACTCAAAAACTACCCAACGGATTTTCTTGCGGTTTTCACCAACGGATAGCCTGGTTCATGAGGAAGGTTTATGTAAAAAAATTGTCAGGATTTTATGTAAATTGGCTGAAATATAAAGATTATTGTTGGGAGTGTCGGAAAAAATCAACCCACTTGGGAGCTGTCGACGAAAACGCTGGCTAAACCCTTTGAGATATAACAAAACAAAAATTATAGGATATTCCTCTTATTTAGGTCTCCAAAAAAGTCCGCGATAGCATATATTTATCGTTTACGGATAACTTACTATAAAATAAAAAGCGATTTCCGAGTAATCATGCGGAAATAGCGCCATCTAGCGTAGAATAGAAAGAACTTGCATTAATTTTGGCAAGCGCGTAAATTTTTTGCTATAACTTCTAAAGTATCTATTTAAATTATATGGTGTAAAGATTATAATAATGTACATGAAATGCTTAAGGTAATTAACGTAGTTAACTGGATAAGGATTAATACTGTATACGTCAAAATCGGTTTCCAATTTCCGCTTTATTACTCGGAAATAGCTTTTTATTTTATAGTAAGTTATCCGTAAACGATAAATATATTATGCTATCGCGGACTTTTTTGGAGACCTAAATAAGCCATATAATATACATTAGAAGTTATAGCAAAAAATTGACGCGCTTGCCGAAATTAATTCAAGTTCTTTCTATTCTACGCTAGATGGCGCTATTCAAAAGTTACATAGCGCCGCTATGGTTACGTTTTCATCAAATTATAAATATCGTGCGAAATTTAAAGCACTTTAAATCTATTACGCTAGGTGGCGCTGTTTAAAAATCTATACTAATATATAAAGCTGAAGAAAAATTATTTTTGTGTTGGATAGTCCATTTATCGAGGAAGGCTTTAGGCTATATAACATTACGCTGCGACCAATAGAAGCGAAGCATCAGTGAAAAATGTTGCAAAAACGGGGAAAATTATTAGGGCTTCCGTTGCGTGCGCTGCATAAACGGTTCAAGTTACCCAAAAAATATGTATGGCGCTCAACCTAGAAAGCTGGAATTTTGTATAGAGGTTCTTTTGACAAGAATAAAGATGGGGTTTTATAGAATTCCCACGGAAAAGGGAGTAATAGGACTGTAAGTGTATTATCGCAGGCGCTCAACCTAGAATGCTGGAAATTTTGTATAGAGGTTCCCTTTATGATGTTGACAAGGATAAAGACGGCAATTTATAGATTCCCACGGGAAAGAGAGTAATAAGACTAAGTGTATTAACGCAGGCGCTCAACCTAGAAAGTTGGAATTTTGTATAGAGGTTCCCTTTATGATGTTGACAAGGATAAAGATGGGGTTTTATAGAATTCCCACG
Organism: Endotricha flammealis; assembly: GCA_905163395.2. Taxonomy (NCBI): domain Eukaryota; kingdom Metazoa; phylum Arthropoda; class Insecta; order Lepidoptera; family Pyralidae; genus Endotricha; species Endotricha flammealis. The sequence continues at coordinate 353,812 of LR990867.1, forward strand.
AGAAAGGGAGTAATTGGACTATAAGTGTATTATCGCAGGCGCTCAACCTAGAAACCTGGAATTGTGTATAGAGGTTTCCTTTATGATGTTGACAAGGATAAAGACGGCAATTTATAGAATTCCCACGGGAAAGGCAGTATCCACGCGGGCGAAGCCGCGGGTACAGCTAGTAAAATATAAATCAGACCTAAAAGTATACATTTGGTTTACTCATATTTTTACATAATAATTGATGCAAAAAAAGGATATAGGTACAGAAAAAGTTTTACATTCACCGGTTGATGGAGCAAATTATTTTCGCATACATTTGAGTTATGAGGAATAAACATTAACATTTAATTTTTTGAGTAAAATATTCTATATAAAATCTTTTGGTCACAGTCTGCTTCTTGGTCTTACGCGACAATATTTTTTATAGTTAGGCTCATCCAGTAGTTTCTCCCATCATTTACTAGTGAGTCCATCGTTTGGACTATTTTAATAGTGAAACCCACGAAATTTCGTTTGCGTGTCCCGTTTTCCCAGAAGAATTTCATAAAATACTTTCTTTTCAAATGCCTACGTCATACAAAGACCACTTTTTTTTTATACCACACAAGTGGCAACAAGCATACGGTCGGCCTGATGGTAAGCCGTCACCGTAGCCTAGAGACGTAAGCAATACCGGGGGTCGGGACAAGCCCACCACACATTCCCACCACTGTGTCTCCTGTGTAGCCAGGATCAACAACGGCGACCTCAGATAGACAATAAGCAATGAAGCTTATTTACGTCCCGGGGAATAAACTACAGCTGTCTTGGAACTCACAACGAATTTAATCAGAAAGAAGATAGTCGGAGTAGGAAGTATTAATTATAAAATATTTGTAAGCAATACCGGGGGTATCACTCACGCGTTGCCAACCCTCCCAACCCCCCCAAGTGGAGCTCTGGAGACCTTACTCACCGTAGGAACACAACATGGCCGAGACCAATGCTATTTGGCTACGATCTTCTGTAAGGTGGAGGTCCTTTCCCAGACGGGCTGCTCCAATTTGAGCGGATTATCCGCTGTGTGTGACCCCTACCTCTCTTAAACACACACATTCTTCAGTCTCCAAATTTCAAGTCTCTACAATCACCGGTTTGGGCTGTGCGTTGAGCAGTCAGGCAAAGCATTTTGTCTATAATACTAGTATTACAAAGAGGAAAGATTTGTATGTTTGTTTGTAACGAATAAACTCAAATACTACTGGACCTATTTGAAAAATTATTTCACCGTTGGGAAGCTACACTATCCACGGGTGTCATAGGCTATAAATAAATAAATAAATATATGTATAGGGACAATTCATACAGATTGAGCTAGCCCCAAAGTAAGTTCGAAACTTGTGTTATGGGATACTAACTCAACGATATTATATTTTATGACAAATACATATATCGATAAACATCCAAGACCCGATCAATCAGAAAAAGTTCGTTTTCCATCATGACCCGACCGAGGATCGAACCCGGGACCTCCTGGGTGGCGATCTGGCGTAGTAACCATTACGCCACGGAGGTGGTCAATATTTTTATTTTTTTATTGGGATCATAACGTAAACCCGTGTAAAGCTGGAACGAGGCGTAGTATATCATAATACAAAGAATATTACACGAAAAAAATCACTTTCTTCATCCACATTGTTGTTGCCCCAATTACGTCAAGTTACTGTGAGAAGTGAAAAGGTATTATGAAAGATATTTTTTTAATTACAAAATTCATATCTTGGAATTTTGCTTAGTTCTCAGAATGTTGTTGTAATTTTCTAACAGCCTTCAAGCTATTTCCATTAATATTTTCATGTACTATCGAATGCCTTCTGTATTACCCATGTACTCTCGTTATTTTTTTTATAATAGATTCTCATTTACATAATTCACACAGCGCCAGCTGGTCCCAAAGTAAGCTATGCTTGACCTCCCTGTGTTATGCACCAGTCAATGGATATATTAGGTATTGTAAATACACCCAGAATCGAGAACATGTCATCACATTGATTTGCCGACCGGGAATCATACCCGCGCCCCCTGATGCCGAAAGACCAAGGCATCACCAGGCTGTTAAAGTAAATTTGACGACCTCCGTGGCGTAATGGTCACCATGCCACGCCATCTAGGAGGTCCCGGGTTCGAATCCCGGTCGGTCATGACGAATAACGAACTTTTTCTGATTGGCCTGGGTCTTGGATGTTTGTCTTTTAATTAGTATCCCATAACACAAGTCTCGAACTTACTTTATGGCTAGCTCAATCTGTGTGATTCGTTATTATGTATATTTATTTATAACTTTTCGAAATATGTGAAGCAAAGACTTCTCTCGTGTCGTGTGCCTTTACCATTGTGCATCTCAAATGGTGCAGGTAACATTAATTTCATTACTGTCCGCTGCAGATTCTCTCGGACATCTCAGACGTTCCGATTTATTCACACTTTTCTGCATTTTACAAAACTTTATTGTATAATTTACAACTTTTATAGAACGCTACTTGAGAACTTTTGTGTCGGTTGAATGTTTTATATTAATGAAGAAAGTTTTACATTTTGTTACAATAATAAAATAAAGAGTATGAATGAATATTTAAGTTAGATACTAGTCCGTGTATTAATTTATAAAAAAACCGGTCAAGTACGTTTCGGGCCACGCACAACACGTATGGTTCCGTATTTGCTACGCTTTGCTTGCTTGCAGTACAATGCTATATTCTATGACATTTATAAGTTTTATCAAATAAATTTTATTTTATAGGTTCGTCGGCTATTACTCGGTAACTAGTAGAGCCTACTTAACCGTAATAGTTTTCATTGAAGGTTCAGCATAAGGACTACTACAATGATTTTTTTCTAATTTCTAAACACAAGACTTTCGGAGATAGAGGGGGGGGGGGGGGCACATCCGTGCAAAACGAAAATTGATACGATAAATGTAAATAATTCCGAAACGGATCATTGTATCGAAAAATGATCTTTCCACACCCACAATGTTTTGAAGGTGTGGGAAGATGGGGTAGGTGAGAAATTTTTTTTTCAGTTCCACTTTACATGTAGGGGAGGCACCTAATGAAAAAATACTTTTCAAAATTTTGTTCTAGCACTTTGTTAGCATTGATATTATGTATATACATACCCAATTACAGATTTTTAGCATTAAGCGTCTAGGCGCTAGACCGCGGACGGACAGACAGACAGACGACATGGCGAAACTATAACTAAAATTGTAGTAATACGGAACCCTAAAAAATTTGTAAAAATAATAACTATCTTACATAACGTTTTGTGCAAATATAAATTGCGATGCTTTTACTATTCTGAAATCTGAAAGGTGACACCAGACGTAGAAATTAAAGTTGGAGATCTAGCAAACAGTCGCTATAAATCGTTTGGTAAACAAAATATCAATGTGAATTTCGGTGTAGAAATTTTATCTTCGTGTAATCCTGAGTCTAAACAAATGCAAGTAAAGAGAACAGAAATTATATGAAAATCTTTATTTTGAGATAGGGATATCACAGGTTCTCTTATCAAGTGTAGCAGCTGCAAAAAATAAATTTCACGCGTGGCGGAAGAGTTTAAATATTTATTTTATTTGTAAACAATGTATGTTTAAAAAATCCTTTAAGAGATAGGCACAGCTGATAATCCGCTCATATCGGAGCAGCCCGTCTATGGAAGGACCTCCACCTTACAGAAGATCGTAGCCAAATAGCATTGGTCTCGGCCATGTTGTGTTCCTACGGTGAGTAACGTCTCCAGAGCTCCACTTGGGGGGGTTGGGAGGGTTGGCAACGCGTGAGTGATACCCCAGGTATTGCAAGCTTCTATAGGCTACGGTGATGCTTACCATCAGGCGGGCCGTATGCTTGTTTGCCAACTTTGTTGCATAGAAAATATAATAATACAACTAAATATTCCTTAAATATTTTTATAGTCTACCATTATTAAAATAGAGCAAAAAAACCGGGATAGTACGTGTCGGGCCACGCACAATGTAGGGTTCCGTATTGGCTACGCATTTCTTGCTTGCAGATGAGTACAATTCCATATTCTATGACATTCGTACGTTTTCGTCGAAGAAATTTTACTTCATAAGTTCGTCGGCTATCACTCGGTAACTAGTAGTGCCTACTTAACCGTTACAGTTTTCCTTGTAGGGTCACTATATAGACTACTACGCTACTACCATGATTTTTTTCGAATTTCTAAACTCAGGACTTTCGGAGATAGAGGGGATGACGGACGGACCACCATGCAAAACGAAAATAGACAGGTTAAATGTAAATAATTCGCAAACGGGTCATTGTATCGGAAAATGATCTTCCCACACCCTCGATGTTTTTAAGAGACCTATCTAACGATCGGTGCGAAAAAAGATTTTCATTACCAAGTGGTAGAAAGCTGATGATGAGGATAAGTATCCTGTAGGGGTGGCACCCAACCCACTTTTTTAGCATTGTTAATATGAGTATACATACCAAATAACAGCTTTCTAGCATCAAGCGTCTAGGCGCTAGACCGCGGACGGACAGACGGACATGGCGAAACTATAAGGGTTTCTTGTAGTTTACTACGGAACCCTAAACGGAACCCTAAAAACAGCAAAATAATCACGTTCTTTGTATGGAAGATCCCCTTAAATTATTATTGTACTCCATTTTTAGTATTTGTTGCGATATGGCAACAGAAATAAATATATTGTCTATAAAAAATAATATTGTCTAGCTATCACGGATCATGAGATACAGCTTGGTGACAGACAGACTATAAATAGTAGATCAACTAACGGTAAATAATCATGAACAACAAGTCTTTCAGATCGCAGACATATTTAAAATTCGTTGGGTGAAAAAGCCTTTGGCATAACATTAAGTTAAGCAAACCTAATACTGAAATGGTAATTGGATTACAAACATCCAAAAATACAGATGGTTTATTTTAGATATTTATTTTATAAAAACATTTTGATGTTCAGTCATTCGAAACTTACATATTAACTTTTACAGATAACATCAAACAATATTCCCTCCTAAAATCCAATAATTGGTAAGTGGCCTGATATTCTAATATTAAGGCAGCAAGTGTTAAAATTTGCTCCGACCATTACCAACTTTAAATTAATACCGAAACTGCTGTAAAAATATTTAATGACAGTTTGGAAGTTCGCTTGAGCTTAATGGCAGCTTATTTGACCGTCGCCGGTGGGCTTGAGCTTTTGACAAGACTGCACAGTGGGAAATCAGAACATAATGTTGGTGTTCATGTACTAGTAGTATTGATGTTGCACAAAAAAATGTTCTGTATGAGCCACGGGAAACTTGAGTTTGGAATGCTACAGATTCTGCACGTGAAGGGACTAAGTGGCTTCAATTCCACTTGACTTTCCATTTAGTTTTCACCATGTCACTATGGACTTGTTAACGCCATTGTATTTTCTTATGTGGCCTTTAGGCGTTTAGCACCACTTCCGATTGAAACTGGAGTCCACGTTGCAACAGAATGACATTCATTTATTATGAAAAATAACATTCTACATATTTTTAATTCGTATTCTTGAACAAAATTTGCACGTGCCGATAAAATTAATCCACAACCTTTATATATACAGCATTTAAACATAAAAGAAAACGTCATGTACTCAAGTTCAAAATGGGTTCCATAAAATCTTATTTTGTACTCGAAAACTTAATCTTAGTACAGAGACAGAATTATTTAATTAGCGGCATGTGCGGGTAATTATATTCTAAAGAGATTTAACTCCGAAACTCGCGATGCGCGCCTGGCCCGAACTGCGCCGGGCCCGGATAGTACGCTTTGCCACTGGACCGTAATCGGTGACGACCCGGCATCGTCATAGATATTTCACTTGTGTTACACGTTCGTACAACTGAGTATTAAAATCAAGTCGTCTGCGTATATGGAAAAAAAATAATGTCTGAATGATTTACCACTATAATCCTCCCTGTATTTTTATATACTCTAACTAAGTCATAATATCAAAACTCTACGAGGAAAACGGTCGTCCCGCTGCAAGAAAACAACAAAATATTCCGGATGCTTAATAACATTTGGATGCGGCACGCCTTGGAGCAACGTGGGTGGTGGTAAAACCTGAGATGATGATGATATAATTAATTATTTTATCTAATCTCGTTACGATATCGTATCGTTTTCGTTCCGTTTAATGGATAACATGCCCAACTCGACGCGTCTTACGCCGATTACGATTGAGCGCTCTTTACGCCATGCATATTCATGCGAGCGTGATTGGAGTCTTTGCGTGCTAGTTGGGGATTGTTGTTCTGATTAGTTTCGTTTGATGGTATGAGAAAGGAAATTTCCATGTTGCTGAATTTCCCGTCAATTTGTATTTAGATATAATAAGATGTGATTGCTTTAATGAGCTGTGATGTGATAGAAGAGCAAGTCACTTGATTTGATGGTAAGTGATCACCACTGATCATGAACATCACAGAGACACCAGGTTTGGCAACGCGTGAGTGATACCCCCGGTATTGCAAGCGTCTATAGGACTACGGTGAAGGTTTACCATCAGGCGGGCCGCATGCTTGTCTGCCACCTTTGTAGCATAAAAAAATAGCACTAAACTTGCTCTTTTAAAATGGTACTGATGAAATTCATTCGAGATCACTTAAATACTCCACTACTTCAATTACGCACTGCACAAATATATTCAGTCGAGTTTACATAAAAGCAACATCTCTCCGATCCGTTCGCCTTCCCCCAGTGTCGCCATAGGCCGAGGTTCGAGCCCCCCTCTGGGGCGCCCCTAGGCAGACACTGTAAATTTTTGGCGGTGAGAGCCCTACGCTCCCGCAACAGTCCGGTGTCTCAGTAAAGGGTGTCAGTACACGCGAACTGATTAGTCCATTCAAAAAAAAAAAAAAAAAAATAAATAAATAAATAAATAAAAGCAACATCAATTAAACAATGCACAAATGAAGCAAGACCTATCCAGTTAATAATAGATGCTCGACGAAAAACATTACATTGTAAATCCCAATATATTTTTTACAATGAACCCACTTAACCATTATCCTAAAAATCTTAACCTTCATTGGCATTAGCAATCTCGTTGCAGACGAAACGAAAAACTCCACAGGGACACGAGCGAAATACTTTATTCCAACACAAAAGCTAACATGCACACGCCTTTATCCTTTATACACTGTATACTACATTGAGAGCAAACTCAATGTCATTTGTAATGGACATTTGGAATTCAAGCGCTCCGTCTTAATTGTAGAAACAGAATCGTACGAATAAATATTTGACTTGCAAAAAGTTTCTCTCAGAACGAATATAAATAGTGAATTGTAAAGTTGAAACAACGTATTAATAATTAATTCACGGTTTATTTGCTAAACGGAGTTTGTTTGTCTCATTAAATATTTCTGTGCATAAAGAACGTTTCGTAAGTAGTCTTTTTAATGTTGGTAACTTTGCTAGCATAAATCACTGTATTATAGTTTTCTGCAATACAAATAAAACAATTACATTTATTAGGTTTTTTTAGTCTAAGATACGTTTACAGTCTTATACTTACACAGTTCAAGTTAAAATTTATGCGTAACTAGCCGTGTTCACATAGCTTGAGCACAGCTTGCGAGCCGAATGCTCGGTGTATGTGGACGTGCCTCTGGGGCAGCCTCTGGTGAACGTTGCTTCGGCCAAGAGCCGCTCAACCGTGAGCAAAACATTGTCGATTTTTGTCGATTCTCAAAATTGGCTCCAAGGTACTTCCACACTGTGTTCCACACACACCGAGCTCGGTCTGTGTGGACACGGCTACTGACGAGAAATCATAAACCTGTCATTTTATATTGCATGCCATAATAGCTAGAATAAAACAGAGAAATTCAAAAACTTCTGAAATGAGCCGTAAGTCTTATTCAACCAATTATGTTCATGGAAATATTTCTATCTACCTTTGTAAACGTTCTATTGGTTTCTGATGAGTTCCCAGAAATACGTTTTTCAATTTTTCGGATGAGCAGACTTGCTCAGCGAAATAAATCTTTTGAAAATATCTCACGAGGTTTTCCTTCCCCGCCAAGTAAGTATTAATATCCAACTAATACTATAAAATAATTGTAATTTTTGTAGACACCAAATCGCATATTATGTCGTGACATGAAGTGCGACCACTATCACGGTAGAACGCCCATCGGTCACGTCATCAAAGCCGTCCGGCGTTTCGGCTCAACACCTTATTCAACCTTATTTGTGTCCCCTGCGGATTCACATTTCTCGATAACGCTAGGGTGACTATAAACAAACCATTTTGCATATATTGATCGGTAGTTTAGAACAGTGGGCGGTTAACGAATTGTGTACACAGTGAAATTTGGATGCGACTCTAATGCTTTTAAACAAGTTGCAATGGGACGTTCTCACAGGCCAATGCGCCATGAGATTCACTTCACCGCCTAACACAGCGGCAATGCGTGGTGCCTTGTGAAAATCGCCTAAAAGTTCGCAGAACTGACTGACTCCACGTTAAACATTCCTATCCAAGTGTTGCTTTGGGCCGAAATGCGACTCCCCAGGCTGATACTGTAAATTCTTAAGCGGTGACAGCTGTTCGCCAGTGTTTGGTGTAATTGTAAAAATTCGCAGTCGAATTCTTTCTTTACCTATTTTCTATGATGGTATATCATAGAAAATAGGTAAAGAAAGAATTCGACTAGTACCTTAGTAAATCGGTAATTTATATGTAGACCTTAATAATGACGGTAATAAATCATGGTATCACAGCTTCTGATGTTCGTGTTTTTGTCCACTCCTAAGTGACCAGGTAGTTAAGTATAATAAGGTTATTATAAGCTCGTTGGGAATAAGGCATTTCTCTGTTGTGGTGTATACTATTGGAATATAATTACCCTACCCTACCTTTTTCTTTAAAAGTTAAGTCTGTTTGAATTTGTAATCTAAAATACAAATTGAAATATAAGAAAATTGTTACTGAACTGGTGCGAGCAAGCACTCGAACCGTGTACTAAAGCAATTATGATCAACCTACTTGTCATCCAGTCTACAAAGTCAGAAGTTTGATGGAGGCTAGACTCAAGGAATTTGTTCAATTAAACTTCTCGCAAACTGTTCACAATGAAATGACCTGTGTTAATACAAGTAGTTATAAAATTGGATTAGTTTATAGCTCGGACGCTTCGAACAATGTCTTCTTAATTGAATTTAGTGCCCTCAATCTGATTTGTGAACTAACAAACTAACCTACAAGTGGCTTGATTATAGCGCCATTATTTTTCTTCTTTGCCTAGCCAAGTAGATAGGTGGTAAAAGTTTGATGTGTGAATTTACATATTACGTCTAATTCTGTATTGAGTGTTATAATTATTTTTCACAAACATTTTAAACATTTTTTTTTGTTATCGACCTCCGTGGCGTAATGGTTGCCACACCGGACCGCCACCCAGGAGGTCCCGGGTTCGAATCCCGGTCGGGTCATGATGAAAAACGAACTTTTTCTGATTGACCTCGGGTCTTGGATGTTTATCTATGTATGCATTTGTTATAAAATATAGTATCGTTGAGTTAGTATCCCATAACACAAGTTTCAAGCTTACTTTGGGGCTAGCTCAATCTGTGTGATTTGTCCCTATATATTTATTTATTATTATTATTTATTTAATTTTACTTCTTCAAGATCATCTTATACTCTAATTATAAAGAAGAAAGATTCGATTAGTTTTAATTTGAACATTTTATATTGCTCTGAAACTACCTACTGGACAGATTTAAAAACAAAAATAGATCCGTACTAAAACTTGTACGAAAGTGCGGGCCGCTATTTGCACACATAAATTACTGATTTACTTTTCTCATAGCAACAGAATTCCATCCAGGTATACATGGATGACAGACGACAGACAGATGGTCGTCGCTTTAGAAATAGTTTATAAAATTTATTGTTGACGATATTTACAGTAAATTCATCTAACGTATCCAAATTTGTAACCAAGACAATACATCGCAAAACCTATCTATCAGAGCAAAGGTCATACACTCCACTCATACAAAAGGGGGCATAATTAACTTAATGAAGACCAACAATTGAGGACTCCTGGAGGGAACAAAAGCCCACGAAGATGATTCTGGAACAATTTATGCGAATAATAGGAGGAGGTCCGCTCGCCATTTGTGTGTGGAGGAAACGTCGCCACAGTCTATATGACAATAAGTATAGCTATTATCTAAAATCTACATGCAAGTAGATGAATAGACTACCTATGAAAAAACACTGAAATTTATGTATCGTCATCATCATAATCAACCCATAATGTTCCCTCTGCTGGGATACGGGTCTCCGTATTCCGTAGCCAAACCTGCCATGTTGTTTCAATGCGGACTGGCAGAGACTTGGCTGTCATTCATCGATCTCAGCCGCCACCGACGGCTTAACGTCCCCTCCGAAGCACGAAGCACGAAGCTTGAGATGACGTAACCCATCTACACACTCGCCGATGTTAGGTCGACGTTACTTCATCTTACCTTTTCATTGAGTGCCACACACAGCGATGCCATCGAGCTTCTCATCTCGATGTTCTGTCCATACTGTTAGTTACTGTTTGTGTTCATACCATGTCAGATCCATTGTGTTTCGACGGTTTTTTGGGGCGTGCGTGGGTCGGATTAATTGTTTAATTAACCTTGGATTTGCAACGTTGATTGTTTTGGGAGCGATGGTTTGCGATAGAGGGTGGGGGGGGGGGTGACATCCAAATATACCTATCGGTTGACATCAAATTATATTTACAGGAAAAAATTTGTTAGCTAATTTCATTGGCTTCTATGTGTCTCTAAAATTCCCCTTTTTCTTTCATTCTTTTTCGTGTTTCCCGCAATTAGTATAAACTGAGGGTAGCTGGCGTCACTGTTTTAAATCTATCTAACGGTCACCTTGGCTTAAAGACTAATCTATCAAAAACAGTCAGAACCGATAGTTAGCCGTGCCGTGAAGAGTCCCTTAATATGACAAAGACGAACTATTCAATACAAAATCTTTAAAAAGAAGACCACGGGATTACCATGACAGACGTCTAGTACTTACTGATCCTAAGACCCCTGAATGGGGCAGAGGACGCCCACAGTGACTGTCCATCCCGGTCGGTCTTGAGCTATTTATTAGACGTCTAGTAGTCTATGTATAATTTTGCATTTGCCAACCTCATAATATTTTGGATGATAACCATTCTAAGTTATAATACATTTCACAAGTTTCCGGCAAGGTCGCGCCAAATAAGCAAAGTTGTGCGTAGTTCGGGAAATCGATGAATACTCCAACATTTCCTTAAGGATGATTTCAATAATATAATATCACTGGACTAGCAGTTACTGAGTTAAGAAGTTAGTTTAGCCCTTACTAGAAATTGTCTTCTAAGGTCTACAGAAACAGGTCAATTGGCGTGACTCGTGACCAAAAATGTATTCCATCATTAGTGTTAAGGTTTTAAATGACAAAAAAGATGGCTTTCAGCAATAAGGCCGCCTTGTTGCATATACGGTAGCATGTAGGATTATGTCTATTGTTTACATATTTTGTTTATGGATTGCACATAAAGCATATTCTATCTATATTCAATTTCAAGAAAGGTCGTACCTGGTTTTTTTCCGCTTCTTCTAAGATGGGTTGCTTGATACAACATAAAATGAATACTAGTAATGATAACAGAAAAGGAAGTTAGATAACCTTTAAAGTATTCACGAGAAAGGAAAAGAAAATAATTTACTTAACAAGAATACATACGTAACTGACGTGAACTCATTTGGGATAAACATTCACATTATTATCTCGAGTTAAACAATTTAAAATAAACAAAAACAAGACTTCCATTAAAGTTATGCGGCATGAAGAACAAAAGGCCGTTAACAAAATACAACTTTGACGTGCATTCATTAAACAAATTGTTGTATGAAACAATCCAATTTGAATAAATAACACGGATGTGTGGGGTCCTCGCAAAAGTGAAACTCGACGCACTGCGAATACTGTGGGGAGCGTTTTAAACTAGAATCGCACTTGCCTGTGTGTTGTGTCGGGAGATATCAGTTTCATACATAAAGAAACACAATACATACTCACGACCTTTTTGCATTGCTGTAGCGCACAATTATACTGCTTTAATAGTATAGGTACCCACTGTTCGGAAACTTTTGCTTTTATTTAATATGTTAGTTTAATTATAATTTTTTATAGTGGATAAGCAAACTTTGTATGTGAATGTGTGTTACATGGATGCAAATTAATCAAAGAGCTTACAAACTACATGGAGTACACAACACATACTGTACTTAGATCATAATTTGTTATACAAATATCGTGCTTTTACGAAACGCTTAATGTGACATATATGTTTATTTCCGTTTAACAAAGGGCTCTTGTATGACAAAAGAGGATGACTAACTTATTGAAAATTCTATTTCTGGCAACATCGAAACATTCTTTGCGAGTTTTTACATGTGGCACCTGACGCCATTTTTGTGACAACTGTCACGACTGTGGTGATTGGGTACTCAAGCTGTCAGTTCAAATTGTCATTGTGCTGTCAGTTCAGCTCTAGCACCGGCTTGTGATTGGTAGGCTCATAGAAGTCATATTTGTAACAATAGTTTAGGTATAACCTTATAGTTAATATACCTATATTAACTTTATGGGTATAACCCTTTTTGTTGTAGGTATGCTATGCTATATCTTCTCGTTCTTCTTATGCCACAAAGTTGGCAAACAAGCATACGGCCCGCCTGATGGTAAGCATCACCGTAACCTGTAGACGCTTGCAATACCGGCAGTCACTCACGCGTTGCCAACCCCCTAGTGGAGCTCTGGAGACCCTACACACCGTAGGAACACAACATGGCCGAGACTAATGCTAATTAGCTACGATCATCGGTAAGGTGGAGGTCCTTTCCCAAACGGGCTGCTCCGATTTGAGCGGATTATCCGCTGTGCCCTACTTCTCTAGCCATATATTTATCAATATTTAATACAAATAGAATTTTGGAGTGGTACCGTGGTAGAGTATCATCCTTTCACAAAATTTCATCGAGAAGCCGTTCATATGCAAGTGCAGCAATGCGTCTCTTTCGATCAGTGAACTATCTACAAGCCCAACTTCCCTTCTCCTTTTCCTTTCTCTCTTTATTCTTAACCCTGTAGCAGTCAACGCATTAATAGCGCCTCTGGTATAACTGATGTTCATAGTTGGCGTGACGGTAACCAATTTCTACCAGTGACCCGCTTGGTTGTTTGCCTCCGATATGATGTGAAAAAGATTTCCATACATATATTCTTATAAATATTATTGGCCATTAGAAATATATTAGAAGACTTATTTATTAGTTTTCCCAAGAGTAATGCTTACTACGATGTAATATAATTTTATTATTGAGGGAACTTTCTCAGAAATTGGAATTGTGCGCAACCTACACAACAGTCGACACCGTGTTATCCGATGACCATTTCTATCTGTGAAAGTTTAGATTAAATGTATATAAAAATAGGATTCAATTTAGCATAGTCTGTACGTTTAATAACCTACACGAAAACCGAAACCGAGAATAGTTCGGCACACAAAATAGTTTTACTAACTTGAATTTATTATGACGCAATCACACACACACACACACACACATGTACTCAACAGATGAAATACATACCTTTTACACACCTATCTTATAGAGTACTTACTAGTTATAAAATAAAAATAAAATGTTTTTGTAGCTTCTGTATTTTATGAAGAAAATACCGTTCTGTTTCTGATAGTACATGGAATGTGGTGGAGGGCCTGGAGATCCGTAATACGGACCTCGGTCTAGTTCGGACTCCAGACTCTCACAAGGACTTGTGTTTTTGAAAAATATTTGAAATTGTGTTAGGTTTATCCTTGTGAGCAGTAAATAAATAAATTTATTATTATTATTAATCCTTAAACTAACAAACGTTCACAGTACAGTTCAGTTCATGTGGGATAGCTTGATGCTGTCCACGCTAGTGAAGCCGCGGTATCATTCTAGGTCACTATGTCTCATCTATTCTAGATAACTGAATTCATCTTATTTTGATTTCTAATTTTTATATTAAATTAAGTTTACATTTTATTCACGAGACTCGGGTTTACGTGCATACGCAAATATTTTTTCTAAATTTGAAAAAATGATGTAAAAATATATTTTTGGACAAAACTAGACTGTAAACGGTTTTCTTATATGGTTTCTTTTGTTGATTGTTGTTTGGGTTTCTCTCCTAAATGGTGGCTTATACTCGTACAATAGCTTATTGAACATTTATTGAAATGGAAAAATTGATTTAATTATGAACGAGATTAATTAAGGCTCCACTAACACAAATTGTTCAAACTCAAATTCATTGTAAAAACAATATTCAATTCATTAAAATTAATTACATGCATGTCCCAACGCATTCATTAGTGAATTTCGGCGCACAAATGAATATTACATTGGGGAATAGAATATGCTTGTGAATTAGCGCAAATTACGCTATTTGGACAAAGGGACTTGGCCAATTTGAATGATAACTAGCAAAACCGGCTTAGCTCAGCCCTATTCATATTTCCATAAGCGGAAAATTTATTATGAAAAGCACGAAAGCCAGATATAGATGACTTAGTATCAAGGATGTCAATCGGTAATGTTTATTCATAGGGAAATGCTGTTGTGAAATAAAATTAAATAGGGTAAATGCCCAGGGAACTCTTCATTTTCTTTTGGATTTTAAAAGAACTAGTTCTTTACATAGATGTTATTTTGTAATATTATTTAAAGGTATGTTAGAATATATAATCTAAAATATTAGTACTAGTTTATTCAGTGTAAACATTCAGCAGAACGTTCTCGAGATGGTCTACATTAAAATCATATGAAATGTGTTAAACAAGTTTAAAAAGTTAACAGTCTGATTTTTTTAACTTTTTGTTTATAGTTTAGAATAATAATAAGATTATATTGTCGAGTGTAATCATTAGACACATTACGGTGTTTGCGGAATAGCAACAACGGCATTCTACCTGATGATATCAGCGCGCCCAGACTGTCCCATACAAAAACACTGCATCCTGGTGTCAATTGGGGGGCGTATATAAATAATAATGAAAAATGTTACTAACATAGTCTTCAAGTTAATTGTTACTAACAACTATGGTTTTGGCGAAATAAATGATTTATTATTATTATTAATAAGAAATAACAGTTGAAAAATTACAAAACTTGTTGCGAAACTCAGTTGCCATCGCGACCGAAAGGATTAATTTAACTAACCAAGACGTCAAAACGAAAATATACTTAGAGCGTTTTTAATTTCAGGAATATTTACATAAAAAAAAACGACAAAGAAGCTGGAAGGAAGACCTATGTAATAAAGTGCGATTTCATTTAAAATATTTTCTTTCGGATCACAGAGCCGGCGAAATTAATAGATGGGAAGGAACTTTTAATATTTTCTTCCTTGAAGATTAATTAAGACATTTAAGATGGAGAAAAGTAAACGAAGCGAATGCTAAACGAACCGGAATCAGGTTCAGCAGCGCGGCGCGTACACTCGCGGAGGAATTATTTGGCTCGTCCTCATTAAGACCTGTTTCTGATGTTACAAAGCGAATACCACAATTTTTTAAAACATTAATTAATAGATAGATAGATCATAAAGAGTTACGAGTTGAGAAATAGACGAGTTGCTAACTCAATAAATCGAACAGACTGTAGTGATGATGGATGAGAAGACGGTAGATGAATCAACGTGGTCACGGAGTAGTAGGTGAGGCAGCTGTGATGATAGGTGTTCGGAAGCGGCTCGTTGGTCAGGTGTTATTGTGTTATTATCCCTACTAAATGAAAGAGGGGAAGAGTATGAGGCAGGTACAGGTTCGGGTAAAGAGACGTTAGAAGTCAAAGGTATATCATAAAGCATGTAGTCGAAAATAGTTTATTTAACTGGAGATGAAAACCAATAAGAAAAGTGACGATGAAACTGGAGTCCATGGCGGATGATAGGATAATACTATAGTAGAATCGAGCAGTTGGAATAGATTCACAACTCCTTTGGAACCTCAGAAATTGTGAGTTGATCTGTCAGAAAAAATATTGAAATCTATCATAATATAAGGAAACAGTTCAAATTCAAAATTATTTTTATTATAATAGGCCTAAGCTCTTTCGAATCGTCACAATTTTTTCCTACCACCAGTTCAGACGGCAGATTTGTGCTAAGAAGAACTGGCAAGAAACTTATCATTTGCTCTTTTAAAATGCTATTAATAAGATTTCCTGTGTCATCCCATTCTTTTTTGGTTTATCCCCCTACTCGTCCGCTTCCAAACTGGTCGTCGTCTCGGACCCGGATTAGTATTGGATTTGGTTTGGGTTTAATAGGATAACCGGCTACGTAAAGACAATACGACAAGTTTTAGATATGAAAAAGCTAAACAATCTTTCTTTTAAGTTTTGTCAAATTAATTGTCATTCACTAGTTACCATTTACAGAGCTGATCGACAAAAGATTGTTTTTGAGGTCGTCCGCTGTGTCTGGAGGCAGATCAATTTAAAAGTCTTAGTACATTTTCTCTATAATCAGATCAATTTATTCTTTTTTGCAAAGCTTTGATGTTGTGTTTAAGACATCAAAAAAAAAGAAACATTGTTCAAGACAGTTTTTTAACTTAATTTAGTGTCGGGAGTAAGTACCTAATGAAATTATAATCACAACAAAATATGTATTGAATAAAATAAATAAATAAATAAATATATATATAGGGACAATTCATACAGATTGAGCTAGCCCCAAAGTAAGTTCGAAACTTGTGTTATGGGATACTAACTCAACGATATTATATTTTCTATCAAATACATAATATAGATAAACATCCAAGACCCGAGGCCAATCAGAAAATGTTCGTTTTTCATCATGACCCGACCGGGGATCGAACCCGGGACCTCCTGGGTGGCGGTCTGGCGTGGTAACCATTACGCCACGATATTTATAAATTTCAGTTGATATATCGTCCAATTAAGATTATGCTATATGCTACTAGCCCGGCTTTGCGCGTGTTTTAGTAAGATCCTCATTTGTTTTACCCTATGTCACCCGGGGTAGTGTTGAAAGATTTTATGAAATCAAACAAAAAAATCTTACCGCTATACAATATTAGTATAGATGTATTGCTAAAATATAAAGTATATTTTCTTCGAAATATCTATTAAATTTGGTAAGCGGATCTCCGACGAAATAATTACACGTAAATAAGATAGCATAATTATTTACATAATAGTATTTACCTACATAATGTTAACTAGAATTAGAATACGGATAATTACAAAGAGCCAACACAATTTTAGATTCTAGACGATACTAAGACCGAAAACACCAAGTCGCTTCGTGAACCAAAACGATTTGAGTCCATCAATATTCAGCAACATTATTCAGAGGTTACTGACCTCACTGTATTCAAAATTTAAAGATTAAGAAATAAAAGTTCGGAATGAGTCATAGACGTCTTAGAATAAAATAACTGCACTCAAAGAATTAGCGGGCTCTTCCCTCGCCCAGCTAAGACCCTCTTAAAACACAAAAACAAAATAGCTGAACATTAACGGCCACATTAAAAGCATTTACTTATGCATTACTGTAAAACGTATTTATTTTTTCGTTGACTTGAAATTTAGAGCTATTTTCGTCAATAGATTTATCTTATTTCGAGGTTCATCTTTGAGCTTTAGTATTTTTTGTCTCCACTCGAGCCAATCCATTGACTAATGCGGCATTATTCCATCCACTGCTTGTCAAGTTGTTATGACTTCATAAATCTTTTGAGGAATATCAGCAATGAATATTGGGTGAAATGGAAAGATCGCGCCGGAGTCGCCTGCGAGAATGTGTTGTAAAAGTCCGGGTCCTTTTAAGGCAGCGAAGATAAACATCGAACAAAAGAAAGGTCGGCTTCGTGAAATTTCGTTTCCCATTCCGCGACCTTTTTTTGTGAATAGACCAGATTCTTTCATTTTGCCGGCATTCCACTGTAGATGATATTGATAAAAGGGCTCGATCGAAACTTTTGGGTCACTCAGTCGCCACTTACCAAACGATCTATAGATTGGTGTCACTTGTACGAATACGCTCGGGTCACTTGCAAAATTTTGATGGCGGCTGTTCGCAAACGAGTTTGCACAAGTTTCTTGTTTACGACTTACGTTATTAGGACAAAAATAAGATTTCCCTTTGCCTAAACCTAAAATTATCTGCAATCTCGTTATATTTTGCTCTCATAAGAAAGACAATTTCAGAGGATTGTTTGTAGTATAATCTTTTTATATTCATACAAGGTTTAAATAATTCAAATATTGAAATAATGCTATTTATATAATAAAGTTAAATATAAAGCAATAATCTGTTTACTAAAATAACCAAATTAAAATTACACGCTTATTAAATAATCTACACGAATAATTTGAAAAATCTAAATGGACAGCCCGGTGGCATAGAATAAGTAATAACCTCCGGTGGCGTGTTGGTAGTGATTACTATTGATCCAGGCTTCGTCACCAAAGGGCGTGGGATCGATTCCCGCTCGATGCAAACATCTTGTGGATTTGTGTTTGTTCTCGAGTCTAGGTTTTATAAATGCAATATAAATATGTATTTACTAATTGATCTATCCGTTATCTGGTATCCACACAAGCAGATTAAAAGCCTAACTTACTTTGGGACCAGATGACGCAGTGTGATTTGTGTAAAATTACCCAGTAATCTGTATACGAAAAAATCTAATTAAAATTACACGCAAACCATATAAATTACTATATGGTTTGCGTGTAATTTTAATTTTTCAAATTATTTTGTTGTGTGTTGATTACAACACACACAACAAAATAATTTGAAAAATATAGATACGTTTACTTACAGCAAATGTGTTCTTTGCTCCAATATTGCAATAGGTATGTACATATAAGTACATGTTTTCTTGTTCAATAGTACAGGACTAAATAATGTAGTTTACAAACAAAATGAAAGGAACACACGTCGCGTCCGAGCGGAAATTGAAAACGAAGGACGGCCAAGGATCAAAGAAACAACCTCGATACAATATTTATCGCAATTTCCAAGAATAGTCACGGACTAATTGAAACAAAAACACAAAGATTCTCAGTCAGTATTTTTTATTAGAAGACGAGAAGATTACTCTTAATCTCACTTACGTAGGTAACTCGATAAGTTTTGAGACAAGAAAAAACTATACAAGATATTTACAATATTTATTTTCCATTTTTTAGAAATACTCTCCTTCATTCTCTATACAAAGTTCCATTCGCCTAAACCAACTACTAAAACACTTTTGCCAGTCTTGATCAAATAGGTCCGAAATCGCGACTTCGTCGGCCGCCACGGTCTCTTCGGCACACGAAAAAAATTTGTCTTTTATTTTTTCCTTGATTATCGGGAACAAAAAGAAATCACAGGGAGATAAATCAGGGCTGTACGGTGGATGGAGCAAGGTTTTAACACCGGATTTCTCAAGAAACGCCTTTGTTCAGAGGGATGTATTTGACGAAGCGTTGTCGTGATGCAGAATGATTCCCCGAAACCCAGTCTTTGGTCTCCTCTCTCGCAGAGCTTGGAAAGCTTTCGGCAATGCTACTGTTGTACACCATTCCGAGTTAACAGATTTATGATTTTCCAACATTATTGTCGATACATGCCCGCTGCGAGAAAAAAAACTAGTCACCATTTTTTTACCAACGTTACGAGGTCTTTGCAGATTTGTCGGCAATTTTCCTTCTGAAAAGACCCATACTGACGACTGTCTCTTATTTTTTCGGATCATATTGATAGACGTTTCGTCGCCTGTGATGATTTCCGAAACACGTCTTGACGTTCCGTTTTCAAATCGTAGACGCATTTGGCGGCACCAATCCACACGTGCCTGTTTTTCAGCGTCTGAGAGCAAATGCGGGATTCAACGACAACAAAGCTTCCTCACTCCAAGATGCTGATGCAAAATAATGTTAACGCTCCCCGAACTAATGCCAAGAATCTTTTCGATGTCCGAGGAAGTAATTCGGGGGTCTTCTCGCACCATCATTTCAGTAGACCACACATTTTCTGCAGATACTGCCGTTTGCGGGCGACCACTTCTATGGTCATCTTCGAGGTTTGTTTTACCCCTTTTAAATTCACTGAACCATCTAAAAACTGTTGCTCGAGATGGGGCAGACTCCCCTAACGCTGATTGTAATCATTGAAGGCTAAGTTTTTCAGTCAAACAAAATTTAAAATCATAAAATATCATAACACGCAAATGTTCGCGGTTATTCTCCATCGTTGCAAAGAAAAACGCGGGAACAGTCGTAGTAAAATGACTGGTACATTATGTTTTTTTAAACTAGCAACAATCTGGCTACTTGCGTTCTATTGTTAAATAAATTTGCTTTTTAAAAATATAAAATACAGATGCGTTCAATTTTTAAATTACGTGTATCTCAAAACTTATCGAGTGACCTACGTATAAAAATCTGATTTTAAAAGTAGGTAGAAAAATCTCTATTTAGAGGTAACAATATTCAAAATGATTGAGTGAATATAATATTATTTAGAGGGCTACTCGTCCGCGTCCAATAAAAAAATTGTACCTTGTAATAATGATAATGTAAAAAATTGAAAATTAAATTGGGTTACTTATATAAATATAGGATTAAATTAAATAAAACATTTAAATAATATTGATTACAATAAATAGTAAATCTGTTAACTTGTAGGTATCTGTCCTTGTACTGTAAGTGGGATGGGAGCCTGGTGACCTGTAACAC
The DNA here is from genome assembly GCA_905163395.2 of Endotricha flammealis. NCBI lineage: Eukaryota > Metazoa > Arthropoda > Insecta > Lepidoptera > Pyralidae > Endotricha > Endotricha flammealis. The sequence continues at coordinate 374,680 of LR990867.1, forward strand.
AGGCCTAACAGCCTACCACGGGCACCAGTCTCTTATAAACAACATATTAAATGTATACTATACCTAAGACTAAAATATTATTTGTAATTAATCAGTTTAGTTTATAAGAGAGAACAATAAAGAAATTATTATTATTATTATTATTATATTCCTAACCTATAAATTGTCTAGATTTTATAACATCCTACAATAACATTTGTGGTTTGTTTTTATAAAAACTAACAAACTTCCTATCACACTTTTTTTTTCAAAAACCTCTCAAATTTTAGTAAATAAAAAAAATAATACAGGACTCTGTTTACGGCTTTTAATATAGAATCGACGAATTATTTACGCCTCTTACGATTTTCTATTCAAATATTGCAACTGACTAAAACAACACATTGTATAGGGACAAATCACACAGATTGAGTTCGAAACTTGTGTTATGGGATGCTAACTCAACGATACTATATTTTATAACAAATATTATATTGTCAAATACATCTCCACAACTTTTATGGTCATAGTAAACCCAACAGAGTTGGAAACTCATGGATTTTGTTAGCAAAGGGAGCCGCAGGACAGCTTCGGATTAAGACGGGAATTAAAAAAGAAACGGGCCAGAGTTCGTAATGGCAGTTTTAAAACTTCTAAACACTTAATTGTCGAAAACGTAATATTGTATTTCACGCTGTTCCATCCTTTGGTAATTCGATGGCCGCGAACTTAAAATGAGAGACTTGATAATACTCAATCCTGCAACATAATATTATTATGAGTGGGATATTATTTAGATGAATATTTAAAAAGTTATGTAATATCAAATTAAAGAGGCGAACAAGGTAGATAACTAAGAATAAAGATGTTTGTGCTAATAATGGCTATGAAACAACGTTATTGACAAGTAAAAATAAAAATATCTATGATTTGATTTGATTTGATTGATTGATTTGATTGAAGGTAAAAATTGTTTCTTATCATGCACTAATAGTTTGATTATAATATGAACAATGTGTGATATAAAACATTTTTTAAACATCTTAACATTTTATTAACAGGCCTTGAGCACGCAAATAAAGTTACTTGTTTTTACACCCGACGTTTCGACAGAGTTGCTTCTACCGTAGTCACGACGGTTTCCCTGAGACCACGGCACAGCAGATAAACGAGAATGTGTTCAGAACGCGATACTTTAAAATATACAATATCATCTTGTATAAATAAATATTAGATCCCTTGGAAATTCAGTGCACGTAGATATGAATCGGAGGTCAAATTTTCGGCAAAATAATGTTTCAAATTCCGGATAAAGGCTTACATAGATAGGGCCAGCCCTCAGCCCGGATCTGCAAACTAATTATTATCAATTCTGTCCCAACCTGGATTAGCCATTTTAATTAATTTATTGACACTTCAAATAGAGGACAACGACTTTTTAAGTAATAGTGTTTACAATAAAGTCGTAATGAACGCTCGTTAAGTCGTCAAAGTTTCACTATTTCGCTGTTTTATTGAACAGATTTTGACTAATTGTTGATGATAAAAAGAGCGCTTGAAATTGTGACTAGACTTTTATCTTTCTCGCTCGTTTCTATTTGTCATAATTAAGAGCGCTTGAGATTGATACCAGACTTTAATTAGCTGAATATTTTGTGATTTCACATGTATGCCGTGACATGCCGCACGTGAATCAGCGACCGGTCAGGTAAATATTAAACAGTTTTTTTTAAAATAGCGCTTAAGGTTGATATTACATTTTAACTTTCTCGCTTTTTTTATATTTGGTATGAGTAAGATAGCAATTGAGATGAATACTCTGTCTACTAAAATACTTTGTTGATTTCACATGTCCAACTGTCACTTGGCAATCAGCGTAGTTTATTTATTTTGTTAACAATTCGATTACGCGCGTAATCTGTGCATCGTGATCACGCTGACGATAGAGATTGTCTAGATCTATTTAGATTTACCAGTGATCATTTGTTTTTGTTTCCGAAATGGATGTTATAGAGTAGATTAAATTACACAAATCATTTACTACGTATGTACTCTATGACAAGAGAAGGTGCATGTAAAGACCGTTTCTCTGAATAAACGATTTGAGTCTTTGATTGAACTAATATTGCAAATCTGCAACAACTAGTATAAGATTAAACGATAATGGAAGTATATAAAATAATAGCACTAAAGTTATCAAATAAATCAGCCCCTCCGAGATGGTTATTGCTTACTGAAATTAACCCTCGAATATTTTCAGTATGAAGCTGTCGGGGGGCTTAAGTAAGTTTCCTTGTTAAATAATAACAGTTACTTGCGGTGAGCGTGGTGGCTAATCACGCTAGTTGCGGGAACTCCTGCGATGGTGAGGCACAAGTTATAAGCGGTATAAGCGAGCTGTAATTTATAAGCTGCACGAGAAATGTAATTTGTTAATGATAACCATCATAACCATCTCACTGCAGGGATACGGATAGTGATCCGTAACTTGTAACTTAGGTTGAAATGAGCTTCAATGGAAAGGGACAAGAGCGACGCCACGCTGCTCCAATGCGGATTGGCAGACGTCAGTGTTTCATGCCGCCCGAAGGCCACCGACTTGGCGACTGTCGTCCATTGACAACAGCCAGGACTGACGGGTTTACATGCCCTCTGAGAAGCTCGAGATAATGAAACCCATGCAAATTGATAAAAAAATTACAATATCGTCTGTCATCTATTCTGCATTTCACTTTTCTACATTCAACCTCTACAGAGTTACTCGTCTCAATCCTCATCCATTGACGCCCTGCATGTATTCTGAGGTTGTCGCTCCATCTAGCAGCTCTTGGATGTATTTAATTTATTTTGTACAGCTAAAACCATCTATTTTTTTTTCCCAAAATGTAGAATCTCATTATAAAATTTTTTAAATGACTGTTTTGGGGTAAAATTTTCGCTACCAGTACCTACGCAAAAATATGTGTTTTGATAGACAGTAGCGCCAACTGGTAGCGAAATTTTCACTAAAAACCTCATTTGTAGACAAGAGAATATTAATTTTCCGTTAATAATTATAATTAGTGAATCTCCCATAACTCGCTCCATCCTCTAACAACCCAACTTCGATATCTTACGATGCTTCTTAAAAATCACTCTTACGGCGGAAGGTTTAAGTGCATTTCTGAGTCCAAATCGCTTCTTAAAATTTCTAAAGAGGATTACTTAAAATTGAGGCGAAATGGGTTCGGAACGAGTGATTTCGTGGGATATAAGTATTAAAAGGTATTAGTCTAATAAATGTTTTGGGTAGACGTAACATTACATCACTTTGATACTGATTTTGAGGTTAACGAGCTTGAAGCGAACTCACCTCTAAGGCTGTAATTTTTTAGAGTGGGGAATAAGTTAGTTAATCCTAAATACTGATGGTAAGCAATTATTGCTACCCGTGTATATCCGGGATAAGCTTATAAGATTTCAGCGTAGGTTTCATTTGAAATTTTTTTTTTTGCAAATTATATGCAAACCCAAGTGTGTCGTTTGATTTCAAATCAAGTTCTGATGGTTGACAACGAATACCAATACACAGGATCCCAGCTAAAAACGGAACATTATAAAATGATGTGTGAAGCCGGGGCGGGCCGCTAGTAAACTTTTATATTTATACAATAACTTAAATCATCTCGCATCTAGTCGAAGACGATGAGACTACGAAGCGAGACACACCGGCTTATACGCTAGTATATATAAACCCGAACAAAATATCCCATCACCGTAAACGCGAAATGACTTTCTATTACCAGGTAATAATACACAAATCGATCCCGACTGCTCTCCCTTTTCTATCGAAAATAAAATAAATCCTAAAAGGGTTATGGGATAAGCCGGTATAAATCGCGACAAGAATAGGATTTTTCTTTTATAGAAGAATATTAGATGCTTTTATGCATGTCTGGTCATATTATGGTATTGTTGCACTATCTTAGGAATACATATAAAGGTTGTATTTCTAAATAAGTAAGGTCTCTCACTTCTGTGACGTCACATTATTGCAGTACCCATGCAGTAGTAACAGAGTAGATTTTTATGTCCGATTGCCCTGCGAGTGGGGTAAGAGTAACATAGTTTTCTCCAAAAAAAAAAACAGTCATTATGCAATTTTTTTTGGCCTACTCTTGATTAATATATACACTGATTTAAATTTGATCAACGCCTCAAACCCTTCCACGTTTGGGTTTGACCTGGATGGCATTCTTTCAGCAGTTTTTCTTTTAAACATATATTTTAGTATGTAAATTCTCGAGTACTTCGCTAACGACTTGTAAAATATAAATAAAACAAACATTCCAGTATTAAATATCACTCACAAAATGTTTTACGGTCGGGACATCGATAATATTGAATCAGTTGACTCTATTAACAATGCAAATAGTGTAGCGAGCGCCGCTAGCCAGCTTCGTAAATGCACCCAGTTGTTTAACAAACATTAACATGAGAAGAAAGCAAACAAGTTTCAACCTTATACCATTTGTGAATAGAGAGAACAGAACCGCATTGCCTTCTTGGCAAGTTTATCCGGTATTGTTTGCAAATCCAAACTTATGCAGAAACGGGAGTGTTTACAGGGATCGTTTGTTACTACTTAATGCTTGTAGTTTAAATTGTCTCCAGGTTTTATTTGTTAGTATTATGTTAGGCATTAAAATTTTGTACTTTTTTACTACAACGAAACAGCTGGGGGACATAAAAACTTTTTTAGAATCGCCATGCAAAATAAATTTAATGCTACGCTAATTTGTAATGCAAATTAGAATGTATAATCCGTAATCCTCGAAAAAATATTAGCATACGTAATTCTTGCAAGTTTTAATTTATGTAACAAATTAAAATGTTAACTTTTTTGGACTTCAGCAGGATAAACACAGCTCTGGCTACCTGAAGAACGATGAAAAATGAAAATCAGGCTATTAATCACGATGTTATGGCCTGTACTTCCCGTTCGTAAGCAAATAAATTACAAAGTAGGATAATGTGGAAGAGTTTCTGAACCATTACGTATTTATGTGGGTTTATAGGGCCCTGTAATCCACTGAGTGCCGGGGTTGCTAGATCTCCGAGAAAAATTATCACTTGCCTTGGGAATAAGACAAGTAATGCAATGCATTTGGATGCGTAACAACATTTAACTGTTTCGACATGCTGTACCTATTTTTCTCTCTCTGTATATTTTTAAATGAATAACAGAGAAAACATGGTTTTTATGCAGGGACGTCTTCTAACTTCGTTGTACATGCTAGTCTACACTTTGGCGAAGTTGATGGAAGTAAAGTGAAGTTAGGTATTAAGTGAGAAGTCAAAGGAAAAGTGAAGAAGCAGTAAGAAGAAGAGCCCGTCCACACTCTCGTTTTTGCTCAACTTCACGAGAGTGTAGAGCTAGCATTACAAATATAACAAAATGAAGAGGAGCAATATTGGCTCTTTTGCCGATTGAGGCCGGCCGGTGTCCGCGGGCTCAGTGGACCTAGTCTGGCTTAGAAAATACATTCCCTACGATCAATAGGGATTAATCGAAGGGAATGTAATGTAATGGTTCTAGAACTTGTTATGAATTTATGAACTTGGTATCGATAAGAAAAGGTTTTTCAAAATTCCTACAGAAAAGCAGGATGCACGCAAACGAAGTTGTATTGGTTTTGCTAGTTCGTGCTTGTACTTGTAAGATTCTGAGAAATATTAACTACTATAAATATTTTTTTCATGTTATCTGTTGTATTTTCATTTTATTTTCTCTGACTAAATATTTTGCTCCAAATATGTTCAAAATTTTGTAATAAAGCATCAGTTTTTTGTTCATTGAAACTCTTGTATGTGATTTTCGCAGCCCTGTTGGGGCGGCGACGGCCCGGCTCCCTCGAACCCGGTTATTTCACGGCACATAAACATTCGACTCGCCGAACCGCCGGATATTATGGCACTTTGTATGCATTTACAAATTTTTATAAGCGTCCACACAAAATGATTCGGTCAGATTTATTATTTAAGTTATGCTTCTATGTTTGGGAAATCTAAGCAAGCAGATCTACTGTATTCAATTATAAGATTGAATGAAACTACAGGAATCTGAAAATGTTGAAACATTTTTTCAAATGATCGATATTTAAGGAGATAACATACAGTAGGAGAAGAAAATTCAATTCAAGTTATTACATTTCCCAATTACATCTCTAAATGAATAGAAAACTGTTAAGAAACCATTCCTTCAATAAAAATACAACAAAGTGTAAAATAGGAAAAAATCCAGGCAATTTTAATCAAGCAAGAAACATTCAGATGACTGTAGAACTCTAATAAACAACAATAAAGTCACAAATTAATCCAACAAACGCAAGTAATACCCATGATTAATACAGCCATCTGTCTAAACAAAGTCTTGACCGTTCTGACAAATAGACCGGACAACGTTATCTTGAGCACTGAGGAGTCAAACGACGTGTTGCGACAGTAACTGCTACTAATACAATCCTTACAACCTAGGAGATACGTGCCAAATTGAAATGCTGAACCGTAAAGAGCCAAGCGACATTACTGGCTACAGGGAACGTGCCCTCAGGGTCCCAGTTTACACTATAAGGATAAGGAGAGGAATAAATTGGTCATAAAGTGGGATCGGTTTAACTGCACTGTTACGTAATGGCGTTTTAAAGGTTTTAGCAATACGTATTGTGGCTATAACATTACGCAATTCAATATAGTCAGAAATATTTCAAGTTTGTTTAGTAGGCAGTTTCTAAACGCATTTTTAAAGACGACTCGTTAAATTATAACTGTCAAACTAAATAAGAAATAAAAGATAGCTTCAGACTTAATATAGAATTAAAATTAAAGTGAGTATACAAAAACTGGCTGTTGGTCTTATAATATATGTTATAATTCTTGTGTCGTGCAGAAATTTTGCATACAAGATGGCCTCGAAAGTATATTTTTCAACGTGCTTATATGAGAATATCAAATGAAAGAAGTAATATAGCAAAAAAATACTGTCATCCTGTCAAGCTCCACAATTCCCTTGAGATGATAGGATAAACAATAAAAACACAACAAGTAAGATTTTCTGTACACTTGAAATAAAATAAACATCAATAATTGCGTGGCGCGGCACGTAGACGAAGTTTATTGTGATCCTCCTCGGCCGTCGGCGGCACCCTCCTGCCGCTGAAATATCACTCAACTTCTACCCCTTTTTGCCCCCCACCCCCCATTGTTCCGTGCCCTCTCTTTTGATCACTGTCATAGTTAGTGAACGGAGTTTTAATCTTTTTTCCTGCGTGCAACGAGTTCGCGGTTCGCCTGTTTAATTGAAATGCGGCCATTTTGTTTTTTGTTATGTCACAATGTGTGCGGTTTAGTTATCGTTCTTTATTGTCTTACCATATTATGTTAAAGCTCGGTATTCTATTATGCTGAAAATGGATTGATAAATTATAATGAAAGCGATTTAAGTGATATATCACATGACAAATGTCGATCGTTAAAATTATTGTTAAAAATGTTTTGTAAGTAGATAAAAATTGTTTTTCGTGAAGTGAACTTTATGAGAAATAAATATCTTAAATCTATTAACAATGGTAAAGTTACTATTTTACAACGATTTGGCTTGTCTTTAACGTCGTTGATGTCATAATAAACGTGATGAACGTATTCTTGGTGGCTTTCCGTGAATTCTGTTCTGTGAATTCCGTCTTCTAACAACTCATGCTCTTGTTCTATTGTATTTCTGAGAAACCTTTATCACCTTTGTCTTAAATCGTTTGTTGTTTACTGCCTCTTACAGATATACCCGGTACCCACCCAAGCTCATCGTTCTCAAGAAAAAAGCCTCAAGTTGCTTCCAAATTATTTTTGTTCCTATTAAAATTAATTGGGTGCTTCATGGTACGTTAGATAATCTAGATGTTCCGATTAAGGTTCATGGGTGCCAGAGCACTCGATATGTCGGGCTAAGCTGTCATTGAGTCGGCCATATAGATCGTGGGGTCGCTTACCGATAAAAATGGAACGACCTCATCAACTGCTATGGATACAAGGGTCATATTATATGTTGTGGACGCATGAAGTTCCCACAGGAGTTTTGGAATCCTTTGTAATATACATACAATACAATAATTTGAAAGTTTTATAGGTTGGTTTTATCTGTTAATAAACAATATAAATAACATAGTTTAAAACGAAGCCGCTTCCCGCTGTCTGTCTGTCCCCTTAGATCTTTAAAACTATGCAAAGGATTACTTTCAATCGTGAAGTAGTTTAAAAATAATCGCCAGTAAACAATTAACGTTAACATCCTGTGTAAACTCTGTATACCCGTAATCTTCACTGAAACGTCTTGACAGTGACAATAGAAGCCATCTCCTCAGCTCCGCAGAACGCAACTTAATTTAGGGAAAGTGGTACATGCAAATATTTGATCCCCAAATGATATTATCCGCTAATGTTTGTTCAAGACTGTAGCAAATCGCGACAATCTTTGCTCATAGCTTCATAATTGATGCCGAAATCTGAGTACGGTTAAATAAAGGTAATTTTAAATTATAGGACAATCAGAGTATCATGTTGTTCCTATTTCCATGATAATTTACAGTATTTACCATCTGTATTACTATCTGTAAAGTTATCCGTATATAATGTAATACTTTGTTGTGTATTGCATAAAGCATATTCTATCTATCTATCTAATTACTGTAGCTATCTGCGTCATTAAAACAAAATGTGAGAATTTATAACAGTTGGTAGTCGTACACAAATCGGTACAAGTTTTGCTTAGCTTGGAACTGAAGTGATTTACCTATGTCAATCGACACTGAAGCAAAACTTGAATTTCTTCAATTTCTCCTAAAAATTCCGGCGGAAAAGGAAACTCTAGATATTGGAACCATTTATTTGAGTCACGAAAAAAAGGAGAATGAACCTTACGTGAAACAGTCTCAGGATATCGTGATTTTCGACTTAGGTTGTCAGTATTGACAATAAACAAATCTTATATGTTCCAATGACTGATAAAACTAGACCAATAGAATCGAGTCAGAGCAATGCCTGATGAAGCGTATCTCCAAAATGCAGTAAGTGTCAGCGGGGTACAACTGTAAACAATTCGGTGGCGTTATTTAGAGCGGCGCGGGTGTTCGTAACGATGTCTCCGGCAGAAGATATACTCGTTATGATATTAAACTCTGAACGCTGACGTCCGAAATTAGCCCAATTGGAACATTATTTATGTGGGAGATGTTATTTAAATTTTATCGTTTGAGGGTTGGAGTTGGGAGTAAGTAAATTTTTACTGAACATTTCTAATTTCCCGTGGAGTATTTTTAACTAAGACAGTATTACTCCTTCAGCAGAACAAGGTTGAAGTTGAAACAAATTAATTAGAGTAAATGCCTAGTCGTGGAATACTTAATTTTCTTTCGGATTTTAAAGAACTATTCGATTTTGTGATTAATAAGACAACCTCCGTGGCGTAATGGTTACCACGCCAGATCGACACCCAGGAGGTCCCGGGTTCGAATCCCGATCGGGTCATGATTAAAAACGAACTTTCTCTGATTGGCCTCGGGTCTTGGATGTATTTTTTATAAAATATACTATCGTTGTGTTAGTATCCCATAACACAAATTTCGAACTTACTTTGGGGCTAGCTAAATCTGTGTGATTTGTCCCTATATATTTAAAATAATAATTTTAGATATACTTATCCAAATTCCATTATATGTTCAAAATTGCTAATAGCTGGCGAAGTGGCCTGTTACCACCACTGTCCCACGACTAGATATTTTGGAATGCCGAACTAAGTGCTGAATTGAAAAAATAATAGATCCACTATTCCGCTATATAGCTATATTCACTGTACTGTATCTCTAGCAGAAGTAGATAAATATTTTTAAAAATCCTTTAAATGTTCCACGACTGGGATTTTACCCTATTTGACTTGTCTCCATCATTCCGTCCATCACATCGACCCATAATGTCCCACTGCAGGGATACGGGTCTCCCTTCAATCGAAGTTGATTAGAGCGTACTCTGCCACGTTGCTCCAATGCGGATTGGCAGAGGCTGGTGTTTTCAAGTCGCCCGATGGCCATCGACTTGACTTAACAACTGTCATCCACCGACAACAGCCGGGACTGACGGCTTAATGTGCCCTCCGAAGCACGGAGAAGCTCGAAATAACGAAACCCATCCAAATGCTGGCTAGGGTCGACGTCACTTGAGTTGCGTGTTCGTATTAGAGTGCGACACACAGCGACGACGCTATCGAGCTCCAGCTCTCCATGTTTTCCATTTCGTTGGCAACTTATTTTTATTAATTTATTTTCATTAATACATGACTAGGCGTGTTCTAGTCTAGTTACAGCGAAATTGAATTAAATAGTTTACATCCTAAATCTTAATTTATTATGTGATCAGCTACGCTCCCATTTTCATACCATTATTCTTAACTAACAAACTCATTTCGCTCACCATTCCGTATTCAAGGTTCACTTCATTCCTCCACACTTTCCCAGAGATAAATTGCCAAGAATCCTCACTCACTAAACCGAGAAAAATAACGCTCTCCCAAATCGCACAGCAATAAAATTATTCACAAAACAAAGTAAACTTAACGCGTTGAAAATACTCAATCTACCCGAAATGGATGGATATTTGGAAAATTGTTTACGGTCAATATTTTTTTAATTTAATTTTACATAGCCTCATTTCGGTTTCTGGAGAACTTAAACTTGTGTCCTGGGTACCAGACAACGGATATCAATGCATCAAAATAAAAACAGGGCCCGTGGTCGAGCGGCTAGCAATAACCACTTTATCCCAGGTTTTAGAATAATCCCTGCACAGATTTTATTTCAGTATAAATCTTCCTAAATGGAAATGAAATGAAATGAAATAAAATGAAATGAAATCGTTTATTTCAGAAATTAGACCTTCACAGGCATTTTTTCTTGTCATTTACAACTTGTTTAAATAAAAAAAATAAACTACGTTATATACTACCACCATTTCGGACACAAGCAAAATGGCAACCGGTAAAAAGAAATGGCGAAAGAAAACCGGTTACGGCCTTTTTTGTCATTTTGTACTTTTTCTTTTCTTTTTTTTTCTTTTTTTTCCACTCATTAGTTACAATGTAGGTATAAGTACATTAAAATTTATAAGAAAAATACGCGGAATGTTATACACAATGGTGTGGAATGAACAAGTCTTAAATCTACAATAAAATAAAATAAAGTCTGTACAGACAAGACAGTACTGACAAGAGTGAGCAGACCAGTCCCCCCAGGCAGCACCCGTTCACGAGTTGACGCGAGAGTCAGCCATCGCTGTGCTCAACCATATTAGAGGGAACTCAGCGACCCGACTCCCGACGCCACCACAATGGATAGAATATGATTTTTTTGCAATATACAAACAAGTCATGCTAACAATAGGTAAATCTTAAAAGTTACAGACTAGTGAGTGCATAATGCTACAAGGCGGCCTTATTGCAGACGACAACATTTACAGGGTAAAGAATTTCTGTATGGAGTGGAGAGGGCTAGCTAGACACAAAAAAAATAATATATATATATCGATATATCTAAAAATCTAGTCTTGTAGAGTAGGGTTCTTAGTCAGGCGGTAAATGAAAGATATCTTGATCCGAAGAGTTGGTTTTTAATTAAGCCAAGTGATGTAACAACGTGAGAAGGAGACATAAGATAGATAAGACAGATGACAATCCACCGTACGCGTCCTGGTAATCCAGGTATGACGTGATATACACAGGTTACCACGAGGTCCTGGAAATCCAGACAAGGATGTTCCTCAACTCAACGCTACGTAATACAATTTCGCAGTATCTATTGGCACTTGGCAGAATCTAGCCTAAGCCGAGTCTAGTGCTTTTGGTTAGGTCCGAGAAATCCAGTAGATGGATGTAGTCGTACAATGAGCCAAAGACAAAAATACAATTATTTGTCATCGTACATAACATAAAGCGAAAACGAAATCATAGCGCGATTCAGAAAAAGTACAGCGCTGTTCTATAACGAGAATAGATCTGCTATATTTAACACTAATAATTTAGTTTGCAAAATTAATAATGATTAAACAAATTGATAATTAAATCAAAATTATGGCATGTTCGACTGAACCTAAATATTTACTAAATATGGATTATGTAAATAATGCAATGAAATTATTGCATAGTTATTGGCTCGCCAGTGCATTATCGATGCAAATTAGAGTGCAGTCAATATTAGGTTCGTTTATGGTCTCGTAAATCCGAATTGGATTTTACAGTTGCTTTTTTGGAACAATGTTATGTTTGTGGTTAAGGTTTTTTTTTCAAATGTTACATAACTAGGTAGTTTATCAAACTCATTTTTGAAGTAAAAAACCGGTCAAGTGCGAGTCGGAGTCGCGCACCGAGGGTTCCGTACAAACCAGTAGATGTAGATACCAAGTTTGATTTTCTTACAGCTTAATGGTATTATTAGACCTAACTATTTGATATGAATTTCAATTTAATACCTCTACGTGTTCATGAGGAAAGGAACCAAAAATTTATGCTTTTCAAATTTTTTCCTTTATCTGTACTATAAGACGTTGCTTTGTACGAAATTTCAACATTCTGAGTTTTCGGGAAGAACCCTGTAGGTTTTGATTCCCTTGCGAGTGTCGAAATTGCGTCGTCCGTTTTTTCCTTTTGAGGTACGGAACCCTAACGAAAGAAGAAATAAGGAGATAGCTTGAGACATGAATTAAAATTAAAATGAGTTTCAGATACTTGCCGTTTTTCTTCTATTATTCACATTAAATCTCAAAGCTACTCTGGATACATTTAGTTTCATCAAATCATATTAACACATTATCACCGGGAATTGGAGCATACTCTGCCACGCTGCTCGAATGCGTATTGGCATAGGCCAGTGTTTTCAAACCACCTGACTTAGCTTAACGAATGTTATCTATCGACAACAGTCAGTACCGACAGCTTAATGGCTTTAAATTCCCCGATTGAGTTAGCCTATTTAATTTACATTTATCTACCCTTACATTTTAAAACCATCACAAACAGATAAAATCTGTTTTCACACCTTATATGAGCTTAGAAGATATTTTAGGATATAATAAGAGCAAAGCTTTCTGCAATCATCCACAGGCTGGAAGCAAACGGAAGCTTTAATTAAACTTGCTGCTTCAATGGAGCTGTAAAACCTATACGGGGTCATAAAGAAATTATAATATTCAATTATAAAGTTATACCATTATAATAAGACCGTAGAGAATACTGCCGTTAACTGATAGTGGCTCTTAAATATAATCTTAACCTAATATTTGATATAAAATTAGTCTATTGTAACATAGATTCTTTCAACCTTCTTCTGGCACCAGTCTCTCACAGGGACAAAATAAATGTTTACAGTTTATTGTATGTTTCTAATAAATAATTTGACGACCTCCGTGGCGTAATGGTTACCACGCCAGACCGCCACCCAGGAGGTCCCGGGTTCGATCCCCGGTCGGGTCATGATGAAAAACGAACTTTTTCTGATTGACCTCGGGTCTTGGATGTTTATCTATATTTGTATTTGTTATAAAATATAATATCGTTGAGTTAGTATCCCATAACACAAGTTTCGAACTTACTTTGGGGCTAGCTCAATCTGTATGAATTGTCCCAAGATATTTATTTATTTATTTACTTTAAGCCTTTTTTTTTTGTTTAAAGTCAGGAAAACGCATGACTGCATGTCCCGCCACTTGGGGAAGCGACGGGGTCTGTCGGGCTCACCTCTCTAGCCAATGAGGGACACTTAAAACCTGACTGTTTGCCACCTTCTCCGCCAGTGGGGGGGGGGGGGGGGAACTGTTTAAATAAAGTCTGCACATTTAATTTTAAATCAAGACCTAAGTTTTATTCAAGTTTGTGTTTGTGGAGAAATTAAACGTTATTTTAAAAAAAAAGTAGTCTATTTTTGAGGCAAGACGAAGTTGACGTCAGACTAAATTGCTGGAAGCACACTTAAAGAAGACGAAGACCAGAGAAGTATCACTCTATATTCAGAATATTGCCGCAGCAGCAATGCGTTTCATTCGGTGAATGAGAGATCCGAAAGTCCAACTTTCTTTCCTTTTATCCTACTTCCCATAGATCTACCTACCATGCTAAAGTCTAGAATGGGTTCTTTATTTGTGTATAAATTCAAGAATTGTTCATGATATTCACATTACTACGAATAGTATTCATGACATTCAATCCCTAGTATTTACATTAGTATGTGCATACTAACAAACGCATTGTGAATATTCATTTGTACGTTTACAAAAAGGTATATAAATTCGATGCGATGCAATTTATACCGGATGAAATATTCTGCCATCTCTTTTCAACCCCACTAACCGGGTGCCTTTTTTTAAATTAAAAATAATTATTTCAACATTATTTAAACATTAAATACAGTATAAAAGAATTCTCCTAAGGCCACTCTCTGATGGAATTATTAATAGATAAGGATTTTTCCTTTACAAATTATGATTAATGCTATTTTATCACTTGACCTCTCGTGACCTCTCACGGCGGCCGCCAGATAGGGGGGATTCAAGTAACAAAATTCTGTAAATTGTGAGTATTCATTGATTCGAAAAGAAGTAGAAGTAACAAAAACAGCTGCAATCTCATGTCACCAAAATAGGAATTGTGCGAGATAGTGCATTTGTTTGAGATGAGATTGAAACTGTTTTTCTTACGAGGATCCCTCAGACAAAATGCGAAAAGTACTAAGCTAAATCCGAGCACAGGGTCTGTCAGAGCTTGTGCTCCTGGGCCAAACGATGCTCTAACATTTGAAGATACTACAATAGAGATTCTATCTAATTTATCAGATGCAATATCATATGACACAAAGTAGCACGTTACTCACATTAAACGCTATTAGAAAATGCCTCGAGCGGTTCGTAGTTTAAAGGAACTTGCCGCGGTAATAGTAATTAAGTACGTAAACCTTAGTGCACACTCTGTGCGAAGTAATGACGCATTAGTGTGTGAATACTGATTATTAAATTTACTTTGATATGTTGCACAACGCGATCCGGATTAGTGAAGAAATTAAATGATATTATTCAAATGTGAGTAATTGAGCGGTAGTGTTTATCTAGCTCAATTTGTGTGAATTGTCCAGAAAATAGAAATTTCATTCCCACTTTACCTATAGGGGGAGGCACCCCAAAAATAAATATTTTTCAAAATTTTATTCTACCACTTTGTTAGCATTGTTAATATGAGTATACATACCAAATTACCGCTTTCTAGCATCAAGCGTCTACGACAGACGGACAGACGGACAGACGGACATGGCGAAACTATTAGGGTTCCTTGTAGATTACTACGGAACCCTAAAAAATGGGACAAATCGACCGCGGAAATGCCATCATCGTTTCACTTAATATCGGTAGTAGCAGCCGGGGGTAGTAGCAAATGACTTTTAAAATATTTATGTTACTTATTTAAGAGTTTATTGTTGTGTGGAGACTGAAACAGTAAACATATTTTAAATTTTCACCTCAGAAGCTGGGAAAGAATCTGTTTGTCATTCGAAATCTGAGTACAAAAGTGCATTTTGTGCCCTAGCGTGGAAAGAATTTTTAAAATTCGAACCTTTTTAATCAATAAGTTTTTATACCGCTAGTCCTCTGAAGATGCATTAATACTGATTTCATGCCAGTGTGCCAACCTTATTTTTTTAAATAATCGAACTGGCCAGCACGACACCACATGAAAAAAAAAAAACACTTATTTAATATAATAATTGCGTTTTTCTTGCACCTAGCATTTTCCTTGCTGTAGTGAGGTGAAAAGTTGTGTGTTTCGCTCGGCAGCAAAGTTATTCTGCGTCTCGTACCAGAAACCCTCGCTACGCTCAGGATTCAATATAAGTACTCGCGCCAAAAAACAACTTTGCAGCCTTGCATAACAAATAACTATTTTAATCGTTTGTTCGAGAATAACACATAGGGCTCATACACTATTGAATAACACATACATGGCATAATCAAGTATAATATCTGTGGTGCAGTCAACCAATGAAAGAGATGACCAGTAAAGAGAACTAAAAACAAAGCTTGCATCGTTATAAAACTTTGTATTACACAGTACAATATAAGTACTATTTAATTGATAAATAAAATTCGAGTAAATCGATTCAGCCAATATTTAAAGTTGAATCATATTTACCCCGTGCACACCTCTTTCATTGGCTTTACACGTACCCATTGTATCCCTAAGTTTACTCTCAAGTCTAAGGATTAACAGGGTTATGATATAACATATAAATTATGTAGTGAATTACTTTGGCTGTACGCAACTTCGGTACAAGTTCGTCAGCCACCATATTAAATTATAATATGAAAATTACTTGACGGCTCTTTAAAGTGGCTTATTGTTTTCATCGTGCACTGTATAGGGTTTAAAACGCCAGCTGGCTTGGTTGCTAACCTTATTTTCTAGTGTTGTAGGGCGCAAGGTCTGTAAGTACGTCTGTACTGAACAAAAACTGTGATGAATTTTTGTGTTTGTCTCGAATATTTAAAATCTCTGTGATATTTAGTTTTATCAACCCATAATCAATCGAACGGTATTAGAACGTACTGTGCCACGCTGTTCCACTGGATTTGGCGGATGCCAGTATTTTAAAGCCGCCTGAAGGCCACCTACTTTGTTTAACGACTTCATGCTCAACAGCATAACGGCCCTCCGATATACACAGAATCTCGATATAACGAAACCCATCAAAACACTGGCTAGGGTCGACGTTGCATAACTTGCGTGCTCGTTTTAGAGTGCGACACACAGTGACACCACCGAATTCTTCATATTTAGTCGATACTTAAATCGAAATGCCTTCGCGGTCATCCGTCACACCTGCCTCGTGACGTCACACCATAGGTACACCATAGGTACCCTCGCTGCAACTCCTCGTAGTAATATAAAATCAAAATCAATCCATTGCCAATCTTTAGTATATTCTCGCGAAATAATCCGCCGTCTCATGAAGACATACGATGATACACGAGCAAATCCGATGATAGACGAGCGGGGCCGCAATATACTGGCTCTTGGAATTGGTGCCTTTGCAATATGTATACTAGTTTATATTACACATAATTATGTTGTTTATTATAATTAGCCTAAACTATCACACTGCTCGTTAAAGACCTCGCAACCCTCATTCCATGTGATCATGAAAATTTAAAGTCCTGTCTGACTGACTTAGTTATATATCAACGCACAGCCCAAACCGCTGTGTCTAGAGATTGGCATGAAGGTTCCTTACGACGACGTCTAGGGGTGTACTAATGAAAGGATTTTTCAAAATTCCCACGGGAAAGCGAGATATACGCAAACGAAGTTGCAAGGGTTTTACTAGTTCATAGATATGAATAAAAAAAAGAAGTAGGCAATGTAGTAGACCCGTGGACGCCGGCCGTAGGTATTTCAAATACTCTTCCGCCACCCACATGGCACGCCAACAACTTTGAGCCACAGCACATGGCGTATTTTAAACGCACAGATTTTCCAACATTATCCAAGGCGAAGTTGCAATCGTTTCATCATGAGGTTTGACATACAAAGAACTCAATGTAGCGTGACACGCGCGTCCCCTACGCGTTTAAAATACGCCGTGTGCAGTGGCTCAAAGGTAACCACTTTGAGCCACTGCACACGGCGTATTTTAAAACTGTGCTCTAATTCAAGCCTTAGCTCAAAAAGAACAAAACCCATCCAAACAGTGGCTAGGGTCGACGTTGCTTAACTTGATCGTTTTACAGTGTGACACACAGTCACCATCTAATTATCTATACATATATGATATCTCATTTCTACTTCTGTGTAATTTATCAGCCCCCCCCCCCCCCCCCCCTCCCCCAACGTAGCCTGTTCAGCGTTTCATTTGGGTCAGCGTTAATTACCCTCGACGTCTTTCATGGAGCCCTCCCTGGGAATTCTTTCACAATTGATAACTGCTTTCATTGCCAACATACAAAAATAATGCCTTAGTTATTCATGATTTACTGCCAACTGTAATAAATAATTTAGATTATAATATTGTTTACATCGAAAATAAAATATTTCGACGCACTGAATATAAAATCGTTTGTTACTCGTTTTTTACAGTTGCAAGAACGCATTTAAATATTAATTCCTCCTAAAGTCACAAGTTCATTTCACTTCACAAATCTTTATTCTTTTCTTCACAAATCACTTTCTTCGAAAGCAGCAAGCAGCGCTGCTTAACACAAATGCCATCATCACATACTTAAATGTTTGCCGAAATCGAACCCGCACCCTTTGCTGCCAAAGGTATATGAAACATTAAAACTTCACTAAATGTATGTCCATCATAACTAAATAAAAAAATGTATTTCTAGCTTAAGATTAACTTTTTTATTTTTTTATACCACAAAGGTGGCAAACAAGCATACGGCCCGCCTGTTGGTAAGCATCACCGTAGCCTATAGACGTTTGCAATACCAGAGGTATCACTCACGCGTTGCCAACCCTCCCAACCCCCCCAAGTGGAGCTCTGGAGATCTTACTCACCAGAACACAACATGGCCGAGACCAATGCTATTTGGCTACGATTTTCTGTAAGGTGGAGGTCCTTCGCTGTGCCCTACCTCTCTTAGATCCGCTGTGCCCTCTCTTATGTAGGACATGAAAATAAAAAGTTTAGATTACAGATTCCGTGCTAACAGCACAAAATATTTTTCCGTAAGTTTTCCGTCCGTAACTAACTAATACAGCGTGTAAAAACCGTTGCCCCGAGCGTCCGGAGTAATTATATTAGCCGGGCGCTCGTTTATTTCGCTAACTAATTTCTCTACCACGTATATTTTGTAAGTTCCTACAAAATTTTATTCTAATTTAAATAATCCGTTTTGAAAATTATGTGCTAAAGTAACTTTCCTGGAGCCCAAGACTGCTAAATACAAATGCATTAATAGAGTGTCCATAGTGTGTCACTTGAATAGTTTTTGATATTTGGTATTCTTAAAATTGTTTAAGTCCGAGGCGATTTCATTGACACACTATCGAACTACTATTGATCTTTTCAGTAATATCTTTCACATAAAAGCGATATTTAACTGAAAAAGTAATTCATGGTAGATTTTAACTGTCGACCATTCCGTACATATTCCAGACACTATATAGTCAATACATTGAGATACTAGTTAACTTTTAGCAGAATACCAAATTTGCCACTATGGAAATATAATGACAATAGGGAAGTGATGGTATGGGAATAGTTGGTCGCCTAATTTAAAATAGCAGACTTGGGCCCCTGGACTTTCATTTTCCTAAAATAGGTTTTCGTTTGACCACAGCTTGCCTGATGGTAAGCATCGCTGTGGTCTACGATATAACACGCTACTTAGAAAAGACCAAATTACTTCTAGATTTAAAGACCCCTGGATTGATTGATTGACATACAATAAATAATACTTAAATGTAAAACAAGTTTTTAAAGTTGACATTCTACTAACATTCAAAATGTCAAAGTGTGGACTATTTTAATGTTTGTTACTCAACGGCACAGATTACTTAATAGTTTTGACAACGGTATCAACTCGTCTGAAATTTTGCAATATTTTTGTTATAAGATTATTTTGCAATGCTCATAAAATGGATATGACAAAATAAACAAAAATAATGTTCATTTAATTTTCAGTTAATTTCGAATTGACCTATCTATACATTACTGTTTGTCCTTTTTTGAGTTCGGATTCAAAGGAAAAAATGTAGACATTTTTGTTGTCTCAACATTATTTTGTAGAGGTTCCGAGTGAAGGCTTAAAACAGTTTAGTTGTACTCAGGAATGCAAATTGAAAGGTACTACACTGATTGGTTTCAATCAGAGAAGCTGTAACGGAATGGAGCTCGCCATTTCAATTTGTCCGCATTTTGTAATAGAATCGGTCTTACGGCAAGTATTCTACGTGTCTTTTACGCAGAAATTCTAGGACAGTGTTTTTTTAAGGTTACATAAAATTTAAATATAACATGACGTATTTAAAGACGTATTTCTGAAACGACTTTTAATTGGCCAATTGCTCATAAAATTGTAAGATGTATGTTTTTTCTTTTTTAGTTTGACAGCGACCGATATAATTCCATGTGTCATCAATTTTAAAATGCGTTTCAGAAACTTATACTTACTATTAAATAATTAATTTATTACTAGTTGACAAACTTAATTTTTGATTTCATCGCGATTAAAATTGTAGAAAATTTCCAATCAACAAAACTTCTTTTTACTTTTGTTTTTAATATTATGCCTTAGTTTATAAAGAACTGTTAAATATTTCGATGTGAATTGACTTTAAAAATAAAGATTTTTATTAACGCTATACATAAATTCAGTTTTATTTACAAACTTATAATCTACTTTATATGACATTGTCAGAGTGGACTGTTTCTAATTTATTGTGTAGTTTAAAACTCTGAGCACTTAAAATTTGCATTATCCCACGTTTGCTTTACGAGGCTCGCAATAAAAAGTAAAACAGTGTTCGTCTGCTCTTTTAGCTCTATTAATTTACAACTTTCAACACATAAGTGAGAAATGTGCAAACTCATGGCGAAAAAAACTTTTTCCGATAACAGTAGTCACCTATTTTTAAGTTAAAATTAATATTTTTAAATGTTATATTCTGAAACTAAGGCTTATTTGGTGATCTGATGAATTTAATAAATATATATTGGGACAATTCATACAGATTGAGCTAGCCTCAAAGTAAGTTCGAAACTTGTGTTATGGAATACTAACTCAACGATATTATATTTTATAACAAATACATATATAGATAAACATCCAACCAGAAAAAGTTCGTTTTTCATCATGACCCGACTGGGGATCGAACCCAGGACCTCCTGGGTGGCGGTCTGGCGTGGTAACCATTACGCCACGGAGGTCGTCAAATTTCTATTTCAACATCAAAATTTCTCTATTATGTAGGGGCATTTAGACACGTCTTTTACAAATAAAGATATATTTTTAATCTACAATCTAATATTATCTTTTCTTAAATACATTTATTAATTACTAGGTTTTTAGCTCGCGTCTTCGTCAGCGTAAAGGTGCGGACCCGTTCCCGTGGGAACCACGTTTAATTTTGGGAAAAACTATAGCATATGTCACTCCCTGATAATGTAGCTTTCTACTGGTGAAAGAATTTTTGAAATCGGTCCAGTAGTTTCGGAGCCTATTCAATGTAAACAAACAAACAGTCAAATGTTTCCTCTTTATAATATTAGTATAGATGATCTAAAGCAACACAAATATTTGGCCTAGATGTACTCGCTTTTGTACTGGAAGTTCACACATTTCAACTTAAACATATCAGCTTGCCTGTGCCCAACTAAGTGTACTCGGGAGGACCTCCTCGTGGCAACAGATAAAGATGTTGCCGTTGTCAGATACTGGCCAATTTCGATTAAATCTGTGAGTGTCATTGACACGAAAATAAGAACATAAACATAAGCAAATTCACCATACACAGCACTACCACTATACATCAAAAACCCAATTTCTCTTCTTGGAAATAAATCATTCATCAGTGCGAAATTGCATTTAAAATCGAGTTGTCGTTTTAAATCGCACAAAACGTCAAATTGGACGTCAATGGAGCCGTCGTGTTTCAATTAGGGATTTACGTTACGTTCATTCGGTCATCGGTCATTCGTTCGCTTGTCAATATTTAATTTTAGGCTTTTGTCAGCAACCGTTTAATTGATAAAGCGACTTCGCAAATTCACCATTCGAAATATCTGGAACACCACCAATATTTTTTATAAGAGTTAATGAAGTTATGTCAAAGACTAGAACTTTGTTTGAAGTATTGTTTGGAATGAGAGGTTTCTGGGAATAAAAACGACTAAGGTATAATTTGTTTATACTAGTTACATTAAGGCCATTAATGCAGAGACTCAACAATTTTATAAAATAAAATATAGTTACTTTTCTTGCATATTTTTTTTTAATGTAATATAATAAAAAATAAAAATAAAATTATATTGTAATATAAATTTATTTATAAATAGGCATAGTGGAAACGTTTAGAGCATGTCGATTTCCTGCAGTAGACTTCTTGTCGCTGAGATGATGATGGTAGATGGGCAACGCATCCCAAGATTCTCGAAATCGTGGAATTCCAGAGGCAATGGTCATTATTTCCATCGCGAAATCACCAGCTGGCTGGTTTATCTTTATCTGTCTAAAGCCCTCGCGCGCGAAGTGATCTGACCGTAGAACGTATTAGTTCGTAACAGGCGCTTCGTACTCGTGCGACGGGTACAGATTTCTTGTGAAACGTATATTGATGATTCTACTCCGATGATCAACTTACTCTTTTGCCCTTCCTACTTAATTTCCCACTCCGTATAATTTCTATCTGATTAAATTCGTTGAGTTCAGCGTAGTTTCTCTCCCGGGACGTCAATAAGCTTCATTGCTTATTGTCAGTCTAAGGTCGCCGTTGTTGATGCTAGCTATACAGGAGACAGAGCGATGTATCTGGTGGGCTTGTCCCGATACTCTTTTGCCTATCCATTAAAAGTTACGTATAAAATTTCAACTATAAACTCACATTTCCACGTATAAAAAGACAACATAATTTAAATTCAAAACCGCATCACAATCAGAAAGTTTCGGTAAAAATAGAGACTGAGTATAAAATTCAAATGATAACGACCCACATCCTGCCGATGACAAAGGGTGTCCCCTGGGAGGCTCGCGGCCGTATCCATTAAAAGTTGAATTAATGTTGGTGACTTCTGCGCTTCGCCGCTATCTGCTCTCTGGAGGTTCGGTTTGACGAAGGTATTTTTATTTTCAATGGACTTACTTTTATAAGCTACCCTTAGAAGTCAATACAGCATGTGTAAATGAAAAGAATGTTACTTCAATTATTAGTATATTGTCGATTGGATTTTATTTGGAGTAACACACCATTTTTTTTTCTGTAACTCCTGTTGAATGAGTGAAATTGTTGGAACTTTTATGATTAGGCTAGCTCATCTTGAGAAGTACCACCCTCTCACTAAATATTGGTGTAATGCAGCAATGCGTTTCGTTCGGCTGTGCCCTCCTTTTCTGTTCCTCTTCTTTCTCTTTTCTTTCCTTTCTGACTCCATTCTTTTCGTAGTACCAAGTACCGCATAGGTAGTGCCCTGGTTTTTGCCACTTTCCATCTGATGATCCGCTTCCTTGTTTTCCTGTATGTACCACATAAAAAAATACATCAAACATTGAAGAAATTGAATTTGAACTTGAAAGACAGCAACTTGAATAACAATGATATTATAAGTAAACCAAGCTTTCTATAACCCAATTATATAAAAAAGGAGATTGAACAAACAAACACGATATTACTAGATTATGAATAAAAGCTCGAGGAATTCTTAGTAAAACTGGTGTAGCTTTATTCAGTAACTCGTTTTGTGCAAAGCACGGTAACAGTTTAAAGAGCTTTGTCGGGACTTGCAAGTTTTCCTATTAAAATCCTATCTTATTTCCTATTAAATCTCTTGGATAAAAATACAAATACTCTGGCCGTAGTGTAAGTAATGACCAGTACCTAATATCATATTAAAGTAAAAGTATTTCAACAATAACTTTATTATTTAAGAGAGGTAGGGCACAGCGGATAATCCGCTCAAATCGGAGCAGCCCGTCTGGGGCAGGACCTCCACCTTACAGAAGATCGTAGCCAAGTAGCATTGGTCTAGGCCATGTTGTGTTCCTACGGTGAGTAAGGTCTCCAGAGCTTGCGAGGGTTGGCAACGCGTGAGTGAAACCCCGGTATTACAAGCGTCTATAGGCTACGGTGACGGCTTACCATCAGGCCGGCCGTATGCTTGTTTGCCACCTTTGTGGTATAAAAAAAGTGAATAAAAAAAAAGTGGTAATTATAAAGCTTGGAGAAGGCCTATGTTCAACATTGTGGCTGTAATACTAACTAACGGTGTCGCCTGTGATTTTCCATTCTTGTTTAAAACTTAGCAGAAGAAGGACGTCTGTCCAAATGCTCGTATTCACACATCTTCGTTTTGTGATTCTATTGAAAGAAATTCTACAGATTGTTGCGCGCAAAAAATCAATATTCAGTGATTGATAATTGGTACATCAAACTGTCACTACTGCTATTAAATACATTGTGATTTTCGTGAGCTGAAACTAGATCTGCAATTTAGAATTAAAAAAAAAGTATCCATTCGTTTAAAATCGATCGCCTCTTTAGATTGATATGCAATTATAATAAATGTTTTTTATTCAGATTTCTAAGATCCATTTATTAATAATACAATATCTTTAACCTATGTTAGTAGTTATAAAAAGAGAGAGACATGGTGTCTCAATCCAAACTACCCGATAACACTTTTCGAATGCTGTTAGTGCCCATATCGACGCGCTGCATCAATGAGCCCCTTTCTTATAATGGCTTGAAAAGCATGATAAAAATATTTTGACGACCTCCGTGGCGTAATGGTTACCACGCCAGACCGCCACCCAGGAGGTCCCGGGTTCGATCCCCGGTCGGGTCATGATGAAAAAACGAACTTTTTCTGATTGGCCTAGGGTCTTGGATGTTTATCTATATATTATGTATTTGTTATAAAATATAATATCGTTGAGTTAGTAATCCCATGACACAAGTCTCGAACTTACTTTGGGGCTAGCTCAATCTGTATGAATTGTCCCTATATATTTATTTATTTTTTATTTGTATTGGTAAGGATCCTGTTCCATAATAACAGTTTTTTTTAAATACTCATTGAAGGTATAGTTTTCTGGTATCTCTCCGTCCACGTATTGCCAAACTTGTTCTTCATTAGCCTTAAGCCTCATTACGCCGTATTGGAGGCATGCCAGGAGAAACTTGCCCAATAACGGCGGCTTTACACCGCCCGGAGAGCTCGTAAAACAAGCAATGTGCTCGATATAAAATATTCGTTCCGCTCACCAATTAAGCACTGTAATTTAACAACCTGATTGAGGTCGCTGTTTTAGGATTTATAGTTTTTGTTTTTAAATTTGCTTCTGTAACTTTCTACTAGTTTCAGTCTAAGTTATAGTATTGGATTATCTATTCTGTGGTATTGGGTAGGGATATTTATAGGTTTTTCACCAAAAGTGCCTATTAAATATTAATCACTCGTGAAACCCGCGCAACTTCGTTTGCGTGTATTTATTTATGAACAGAAACGCCATCTATGTCAGACTTTTGAACAAATTCCACAGAAATCGCGTACTTTTTGGGTCAAAAGTATCCTATGGTTAATCCAAGGTATCAGCTACCTACGTACCAAATATCATTAAAATTGGCCCAGCCATTTGAGCGTGACAAAGTAACAAACATACACACAACTTTCGCCTTTATAATATTAGTATAATCATCCCACTGCACTGCAGGCATACGGGTCTCCCTTCAATTGAAGGGGATTACAGCGTACTCTGCCACGCTGCTCCAATTGCACACGTGTGCGTCCGTGGGTGATATTTACAAAATTGTGAAACTGACCAAGACCAAGTGTCACTTATGACCACTAAATAAAATGAATGATTCTCATTAATACTTGCCGAATTGCTAGAAGATAGCAAGCAGCAGAGTAATATTTTATTCTATTCCTCCGTGGCGTAATGGTTACCACGCCAGACCGCCACCCAGGAGGTCCCGGGTTCGATCCCCGGTCGGGTCATGATGAAAAACGATTTTTTTCTGATTGGTCTCGGGTCTTGGATGTTTATCTATATATGTATTTGATATGAAATATAATATCGTTGAGTTAGTATCCCATAACACAAGTTTAGAAGTTACTTTGGGGCTAGCTCAATCTGTATGAATTGTCCCTATATATTTATTTATTCTAAAGTCCAAAGAAAGGGCATTTTTAGTTTTCCTTATCCATAAATAAATAAGAAATCCGCATCTTCGATGAAGTTAATACATAAATAAGGTAGGATAAAAATACAATTCTCCATAGCGACATAAATTAATCAATAACTTATAATTTGGCCGCAAAAAAAATATAAATGAAAAGAAATCTTAAAAGTTCCCATCATATTACACAAAGGAGCACTTTGGAGTCTGCTCGTTAATCATGGGATGCTCGAGTTTGAGCACCCTTGACCTTCGGGAGATAAGGGAGCACCGAGCTCGCGACATCCGGTTGTTTAACTTTTTAAAATATCTATATCTATCTATATATACCTGTATAATGAATATTTTTTTAATGTGCCTCTCATAAGTAAAATGGGAATGTTATTTCTTTTGCGCCCGTGGGATGTTATTGGACAGCTCTCTTTTAACCAAAATTACGTCTTAGGCTGTTTTACACGTAAGTAGGTAACTAAATTTTAACTTAATTTTAAGTGATTTATGGCGTGTAAACACAGAATTTAGTAACAAGTTGCAAGTTAAAGTTTAGTTGTTTACTTAACAGCGTAATTGGAAATTTTTCTATTTTTCGGTTAAGTAGGCGGGGCTTGTCACTTGACACGTTTGGACAGGCACAATTTAGTTAAATTCATAAGTGAACCATAGTCGTCAATACTTGTCAGAATATTTTACTATGTAAGTGCGTATAGTATGATAAGTAAGCACAATATTTCTGCATTACCTGATGATGGCTGACTGATTAAATTCTCAATCTTGCAATAAAGAATAAATAAACTAAAGAGTGAGCGTCCAAATTGAGTGAACTAAAGAGTTTAATACTTAAATACGTTTGGACACATTATTAAAATTTAGTTACCTACTCAACTACTTAATACGTGTAAATCAGCTTTTAGTACGATCATTTTCGATACACTAATTCGTTTGTTATTTACTTCGTCCCCCCCCCCTGTTATCTATGTGCAAAACAATCCATAATTATAGTGCAAAAAAATATCTCAGTTATGGAGGGACTGCTACCTATATTAGTTACCGAGTAATGGCTGACAGACAGTTTTTTTTTATATGACAACGTGCAAAACCCATTTAAATAAAAACCGGGCAATTCAATTTTTATTTATAAAGGTATTATCATTATTGGTCTTTGTCCGCAGTGAGACTGCTCGTTAATTATTATGTGACTACAATAACCGAAATGGCAATTTATGTATGCGGCATTCTGAATTAAAACAATTTTATATAATAAATTAAGTAAAACAATACTGACAAAATAAATAATTATTAAATTAAGATTTAATTTCACCGCATTTCGTTAATAAAAGTCTACCAACACAATCACTTCACCACTAACGAGTGGCGTGTCATGTTAAATTATAAATAAAATGTAAATGAACATTGAATCATTTTTTAGGGTTCCGTAGTAAACTACAACTTATAGTTTCGCCATGTCCGTCTGTCCGCCCGCGGTCCAACGCCTAGACGCTTGATGCAAGAAAGCTGTAATTTGGTATGTATACTCATATTAACATTGCTAACAAAGTGGTAGAAAAAATTTTGAAAAAGATTTTTTTTGGGGTGCCTCCCCTTCAGATAAAGTAAGAATGAAAATTTTTCGCACCGACCTCATGTTGTAGGTTAGATAGGTCTCTTTAAAACATCGAGGGTGTGGGAAAATCATTTTCCGATACAATGATCCGTTCGCGAATTGTTTACATCTATCGTGTCAATTTCGTTTTGCACGGTGGTCCCCCTCCCTCTATCTCCGAAAGTCTTGTGTTTAGAAATTCGAAAAAATTCATGGTAGTAGTCCATATAGTGAACCTACAAGGAAAACTATAACGGTTAAGTAGGCACTACTAGTTACCGAGTAATAGCCGACGAACTTATGAAGTAAAACTTTGACGAGAACGTACAAATGTCATAGAATATGGCATTGTACTAATTTGTAAGCAAGAAATGCGTAGCCGATACGGAACCCTACAATGTACGTATTTGCCCAGTTTTTTTTATTTGGAACATTATTTGCATACAATTTTAACTTAAAATAACTCAGTATTTGTTTTTAAATAGCTCTTTAAAAAGCTCTTTAAAAAAAGACATTTATTCTCAGTCCATCATAAGTTTTATAAAATTTAGAAATTACAATTATAATTAGGTACAATTTGATAGGTACTTGAGGAAGCTACATCGACAAGACAATTTGATACTTAATCTAAATCTTTGGATTCGTTTTTTCCTACCACCAGTTCAGACGGTAGATTTGTACTAAGAAAAACTGTCAAGAAACTTAGCACTTGCTCTTTTAAATCTAACGAAGTGTGTCTAAAATCGGTCTCCTTTCAGCATAAACGCAACAATCTCCGTGGCGTAATGGTTACCATGCCGGTCCGGACCCAGGAGGTCCCGGGTTCGAATACCGCTCGGGTCATGATTAAAAAACGTACTTTTTCTAATTGGCATGGGTCTTTGATGTTTATCTATATAATAATATGTATTTGTTGTAAAATATAGTATCGTTGAGTTAGTATCCCATAACACAAGTCTCGAACTTACTTTGGGGCTAGCTCAATCTGAGTGATATATGTATGTCGGATGGCCTAACGGTTATTCTTTGTGCAATTCAACATCACAAGGGCGTATCGAGGGTAATCTTGGTATGAGAGAAACAACAGTTTTAGTTCTACTTTAAATAACTTTATTAAACTACCAGCACTTCACAATGACCACTGAGGGAAAAGAAGTGCCGCAAGAAAAACCCCAGTCTAGGTCTTTTTATTCTTTTGTAATTAAATTATAATCATCATTAAACTATAAGCAATAATTTAAACAATAGATTAAGCCAATAGAACAGCGTTACGACAGCGTGTGCATCGCGCCAGAGCCGGGGAGAGAATGCTCCTTCCCTTTTTTTTTTTTTTTTTTTATTGAATGGACTAATCAGTTCGGGTGTACTGACACCCTTTACTGAGACACCGGACTGTTGCGGGAGCGTAGGGCTCTCACCGCCAAAATTGACAGTGTCTGCCTAGGGGCGCCCCAGAGGGGGGCTCGAACCTCGGCCTATGGCGACACTGGGGGAAGGCGAACGGATTGGAGAGAAGCGGCCGGGCACGTGCCGGTACCGCGAAAACCGAGTCCCTACAGGGTGGCGCGACGCGCGGCCCCGCCGGCGGGGCCGATATGACGGACGTGTGTGTCTACTTTGTGTCGCGGAATCTAATTGTTTGTACGCCTCGATGGCGACTGTAATGGCGTCGTCCGGGTCGTTGAGGACGTGCCGCGGACGACGTTTGGACCTAATGGTGTCAGCCGGAGCGGGATAATCCCCTGCGACTTTCACCAATGGATTGGGGTGATGGTCGAGAGAGTCGAAAAATCTGACTGAGCATTGCTTTAGGTGGTGCGAGATGGTCGGCACACCTAAGTCAATGTGGAGGTTTTTGTTCCGAATGAACCAAAGCCCACCGATGGCTTTGCGCAAAAACCTATTCTGGATGGTTTGCAGCCTGTGGATATGAGAGGGCGCGGCGTGGGCGAAAACTGGACTCGCGTAAGTCATTATCGGCCTAATGCACGTTGTGTAAATTCTCACCTTATTTCTAAGAGAGAGTTTACTACGCCCATTGAGCAGATAATATAGTCGGCCTAGCGCGAAAGCGGCGCGGTTGCGGACAATCTTAATATGATCGCGGAAGGTGAGTCCCCTATCGAGTGTGACGCCTAGGTAGCGGACTTTCCTTTCCCAAGGGATCGGTTGTCCGAACATTTCGACTCTGGAGGAGGGATTTGGGGTGCTACCTCTAGCGAAGAGGATAGCGGCGCTTTTTTGAGGATTGACTTCGATGCGCCATTTCCTAAACCAGTCGCCAAGAGTATTGGCGGCAGTTTGGAGTGAGTCTATAATTGGGGGAATACTACGGGCTGAACAGTAGATGGCAGTATCATCTGCGAAGAGAGCGGTATGGGTCGCTAGTGGACTGGGTCTGAATTCGGGGAAGTCGCTTGTGTAAAGCGTGTAAAGGAGAGGCGAGAGCACGGACCCTTGTGGTACTCCGGCTCTAATGGTGTGAGGGGGGGATAGTGCCCCATCCACCCTATAGCGGAAAGAGCGGTTCGACAAGTAGTCTTGAATGATGAGCACAAGACGATTTGGCGTATTGAGTTTGTAGAGCTTATAAATAAGCCCGTTGTGCCAAACTTTGTCGAACGCCTTTGCCACGTCAAAGAAGAGAGCGCCCGTTTTATGCGGGCGGGATCTGTTCGCTCTCCGGTCCAACACGTGTTCGACTATGCGATGCACTTGTTGGACACAAGAGTGTTTGGCTCTAAAACCAAACTGCGCGTTAGGTAAGAGATTGTTGGCAAGGGAAAAATCTTTGAGACGTGCGAGAACTATGCGCTCATAGATTTTTCCTATTGAACTGAGAAGACTGATAGGGCGATAGCTCGAGGGCTGATCCTTGGGCTTGCCGGGTTTTGGAATGCCGATGACGGTGGCTTCCTTCCAAGTTTGGGGGAAAATGCTATTTTTGAGGGCTGCGTTAAAGATAGCAGTCAGGAGTAGTATAAGATGGGCGGGAAAGAGCTTGATGACTCTGTTAGAAATCCCGTCAGGCCCCGGGGCCTTCCTATTATGTAGGTCTTTGATAAGGGACTCTACCTCATCAGGGGTTACCGGCTCTAACGGGGGGTCGGCATCTGTAAGTGGGCTCGCGAGTCTATTTGCTACCACAGTATCGACCTCGAGTAGGTGATCTGGATCAACGGGGAGTGTGCTAGGTGCACATTGTGCCTCAAGACTGGATGCTAAGCATTCAGCTTTTTCCTCGTCCTCGAAGGCGAGGGGGAGGGAGGGATCTGACTGTGCTAACGGAGGGGTGGCAGCCACTGTATCTGCCTTAAGGGCTCTGGCAAGTTTCCAGAAGGCTTGGTGAGATGGGACCAAATTGGAGAGAGTCTCGTCCCACTGGTCGTTTCTAAGCTGTCTGATACGACGCTTAACCGCTGATTGAGCAGCGCGCATGCGGACGCGGTTAGGCTCAGTGGGAGCGGAGAAGTAGGCCCTTTGGGCTCGGTTTTTCTCTGTTAACAGAGCGCGCGCATCCGGCGGAAGTGTCCAGCGACGATGAGCGTTCACTGGGACACGCCGCGAGCAGTCGCTAACGACTTTCTGCACGTGCGCTGTTAACGAGTCAATAGCACCTACTGCATCGGGAATTGAGACAATTTCGTCTGGAATTGGATCTAACATGGGGGACGAAATGGATTTGAGGCTTTCGCCTAACCTGACCCAGTCGGTCTTGATCATAGTGGGATCTGTGGCTGCCACATTGGGAATACTCACTCTGGGAGAGAGAGAAATGATGACAGGCCTATGGTCTGAGGTGAGTTCGGAGTGCACTTCTATTGAACTCAATCTAAGATTGATGTTCTTTAGGAGGGCTACGTCTAGGACGTCCGGACGATGATCAACATTGTCCGGGTAATGAGTAGGGGACATGGGTGCTACAATGTCGAAATTGAGACTCTCTGAGAGTCGCTCGAGCTGTCTACCACGTTGGTTTGTGGTTAGGCTACACCAGGCAGGGTGCTTGGCGTTTAGATCACCCGCTATGATAACAGACGGGCCAAGATCTAGAAGGTTTTGTATGTCACTATCGAGTAGTGATCTGGGGTTTGAGGAGTTGGAGTTAGTGGGAGCTAGATAAGCTGACACTAAAAATATGGATTGGTGACCTGTCATTCCTAATCTACAGACAGAGGCCTCAATGTGCACGAGATTGGGTGTATCCACAGGCGTGCAGTGTAATGTCGCTTTGTAGTAGATGAGAGTGCCACCGAGGGCAGAGACTGTAATGCTCCTTCCCTTTGCGTTCCACGCCTTTTATACTGTGGCTAGTGCGTCACCGCTCCGCCCGGTGCAACCGATGACTCACGGCGCACGTGCTGTTTTGACGTTGCGCCGCCAGCTGCCAATGATTCATCGGTCGGTGTTGTTCTCCACCACCCGTGCCGTCATGTATAAATAAAAAATAAATAAATAAAATGCCGTGGCACAAGTACCACAATTCTGGTTTTCTGTGCTCACCGTAAGTATTGTTACTGTGGGTAAAATTAATTGAAACTTAATAAAATATTTTTGGCGGAGTGCCATGGACGACAATCTTAATTAAACTTTATTTAACTATCAGCCTTTTGAAACGCATTTTAATTCTACATTTATTTAAAAGTAAATAAATATTCTTTGACGAATCACACAACGCCATCTAGTCCCAAACTAAGCAACTAAGCTTGTATAGGTACAAGATTGCTGATAAATATACTTAAATACTTTTTTTTGTAAATAAATATTTATTTATTTATTTATTTATTGTAATGGTTAACCAACAGCATATACATAGAAACATTTAACAAATAAGCAGATAAGGGTATCAATCTTATATATACACAAATTACAGGTTAACACAGCATAAATACTTATTATATCTACATAAAAAACACCCAGACCAAAGCAAACAGACATGTTCATGCACACAAATGTTTACCTTGAGCAGGAATCGAACACGCGACCCTCGAGATAAAGTGACCATTGCCAGCCACTCGACCACCAGGCCTGTTGTTTAACTCTAGTGACCTCAATACACAAAGTACAGATACATAGGCGGACGGCGGACCATCGGGAGTTATTGTGTGTGTCGACAATTAATTCGTAATCCAGAATATATATGTTTTGTCGAATTAAAGAGTTTCGAACTACTGGGTTTCGAAATTTAGGCTCTCTCAGATAAATTATTTGTCAAAAATCAGAATGTCACCATTCCAAAACCTTTATAATAGAAACCAAGAGCCAAGAGCCTAAAAATGTACATAACAGAATTCTACGTAAAAATCTCCTGATATATATACATAGATCTATGAAAATTAAAAAGGCAGCCGTAAGAAAACCCATATTAATATATAATAAATGGGCCGCGTCACGTAAGCCCGGTACGTTTTGGTTTGAGACGTGACCGACCGCTGTGTTTGTTTAGTTGTTCCGTACGTGGGAACTTTGTTGCTGGTACAAATTCTCTCGGAGGTGTAATCATTATTTTATCTTTTTTTAGGGTTCCGTACCACAAAAGGAAAAACGGAACCCTTGTATGATCACTTTGATGTCGGTCTGTCTGTCAAGTTACGCTGCTAAGGACACATTTTCAATCGTTTTACTTTTAGTTTCTTTCTTATTATATTAGTTGTTAGATATAAGTAAGATCATGTCTTTCGTCATTTATAAAAAGTTTAGCTTAACTTGAGACCAGGTGGAGCTGTGTGAATCATGTACAATTTACCAATTTTTAATCTTTTTAACTAGTGACGTCTTTTTGACAGGGCTACCTGTTTCATTGTTTCGGATGGACACTTTCATGGTTGCCCCGCTGTTGCCAAATTAGTCCAGTCTGACAACCATCTTGAAAGAAAGAAAGAAAAATGGTTTATTTGACGTAATACACAAATTTTAACAGGGTTCACATTACATTAACCTTACAACTAACATGATACCTATGTGCCTACGTCAAAGAGCATCTCAGCATAATTCTTTTTGCATTCTCGAGAAGGCTGACCTCATAGAAACCTCGATTAGTGGTAGCAATATCTTAATCGCAGACTAGAACCTCACATTTGCGGGCAGCATGGCCGCCGCAAGCGGCTGACGTTCAATAATTCAATTACACCGTACAGTGGTTACAGTTTAGACTCGACTTGCACAATTGTCGAGGAAATACTCCGGGAATTCATGACGCATATCTTGGTAGCAATTCATTTGGCAGAATGAACAACTATTACAAGAAGTGTGCCCCTCTCTTATCCATATTGCCGTGCCTGAAAAGGTTCATATGTATTTTTGTGTATTTTCCGTCGAAATGAAAAAGGCCACTTTATAAAACTCTCCTTTTTTGTGTACAGCAGGACTAACGTCGAGTATCCTGAAGTCTAACCCAGGAACTTAGAAAGATCAAGGTAGAAACGATGACCTTCTAAATCTTTTAACTCAATTAATTTCGTTAGAGATGCTTAACGCTAATATTCTGTGAATAATAGTTTTGCTTTCACTAATCATAATGCTTACTTTCATTGTGTTCCAAAAAAAATATTGACCTACAAGTTGACCTTATTAAAATGAAATCCAAAAGCAGAGATATTCAACTATAAATCAGGAACAATAAATGGGAGTGCGAGCAAAAAGCCAGTTATTCATGAGCAAGTAAAAACTGACGAACTGCATACACAGGGCGCGCCGGCCGGAGCTTGCAAGATTATTGTTTGAAGCACGTATGTTGCAGCCTGGGTCATGTTGGAACACATTGTAACTGACATTTTTGAAGTGTTTTTTACACATTTACAATCAAAATGAGTCAGTGACGTCATTTGACAATGGCCTTACGCCGAGCTCAGCCAGTATTTGATCCTTGAGCTTCGCCGTATTTTGAAAGGCATTTTCAATTAGCCTCTGTTTTTTGATACTAACTGTTCTTTTAACTCACAACGCAGGCATACGAATTACTGGACTAGACAACAGTTCGATATTAGTCTGGAACTATAGTCAAAAGAGAAGCTTACATTATACCATAGAGCTAATAGTTAGATGCCCGTATTCATATTTATTTTATTTTTACAAAAAGATTTTTCAATTTTATTTTACTACACAAATGACATCTTGGAATTGATCCATTTGACATTTAAATATCTAGTATTATATTTTTCTGATAATGTTAAAATACTTTACGAATGAAAAAATCTCAAAAATACTTCCATCTTTACTCTCAATAACAATGACAAAGTTGTATAACAAGAAGAAAACAAGAATTAATTTTGTGGATACAAAACAAATATATTTTATGACTGTTAAAGTTCAACAAAAGAGAGAAAAATGAAACAATTTGCAGGCCATTATGATAATAGAGTGTGTTTCATTTGTCCTTGGAGCTCAAGTTTCCAAAGGCCATTACAGATCATTAATATGATCGAGCTCGTCGGAGATTGGCTCGTAATCACTAAAACTTTCGGTATCCTGCCAATCTTATAAATCTAAAAGTTGGGATAAAGAAATGTCGAATACACGTTCAGTCGTTCATTTTATAAGTGTTTATAATTTTTTTCTATTTAATAAAGTTTTTAACTAGTTTCATTTTGATTACCATTGGCTATTTATAAAATTATAGTCGTATAATGTTTTATTATTATTGTTTTTGTTGAATTTGTTGAGTAAATTATAACATTAAACTGTAAAAACTACTACAATTTTATCTCCGTAATCCCGTTATTGTTGTTATTTCGTAAAATTATAATGTTTTTATGTTCTTTTCAATAAAAAAATATGTTAAAAATCATCTATCCTCATGACGTATCATCGCTCTATGACATTACACGTTAGTAGTAAAATTTCGGAACACCATACACTTGATGTTAAATATACATAGAACTGTTATTGATGACTACTACAATTTTTTTACTAACATAATAAATGTATTTCTTAGCTGCTGCAGAGAAGCTATCAGTTTTTTTAAAAAACCCTTCTTGATAATATCCTTCAATAAACTCCTATGTTACATTGTAAAGAACATTTAAATGCACATACCGCTTTCCCCATAGCATCAGTGAGCTTTTGTTTCGTTTTTTGTTTAAGTTGCGGGCGCTAGTTAATAACAGCGAGTGTTTGTCCGTCCAGCGGCGAAGCGCGCAAACACTTGCACGCTCGCATAGCACTACGCTTGTACTTCATAAAGAGGGAAATTCAAACAACCGGTTCAAAGGCGTTGGGGGAAAATACATTTTACATAGTTAAGCTCGATGGCGTCGCGTTTATATAGAGTTTAAACGAATTACAAGACAGCAACGTCGACTTTAGCAGTGTGTTTGAGCTTCGTCATCTCGAGGAGCACGTTTAGCTGTCGGTCTCTGCTGTGAAATGAAATGAAATGAAATTTCATTTATTTAGCTGTCGGTCTCTGCTGTGGTCGACGGATGACAGTCGCTAGGTCCTAGTGTCCTTTGATTGAAGGGAGACCCATCCATGTATGCAGTGGAATGATTAAGGGACGACTTCATTAAAACAAAATCATATTGAGACACATTCCCTCCTGCCTTCTTCTCCCTTTTTACTTTCCTTGACCATCTCTCCTTTTTTAGTCTTTCTGAAGTGTGCAACGCAACCAAGATCTTGTTCTCGTGGATGTGCATGGGCAGCAGTGATTGCTTACCCTCAGGTGACCCGATTACTCGTTTGTCCTACTTTATCATAAAATAAAACATTTTTTTATTTAGAAACCATTAATTTTTATACAAAGAGGGCAATTCAGATGTTATAACAAAAGTTTGTGTTAGCACTGCGCTGTTCAAATTGTGCAATTCGATGCATTTTAATCACGATTCCGCCAGCGGCCTGTTAAAAGTAACCTCTGAATTTTTAATTAAGCTAACACTTTCCGAATCAATTTTGTTGAACCGCAAATTGGCAGACGTTAATTCGATCTGCATGCCTCAAATTGTACATTTAAAAGATTGCTTTTAGCAATAAGGCCGCCTTGTTGCTATACCACTAGTAGGTATGTAAAGCATTAATGTCATTTATTATTTCTTTCTTTTGCACTTATGTGTTGTGCATTGCAAATAAATCATTTAATTTATTTATCTATTAATGTAGATCAAAGCTATGTGTATTTGCATGTTTTTCAGTTTCGTCTTCTTCTCTTCGTGTGCATCCCGCAATTAGTGTCAAATGCGGGTAGCTGGTGTCAGTGTTTTCAAGTCACCTAATGGGCATTGACTTGACTTGTCGACTGTTACCAATCAACTACAATTTTGGATTACTATACATTTTTGGTTCCTTAATTTTAGCGGCCGCGAATGACCGTGGTTTCACAGGATATCGGCGGGAAACATCAATGTTTTGGAATCCCAACTTTTCCCTTTCCTTTTTTCCTCCTTTTTTGAATTTAAAGGGCGGCAACGGCGTGTTAAGCTGTCGGTCCCGATGGTTGTGGGTAGGTAACAGTCGTCAAGGAGACTTGAAAGCACTGACACCAGCCCCTACCATGAAACGAGTTTCGTTAATTTCTAAAGATTTTCTAAAGATCTTTCAGTTTTGAACCTTATTCTAACTAATGTAATGACTTTTTTGACAGGACTACGTGTTTCGTTGTTTCGGATGGACACTGGACACACTTAATGCCACTAATTGCGGGAACCACACGAAAAGAAGATCCTTTCATTGATTAATTTTGTTTTTATAACCATCAAATAGTTAAAAGCAATAATTTGGAGAGGGTCTAAGTGATTTTGTTGCTTGGAAATATTCTGTTGAATGTTCCAACATTGTTCTATGACTGCTTTGTGGAAATTTTCGATTGTTTCAATTTTATTAAGAGGGTTACAACGATACTTAATTAATTTAACTGATTTTGGTTAAAATATATCATTGTTTTACTTGAAAGCTTTCTCGTGGTCCAATGAAATTAGAGTACAGAGCACTTCCTTAAAAGTTTATTCATAAACGAATTATTTTCTCAATAACATTTTACTCAAAGATTCAATTTAGTGTCAGTATAAGATCGCGCGATGCCGCCGCGCGGTTTTCTTACTACGAAGCTACGATCTATTCTTCTTGTGTCGTAATCCTCATTGTTGAGGGTCGTGACCTCGTGAATTATTCTTCGGACAAACGCTCTCCACCCCTTTTGGTCTTCTGCAGAACGCATTGCGTCGGGAAACTTGGTATTAGTACCTTGGTATTGGTCCGTCCAGCGCATAGGGCTCCTTCCTCCTTGCCGTTTTCCTTGGATCTTTCCCTTCACTAGAAACCTTTCCAGGTTGTCGCTCCTCATTCTGGCTACGACCTATGTAGGTGCCTAAATCCTGTTTATTGTTCATGACAGCCCGGTGTGGTGCATTTGTAGAACTTAAGACCTCAAACTGGATATCCGCGACAAGCGAGGCGACAGCGACAGTAAACTGGATGGCAACGACGCGACAGCATTCATCGCCATGCTTGTCGCGGACATCCAGTTTGAGTCCTTGTAGCAAAAAAGTTATCATGATGGAACCTACAAATTCCATTTTATAATTGGAGTAATTGCCGAGATAGGGTTGTATGAACGAGTGATGTACCTAATGGAAATTAGTTGGTTCAATATTTGATTTCATAATGAAAGACACGCTCGCGTGTCGCCGGCAATTTCTGCAAAACTATGTCAGCGTAGTGGAAATAATCTAAAATTAACTATACATATTAGTTTTTTTAATAACAAGCCTCCTACAATTGCTTTGCATTGCTACAAAGTTCTGTTTTTTTATGTCACGGAGGTGGCAAATAGGCATAAGGCCCGACTGATGGTAAGCATCGCCGTAGCCTATAGACGCTTGAAACACCGGGGGTATCACTCACGCGTAGCAAATAATCCCAACCCCGCCAAGTGGAGCTCTGGAGACCTTACTCACCGTAAGAACACAACATGGCCGAGACCAATTGCTATTTGGCTACGATCTTCTGTAAGGCGATATTAAGTACCCACATAGGTAATTATTATACTAACCTACCTATAATTATTACACTAACTCACTATTTGATAAGAACAATATTGTAACGATGTACAGAAAACCCCATTGACACGTGTGACATCGATGTTACGTAATAAGAATGATTGTAATTTCTAATATGTTTATAAATAAAAATTAAAAAAGTAAAATTATCATAGGTACGTTTTCAGAAATATCTACTTTTTCGTTATTAAATATTATTTTTTTAAAGTCAAAACTTTAGATACTCACAAGAGGTACTGTTATATAATTTTTATTTAACCTGTGATATATATCTATGACGTAAATTATGTTCCGCAATACGGATCTTGAAGACTATCTGATCGGTTTTCTCGCTCGCACACAGCACTATCGAGTGAGACAGTTGATAATAAACTTAATCAGTGTGTGGTCGTAGTCGATAATTGCCACCGCTCAGTAATCACTCGATTAAAACTGAGTTAGTCAATCGATAACTCTTTGATGTACTGAGTAACACTTAGTTCGGATGATTTACTCATTATACGATTAGTTCTTCATACATATTTAGTCAAAATAATTCGTAATTGACAAAATACCTCCTATATAAGTACATACAACTCAAAAAAATATCTAAATAAGTGTTTTTTATTCAACGAGTAGGTCCTCACAGACATTTTCTCTCGTCATTGATTACATTACAGTATTAAATTATTTATAAAAAAAAAAAATACGGAACCCTACATTGTGCGTGGCCCGACACGTAAAAAAAACATTTCAATTTTTTTATAAAATACAGATCCAGGTACCTACATACAGAAATTGAGTTCTAAACGCGGGATGTCGATCCAAATAG
Source organism: Endotricha flammealis (assembly GCA_905163395.2). NCBI lineage: Eukaryota > Metazoa > Arthropoda > Insecta > Lepidoptera > Pyralidae > Endotricha > Endotricha flammealis. The sequence continues at coordinate 414,021 of LR990867.1, forward strand.
TGCTATTGTCAACTTCAACTTTGTCAAACCGTCAACCACACATTGTATAGTTTGTAACAAACCAAAATTTAGTTTTATCGTTTTTTATTCCGCACAGGCGATGAAAACAAAAAAATTAAGGGATAAACAACACATATTGAAATTGCAAAATAATACATTGGAGGCTATTCTGAAAAAGTCAAATAGACTTATTACCAGCTTTTTCAATTAGTTTGCATTATGGCCTATTACCCGATAGTGGCATGAGATTAATGGGAATAAGGCAATGGTGCTTGTAAAAGCTCTTGTAATAAATAAAGCTCAATTTCCACTAATTGCATATTCAAACAAACTACAAACACGTCGTTCCGAGTGTCATTAACAGCCCCTCAATGGAGCTTACAGCACTTCATAATTAAAATTTCAGTTATATCATAATAGTTAACAAGCATTTAGTTTGAAATAATTTGATGATATTAACTGTATTTTATAATAAAATTAATATTATTTAATTAAATTTAAAACTGTAGAGTGGCATAAATATATTGTCAGTTAAATACCTTATAATTTTTTCATGAAATTAATTTTCAAGAGCTCGACGTCACTGTGTCACTCTGAACAAACATGCAAGTTAAGATGTCTGAAACCCATCCCAATGCTAACTAGGGTTCACGTCGCTTAACAGCGACGCCATTCATCTCCTCGGCCAACGATCTATTTCTTGGAAATAAATCATCATACTAATATTATAAATGAGAAAGTGAGTTTGTTTGTTATCTCTTCACGGCTTTACTAATCAGCCCATCATTATGAAAAATTTTATAATATTGTCAGGGGTACAGAGCCCAACATAGGCCACTTTTAATCCCGTGAAAGTATGTCATTCCAATGGGAAAATATTTTTTTTATTATAGAAGGCGCTGTATGGGATGGGCTATCGGCCAACAGATGGCGCCACAGGTCGCGCTCTGGGTTGTTTTGTTGTCAAACGAGATCTATGTCATAAAATGAACCGCTAGCGAAGCCGCGGGCAAAAGCTAGTACAGTGCTACAAGGCTATTTATGAACGTGGCCGAAATTGGAACTACAACTCCCGTTCATATTGTATGTCACTTTTCGACAGTTCGCCTTGAACAAAATGTATGAAAATATGCCACAGTAACGCCTTCACACAACTGTCACTCACATTCATATATATCCTTGTACATCTGTACTTTATAATTATGTCACATTGAAAACATCAAAGAAATACGTGATTCCAATGTCAGATCTGGCCTGCGAATTTAGCTTTTCTAGGTAGAATATGGCTTTCCTACCCCATTATTTTTGCAACAAACACTTTATAATCTCATGTTAATCTCGAGAGCTGTCTTACTCATACAAAATAGTAATTGCGCGAGGTAGTGCGTAAGTTTGAGATGATATACTGTTTTTGTTATGGAAATGCGTGCTCAGTACGAAAACGAGACTCGAAAAACGCTTTATTTACAAAACGACAGATGATTTCTCAAAGTGCTGTCAAAATATAAATCTCCCTTGATCAGTGACCCATGAACGAATAGAAACTTTCAACAGGGTATTTCATTATTCACTTTATTGACCTTTGATGATAAGTATGTACCTTTGATATTAAGTATGTTCGCCATGTTTTTTTATGAATTAAAGTAAACCAAAAATATTTATATCGCCGTCTAGTAATGTTTGTTATAATGGGTACTACGTAGCTAATAATATTGAATAAAATCCTTTTTTTTCTTGTAAAAAATTACATCAACGTCCAGCCCCCTTACTCTCGAAGATAATTCCGCTCGATCGCCATTGGATTGTTAATTTTAGGTACTCTTTACAGCTAGACTAGCGCTAACTAAATACTAAACTAAATGAAATCGGATTGTATGCTAACCAAATAGTTAGTAAAGTATAAAATTTCAAAGGTACGAATTAGGATTTGCTGTTAATTTTGCATTTGAAATTATACATAATTAAAATTAAAATTGCGATTGCTATGCAGAGTAACCTAGCTGATCAGGACAAATCATCGAGTACTCGATTAGACAAACAGACATGTTGAACACAAAATGTTTGCCTTGCTAGGGATTCGAACTAAAGTACTAATAGCCTAAAGGTCTATATGTAATAGCAATCTAAACTTACACGAGTATAAAAAGGAACAGAGGAGAACGAGAAACGAGAAAGAGATATAATACTAAATATATAAGTGTGAAAAGGATTAATCCTTGTCATACAGCTTTGACAAGGACTTTACAATTCATTTAACATTTTTTCTTCAATTCTTGAAGAAGGATAAGACTAATTGAATGGACCAAATAACCAAAACCAAGGGCAGCGAAACCCACAGGTAGCATCTGGTATTTCTATAAATGGTAAGGTTCAGGTAGACAAGATATACGTAACCACTGGAGGGCATTAAAACTACCGATTTCTGTAAACGAATGGCTTTGAAAGGCCTCCAAAGATCTGGATCCGATTTACGAGAACCCTACAGTTTTTATTACATAATATCTATTGCCCGCGGATTTGCCCGCGTAGACTTTTTCATATTGCTATTATTCTTAATATACGCGCCCACAAATAAAGTAGCTTTCTATTGGTAAAAGAAATTTTAAAATCGGCCCAGTAGACCCAGAAGATTACCCCCTACAACCTCACAAGCTTTAACTCTTTATTTATTTTTCACTTAATCTCTCTTTCTTTTTCTTTCTTTATTGTCTATTCTAAATTTTAACAACAAAAATCTATTTTTTTTAATACGGCAAGCAAACAAGCAAGCGGGATACCTGATGGCAATTTAAAATCGTTTATTCAGTGACTAGACCTTCAAAGGCATTCTCTCTAGTTATTTACATTTTATCATTAAATAAATAAATAAATAGTAATAATTAAGAAACGAGGTACTAAGTGACAACAAGTTAATGCCGCTTACTGTATGTTATTAGTGTTTCCCGGTAAAACTGGTCCAATTCGTAGTGATTTTACTACTCAAATAAATCAACATGTTTTCGATATATTTTTTTCCTGGATCCATGTAATTTTGATTTTCCGTAAAGAATTCTCCGACTACTAGATAAACAGCAATATCAACACGTATTTAATCTGAAGCGAGAATACCCCGAAGGGCAGCTTATTAATTCAAATATTCCCAGATTGCTTTCCATGGATTATTCGATGGAAAATTGAAATCGCCAAACTGAACGCTAATATTTGTGTTGCGTTTAATCCGAACTCGTGTTTTGTCAGCCGACGCTGAGAGGCCGAGATTAAATAAAAACGTAATTTAATTGAACAGTCTTGTATTTACGCGAAGTATTATAACCATTATTGTTCTTTTATACAAGTCGATTTACATTTTGCACTCATTTGTACAATATTTAAAATGTGTGTTTGTCGATGGATGACTAGTTAAACCAATTCGGTGGCCTTTCAACTCTCTCTGCAAATCCGCATTGGAGGAGCGTGGCAGAGTACGCCCTTCGGTTGAAGGGAGACTCGTATCCCTGCAGTTAGATTATTATGGGTTGATGATATGATCAACCCGGAACGGCTCACGCGAGCGAATCTGCGGGCAACAACTAGTAAAATAGAAGAATAAGCCAAGTCTAAAAAATGGGATTTGTTACTTGCCACTTCGGTTAATCCTCCTCCAATTCTAAAGATAAACAGTTGTAATAGTCCATTATCAGAATTTAACCCGTCAGTTTATGTTACTATCCCAGTTCACCGTCATTCACCGTTCATTAAGACTATCACAGTTCGTCAGGTAATACTAATGGGGCAATAGAAATCGCAACGTTTAGTCGCTCGTATGTCGTGTTTGAGTACCTGAATCGTGTCGATAGTATAGTACAGGATCCGAGAGCTCCTTGAAATCATCTGTTTTCTCAGAGGTAAAAATTGTAATAATTATAATGTTAGTGTCAGTTTCTGAAACGCATTTTAGTATTAAGTCTCAAGCAACTTTTCTCCTTCATTAGTTGGACAGTGACAGCTATAATTGAATGTGTCATTAACTTTAAAAAGGCGTACCAGAAACTGGCTGTCAATAAGTAATAATTAATATAAAGTTAAGGTAAGATGAGTTGTGTCCAAATCTTAACAATTGATATGTCAGCCAACAGATGGCGCCACAAATCGCGCTATGTTTTAAATTTCATACCACTAAGATGGCAAACAAGCACACGGCCTGCCTGATGGTAAGCAGTCACCGCAGGCTTCAGCCGCTTGCAATATGGGGGGGGGGGGGTATCACCAACGCTTTGCGGAACACAACATTAACTAGACCAATGCTATTTGGCTACGATCTTCTGTAAGGTGGAGGTCCTTCCCCAGACGGGCTACTCTGATTTGAGTAGATTATCCGCTGTGCTGTGTACTTCTCTTGAAAATGGCTATGGTTTTGTCTTCTCAAATTAATAAAGCCCAACTCATTTCCATGTTTCTCTATTATCTTTCTAGTAGCAGGTAACGCAGTGATATTACTGATTTCGCAGGTGACGGTAACCACTTTAGATCGAGTGACCAGTTTGCTTTGCTGCGGGATGAAATAAAGAAACTCATTAAAACGTTTTAATGAGTTTCTTTATTTCATCCCGCAGAATATACGTACATCACTCAAAAATTACAACGATCGTACCTGCGTCCAAAAGTTAATCCAATATCACTGTCAGTAAGAAAACGTTGAGAACCTTCCTTACGCGCCCCGGGAACCTGCGGTACAGAATACGACTCCGTTTTTTAATAATAATAATAATAATAAATAAATCTTTATTTATTATTATAAATACAGCTCATGTGGGTCCTTTCGTTTCATTCCTTCATTCATAGATCCTTATAGTCGTGGATGTCTATGGGCAGCGATAATTGCTTACCATCAGGTGAGCCGCTAGAACGTTTTCCCTCCTCTCTCATAAAAAAAATACATGCCAACTCTCCTGAAAAAATACAAGTTAGGTCTGCGCACCCCAGGATCCTGGAGTACAGAATACGACCCCGTTTTTACATACAGCTCATGTGGGACATATGGCTTTTTATTTTTATTTTCGTTTGATATTGGATTTGTGATTGCATCCGCTCGAGCCCGGTTTAGATGCCAATTTAAAGGTATTGTTTTATTGTGTTGTATTTTATTGATGTTCAAAATATATGTTGTTTTTTATTTACTTTTACATTTTCAGTCTTTATACAACGAAAATGGTAAGCGTTCGATTGACGCTCGACTGAATAAATTCAATAGATTTTATTTAGCCTAGTATTTTTTTTATAAGCAAGCAGATTGACGGTAAGTGGTTACCATCTCCTATGCTAAAGGAAGGGAGATAGAGAGAGAATGGGTAAGGAAAAAGAAAGGAAAGTAGTTGAAATTTCGTATCTCTTATTTAGCTAAAGAAATGCATGGATGCTTCACGTCTATCTATATTGTGTGAGAAGGCAACCATCGTAAAACAAAAACTCAAATCATTTATGTGACGACCCAGGTGGCGTAATGGTTACCACGCCAGACCGCCACCCAGGAGGTCCCGGGTTCGAATGCCGGTCGGGTCATGATGAAAACGAAATTTTTCTGATTGGCCTCGGGTCTTGGATGTTTATCTATAAAATAATATGTAGTAATATAAAATTATTTAAATAAGTCACTCACTTAACTAAGCAGTATCAAGACGGTGCAAATGCAACTCGTCTATTTCTTAACTCGAAATTTTAATAAGAAGTAAATCGTCTATTTCTCAACTCGTCTATCATTTTGCGATGTATGTAATTTGAATTAGGATTTATGAGTACAACAACCATTTCGGAAATATAACAAAATCACCACCGTTAAAAGAAATGTCCAAAAAAATGTAATGTAAGATTATAATAATGTCGGAGGTCTTAGAATCGTAAATTAATACCCTACTGGAACAGTGGAGGCGGTTACAAAGGCTGTCATTACGCATTCAGAGCCCAGTCTAACCTGTGCTCGTTGAATGGACGGAATCGATTCAGCCACAATGGTTATCAAACTTCACTTAATTACACGTTTCTCTATAGAGTTTGCTTTCACCTTAGTTCCTAACACGTTGTGTGAGAAATAAACTTGCCAGTTGCCTGTAGTTACCAAGAAAGATGATCAGGTTGTGAATAAGGATAGGTACAGTTTCTTAATTGGCTGATGCATTGTATAAAGCCTTGAATGCACTAAATCTTACTAATATCACAGATATTATAATACTTAACATTACTAATATTATAAACGCGAACGTTTGTGACGATATAATCTATATATATAAAAATGAAACCCGTTTTCCGTTGTCACGACATAACATGAAAACGGCTTGACCGATTTGGCTGATTTTTTTTTTAGAATATTCCTTGAAGTACGAGGATGGTTCTTACGGAGAGAAAAATTTAAAAATTCCCACGGGAAAGCGGGATACACGCAAACGAAGTTGCGCGGGTTTCGCTAGTTATAAATATTTCTTAACGGCTTTAAATTAGCACTTGCTCAGCGGTAATGGAAATTCTCATGAGGAAATCTAAAGGTTATACTAGTAAGTAATACAGAAAGATGTTACTATTCAATCACAGTGTACCTTGACCAGGCATACAATATTTTATGGTTAATACACAAATAATTTAAAAAAAAAACAATATTTGACTATCAAAATCTTTATCGAAAACAAACTCATAATGTGATTAAGCTCTAAAAAATTTATATTTAAAAATAAACTGAGCACTGTGTCACTATGAAAATGTTTATATAATTTTGGGATTATCATGAAATCGCTCGCGCATCATAAAATTGAAAATGGATGCCTAAAATATAAAAGCATTTTGTTATGACGTTGAATTTCGTGAAATTCTCAAAGCCATTTCATCTCCTTAAAGCTGTTTAATGCGGCGACTTTACGATACTGGTTAATTATCAACCATTAAACTTGGCATACTTAAACGTAACTCTTCGAGCAATGCATTTATAGTATACAGAACACGTCCTCAAAAATACGACGTAAACAGAAACCGGGGGATCCTAATTAGCTACGGCACCCACATAACGAATTAAGATCTGCCCCGTGTTTTAGAAATTATATAACATGGAGAAACTATGCAGGTACGTATATTGAAATGTTAAAAAGAAAAATCTTTCTTACAAACCAGCAGAAACTCAACAAAAGAATGACGTCTGTTGCTCTGCTCTTTTTAACATACCCTCTTATTAATAAAGAAAGATTAGCCAAGGTTTAACTTAAACCTGTTTTGTCACTGTCATTCCTAAGGAAAATTAAATGTAGATGAAAAGTGACAAAACAAGTTTTAGTTAAACCTTGGCTAATCTTTGTTTATTAATAAGAGGGATAGAGTTTTGAAAAAGTAAGTCTTCGATCTAAATGTCTGTTAATCTAATCAAAATATAAAAAATGACTTTAAAAAAAAGGTGAACTGTTGATTTTCTTCTCAAGGTTGACTTAAAAAGATTGCTTTCAGTAATAAGGCCTTAAACACGAGTCTATTACTTGTACTGTTTACTGTATCACTTGTTTTTGTATTGCAAATAAAGCATTTATCATCTTTGTCAGCACAGTCTATGTAATTTCCATGGTTGGTCAGTGTTATGAACCGTAGAGAAAATATGATGCGTATTTCTGGGTCGCCAAGGGACAAAGCCTTTAGGGACAAAGGCGAAATGGGTTCAGCAAATGTGGAAATATCATGAGAAATATTATAGAGTATTGTTGCTATGATTAACGAGGATTGAGGGGGAATTGGGAATGCTCGAGTTTTTGATAGATTTTTGAATGCGTAATGCCATTGTATTTGTTCCATATAAAATGGTATATTGATGTTAAAATTACCAAAAATTTTATTATATAAATAAATATTGTTGGACGAATCACACAATGCCATCTAGTCCCAAACTAAGCAACTAAGCTTGTACTATGGGTACTCGATTGCTGATAAATATACTTAAATCTTTTTTTTTGTAATTAAATACTTATAATACATAGAAAACACCCAGACCAAGGCAAACAGACATGTTCATGCACACAAACGTTTGCCGAATTCGAACCCGCAGACCTTGGACCATAAAGTGACCATTGTCAATGAAATTATAAGATGATATTATTATATTTCAATGTAGGTATGTCTAAGTGGTAGAGCCTACGAGCCACTACTATGAAATGGTAGTGGCTCCCAATCGAGGGTGATTAGAGCGTACTCTGCCACGCTGCTCCAATGCAGATTGGCAGAGGCCGGTGTTTTCAAGCCGCCTGAAGGCCACCGACTTGGCTTAACGACTGTCATCCAACGACAACAACCGGGACCGACGGCTTAACGTGCTCTCCGAAGCACGGAGAAGCTACGAGATAACGAAACCCATTCAAACGCTGGCTAGGATTGACGTCGCTTAACTTGCGTATTCATATTAGAGTGCGACACACAGCGACGCCATCGAGCTCCTCAGTAGACCGGGGTGGTACTACTCTCAAAATATCGACGTGAAATAGCGGTGATATGCCCCTATGTTCCGTACGATGAGCGAGAGAGACAGAAATCGATTACCCCCTCCTGCTTCCTAGCTTGAGACTGGTAACTGGCTGATAGTGACAGAAAAACAAAAACATTCCTTTTGTACATAGAATAACAAAGAATCGGTCCAACACACAACACACTTGAGGACACGAGGTTAAAACAAAAAAAAGGTTATATAAAGGTTCCGTAATAAACGTAATTAGTGAAATGTGCGTCCTTATTAGGCATAATTTCATTCGGCTAATGAACCCAGGCCGTGTCTCGATGTAATTATACCATCTATTTGGGATGGATCTTATGTGAACCGCAAAATAAATTAGTCCTTACCCTTTGGACTGCCTAACAGTCCAAAATAAACATCAGAGAGCCTATTCTCGTAGCAAAAACAGACAAAATCTAATATCAATCTCACACACAATCTCGCTCAATTCCAATTTTGTATGACAGCGCTTCAGATTGACATACCAAAAAGGTGGCAAACAAGCTTACGGCCTGCCTGATGGTAAGCATCACCGTAGCCTATAGACGCTTGCAATACCGGTATCACTCACGCGTTGCCATGTTGTTCTTTAACATAAACACAACCATATTTAAAAATAATCCGGGGGTTATTTATAATTAAACATTTCCACCTAGCGTCTTTCTTCTTTCTGTGCTAATTATCCCACTGCAGGAAAACCTTAAATCAAAGGGCCTTGGGAAGGCCAGTGTTTTCAAATCACCAGAAGGCCACCGACTTGGCTGTCATCTATCAACAACAGACGGGACCGACGTCTTAACATGCCCTCCAAAGCGCAGAGAAGCTCGTGATTACGAAAGCCACCTAAACTTGCTTAACTTGTTCGTATAGAGTGCGATTCACAACCACGCCATCGAGCTCCTCATCTCAATAATAACAATTACTGGAGCATAATTCTATACTACGATAATAGACTGGTTTATACTTTGGTCAGAATCAGCATTCAATGTGGCGATGGCGGCGCTGGCACTCCGCCAGCCGATAGCCCACTTTGACGGGACAATTTGTATTAAATAGAATTTTTATTCTTATATAGACTTTGTTTTTGATTCTCATTTCTATGAGGTTTTTTTAGAAACTTTTCATATCGTCGCTTATACAACAATACTTACCGCGCAAGTAAAATTTAACAAGTTTTCAGGAGAGAGAAAATACTTTTTATATATTACTCAGAGATTATTATCAGATAGTTATTTCTCCTAATTTGCCAAAAATTACTTTACCCGGCATTGTTGTATAAGCGACAATATTACAAAATAGGCGATGCCGCGGTTTCCTCGCGAAATCCAGTTCTTTGTTTCTACTCCCGGAATGATATCATCAAATCAACCCATAATCATGCCTATGAAACTCAGAATATGGAACAAAATCAAATTCTTTATTTAATTTAACGCCATTTAGTTAGGGGGTTAAGAACTCACCTACAACAACAAAGTTACTCTTAATTTCGAATATTAAAATTAAATGCCAATAAATTCGATAAATACTTTTGAACGGTTTAAACGACAATATAAGCATTAAAACTGATGAATTTTATGGAAAATAAGCCGAAAATAGTATTTACTCTATTTAAAAAGGCACTAAAGTGGATTGTCAAGAAGAACTCTTTGAGTGTTACCATTATCAAAACAGGGGTTATTTTTAGCACTTTTTAGTATATTTCGTACAAGAATGAAATTTAATATTTATGAGTATTTTTAATATTATTGATATATCTAAATGTAAATTATTTCAAAATCAGAACTGAATGAAATATCTATTAAGTTGTAGTATTATATTTCTAATCACTGAAAGTTGTAATTTTGATAATAATTTATTGTCGTTGGAATTAATTGTATTGTGTATAGTGGTAACACCGAAAATACAATAATAAATAATACTACGCATCTGAAATGAAATTTTGATATCGCTTATTTCACAATTCACTTCTTTTCGGTCTGCATTTTCAAATCATCAAGGTGTCACAAGTTTCTTTGTGATCATAGTGCGTCGAGTCGAATATATTACCTATATTATTAATCCGCCTTTGTATGTAGACATCCTGTAGAAATTTATGATATTATGTGTGAGCCTAGGCGTCTCTTATTTTGATTTAATTTGTGTACTTACAGTGAGCCTAGTGACAATATTAGCCTAGTGACTTTGTTTTGTGACGACGGTGTGATAATAAATTGCAGAATAAGACTTGATAATGAATTGCAAAATTTAAAATTGATGTGTTAAATAAATTTAAAATAATAAAATTGAATTTTTATTTGATCATATTAGTATCATCATATTAGCAGATAGGTAGATATATGTATATATATTATATTATAGGTGTAATAGGATGTTGATATAGATACGTAGGTAGGTAGGTACGGTACGTATAGGTATAGATAGTTACGAATGTTGTTTAACCTGCTGACTAGATGGCGCTATTAGTTCGATCAGCTCTCATGAGCTGAGTTTCTTATCTATTTCAGTTTTTACAATATTAATCTATGCCCATAATCATCCCACTGCGGGGATACGGATCTCTCTTCAAACCAAGGGGATTAGAGCATAATGATAATACGAGTTCCTACACAAAGGGTTCCATACAAGATTGCGGTTGCGCAAAGAGTGATGGAACGAGCCATGCTAGGCATCAAACTGCAAGATCGAGTACGTAACGTTGAGATACGGCGTCAGACAAAAGTTCACGACATGGTTTCTAGGGTTGCGTCTCTAAAGTGGAACTGGGCGGGACACCTGGCTAGAAGGAACGATGGAAGGTGGAGTAAAGCAATCTCCGATTGGTGCCCTAGGAACAGAAAACGGAGTATGGGTCGTCCGGCGGCCAGATGGGTCGATGACATCAGGCAGGTAGCTGGGAGAAAATGCATTGAGATGGCTCAGAACAGAGTAGAATGGCGTAGACGAAAGGAGGCTTATACCCAGCAGTGGATCGAGGAAAGCAGACGATGATGATGATGATAATACAAGATAAAAACTATCCTATGTGTAAATCCTTGGTGATATTTATTGATATTGATGCATGCATTTTGGGCACCCTGCCACGGGGACCATGCCTTTTAATTTTTTATATTAGTTTTTAATTTTTATTGTCAATTTAGTTTTTAGTTAATTTTGTTAATGTTACTTATTTATTTTAAATATTGGTTTGTAAGTTATCCGAGTATGGTTTTGTCATTTACTTTTCATAACAATGAAATTGTGTTGAAATTAATTAAATTTCACAGTTCGGTATGATCAAATTACGAATTACAATTAAATGAAATAAATTACAAATAGATTAAATAAATATTACAGTGCCATATTTTAATTAACTGTCTGTTAAACTACCTGGTATCCATAGTACCAAATTAAGCAAGTCGTTTTTGCGAGAAAGAGTAGTTAACATAGTCATAAATACATACTTTCATGTTAAGGAATTTTTTATATATGGTTTTTATTGAGTTGCAAGTTAGTACAGGTTCCGATCCCTCACAATATAGTTAAACCACTGTATGCCATGATAATTATTCATGTTCATGCTTACTTTTAAGTAACAATTGTGTGGCAATAATAAATGGATTTTGATTTTTTGATTCTTCTTACATTCAAATTAGTCAGGAAATACACATAAGAAATTTTTAGATTCACGAACCATTTCAGACAGGTTTTAAACTTCAAATAGAAAGCTTGAAGGCAAACTCGAGAGCACAAGCTAATGTATAGCTCTATTGAGCTGCAAAAGTTCGTCGTTGCACAAGTAGTTATGATTTGTGCTGAAGTTTCAACCCCCGGGAATAGCTTGTCGCCAGCAAATGCGGGAGTTACAAGCTATTTGGCTTTATAACGTTTAACAAGCATGGAGTATAATTTTATGACGATCAGATGATCTGAGCAGTATGTCGATAACATTTTAGAATTTAGTGACGCTCAAAGGTCGAGATAAATTAAATAACTGCATATTTGAAAAAAAAATGTACCACAAAGTTGGCTAGCAAGCGACCCGCCTGATGGTAAGCATCACCGTAGCCTATAGACGCTTGCAATACCGGGAGAATCACTCACGCGTTGCCAACACTCTTAGCTCCCAAGTGGAGCTCTGGAGATCCTACTCGCCGTAGGAAACACAACATGGCCGAGGCCAATGCTATTTGGCTACTATCTTCTGTAAGGTAGTTACGCTGTGCCCTACCTCTCTGTAAATATGTTTAAAAATAACCATAATTTGCTTCATTTTAATTTTATTCTGGTCAAAAACTACAATATAGTTTGAGGAAGTCGCAAGCGTAATTAATTCCCCTCCCTCCCTACTCCCTTTTCCACTTTCCTTCCTCTGTTTTTCCTTTTTCATCCCTTCATAGGTGGGTGACGAATCCAAAATCCCTGTAGTCGTCGTTGTTCATGGCACAGCCCGGACACTCCATACAACGCGTGTGAAATAATTACCTATTTCTACTACATAGGCCAATTTCGTCTGTACACGCGCAAACATATGCGCACGCGCGTATACACATTCGTTCACTAAACGCACACCTTTGCGACTGCACCCGCCTCGATACCCGCCTGGGATAAGATAACGCGATTCGGTGCGGTGCGGAGAGTGGCCATTCTACCTCGGGTTATTACTTATTCTGTGTCCATATATGGGCAGCGGTGATTGCTTACCATCAGGTGACCCGTTAGCTTGTTTGTATTCCTCTGCCATAAAAAAAATATCTTGTTTGATGTCACTTTTCTGTGTCACTTGTCATTTGAATTATTATTATTTTGTTTTACTGTTACAATGTTACGTATTGACTTTGGATAAAGTTATTCCTTTCTTTTGTTTCTAAAATAATTACTTTACTAGACATCGACTTGTACCAACATAGAAAAAAACTCGTTTCGTTTATGTAAGTTTACCAAAATCCGCCGTCACTATAAAACCAGCAAAGATAACACCATAAAATAAAAGAATATAGTGTAGAAATAAGGCTGAGTATAGACTGAACACTTGTTATCCCTTCTCGCGCATAAAGTGCCATGTACGGTACAATTTAGAGGGAAAATCCAACTAATCCCCGCCAGAGAGCAAATCCCTGCGCCCGTATGTTCACGCCTTAATCTGATGGCACGACACAGCCCCGACACGAGTGAATCGAATTGAAATTAAGTGAAAGAAAAGGCAATTCTGTCTCTCTTTTTAGTGGGAATTCGCGAAAACAAGTGGAATAATGAACGCGATTTTATTGCTTCGAGTATTTGAGGTTCGGAGCTGTTCGGAAATAATGATGTTTTGTATCGCGACAAACAAAAACACGACACTTACGGATGTTCGGGGGACAAGTTTAATGTTTTTATTTAAAACGACTGTAAAATGTATAATATTTAATAAAAAATGTTCGTTTATCCCTACTCTGTAATATTATTGACATTGTAATTTTTCTTTCTTGTTTAAGGAAAAATAATTAATTAGGTACAATACAAAGTAGATCGAGGAATTCTTATTATTTATAGATAAGTAGATAGAATATGGATTTTTTTTACACAACGCCATGCACCATCTAGTCCCAAACTAAGCAAGTAAGCTTGTACTATGGGTACTAGATTGCTGATGCTGATAAATATAATTAAATACTTTTTTTTTGGAAAAAAAAAACTTATTATACATAGAAAACATTCAGACCAAGGCAAACAGACATGTTCATGCACTCAAATGTTTGCGTAGGATTCAAACACGCGGCCCTTAGGATAAAGTGACCATTGCTAGCCACTCGACCACCCTATCATGATTTGAAATACACAACAATTTATCACATTAAACATGATTACTTACAGTCTAGTGAATTAGCAACAAGGTGGTTTATTATTTGCTGAAATCTTTTCAAGGCAACCTTAGGACAACGAATTTTTGTATGGAGTGGGCAGAGCTACCAAGGCACGAAGCATCAAAGTAAGTTATTTATTCTTATTTATTTTAAGTTGTCCTTATTGTTGAGAGGTAAAACAAAGAAAGAGAAATACATCAGGATACATGAGCCAAGATTTCTCCCGAACTATTCTGTTACACTTAATGAACAAGAGTTATTTATTTCAGCGGTTTTAAAAATTTAATCCAGCGCTGAAAAGTAGGTTGCAATTTATCTTGGTAAAGTATATTTTGTTTTGGTTGACTTTTTTTTGTGTCTCGGTTACCATAGCGCTCCGTTTTACTTGAAATCTTACTTGAACAACGTTTTTACAAGTATTCTATTGAAAAATATACTTTAAACTTACTCGGCATCTTAGTACAAATCTGTCGTCTGAAAGGTGGTAGGAAAAAATTGTGACGATCCAAAGAGTTTATGATAGGCCTATTTGAATGAGGTTTTTTGAAGTTACTTTGAAGTTACGCGTAATCTATAGGTAGGTATCAATATTTCTTACTTTTCTTTTCCATAATAAACAAACATTTTACTGATAAGTTTAGAAAACCAAAAATTCTTTTATTAATGTTTATAAAGTTAGTAATTACATTTTATAATTTTCACACAAATTCACCCAGCGCTACCTGATCCCAATGTAAGCTAGGCATAACCTTGTGTTATAGGTACTAGACGACGGATATTATGACAGTAAATATATTCTCATTATACATAGAAAACAACCCAGACACGAGACGAATACATCACATTAATATCAGCCCCGTGGAATAAAACCATCCCTAAACCATCCAAAAACCATCCCTAAATCATCCCTAAACCATCCCAAAACCATCCAAAAACCATATAAAAACCATCCAAAAAAAATCCGAAAATAATTTGAAAACTTTCAGAAAAACTTTTGAAAATCCTTATGATTGAGTTATATATAGCCCTAAAGAATTCTGGATTCAACTGGAAAAAAAAATTACCTAGGATCCATCGAGGGATCACATA
Source organism: Endotricha flammealis (assembly GCA_905163395.2). Lineage (NCBI taxonomy): Eukaryota > Metazoa > Arthropoda > Insecta > Lepidoptera > Pyralidae > Endotricha > Endotricha flammealis. Next base: position 429,417 of record LR990867.1, read on the forward strand.
ATGGATTCAAGTGGAATGAGGGGTCACTACGACCACCGGGCTGTCAGTATATAACTTTACTCACGTCAACTCGAAAATACACGAGAACTATTGCTGCCTTGCGGGCGGTCTGCTCCTATCTTTAACACCGATTTAGCATTTTATATTTTAGATTTAATTTTATGTTGAGACAAATTAATGGCACTATTTATTGACATTCCGCGTACGTAATGTATGTATGTACCTAGTTTTAAATTCTATGTTGAAAAAGAAAAGAAAAAAGAAAATTACGATATATTTTTAAATGACAAAAAAGGCCGTAACTGGTTTTCTTTCGCCATTTCTTTTTACCAGTGGTCATTTTGCTTTTGTTTCCGAAATGGTAGTAGTATATAGAGTAGATTAATTTATACAAATCATTTATTACTGTATACTCTGACAAGAGAACGTGTTTGTGAAAACCTATTCTCTGAATAAAAGTTTTGAATTTTTTTTTGAATTTTTTTACTTTTTCTAACCATATACAGTTTACTATTTCAACATAATATTGAGAGTAAGAACAACTTTCATAAAACGTGTTTTTTAAATAAAAACCTTGGAGCCAACATTATTGCGCCCACACTCCAGATTTTTAAAGATAATCTGAAAAAATCACAACCGAGAGGGTGGATCATTTTATTTCGAAATGCAACCTTATTTCTCATGGTCGTATAGTCTATATCTCAATGGCTGGTTTCAGATGAGGGTTACGCGAGAGTGGCTTGCTTTTCCCATGGGATATTACACCTTGCGTCTGTCTGAGAGTAGGTTTGTATCTATTTTTTGCGTCGCTTTTATTAATAATGGATTGAGAGACAGTTAAAAATATGTTTTATGCATAAAAATATTTTCCAATTATACATTTTTATGACAGACTAGCTGACCCGTGCCCACTTCGTTGGGCATAATGTTAAAAGCCTTTTTATTTTTTGTTTTTTTATATAACCTATGACACTCAGCAATAATGTGGCTTTCTATAAGTGAAAGAATTTTTTAAATCGGTTCAGTAGATCCCGGGATTACCCCTTACAATTTAACAAATACACAAACTTTACCTCTTTATAATATTAGTATAGAAGAGGACAAACGGTCATCCAAAACTACAAGATCTTGTTAATAATAATTATGTATCAATGTAAGTATTATTTACAATCTGATGTACTCGTGTATACACCAGATTAAATAACTAACAGCAGGTGAGTTGTTCTAGATTTAAAGTTGCTGCGTTACATTTTGTCATGGTCATTTGGTAAATATATCCTTTAAAAGATTATTAGCGGAACCCGCGGAACTTTGCGTACATCTCGCTGTTCCGTGGGAATTTCGAAAAATTTCTTAGCAAATGTCTACACCCTATGAGGAAAGTACCTGCCAAATTTTAAGTTTGTAGGTGATATAGTTTCTGAGATTTTGTGATTAATCAGTGAGTGGTATTTCGCTTTTATGTATATAGATTAGTATAGAAAGTATAAATGAAATAGCCTTATTTAGAGTGGTCTTACTCAAGTACGTGTCTAGGTTTTTTTTTCTGCAAGGCCTTGACCCAACAACCCAATAGCATCCAATTTGAACGAGGTTCTTGGCTGTCGTCCATGTATTACCGGTACAATGATTGCTGGGTCCACATCCCGTATCCGAGAGCCAAGTTGTCCTAATATTGATTGCTCATTGAATAAAGATGCGTGTACTATGTGCACATAAAACAAACATATAATATTCGTGTAATAAATTGCATAGAATTCACAAAACACGTGCATCTGAGGGCACATTGAGCTGTCGGTCGCGACTGTTGGCGATAGGTAACAGACGTTAAGTATTTTTTTTTACCTAATATTGGCCCACAGATCCGAAAAAAATACCAGATTTAATTGACTTTTTTATCTATAAAAACATCTCGAACTATCATATGGATATCAAGGAAGAGTTTGATTTAAACTCAGATCATTCACCTATAACGCTGACCTTAAGTGAACAGCCTATTCATAAAGAAAACAACCCCACATTAGTAAATAGAAAAACAGACTGGGAAAGTTTTGAAATCGATTTAGAAACTAGAATTAATCTTAATGTACCATTACGCAACATAGATCAATTAAATTTAGAAGTAGAAAAGTTTACAACTGACATCCAACAAGCAGCATGGCAAAACACGCCTGTCGTTAAATGGAAAACTAAAGGAAATAGATATCCGAAAGAAATAATGGACCTAGTAGTCCAAAGAAGAAGACAAAGGAGGAAATGGCATCAAACGAGGTGTCCATATGACAAACAACTGTTAAACAAGCTAACTAAAACACTTAGAGCAGCCATACAGACTTTTAAAGATGAAAACCTCACAGAGTATTTAGAGCATTTGACAAATGACCGTAGCACGAACTATTCTCTCTGGAAGGCCACAAAAAAAATGAAAAGACCTATTTTGCAAATTCCTCCTATAAGGGAGGAAAATGGAAATTGGGCAATAAGCAACGAGCAAAAAGCAAAGAGATTTGCACAGCACTTGAAAAAAATATTTCAGCCAAATGAAGGAAATGATGTCTTAACCAATAATGAAATTCTCCAAGAAGAATTAGATATAATAAAATTAGTCACACCAAAAGAAATTGCAAATGAAATTAAAAATAACATTAATCCAAGAAAAGCTCCAGGATACGACCTTATAACTGGAGAAATTTTGCTACATCTACCACGCAAAGCACTGGTCAAATTAACAAACATCATAAATGCTGCTTTCCGACTAAAGACAGTTCCAGATGTATGGAAAGTAGCTGAAGTGATCATGATAGCAAAACCGGGAAAACCACCTCATGATGCGACATCATACAGGCCAATCTCCCTGTTACCTATTATATCCAAATTATTTGAAAAACTACTTCTCAAAAGATTGAAGCCTATATTAGAAGAAAAAAATCTTATACAACATCATCAGTTTGGTTTTAGAGAAAAACACTCTACCATAGATCAAATCCATAGGATAACAAGCGTTATAGAAAAATCTTTAGAAGAAAAGAAAGTATGCTCGACTATATTTCTAGACGTTGCGCAAGCTTTCGATAAAGTTTGGCATAAAGGTTTAATATACAAACTCAATACAATCTTGCCAAAACAGTTTACGACTATACTAGAGTCATATCTCTCAAACAGAATGTTTAGAATCAGACAAGAAGATGTTTTCTCTGATCTAAAGGAAATAAAAGCTGGAGTACCGCAAGGTAGTGTTTTAGGTCCGGTCCTGTACTTATTATACACCTGCGATTTTCCAGAATTAGAAAATAATACAGTTGCCACTTTTGCAGATGACACTGCTATAATGTCTGTCGGAAACTCGCATGAAGAGGCAGTTAGTAAAATCCAAGTTGCTGTTACAAAAGTTCATAAGTGGGCTCAAAAATGGCGAATCAAACTTAATGAATCAAAATCTGTTCACATTGATTTTACAAACAAAAATCCGCACTACCATCCAGTGTATATAGATAGCCAACCAATACCGTATTCTAATACGGCCAAATATCTTGGTATGACCCTAGATGCGAAACTACGCTGGAAAGTTCACGTCAAGAAAAAAAGAGAAGAGCTAGAAATACGTTATAGAGACATGTATTGGCTGCTCGGTAGAAACTCCAACCTGTCAACATACAATAAACTACTATTATACAAACAAGTCCTCATGCCAGTGTGGATGTATGGCGCACAGCTTTGGGGCTGTACCAAACATAGTAATAGACAAATTATTCAACGATTCCAAAATAAAGTACTTAGGGGCATTGTAGGTGCACCTTGGTACTTCACAAACGACAATCTCCATCGGGACCTTAAAATGGAGTTCGTAGATAAAGTGATTCAAAAGTGTGCGGAGGCTCACGAACAAAGACTTCGACATCATGTGAATCCTGAGGCAACCCAGCTTCTTGATAACACAGACCTATTGAGAAGGCTCAAAAGAACTAAACCCTTTGAGTTAGTGTAGTGTAGTGAAAACAATACTAGTGATAGTGCAATAACATTTATAACACATGAACAAAGTGTTTTCAATTAACAGACACTAAGATAAGTCGATGGACAATATTCTTAGACTATACGTTTTATAAGTTTAGGTTAAAGTTAAATTACTAATTAGCCAATAGCTAGATTGTAATATTCTAAAGTAGGAATTACATATTAATACTTTACTTAAAAAAAAAAAAAAAAAAAACCTAATATAGGTTTGTCTTTGGTCACAGCTTGCCTGTCAAGTAAACTCAATGTTTCCAAGTTACCCAACGGTCACTGACTACTCGCAGTTGACACGAATAGCGGGAAGCACACGAAAAGAAGAAGAGACAGCGCCATCAAGTCACAAGATAATGTATTTTTCTTTTAACTTCGTGCATCTTCGCCTCGGCCGACTTCGCGAGTTTGAAGAGACGCTGTAAAGTCTCATTATGTCCAAATTAAAATAATCTTGACCATACATAATAATATCTCTAATTCCAAACCAACAGGGAAAATGCGCTTATATTATGTTTGGGGTCGCGTTAAACGTACAACATTATATTCATCTTAATAATGACAATGTGTCCGACGATTAGAGGGTCATTAGGCCCCAGGTGACCCCAGGGTCCCATCGACCCCCGTCACTGGAACGATCTATCAGGCTAATATACACTGTTATTGTCTTGAGGTAAAGGATAAAGTAATATGTATTGTGTAATATTTGTTTTTTATGGAAGTTGGCAAACGAGCTTCGCAAGCGACTCATCTGATGGTCAGTGATCTTCAATTAGGCGGCACTATCTTACTGTTTTAACTGCATCACATCTTATGATCCACCACTTTATTAAATGGAATGCATTGTTAATTATTTTTATTGTCCTTATTCTTTTATTATGTACTAGAGAAACCCGAACAACTTTGTTTGCGTGTACCCCGTTTTTCAGTAAGAATTTGAAAAAAAAATCTTATCGGATGCCTACATCATTCAAAGAACACACCCTCGCAAGTTTCAAGTCAGTTGATTCTCAGTCATTCAGGACTTTTTATATAATATAATGTATTACGTTAGTAGATCTGAAGAAAAGAAAAGATTACACTTTCGCGCAAAAACAGATTTGATTGTTTGGTGCGTAGATAGTTTAGGACTCAAAGTTATATATTTCTAAAGATCAATATCATTATTGTGATAATTTAATAAAACAAAATCACTCGTAAACAAAAACAACAACAAAAAAGAGTCGGTTGAGCGAAAAATCTTTAAATACAGCAAGTTTGTAGACCCCGGCTGCTTCTATCTCCATTAAAAGTGTTTACCGATGTCTCGTCCCAGCCCCATTACTGACAAAACATTAGCACCTAAGATCACCTTACATACTACCACACAAAACCATTTAAAATCACCACAGAGTAGAAACCAATACATGAATTTTCCAACAAATCTTTTGGTGTACTGTAAGATTTTATGTGAAAGTTTTTTATGCTGCGGCGATTTGGTGTTGTTGTCTGTACGTGCGGATATCGGCTGTCCATTCCAGTGTAAACAAAGAAGTCGTTGAGCTCCGAACAGCTCGGAAAATCCATTTATCAACGTCACTGCAGGCAAATTTGGAAAATGTGGCCTTTTTCAAAATACGTACGGAAAAAACGGTTAATTTGAGGGATGACATCACTATAAAATGTTCACGGCTTTTATTTAAATACTAGTCAAAACAAAATGAAAGCTCCCCCTATAAATAACCACTTTGACGTCACACATTGTAATGTTATGGTAACATGACAGGTTGATGTGTCTTTTGTTTCTAGTGTGAAATTAATCCAAAATGAACGACTTCGAACTTGTATAATGGTACAACATCAAATAAAATGTTTCATTCCATACAACGAATGCCGCTGTTCGTGCCACGACAATTTCTGGTAAACAACACTTTTGATAGAATTCGTCGCTGTCGACTACGTACTGTTGACAGTGTCGACTTACGAACAGCGACGAATTGCATAGAACGAATAAATAATTTAAAAAATTTGAGGCGTGTGAACAAAAATCGTTTAACCTTGCTACAACACGAATCACGGCCCCTAGTACATCCTTAATCAGTGAATAAAATTTATCAATGAGTTAATAATTTTTCTTTTATCAGTCATCAAAAATTATAGTATGAAGTAGGCACGGCCTCTATCCATCTATTAGATAGTTACAATCACCGGATAGTTTTTAATTTCACTAAAACAGGAACATAGGAATTCCTCGTAAAACAGTCATCCTTCAGTACTCCCATATGACTAAAACATCTGTCTGGATATCCAAACGAAATCTCATCTCTGCAAGTTATTAAAGTAAGCTTATTCCAGCACACCACATCGCGGTCACGTATTCGATTCCAGGATTCAAGTGAGAACTATTACATTACAACTGATACCTATACATTTGCTGTTTGAATAAGTTGAAATTGTGGATATTACAATATATTTGAAAATAAAGAATGTCCATCTACTACTACATTCTGTTTCGTTAACTTTACCTGGTGAACTACCAGTTAAAGTGCTACTAGACGATCGAATTTGGTCCGGTACTGTACCACCGAACCGTGCGGTCCCATATTCGATCGTATATCGCACGGTGCGCCGCACATTATTATTGCCGGGTACAGACTGCTGTAACGTATGATGTAATGTAACTAAATTCCCTTAGTGTAGATCAGACGCCTTGTGTGCACGAACCGAGCACACTGCGCGCACGAGCATTATTTTTTTGTACGGAAATTCTTTCAATGCGTGTTATATTACGTGCAATGTTACGCAAGTCTATACCCAGCACTGGTTCGGCCGAACAGACATATTGGTGCGGTGGTGTGGCGTGTTAATCAGATCGTTCGACGCCGCACGGTTCGGTAGTGCAGGCCGGACCAAATTCGATCGTCTAGAAGCACTTCGTCATTCGACATACAATAGCGCTTGATCATTTTTCGTGCGATGTGCCAGTACAATTTTATCGTGCGATGAAATCTTATCTTGTTTGTCACATCGCATGCATGCGCGACTTTAACGTGAACACCATAAATAGCAATTTAATACATTTTGTGTTGTTGACTATACGTACAACCAAATTTAATATCTCCCGTTACTCATTTATGAGTTAATGTAATATTATTAAATTAAATCATTTCCAAGCAATAAATAATTCACAATTTACAGATGTCGGCTAATAAATTAATGGTTTCATTATAACGATCCGCTAATGAACCCTCCTGAACACAAATTAACGGAGTTTACTGGATTAAATAATTTCGCAAATAATATTAAATTTCAACTGATATTACAAATCGCCGTCGCTGTGTGTCGCAAGCAAACAAGTTAAGCAACCTCTACCCTAGTCAGTGTCTGGATAGCTTTCGTTATCTCCACCTTCTCAGTATCTCAGAGGGCCCAACAAGCCATCGGTCCCAAGCCTACTGTCAAGGTCAAGCCTACTGTTGATGGATGACAATAGGAAGAAGAATAGGAAAAAAACTTCTGTCTCTGTTACTTATCGGATTACATTTTTTTTATATAGTATATTTGAGGGCGTTTGACCACAATCCTGCCTGGTGTTAAGCAGAGATGAGGTCTAGGGTCTAGTCGCCGCTTCATGCCGATATTGTATGAAAGGGTGGTACTTTTACCGGTTGAGCTAACCCATTTTATAAATGCTTTATAACATTGCAGTGCGATGCGCGTTCGGAAACGGTCGCGTACATTGCATTGACATTATCGTTATCTCCTATCTCCGTGTTGTCCAACTGACTGTACCATAACAGATTTGTGGAAGGCCAAAGATAATGCCATCTAAAGGTGCTCCTTCACCGGGAGCGTTCGCGTGTAATGTAACGCTCAGTATCGAGCATTTCACCGGTGAGGGTGGAGAACTGAGCATTACAATGTTCACCTTGTAATGATACAAAACGAGATTACATCGGTGAAGTCGAATCTATAATGTTACATTATGCGCGAATGCTCGTCGGTGTTGGAGGTAGATTGTAATGTAATGCTCAAAGTCGAATCTATAATGTTACATTATGCGCGAATGCTCGTCGGTGTGGGAGGTAGATTGTAATGTAATGCTCAAAGTCGAATCTATAATGTTACATTATGCGCGAATGCTCGCGGTGAAGGAGCACCTTTACTGGCTGAATAGCTTTCCAGTAGAGTGTAGCAATTTCATTTGAATCATTGACACGAAAAGAAGCACTAGAAAATGTTTACAATTTAAAGTAAATATTCTAAGATGTACTTTCTTTTTCTTTGTTATAAATAAAACAATCTTATGCGTTATTAGTGTTGTGTACACAGCCCGTTGGCACGAGTACAATACGTTTGTCTTCCGTTTCCTGCCGCCATGTTGGATTGTTGCGGTCGGAATATATTTCATAAACGCAACTAAGTACTGTATTTACTACTGTATTTCGCAACTTCGCCCGCGTCGACTCTGTCAAAATGTTTTCGAAAATAAAAGTACCCTAGAAGGATATATCTATATATATATATATAAAATTCAAAGTCCTGACTGACTGACTGACTTAACTATATATCAACGCACAGCCCAAACCGCTGAGACTAGAGATTCCAAATTTGGACTGTAGGTTCCTTACGACGGCGACGTCTAGAGGTGCAAGATATACGCAAACGAAGTTGTGAGGGGACGCACAGCCCAAACCGCTAGGTCTAGAGATGCCAAATTTGTCATGTAGGGTCCTTATAAGGACCGGACCTCACCGGAACGGACTGGACCGGACCAGAACGGATCAGACCTGAACGGTCCGGAAGGAACCGCACCGTTGAAGAAAAATATGCTAATTGGCATGTAGGTTCTTTATCAGGACCGGACCGACCGAACCGGACCGGACCGACCGGACCTGATCGGACCGGATGGAACCGTACTATACCGGGCCGTGCCGGACCGCCATTTGTTTCTAAATAAAAATATGCTAATTGTTACTAGGCCACGCGGGCGAAGCCGCGGGCAGAAGCTAGTTACTCATATAATTTTACTAGGCGATGTCCGCGGTTTCACCCGTGAAATCCTGTTGTTCCCGTTCCCGGGCTCATATCCGGGATAAAAACTATCCTATGTGTTAATCCAGCGGGGCAACCATGAAAGTGTTAAGAAAAGACATTACTACTTAGAATAAGGTTCAAAATTTAACCGTTTCCATTGTTAGAATTCAACGATACGTCAGTCTGTATTTTGGAAAAATTTCGTTCCTTGGTTGCCCCGTAAGGTATAAACTACTCATAGTACCCAAGAAAACCAATCCGGCCGATTTTGGGTGAAAGAGTGACATCCATTTATTCAAACTTTCGCATTTAAAATATTAGAGAGCATTTGAAATTTACCTCTTCGTCAAAAAAATTATGATGATCGGAGAAGTATAGGATATGTCAAATGCTTTATCCTGAACTGTCTGACAGATGACGGATTAACGAACACCCTAAACAGCTAATCGTAGAGACCTGAATCTTGGACGGTGGGTTCTTTGTATGACATTAGAGAGCTCACATGAGTTTTGTTACCAGTTATAGCATTATTTGACCAAAATCCTCATTACTGACACCAAATCACGCTATTCTGTATGCAGCTGTAATCAAACATTGCGCAACCATACCACGTATCCGCCATCATTGCAAAACGAATGAATCCTTTGCGAATGAGCAGTAAAATTGACATAGTCGTAATGATACTACAAAATTACATAAAACCAAGCAAAAACCAACCATATTACCAACTACATAGACAGTATAACAACTGCACGTAATGAAAATAACCTTTTAAGTTGTAATAGGACTCTTATGCCATTGAACATAAGGTTGAAAATCCGAGCTAATCCTTTTAATTTGTCGCTGCAAAATGTAATTTATTCTTTTAGTTCAACACTCTAGGTGATATTTAAAGTTGGATTCACTCTGAAAATATGTTTCAACTTTTGAAACAGTATGAAGATGTACTCGCTGATGCGTGAATGCGTTCGCGCGGTTTCTTTCGCCATTTAATTTCCTCTTTTTACTTTAAATAGTAGTCTACACTAAAATTATAAAGAGGAAAGATTTGTAAATTTGTTTGTAACGAATAAATTAAAAAACTGGTGGTCTACTGGATCGATTTAACAAATTCTTTCACCGCTGAGACTTCCCAGTACAATATAGCCAATATGATATAGCCTATGTTAGCCTGGGGATAGATTAACTTTACTCTACCCCCAGGTAACATAGGCTATATTTTCCAAAAAAAATTGGAATCCTTAGTAAAACTCATACGAAATCGAAGGTCCTCTAGTAGCTTATAAAATGGCTATGAATTAAACGGCCAACAAATAATATATTAGGTGTTAGTCAGCAAAAAATGAATTAACAATGTACTAAATATTGCTTATTCGGCATTACACAGATTACTTAACAATTACATAACAATAGCACAAAGTATATACATAATAAAGCCTGACATCCATTTGAGTAAACATGAAGTATTCAGAATACGTAAGTGGATGCCAACCAGAATCTCGTCATTCCATAAATTCCTCGGACCTTAAAGGTTCTCAAATAACGTAAAATGTTTAGTGTGCGTAAAATTTTACAACTGCGAATATATACTTACGTGTTTCCTTGGTTACTCACTGAATTATAAATGAACTGCGGCAGAAAGCGTAAACAGAAAGTAGTTATAGAAAATATTTATCTTTAAATAGTTCAAGTGCAAATCAATTTAGTTTTAATCTTTTTGGAGTGGTAAAGAAATGAACTAGCTCGTAGAAGTACCACCCACTCGCAGAATATCGGTGTGAAACAACACGTTTCAGTGAGTGAAAGATCCGTGCTTTGGAGGGCACTTTAAGTTGTTGGTCCCGGCTGTTGTCGATAGATGACAGATGATAGATTATTATGTTTTGTTTGCGTACAAATGCTTGTTTCTTGTAAAAAATAATAGTCGCGGTAAAACATTATAAAATGTTATAATAATAGGTACCTACGACCTCCGTGGCGTAATGGTTACCACACCGGACCGCCACCCAGAAGATCCCGGGTTCGAATCCCGGTCGGGTCATGATGAAAAATTAACTTTTTCTGATTGACCTCGAGTCTTGGATGTTTATCTATATTATGTATTTGTTATAAAATATAGTATCGTTGAGGAATCCCATAACACAAATTTTGAGCTTACTTTGCGGGGCTAGCTCAATCTGTGTGGTTTGTCCCTATATATTTATTTATTTATAATGCATGGAAATTATTTTCCACTAAGTTAACTGCTATATCGCTGGAACAATTGGATTTTTCAGACGAAAAGATTTTTACAGACACAATTAAATATACAATTTTCGAGTCCGAATGGTGGCTCAAAAATGGGGAAAGAGCTGGTGTTGGACGTCCGTAGCGAGATGGGTGGACGATATAGCTAAAGTCGCAGGTCGTACCTGGATGAAAATGGCACAAGACCGAGTTGGTTGGCGTACAAAAAGAGAGCTATGCTCAACAGTGGGCAGAAGCGGGCTGAGATTGTGATGATGACGATGAGTCCGAAAATTGTATTTTTTTAATGCCCAAAGGTTTTCTATACTATCAGATATATAATTTCAAACGCTTGGGAGAGGCCTATGACCAGCAATGCACTTCTTATAGCTGAATGATCGGATAATGCAGAAATATTACTACATAATAGCGGGCAAAGTTAGCACCAACTGGTTATAAAGTACATGAAGTCATGTTAAAATATACTACCAATTATAACTTCAGTATATGGTATCCAACTTGAGTAAACATAGGAAGCAATTTGTAGCGCAAACAGAGTACATAAGCGCCACTCGAGATCGCATTAGCGGCTGCAAATAAAACTACCCTACATGTTGATAGTGTATGGTGCACCGCAAGAGCTGGAAAAACTGGCGACGGTATTTATACCGGGCGTTGGCTTCGAACTTAGTGACGGGTGTAGCGGTGAATTACCACAGGAAATAGAAAAAAGTGAGATGATTCAAAAGAGTTTGTAATAGGTCAAATTAATAAAAAAAAAATACAAATTGTTTTTTATAGAAACGAAGAAAAAAATGCTAGTGGTCCACTTAATTGGAAATAATCATGACTGCCAAACAAAAGAGTACTAAACTTCATAGGTAAAAGGTAAAAAACTTCACAAGAAAGTGTACCTACTACACTTCCGGACACATGAATCGAGCCACCCTACATTTTTATGTGTAATGACATAGAACATAAAAATATTCTTAAGTTAATCAAAAAGTTTTTATGCAGTTTTGATGCTGGTATATTCATAATGATTTTGAAGTGCTGTTGTTCCAATTTTGAATTTATCAAATGGAAAAACGAAACAAAATCCAAATTAGTGCATTCTTTTGAAAAGAAAAGTTGATCTAAATTAACATAATTTTTTTATTTAACTCCATAATTTTGAATTCACCGTAATTGTTTTGAAATTAAGACATCGTAAAATTGTTGTTTTTTTTAATTTGAGCCATTTAAACGTTAAAATTATGGATACACCGCCTCTTCTAGCCGCGCAAGCTGTGGCGCTTCTACAGTCGGGCCGAAGTCAGCGCGATGTAGCATCACAGCTTGCTTTAAGCCGTTCTGCTGTGCAAAGGGTATACCATCGATACCTCGACACTGGTGGATATGTGCGCCGTCCAGGAAGACCGCGATTTCGGGTAACTTCAGAAAGACAGGATCGATTTATCGCGACAACCAGTTTACGAAATCGTCACCTCACCTCTGTACAGATCCAAGAACAGCTTCGAGACTTTCATGGAGTGGCTGTTTCCGCGCGAACAGTTAGACGAAGACTTAAAGAACGTGGTCTGAGCCCACATAAGCCAGCCAACGGGCCGAAGCTGACAAGAGCTCACCGAATGGCGCGCTTACAGTTTGCACGCGAACATTTGCATTGGACTTGACGCCAATGGAGCAAGGTACTCTTTACTGATGAGACTAAGATTATGCTTTATGGTAATGATGGAAGGAGGAAGGTCTACCGAAGGCTGGGAGAGCGCTTTGTTCAGTGTTGTATGGAAGAGAGAGTGAGTTATGGCGGGAGCTCGTGGATAGTCTGGGGAGGAATATCTGCCGATGGTAAAACTGGGCTAGAGGTTGTGACAGGACCACGTCTACCAACACTAAATGCCCGTCGATACATTAACCATTGCCTAGAGACTCATGTGATGCCATATGCTGGATTTGTAGGCCAAGGCTTCATCTTTATGCATGATAATGCAAGAGCGCACACTGCAGGAATCGTCAGGGCATACCTTCATGATGTTGGAATCACGACAATGGAATGGCCATCAAGGAGCCCTGATATGAATCCCATCGAACGTCTATGGGACGAATTAAAGAGGCGTGTTCGAGCTCACCAACTAGCACCACAAACTTTGGTAGAGCTGAGAGTTGCCAACAAGGAGGAATGGGATAACATTCCACAACACTTCATAATGACGTTGATTAACTCCATGCCAAATCGCATGACTGCAATCATAAACGCTCTCGGAGGCAATACAAGTTACTGAATAATTTTTTTTTCCAATAATTCCTTTTTTTTTTTCAAAAATTCAACCCGAGTCTTGTCTTTGAGAAAGGTTATACAGGACAAGTTTCACTTAAAATTGTAATTTTATCAAGTTACTAAAATCTAAATTTGGAATTAAGTATACCTTATTAATGTAAAGTGTAGCAGCTTCCAAATTGCATAAAAACTTTTTCGTTGATCATATACTTTTGTTAAGTTACCAGCAATCAAAGTTGAAACTGCTGGGTGGCTCGATTCAAGTGTCCGGAAGTGTATAAAAAAAACAACCCACTCTACTGATACAATGGTCATTGGCCACCGACAGTTAAAAGTTGACGCTTCCACGCGACATCAGCTACAAAAATCGGCTACGAGCTACAACCGTGTAGAGATTATAACGTCACGCTACGACGTAGATCTGCGTAGAGGAAGTAATAATGTTGTATGGTGAATATATCACGCTACGACGACTTTTCTATAATACCGCTACGCAAAATATTTCTGAGCAAAAGAAATAAAAATACGTCGTAATTCGAACGCGATTGAAATGCAATGACGCGACATTGATAGGCAAATTTTGTGAGTGTAAACTCGCATACAATGTCACTTTTCTCATGTGTGTGTCATATCAACCTAATATCAACTCAAGGGGATTAATAGAGTACTCTGCCATGTTGCTAAAATGTGGATTGACGGAGGCGAATGTATTCAAGCAGCTTGAAGGCCATCAACTTGCCTTGTCACAACTGTTATCCATCTTCAACAGCCGAGACCGACGGTTTTACGTGTCCTCCGAAGTTCTAAATAACGAAACCCATCCAAACACTGGCTAGGGTCAACGTTGCTGGACTTGCGTGTTTTAGAATGCGACACACTGCGACGCCATGAAGCACCTTCAGGTGTTTGTGTTATGTATAAATTCTAATTTATACTTATACCTTGGACAAACCATCCAATTAGGTGGGTCCAACTTCGAGAAAGAGGTCAATCGACGAATCCGACTCTGCTGGGCAGCTTTCGGGAAATGACGGCATATCTTCTCGTCCAAAATTCCTCAGTGCTTGAAACGAAGAACATTCGAGCAATGTGTGTTGCCAGTGATGACATATGGATCCGAGACGTGGTCGCTCTCTATGGGCCTCATAAGAAGGCTAAGGGCGTTTTTCCACTATTCCGGCATCCGATTTTGATCGGTCCGGTAATTGCCGGTCCGATGTAGAAATTCATACTTTAAACATAAAACCGGATGCCGGAGTAGTGGAGAAGCGCGTATACTAAAGTATGAATTTCTACATCGGACCGGCAATTACCGGACCGATCAAAATCGGATGCCGGAGTAGTGGAAAAACAGTCTAACGGTCACTCAGCGAGCCATGGAAAGAGCTATGCTCGGGGTTTCTCTACGAGATCGAATCAGAAATGAGGAGATCCGTAGCAAAATCAAAGTAACCGACATAGCCAAACGGATCAGCAAGCTGAAGTGGCAGTGGGCAGGGCACATAGCGCGCAGAGCCGATGGCCGATGAGGCAAAAGGGTTCTGGAATGGCGACCACGTACCGCAAAGCGTAGAGTAGGACGCCCGCCTACAAGGTGGTCAGACGACCTAAGGAAAGTCGCAGGAAGCCACCGGATGCAGGCCGCTGCCAGCAGGTCGCACTGGAGACGTTTGGGGGAAGCCTATGTCCAGCAGTGGACTTCTTGTGGCTGAGATGATGATGATGATAAATTCTAATTAAATTTTTTTTTTTTTTAATTCGCTCATGCCACTAAGTTAATAGCCTTATTCAAGTCCAAACCTGTGAAGTATAGTAGCTCGCAAGAAACGCAAGTGTAAATGTTCAACTTAATGGCGGTTGGTCTGTATTCGATGCAGTTTTCAAGCCACGGCTAAGAACCGTAAAGGACTTATTTTTTTAATGAAATGACTTATATAAATATTACTATATTTCAAACGTGCAAAACTTGTTTCTAGTCAAAGTAATAGTCGGGGTAAAGCATTAGTATAAAAATTGTTTTTCCTGAGTCATTAAAAAGTTCTGAAATAAAAATTAACAGTAGTTAATTTTAGAAGCGGACTCTGATGACAGGAATCATATAAAAATAGCTACATTTCTTTTAGAAACTCTCGCAGATACAAAAAAATTATACAAATAAATCTCTAAGGAATTGAACTCTAACTTTTAAACTTTATAAATACATCAATATAAATGACATTAATTATAATGAATGATAAACTCCGAGCCCGTATTCCGCATTTATAAAGTTCAATACAAGTACCTACTCAAAAATACAGAGCTAATATACACTGGGTAATTTATTCCGGCCCGTCAAATATCATGATTTATCGGTAATACCACCAGTACGGAACTGAATTTTATTCCAGTTAACATTGGCTGGGAGAATGCAGTTGTATTTATCGATATACAGACTGTTTTGATACAGACATTTTTATTTTATGCTGGTTTGATTCCCGCTAAGGCGTGAGTAATACCCCCGGTATTGCAAGCGTCTATAGGCTACGGTGATGCTTACCATTAGTCGGGTCGTATGCTTGTTTGCCAACTTTTTTGGGTCGGCAACGCGCACCCCCGGTAAAGAAAAATAAATAAAAATATTCAATTTGTCAATCAAGCCTGCGGACACCAATTTAACGGCCTCAATCGACTAAAGAGCCGTGTTGGGCTGTGTTGCAAGTGTCTTTAGACTACGGTGACTGTTTACCTTCAGGTGGGTCGTTAGTTTGTTTGCCACCTTAGTGGTAAAAAATAAATTACGTTGTCTAGCTCCAAACATATCTTAATTTCTTCCCCTAAACATTAAACCTTGTCTTTGTTATTGATGTTTAACAGCCAAACAATAAGGTAATTAATGAATACGAACAACACTTTGATCTAATTTTAGGCTTTCTACATGACTAAACACACAGCCTGGGGATCGTTTGAATAAAATTTCAGGAAATTGAACAAAATCTTTACATAACGTAAGTCGCGCTCTCTGTCTGTCTATATGTATGCAGATTATGGTGCGGTTTTTTAATAGATAGAGTGGTTTATGAGGAAGGATTATTGGTATAGTATTTTCTGAAATTCCCACGGGAAAGCGGGATGCACGCAAACGAAGTTGCGCGGGATTCGCTAGAAATACTAATATTATAAATGAGAAAGTGAGTTTGTTTTTTATTCCTTCACGGCTTGACTAAGCAGCCGATCATTATGAAAATTTGTATACATGTCATATTGTCAGGGATACAGACAGAGCCCAATAGGCAAATTTTTACGCGGGCGAAGCCGCGGGTAACAGCTAGTATCTCATAAATACATTAACTGCATCTCTCTTATTAATAAACAAAGATTAGCCAAGGTTTAACTAAAACTTGTTTTGTCACTTTCCAGCTACATTTAATTTTCCTTAGGAATGACAGTGACAAAACAGGTTAAAGTTATATCTTGGCTAATCTTTGTTTATTAATAAGAGGGCATAAGTTTAGAACTACTCACTAAATTGGAACATCATAATGTATCACTCAAATAAATAATCTTTAAAATCTTTACATAACTTTCTTAGGTCTATACAAAGTAGACCTCCTAGACAGCTAAATTGCTCAAAAATAATGTTTAATCTGTGAATGGGGTTACAAAACGCGAATCAGAGCGAACATTCAGACGCTGAACAAATACTTAGTCTCTGTTTAGATTTTATTCACCCAGGTGAGATGTGAGCACCGGAATAAGCCGGTCACAAAGGATTTTCAGTTCTTTGTTCATTTTGTTTCAAATTATCCGAGTTTTAAATTCTAGAGCGAGCACTGGTTATGGACAAAGAATGAAAATACAGCACACAATAATTATTGCATGAAGTATTCTTCAGTTAAACTTAAATTCTAGAATATTTTTTCATAATTCTATTAAAATGATATCCGTATAAAGAATTTTATTAAAATGGGACAAGTATTTGCTTGTGTGGTAAAATGTTTTAAATTCAATTCCTTTATTTGCGAACATGAGTAAACAATACATAGGTGGTTAAAGTGTGGATAATGCGTAAAGGTAGCCAAGCCACATTCAACATATTGGCATGCAAATTTTAACAATTAGTTATTAATAAAATACATTTTAAAATAATCAAATACAACAATAACACTACAATATAAATCATGTCTTTGTCCTCCAAGCAATGTTTGATAAAATAATAGGCTTTTTTCAGTTTTTTATTATTATTTGATTTCCACCGTCTTTACTGGGTCACTGCCAACTAGTGCCAACGCTTCACCACCGGACTGTCAAACATTGATGCGTGCCCCATGAAACGTATTGTCGACGCACGAACACCGACCGATTCTCTGAAACAGACAAACTCAATTTTTAAATCTACAAAAAAAAGGTGGAGTCGTCATTGCTTATCGAACAGTCAGCAAACAAAAGGCATTAATATTGCGAGAAGGGATTTACTCGAAATTTAATTTTTCACATTTTGGAAAATATATTTGATTAACTATATAAAAAATAGTCATACGTATTCATATTGTACTATGTGAGTAATTAAGTTTCATAACTGTGCTGATATTATTTGCATAAAAATCTGTTCTTAGTTAGAGAACTAAACCCTGACACTAACCCTGATCATCTTTTTCATTTGTTGACTTTACGTTCAGAATATCACCGATGACTTTTGAGATAAAACAGCTACATTGCACCTCGTGTCTGTTAGCATACGTGTAATTTTCATAATCATAACAGCACAATGGAGTCAAAGTTAAGTCGAGATGTCCACAAATAGACTCAAAACTTGTACTCCTATCCGGAACATCCAGAGTCTGAAACTTGGGCAATTAGCCAAATGTTTGGTGAACTAACTCCATCGTAAGATTTCGATGTCCGTTTATCTTGGGATAACAGTGAAATATCTTGTAGGGAATAGTTTGATTTTGTTACGTCGCAGGAGTTTATAAGAAGTGACATTACGTGCTTTAAAATAAAAACATTCGTTTTTATATTACACAGCAGGCAAACAAGCCAACCACCTGATGGGAGTGGATACGATCAACAACAGTAATACCAGAGGTGCTACAAGAGAAAAGGATAAGGAAAAAGGAAAGAATTTGAGAGTCCTGAATAGTGCGGATATTTCAACGAAACGCATTGCTGCTTTACGTCTACAAAAGGAGGTGATGCAATTTCCTTAATTATTATTAAATTAATTAATTTAAAAAAAAAACACAATAAGCGGGTAAACCATGTAAGAGAATTCCGAAAACAGGGACTGACATTTTCAACCTTATTATAACTAGTAATGTGTTTATGACAGGACTACGTGTTTTGTTGTTTCGGATGGACACTTTCATAGTAAACCCGAAGATTAATAAGCAAAGTGTTAGCCACCCGATAGAGAGGTAGTGATAGTTTAGAATAGTATTTATAAATATACTCTAAAGTCTGGAATACAAAATTTTTGCGCCGGAGCCTGGGTTTGCTTTGCAGCACCTCTTTTCTTGTGGAAATTCTGAACAATGTGGCATTCAATAATAAGACCGTATTCTAAGCTATTTACAAACTGTATACATTTCACTCATTCCACTTGGGTCCACTGCTCATTCGCACAGTGGATCATAGGTGATTTTTTTCCACTTCAATACACTGGTGGATTCTAGGCGACCTTTAATAATTCTACTTGAATCCATTTTTTTAAATTTCTAATTCGAAATGAGTTCTAGGATAGTTTCATGTTTCGAAATTCTCTAAAATTTGTCACTAATCTAACTTTTAATGGAACTGAACCCCCGTTCCACCCTCATCACGGAAGGGTTGTTGTTTTCGAACGCCAATATTGAAGATTACTTAAGGTTTATCCCGTACATTGCTTTCCTATAGTTTTGTTTCTATGTCATCACGTCACGTGTAAATTTTCCAAAACGGTGGACAGACTTACTAGATTTTTATATAGACTATTTCTGGCGATTTACAGGTCTATTCATAAAAATAAGCCATTTCAAAATATAAGTCAGTAAGAATCACCGTTTCCTGTTGGACCAACTGCTCCACAATTAATTTTGGCACAACTAAATTCGGAAAAAAAAATCCTGTTGGCACAGCTATGGCACAACCAGATAATATGTGAGTTTGGAATGGTTTTGAGTTGAGTTAGGAATCGTTTTGGGGTGAGTTAGGAATGCTTTTGGGGTTAGTTGGGAATGCTTTTGGGGTTAGTTAGGAATGGTTTTGGGGTGAGTTAGGAATGACCACGCTTAAAAAAATGACGAAAGAAAAACCATTTTTTTTGTAATTTTTACTTTAATATCTACATATTTACGTGCAAATAGTGTAAATTAAACAAGATTAAAATCCTTCAAAAATGTGTAAACCAGTTGCCTCAAACGACACCCGCTAAAATTGCATGCTCTAAGTATAGCAAAACAATGCGAACTTTTTAAAAATTGTAACAACTTCTTACCATGTTTTATGCAATAAACGTATTATCTTATCTTTAGGAATTGACCCAAAAGCCACACATTTTCATGTTGCTCCATCATTTACCATACAATCTCTCACAACAAAAGTTAATATAACTTTTTGTTATCAATTTTCCACAAGCACAAATAGAATCTGACCTTTTTGCCATCCCTAACAATACAAACTGGCAACTGAAGACTCATGCGGAGGCAAAAAAGGCCACCGTACCGTATTCCGAATTACGTATATTCAATTACATAACTGGGTTACGTGCATGAGATATTCCAGGCGGAGGCAGTAAGAAATTGTTGTTAAAAACACGCGCTTTTATTTTAAATGGTAGAGCATTTACGAAATGAACTAGCTCGACCGGCGAAGTATCACTCTCTCACAGAATATCGGTGTAAAGTGACAATGAGTTTCATTTGGTAGAGAGATAGATATTTACACACAAACACAAGTCACAAAAATCTTGATTACATTGCACATAATTCAATAACAGCAGCGTTCCTCATGGAAAAGCAAAACAGTGGTTTTCTTTCATTACCAACAAGTCAGATCGATTTATAAAGTCAATGTTTGGTGGGTGAGAGATTCAAAAACTCAACTCCTTTTCATTATCCTTTCTCTCCCTATATTCCCTTCCCTGTATGTTATGCGATGCTAATTAGGTGTCGGTAACGACTTTCCATCAGACTCTTTGTGTAGTCTACAGGATAACGTGAGGCCATCTATTTTTAAAGAGAAATACTTAAAACAATACATCTTATCTTGAAATTTCAAGATAGCAAAATTACAATTGTTTGCCAAAATAATTCAACGTCGAGAATCCTAAATACAAACAGACATAATATTTCAAACATCAGACAGTGTAATAGATCAACTATAACAATGGACTTTTACTTAAACGAAAATAGAAGAACAGATTGAGAAGTATTGTAAAGACACTTGTAGTAAAATAATACTCTTGTCTTATTTGATTACTATTTTGAGTTTGCTTACTGAAAATATTCTGTTTGTTATTTAATTATAACTAACTCCGGACCCGTTCCCGTGGGAACCAAATTGAATTTCGGGAAAAGCTATAGCCTATGTCATTCCCTGATAATGTAGCTTTCTACTGGTCGGAGCCCATCCAATTTAAACAAACAATCAAATCTTTCCTCTTTATAATATTAGTATAGAGAATAAAGATAGAGAGTTACTTAAAATGAAATAAAATCTCAAGTTTGTCGTTGACAAACAGCAAAATGAGGTGATTATTACTTCTTTCTTAAATAATAATGAATGTGTTGTGAGAAATAATAATTATAACAGACAAAAACCGTGATAATACAATCAGAATTTCTTTATATAAAACAAATATCAACCAAGATTAAACTCAAACATGTTTTGGCACTTTCGTACTTATGGCAAACCCTAATTCAATTAAGATTCAAAGACTTGCAGGCACTATCTCTAGTTAGAGTACAAACAATAATAAAATAATTTGTCACAACCAAAGATTTAGTATATACTTACTAGCATATAGATCGGCAATGCAAAAGAGATAGATCATAGCATACGCGTTTGTTAGAGCGAGATAGATAGGCGAGACCATTCTTCCTATACACGCTATCGGCCTGTGTCGGCCTGACGTCAGTCGTTGTAAAAACCAATCCCACTTATTTTGACAAAACTTATAGTTTTGAAGTGTAGTTTTTTGTGTTAATTAGACGTGATTAAATATGGTTTACGGCGGTGCCTGGATGTAACTCAAACAAAAAGGAAAATCCAATAAATTATATATCTTGCTTGCACACATGTAGATTACACGCACACTAGTGTATTTGGTCTCGCCTCAATCAAACCATTGCCGATCTATAAGTATAAGTAAGTATCTGTCGTGGAGTGCCGGCCTGTCGTGGAGTGCCGGCCTGTCGTGGAGTGCCGGCCGAAGAATAGCATTCCCCCAACTCTTCTCGCGGGTGTCGTAAAAGGCGACTAAGAGATCTTCGACCCGTGCATATCGCCACCTAGCACATATGGGTCAGACTGGTGTCGGGCAGCAGCGACACTGGTATAGCATGCACTGCGATTGCCAACCCGCCTGCTCAGCGTGGCAATTAGAGCAACCCCCCCTCAATATGGCAAGCCGAAACGTACCACGGCCCCCAGTTCCCGGTCGCCCTGCTATTCCTGATCACGGCGGCGGTCACGGTGACGGCAGGGCAGGGGGTGCGAAGAATCCCCGGGTTACGAAAGGCCGCCAAAAACAACTGACCTTGGCGACGTATAACGGACGCACGTTACGGCTAGACGAGCACCTGGCGCAACTCGAAATCGAGCTCGGAAAAATAAGGTGGCATATTCTTGGGTTATGCGAAGTCCGAAGAGAGGGGGAGGACACCGTAACCCTTGATTCAGGCAACCTTATGTACTTCCGAGAGGGAGACCAGCTATCCCAGGGTGGCGTAGGGTTCCTGGTTAATAGAACCCTGTGTGACAACGTTGTGGAGATTTCGAGTGTGTCGAGCAGGGTCGCGTACCTGGTAATTAAGCTAACCGAGAGGTATAGCCTCAAGGTTGTGCAGGTTTACGCACCGACCTCGACACACTCGGACGATGAAATGGAAGATATGCTTGGCGACATATCGAAGGCCTTACACTTCACCACCAAGGCCCACTACAATGTTGTCATGGGGGATTTTAACGCAAAAGTGGGAGTACAAAATTACAGCGAATCGGTAGTAGGGTCCCATGGGTATGGAAGCAGGAATCATAGGGGGCAAATGCTAGTCAACTTCCTCGAAAAGGAGGGGCTCTTCTTGATGAATTCGTTCTTCAAGAAACAGCCTCAAAGGAAGTGGACATGGCAAAGCCCCGACGCTATGACCAAAAACGAGATCGACTTCATCATTACGGACAAGAAGCGCATATTCAGAGACGTCTCAGTGATCAACAGGTTTAACACCGGAAGCGATCACAGACTTGTGCGAGGCTCTCTGAATATCAATTTTAAGCTTGAACGTGTCCGTTTGATGAAGTCCAGGCTCCGGCCAACCCTGCTCCAAACTGTAGTGGGATCTGAAACGTTCCAGTCAAATCTGGAAAACCGATTTACTGTCGCGGAAACCACAAACAGCGTTGACCAGGCCCTCGAAAGGGTGGTCGGAATCCTCAGGGAGGAAGGTATGAGTTTTTGCGAATTGCAGCGTAAGGGCAGGAAGTCGAAATTTTCGGAAGAAACACTCGAGCTTATGAAGGTACGACGGGAAGACCCACCAGCCACTTCGTCAGACAGACATGCTCTAAACAAGAGAATTGGCAAACTGGTACGACGAGACCTCCGATGCTCCAACACTCGATCTATAGAGCGAGCTATCGAGCAAAATCGGGGGTCCAAAGTGTTTGTCAAATCGCTTGGGAGAAGCCATCTGACGAAGTTGACTACCACGGATGGAGTAGTCGTTTCTTCTAAGCCGGAGGTACTTTCGGAGATTGAAAACTTCTACAGCCAGCTTTACGCATCGCATTCATCTCAACCTGATCCCGGAAATGAGAATTCTAGAGCCACACTTACGCGCCACTTTACTGAAGACTTGCCAGAGGTCAGCCTAGGCGAAATCGAGTTGGCTCTTAAACAGCTTAAAAATGGAAAAGCCCCTGGAGAGGATGGTATTACGACTGAGCTTCTGAAATCTGGTGGCACACCTGTAATGAAGGAGCTCCAAAGAATC
Organism: Endotricha flammealis; assembly: GCA_905163395.2. NCBI lineage: Eukaryota > Metazoa > Arthropoda > Insecta > Lepidoptera > Pyralidae > Endotricha > Endotricha flammealis. The sequence goes on from LR990867.1 coordinate 453,114, forward strand.
TTTAATACTGTCCTCTTCGATGGGAGAACTCCAGAGGCGTGGAGTAGGAGTATTGTCGTATTGTTTTTCAAGAAGGGTGATAAAACCCTCTTGAAAAACTATCGACCCATTTCGCTCCTCAGCCACATCTACAAGTTGTTTTCAAGAGTCATCACGAATCGCCTTGCGCGAAGACTCGATGAGTTTCAACCACCGGAACAGGCCGGGTTTCGATCGGGGTACGGCACCATAGACCACATCCACACAGTGCGGCAGATTATACAGAAGACCGAAGAGTATAATCGACCCCTGTGCATAGCGTTTGTGGACTATGAGAAGGCCTTTGACTCCATTGAGACCTGGTCTGTTTTGGAATCTTTGCAGCGATGCCAAGTCGATTGGCGATATATCCAAGTGCTGAGAGGCCTGTATAACGCCGCTACTATGACCGTCCAAATCCAGAACCAGCGGTCTGAGCCTATCCCCATGCATCGTGGTGTGAGACAAGGGGATGTTATATCCCCGAAATTGTTCACAAATGCATTGGAGGACATGTTCAAGGTGCTGGACTGGAACGGACGTGGTATTAACATAAACGGCGAGTACCTCTCACACTTGCGATTTGCAGACGATATCGTCATCGTAGCAGAAACGCTGCAAGATTTGCAACATATGCTGAATGGCCTAGCTGATTCTTCGCAACGCATTGGTCTCCGGATGAACTTGGACAAAACCAAGGTTATGTTCAACGAACATGTAAATCCGGAACCAATTGCAGTACAGGGCAGTATTCTCGAGGTTGTTAAGGAGTATGTTTACCTTGGGCAAACTCTGCAGTTGGGTAAAAACAACTTCGAGAAGGAAGCAAATAGAAGAATACAGCTGGGCTGGGCAGCGTATGGGAAACTTCGTCGGGTCTTCACATCGCCAATTCCACAAAGTCTAAAGACGAAAGTCTTCAATCAGTGCGTCCTACCTGTTATGACATACGGTGCCGAGACGTGGACACTCACGGTTGGTCTGGTCCACAAATTTAAAGTCGCTCAGCGAGCTATGGAAAGGGCTATGCTCGGAATTTCTCTGAAGGATCGAATTCGGAACGAAGTGATCCGACAGAGAACAAGAGTCATCGACATAGCTCACCGGATAAGCAAACTGAAGTGGCAGTGGGCCGGCCATATTAGCCGAAGAACCGGCAACCGCTGGGCTAAACGAGTTCTTGAGTGGAGACCGCGAATCGGTAAGCGTAGCGTAGGACGCCCTCAGACTAGGTGGAGCGATGATATTTGCAAGGTGGCTGGCAAGAGCTGGATGAGAGTGGCCGAGGATCGTGCGCGGTGGCGTGCAGTTGGGGAGGCCTATGTCCAGCAGTGGACAAATGTAGGCTGATGATGAAAGTAAGTATATACTAAATCTATGGTCACATCTCAATTTTTGTAAATTGGATTTGAAATATTATTATAGTTAGTCAATGTATTACGCCCCCAGTTTCCTGGTGGATATTTTAAGTTCCACAGACAGATGGCCTCCTTGTCCTCGTAATTTCGGGCAATAATGACGTCACAAAAGAAATAAATGGATCCACAAGACAGCCCGTAATCCCGAGTATTGTACCTTCCTTATACCTCTGTCGTCCCTTCGCACTTTATTGGTTTTATTTTAGATTGTGATTTATTTTATAAAGGGTTTTAGATGTATCTCTCTGGCGATATTCCTAAACCACTGCGGGTATCGGTGTCCGGTGACTAAGCCCGGGGGTTTGGCGAATATTGACTATATTATGTAATACTACTAGTAACTCACGATTTCGAATTTGTATTGTCGTCCATAAGAAATGTATGGTATAATCATTAGAAAGCTGCTTGACTGATGCCAGCTGGCCATTTGTAACTCGCCTTTGTTGTAGCTAGCCTATGTAGTAACTGGTCTACAAATTAAATCGTTGCATTTGAAACTCGCCTAGGTAGCAGCTGGCCTACAATTTTTTAACAATGTTTGCGAACGGTAAAAACAAAATGTGGATACTAATGTTGAAAAACTACAAGACGCTGTACTCGGTGGCAGCGCAAGCGTTTTTCGAGAAACAAAATGTGCGCGCGACCAAATACGTTGTTGTAGTAAGACGCTACATTTATTAAATGTTGGAAAATGTTAAATAGCAAGATGTTGGCAAACAGTTTTAAAATCAGCTTTAATATTATAAATATTTTCGAGAATTTTATTTATGAAACTACTCCGCAAAAGTAAGAACATCACTTCAAGAGATCTCTTACAGCTAATCTTTGAACTGAAAGACATTGCATTATGCTATGAGTCTATTTACTCGGAAAGTAATGAAGATATAAAAAATATTTAATCGTAAAATTTTCCTTTGACCACTGAGAAAAATTAATTAGTTTAAAATACTACTTTTGCAGAAAACTAGTCACCAACAGGAATATACCACGTCAAATGCATTTGTTCTTGTTGTTATGCCAGTTGTCTACTGTAACACATAAATAAATATATAGGGACAATTCATACAGATTGAGCTAGCCCCAAAGTAAGTTCGAAACTTGTGTTATGGGATACTAACTCAACGATATTATATTTTATAACAAATACATATATAGATAAACATCCAAGACCCGAGGCCAATCAGAAAAAGTTCGTTTTTCATCATGACCCGACCGGGGATCGAACCCGGGACCTCCTGGGTGGCGGTCTGGCGTGGTAACCATTACGCCACGGAGGTCGTCAAAGACTTAAGTCTAATGAAACCAAATCGTAGCCAAATAGCATTGGTCTCGGCTATGTTGTGTTCCTACGGTGAGTAGGGTCTCCAGAGCTCCACTTGGGGGGGTTGGGAGGGTTGGCAACGCGTGAGTGATACCCCCGGTGTTGCAAGCGTCTATAGGCTATGGTGACGGCCGGCCGTATGCTTGTTTGCCACCTTTGTGGTATAAATCTATGTAATTTCATTTGCGTGTATCCCGTATTCCTGTTTTATCGAAAAATTATTTCTTACTACGTCATACAAACACATCCTTCAAGTTACAGTCTCTGAGTGGTTTTGGCTGTAGGTACGTTGATCCGTCAGACATTCAGGACAATTCATTTTATATGTATACATACAAACCCAGCGGTTATAGATATCTATGTTTTTTATATAGTAGGCAGAAGTCATTGTACCCGAAGAATTTCAGGCCACAAATTCAGGGCTCGACCGGAAGTCGATTGACAGGAAGCAGCTATAGATAACGAAGACGGCGCGGTCATTCGACGGAGGAAATGCATGTCGTGTTGCGGAACTCAACAAAAAATACACGTTTGCGGAAGTGAAGATTGTCGGGGTGTATGTTAAAATATGTTACGTCAGATCGTGTCAGACCTTGTAAGAGCTGGCAACTATTCTCGCAACAAAAACATATTCAATCTCGATTCAAACTCAATCGTTGTCTCATTCAAAATAGGAATTGAACGGGACAGCGCGTGAAATTAAATCGAGATTGAATCTGTTTTTGTTACGATAATATTGGTGCAGATAAAGGGCGGGGAAATCTGCAAATGTCATTTTCATTTGGAGGTTCATATAATAATAATAAATTCTACACAATTCATAGCAATCGCGATTTTAACTGCATAATTAACAGCAAATCCTAATTGTACCCTTGAAATTTTATACTTTACTAACTATTTTGTTAGCATACAATCCGATTTCATTTAATTTAGTATTTAGTTAGCGCTAGTCTAGCTGTAAAGACTACCTAAATGTAAGAATACAATGGCGATCGAGCGGAATTATCTTCGAGAGTAAGGTTTTTTTAACATCTGGAATACAAAATTTTTGCGCCGGAGCCTGGGTTTGCTTTGCAGCACCTCTTTTCTTGTGGAAATTCTGAACAATGTGGCATTCAATAATAAGACCGTATTCTAAGCTATTTACAAACTGTATACATTTCACTCATTCCACTTGGATCCACTGCTCATTCGCACAGTGGATCATAGGTGAATTTTTTCCACTTCAATACACTGGTGGATTCTAGGCGACCTTTAATAATTCTACTTGAATCCATTTTTTTAAATTTCTAATTCGAAATGAGTTCTTGGATAGTTTCATGTTTCGAAATTCATCTAAAATTTGTCACTAATCTAACTTTTAATGGAACTGAACCCCCGTTCCACCCTCATCACGGAAGGGTTGTTGTTTTCGAACGCCAATATTGAAGATTACTTAAGGTTTATCCCGTACATTGCTTTCCTATAGTTTTGTTTCTATGTCATCACGTCACGTGTAAATTTTCCAAAACGGTGGACAGACTATTTCTGGCGATTTACAGGTCTATTCATAAAAATAAGCCATTTCAAAATATAAGTCAATAAGAATCACCGTTTCCTGTTGGACCAACTGCTACACAATAATTTTGGCACAACTAAATTCGGAAAAAAAAATCCTGTTGGCACATTTATGGCACAACCAGATAATTGTCATTAAAAGAGTGAGTTTGGAATGATTTTGGGATGAGTTAGGAATGGTTTTAGGGTGAGTTAGGAATGCTTTTGGGGTTAGTTAGGAATAGTTTTGGGGTGAGTTAGGAATGGTAATGACCACGCTTAAAGAAATGACGAAAGCAAAACCATTTTTTTTTAATTTTAATTTTTACTTTTATATCTACACTAGCGAAACCCGCGCAACTTCGTTTGCGTGTATCCCGCTTTCCCGTGGGAATTTTGGAATGTATGATACTTTAAAACCTTTCCCTTGAATCACTCTATCAATTAAAAAAAACCGCATCAAAATCCGTTGCGTAGTTTTAAAGATTTAAGCATACAAAGGGACATAGGGACATAGGGACAGAAAAAGCGACTTTGTTTTATACTATGTAGTGATATTTACGTGCAAATAGTGTAAATTAAACAAGGTCAAAATCCTTCAAAAATGTGTAAACCAGTTGCCTCAAATGACACCCGCTAAAATTGCATGCTCTAAGTATAGCAAAACAATGCGAACTTTTTAAAAATTGTAACAACTTCTTACCATGTTTCATGCAAACACGTATTATCTTATCTTTAGGAATTGACCCAAAAGCCACACATTTTCATATTGCTCCATCATTTACCATACAATCTCTCACAACAAAAGTTAATATAACTTTTTGTTATCAATTTTCCACAAGCACAAATAGAATCTGACCTTTTTGCCATCCCTAACAATACAAACTGGCAACTGAAGACTCATGCGGAGGCAAAAAAGGCCACCGTACCGTATTCCGAATTACGTATATTCAATTACATAACTGGGTTACGTGCATGAGATATTCCAAGTGGAGGCAGTAAGAAATTGTAGTTAAAAAAACGCGCTTTTATTTTAAATGGTAGAGCATTTACGAAATGAACTAGCTCGACCGGCGAAGTATCACTCTCTCACAGAATATCGGTGTAAAGCGACAATGAGTTTCATTTGGTAGAGAGATAGATATTTACACACAAACACAAGTCACAAAAATCTTGATTACATTGCACATAATTCAATAACAGCAGCGTTGCTCATGGAAAAGCAAAACAGTGGTTTTCTTCCATTACCAACAAGTCAGACCGATTTATAAAGTCAAAGTTTGGTGGGTGAGAGATTCAAAAACTCAACTCCTTTTCATTATCCTTTCTCTCCCTATATTCCCTTCCCTGTATGTTATGCGATGCTAATTAGGTGTCGGTAACGACTTTCCATCAGACTCTTTGTGTAGTCTACAGGGTAACGTGAGGCCATCTATTTTTAAAGAGAAATACTTAAAACAATACATCTTATCTTGAAATTTCAAGATAGCAAAATTACAATTGTTTGCCAAAATAATTCAACGTCGAGAATCCTAAATACAAACAGACATAATATTTCAAACATCAGACAGTGTAATAGATCAACTATAACAATGGACTTTTACTTAAACGAAAATAGAAGAACAGATTGAGAAGTATTGTAACACTTGTAGCAAAATAATACTCTTGTCTTATTTGATTACTATTTTGAGTTTGCTTACTGAAAATATTCTGTTTGTTATTTAATTATAATTAACTCCGGACCCGTTCCCGTGGGAACCACATTGAATTTCGGGAAAAGCTATTGCCTATGTCACTCCCTGATAATGTAGCTTTCTACTGGTGAAAGAATTTTTGAAATTAGTCCTGGGGCCGTACCATGACCGTTTAAAACAAAACAAGAACGGCTGAGTAAGGGAGACAGCGCATTACATGATGTAAGGCGACGTCTCGTTTACACAATCGTTTAAGGATAGTTATAAAAAGTCGTGGTACGGCCCCAGTAGTTTCGGAGCCTATTCAAACAAACAAATAAACAATCAAATCTTTCCTCTTTATAATATTAGTATAGAGAGTAAAGATAGAGTTACTTAAAATTAAATAAAATCTCAAATTTGTCGTTGACAAACAGCAAACTGAGGCGATTACTACTTCTTTTTTAAATAATAATGAATGTTTTGTGAAAAATAATAATTATAACAGACAAAAACCGTGATAATACAATCAGAATTTCTTTTTATAAAACAAATATCAACCAAGATTAAACTCAAACATGTTTTGGCACTTTCGTACTTTTGACAAAACCTAATTCAATTAAGATTCAAAGACTTGCAGGCACTTTCTCTAGTAAGAGTACAAACAATAATAAAATAATTTGTCACATCCATAGATTTAGTATATACTTACTAGCGTATAGATCGGCAATGCAAAAGAGATAGATCATAGCATACGCCTTTGTTAGAGCGAGATAGATAGGCCGAACCATTCTCTCTATACACGCTATCGGCCTGTGTCGGCCTGACGTCAGTCGTTGTAAAAACAAATCCCACTAATTTTTACAATTTATAGTTTTAAAGTGTAGTTTTTGGTGTTAATTAGACGTGATAAAATATGGTTTACGGCAGTGCCTGGATGTAACTCAAACAAAAAGGAAAATCCACAAAATTATATATCTTGCTTGCACACATGTACATTACACGCACACTAGTGTATTTGGTCTCGCCTCAATCAAACCATTGCCGATCTATACGCTAGTAAGTATATACTAAATCTATGGTCACATCTCAATTTTTGTAAATTGGATTTGAAATATTATTATAGTTGGTCAATGTATTACGCCCCCGGTTTCCTGGTGGATATTTTAAGTTCCACAGACAGATGGCCTCCTTGTCCTCGTAATTTCGGGCAATAATGACGTCACAAAAGAAATAAATGGATCCACAAGACAGCCCGTAATCCCGAGTATTGTACCTTCCTTATACCTCTGTCGTCCCTTCGCACTTTATTGGTTTTATTTTAGATTGTGATTTATTTTATAAAGGGTTTTAGATGTATCTCTCTGGCGATATTCCTAAACCACTGCGGGTATCGGTGTCCGGTGACTAAGCCCGGGGGTTTGGCGAATATTGACTATATTATGTAATACTACTAGTAACTCACGATTTCGAATTTGTATTGTCGTCCATAAGAAATGTATGGTATAATCATTAGAAAGCGGCTTGACTGATGCCAGTTGGCCACTTCGCCGATATGAAATGAAATGAAATGAAATCGTTTATTTCAGAAATTAGACCTTCACAGGCACTTTTTCTTGTCATTTACAATTTGTATATATGTATAAAGAAAATAAACTACGTTATATGATATGAGTTAGTATCATATCGGTGCATTTGTAACTCGCCTTTGTTGTAGCTAGCCTATGTAGTAACTGGTCTACAAATTAAATCGTTGCATTTGAAACTCGCCTAGGTAGCAGCTGGCCTACAATTTTTTAACAATGTTTGCGAACGGTAAAAACAAAATGTGGATACTAATGTTGAAAAACTACAAGACGCTGTACTCGGTGGCAGCGCAAGCGTTTTTCGAGAAACAAAATGTGCGCGCGACCAAATACGTTGTTGTAGTAAGACGCTACATTTATTAAATGTTGGAAAATGTTAAATAGCAAGATGTTGGCAAACAGTTTTAAAATCAGCTTTAATATTATAAATATTTTCGAGAATTTTATTTATGAAACTACTCCGCAAAAGTAAGAACATCACTTCAAGAGATCTCTTACAGCTAATCTTTGAACTGAAAGACATTGCATTATGCTATGAGTCTATTTACTCGGAAAGTAATGAAGATATAAAAAATATTTAATCGTAAAATTTTCCTTTGACCACTGAGAAAAATTAATTAGTTTAAAATACTACTTTTGCAGAAAACTAGTCACCAACAGGAATATACCACGTCAAATGCATTTGTTCTTGTTGTTATGCCAGTTGTTTACTGTAACACTTAAATAAATAAATAAATATATAGGGACAATTCATACAGATTGAGCTAGCCCCAAAGTAAGTTCGAAACTTGTGTTATGGGATACTAACTCAAAGATATTATATTTTATAACAAATACATATATAGATAAACATCCAAGACCCGAGGCCAATCAGAAAAAGTTTGTTTTTCATCATGACCCGACCGGGGATCGAACCCGGGACCTCCTGGGTGGCGGTCTGGCGTGGTAACCATTACGCCACGGAGGTCGTCAAAGACTTAAGTCTAATGAAACCAAATCGTAGCCAAATAGCATTGGTCTCGGCCATGTTGTGTTCCTACGGTGAGTAGGGTCTCCAGAGCTCCACTTGGGGGGGTTGGGCGGGTTGGCAACGCGTGAGTGATACGCCCGGTGTTGTTAGCGTCAGCTATGGTGACGACCGGCCGTATGCTTGTTTGCCACCTTTGTGGAATAAAAAAATCTATGTAATATCATTTGCGTGTATCCCGTATTCCTGCTTTATCGAAAAATTCTTTCTTACTACGTCATACAAACACATCCTTCATGTTACAGATCTATACGATAAGTGGTTTTGGCTGTATGTTGATCCGGCAGTCATTCAGGACAATTCATTTTATATGTATACATACAAACCCAGCGGTTATAACTATCTATGTTTTTATACAGTAGGCAGAAGTCATTGTACCCGAAGAATTTCAGGCCACAAATTCAGGGCTCGACCGGATGTCGATTGACAGGAAGCAGCTATAGATAACGAAGACGGTGCGGTCATTCGACGGAGGAAATGCATGTCGTGTTGCGGAACTCAACAAAAAATACACGTTTGCGGAAGTGAAGATTGTCGGGGTGTATGTTAAAATATGTTACGTCAGATCGTGTCAGACCTTGTAAGAGCTGGCAACTATTCTCGCAACAAAAACATATTCAATCTCGATTCAAACTCAATCGTTGTCTCACTCATTCAAAATAGGAATTGGACGGGACAGGTTTTTGTTACGATAATATTGGTGCAGATATAATAAAGGGCGGGGAAATCTGCAAATGTCACTTTCATTTGGAGGTCCATATAATAATAATAAATTCTACACAATTCATAGCAATCGCGATTTTGACTGCATAATTAACAGCAAATCCTAATTTGTACCCTTGAAATTTTATACTTTACTAACTATTTTGTTAGCATACAATCCGATTTCATTTAGTTTAGTATTTAGTTAGCGCTAGTCTAGCTGTAAAGACTACCTAAATGTAACAATCCAATTGCGATCGAGCGGAATTATCTTCGAGAGTAAGGGGGCTGGTCCCAAACACACTTTTTTTTTTTTAATTTTATACCACACAAGTGGCAAACAAGCATACGGTCGGCCTGATGGTAAGCCGTCACCGTAGCCTAGAGACGTAAGCAATACCGGGGATATCACTCACGCGTTGCCAACCCTCCCAACCCCGCCAAGTGGAGCTCTGGAGACCTTACTCACCGTAGGAACACAACATGGCCGAGACCAATGCTATTTGGCTACGATCTTTTGTAAGGTAGATGTCCTTCCCAGACGGGCTGCTCCGATTTGAGCGGATTATCCGCTGTGCCCTACCTCTATTGAAACCCTTTAACCCTTTACACTCAAGAACAAACACAAATACTAACATATAAATGTTTGCCCCGTTTGGGGTTCGAACTCTGTCTGGTGCCAAAGGTCACTACCAACGAACCACCGGACTGTCTGGCCATTTCAAACAAGCTCTTTCGAATCGTTACATTTTGTTCCTACTACCAGTTCAGATGGCAAATTTGTAAGAAGATTACTTTTATAGCGTGGTCAATAAAGATAATTATTTAAATAAAATGCCCCAAGATTTGAGTTGCAATTTTAAATCTATGGTAATGTACAGTCAGCTTCAATTTGCAGCAGTTTACACAGAGCAGTAACAGTGTCGGGTCCTGCATTCGATTCCGCGCGCACCTGCGGCCGCGGACGTGACTATTCCGAATTAGTTCCCAGATTCGCCATTGTACATACTTGTTACCAAATTTTCGTATACGCTCCGTGAATACTGCCACAATTTTGAACTAAAGTTTGGTGTTAATGTTTCTTTTAGTAGTCAATTATAGACGGATGAGAGGACACGAGGCATTTAGCACAGATGAGAATGATAAGGTTAGGTTAAGGTTAGGATGTGTGAGAAGCTTGATGGCGTCGCTGTGTGTCACTTACGAACACTCAAGTCAAGCAGCGTTTTGATGGGTTTCGTGATCTTGAGCTTCTCCGTGCTTCGGATGGCATGACAAGCTGTTGGCCCCGACCGTTTGTAACACTGGCTTCTACCAATCCGCATTGGAGCAGCGTGGCAGAGTACTCTAATCCCTTCCGATTGAAGGAAGACCCGTATCCCTGCAGTGGGATGATTATGGGTTGAATAATTATGATTACATGAATACTTGGTACCCATTGCCTCTGTTTTTCCAGGCGTAACTGGCAGTTTAGATGTTTTGGCTTTGCAGCCACGACAACAAGACAACGAAAAAAAATTTAAATCTTTATTCAGAGAGTAGACCTATTCCCAGACACGTTTTCTTGTACATATTATACAACTAGCTTTTCCTGGCGGCTTCGCTCGCGTTAATTTTATGACATAGATCTCGTTTGACAATAAAACAACCCATAACACGACTTGTGGCGTCATATGTTGGCCGATACAGCGCCCTCTATAGTAGAAAAAATATTTTCCCATTGGAACGACATACTTTCACAGAATAAAAAGTAGCCTATGCTCTGTGCCCCTAAGTAAATGTATGCACATTTTCATAATGATCGGCTGTTTAGTCAAGCCGTGAAGGAATAACAAACAAACTCACCTTCTCACTTATAATATTATTAAGGATTAAGGAATTAAGGAAGGATTCATATTATTATTAAATGAGCTACTTTATAAACTAACAATGGACATTATAGTTTTGCCATAATAATATTACAATACAAATGGCACTTCCAAAGGCAGTTATCACAAACGCTAGGCATCTCAATAATGAAATATTTATTCATTTATAACCACTATTACAACAAATGAAAATAGAAAAATATCCCTTGTTCAGCGAAGCGTTTCAGATTGCCCCCAAGTTGGGTAATAAACACGGGGGCAAGCGGGACCCCTGTTATTGTAAACAAACCGCCACGTTTCGGATTGCCCCATAACGATCAGTAACGAGATAAGTTTTATTAAAAAATTTAGTTACGCCATTTTGATAAGGAATTTGGGGGGTGTCAAGGAAATTAATAAAACTGTGAGTGTTGAAAAAAAATTTTGACGTTTCCGTGTCTGAGTTGGTGTTGACTGGAAATTAAAATTCACGTAAAAGTAACGTAACGTTTAAATTATCATACTTTTTTGTGTGCTGTATCACCATAAATATTGATTTACGATCGATTAATGTCTATGTTATATCGATTTATATTTTAAATATTATACCAAGTCTTGCTGGAATGGAATATAAACTTTACAAACAAAAATGTATATTTCATATTATACTAAAGAGTTTCTTCACAATGGTTCTAAATATAGCCACAAAAGAGAACATTATAATCCCATAGAGATATTGAGTTACGAACATTCTTAGACATCACGACTTCACAAGCAATAAATTCGATATTGAAGAGACGTATCAGCTAAACTATGTACTAGTGATGTGTCGTTAAAATTAAAAAAATATTGATAAAAAATGTAACAGCCAAAATTTTCTAATTTATCATTTGACAGTCTGGTGGCATAGTTGGTGACCCTACCTTCTGTCATAACCAAAGGGCGTAAGGAAAATATCAAAACGAACAAACAATCACAGGAACAAAAAAAAAATATTTTTGATAAAAAAGTAAAAAATTCAAGTAATTTTTTTTTCAAATACGCCTAATACAAGCTCTTTCGATTTTTTTTTTCCAACCACCATTATCAATTCAAAATGCAGATTCGTACTATTAAGAAAAATCACTTTTAATATAGTACAGTGAGATATAATAATGATGGATGTTTTCTAAATGTTGCTTGAAGGAATTTAGTTAAATTTAGTAATTTAGTTTCATAACGATGCTTACGTTATTAGCATAGAAATCTTTGTTCTTCTCTACCCTGGTCCAGTAATAAATAATGGCAAAAATAAATAACGGAATTGATATATTCTGTTTTATCGACATCAAATTAAAGAAATCCACATCACTAGTTGAGACTGCAGTCGTAAGGGTCTTTCTTCGTAAGTGATATTTTAAGCCACGTCACGTCTCTTTTTACAACTGCACAAACTGTGAGCGTTAGTTTTAGACAGTTATAGTATTTCTTATACTTGTAACTCCATTAATATCATGTCAGTATTATGTCAGAATGTTCATAAAATATATATTTTTTAAATTTTAGAGGTGATCTGGATAAATTTCTACCTTGAACTTGACTCACGACTAGAATCTCATTAACATTAAATTTACTCCGTCTATTTTCTTTCTGATTAAATTCGTTGTGAGTTCCAAGACAGCTGTAGTTTCTCCCCCCCGGGACGTTAATAAGCTTCATTGCTTATTGTCAAACTGAGGTCGCCGTTGTTGATCCTGGCTACACAGGAGACCCAGCGGTGGGAATGTGTGATGGGCTTGTCCCGTAATATTATATTTGAAGTAAATTATTACTTTTTGTCCTCGTCATCATCAACCTATAACAGTCCACTGCTGGACATTAGGTCTCTAACATGCCAAGCAACTAGACCTTGGGCCTGGGTTGTGGGAAGATATTTTCGATCTACGAAACGTTGTGTTTAGAAATTTGAAAAAAATCATTGTAATAAATAGCTCATTAGTGAATTTAAAAGGGTAACTGTCAAAATTTTAATGTACCTACTGTGTGACCTACAGACAACTTAGATTAGTTCGGAAACAGATGGGGCGGAAAATAATTGTCTCGAAAATTATTACGAATTGTTTACTGAAGTTATCAGAAGATTAACGTTAGATTACACCCACAATGAGTCGAAGCGATTACTGCTACAATCATTAATATCGGCCTACGCCCCCTAAAGCCTCTCAAAGGAGAACTTCATGAAACGTTAATTAGTCTCAACATATCACATTGAATATTAAGTTCGAAAGCAGTAAAACTTCCTGAGGATGTCTCTTCTACGAATATTTAATTTGATTTTACACGTGGATTTTGGGAATATAAAAACAACTTTTTGTTGTTGCAACATAATTAAATTAAGAGTTCTTGTTTATACTGTTTCCATGAATCAAATGCCGAAAATAATGGTGCTGATCCATAAATGATGACGCGCACGGTTAGTGACGGAGCGATCCAGTAGACATGGTATAATATAAAATGTAAATTACTATTGTTTTTTGCATGTGCCGGTACAGATATTACATGATCGGTCCAATGGGCAAAGTCCTTTAAATCAGACTAAAGAACACGCACAAGCCGAATCGATGCGTTGATTTAGAACCAAGGTCGACAGCCGGCTAGGTGGTCTAACGACAGGAAAGCATCGACCAAGAACTGGCAAAGAATAGCCCAACACTGCATTAAATGGCGCAGAATGGAGGAGAATTAGCAATGGGATGACAAGGGTCGAAGAAAATGAAGAAGAAGAGAAGAAAATTGAGAAATAAATTATTAAAATGCTTATAGAAAATTGCATAATTGTTATTCGCGGACGGGCCCCTCGTATTTCCATAAATGGATGGTAACTTCAATAGAGACGATTGTAAACTTTCGCTTTTCAGGCATGAATACTAAGTGGCGTGTTTTATGTAATTCCAGTTCGCAAGTTTCTTCGAGGGGAGGATGTTTGTCTTGTTTGAACCAAATGAACTTTTACGAAAGCACTGAACTTGCGGAAGTGGGGTCGATCTTTATAGATATTACGCCGAGTTTTATCAAAATCATTTTTAGGTTTCGAAAAACTTAGTGTTGTCTAAACATAAATTATAATATTTCTAGAATTGCATCAGGCATTGGGGTGGATTCATCATCATCTCAGCTGCAAGAAGTCCACTGCTGGACATAGGCCTCCCCCAAACGCCTTCAATGCGACTTGCTGGCAGTAGATTGGCTGCATGACAATTCAAAATTTTTGGAGTAGCATCTGTTCTGTTAGCACAAGGAAGTACGAGATAGCGAAACCCATCCAGACAGTTGGTAGGGTTGGCGTTACTTAACTTGCATATTCGTTTTAGATTGCGACACACAACGACGCCATCGAGCTCCTAGATCATCAAGTATAATTCAAATAAGAAAGCGTTAACGAACCCACAGTTTGAAATGTGGTAGTAGCCATCAAGCGCGCCACGTGTTGCTTACGGGCGGGTCCGCACCGAAAGGGGAGCGGCTGCGACGACCATAAATTACTTATAATACGGAGACCCGGCTATAACATGATTTTTATAGACGCACTTAATTCTATAGTAAAAAGAGGTATTTTCTAAATATTCGATCAGCTCGACGCTTATTTGGAACAGGCAAAATTTAAGATATTTTTTTTTTTAAATTAAGAAAGAGGTATTTGCCCTGCTTAGGGACACGATAGGCTATGAAATAAAATAAAATAATTTTATCTAGAGACTAGGCCTTCACAGGCAATTATTATTTCACTAGTAATACAACTTTTGTACTTAAACTTAATTAAATTAATATAAAATAAAATATAATAAACTGGTTTATAAACTACCATTATTTCGGAAAAAAGCAAAATGGTCACCGGTAAAAGAAATCTGGCGAAAGCCAAACTGGTTACAGCTTGTGTTATATTACATTTTTTATTTCTAATGCTGATAAAAATAATAAACCTATTAAAAATCAGTTTTATTATAATTTCAAGTTTCTATGAACGATAACAATGGTATAGCTATACTGTGCACACTCTTCGGGGTCCTCAGAAATCCAAAAGCTCCCAATTATTTAAAACACAAATTTAGTTTCCTCACTGATACGTCTTCTGGAAATCTTCGCTCCAATAGCACTCTCAAACTTTTCACACCTCTTCACAATACCTCTCATATGTCTTATTCATTCACACTTTCTGCCATTAGACTATGGAATTCGCTTTCCAATAAAATTGGAATGAGCTCTAGCAAATTTATTTTTAAGCAATCGTTTCGAGAGATTTTCCTCAATTGTTTACCGCCCTTGTACAACATGTATGACACACGGTTGGGTAGGCTGGAAGAAATCTCTTAAAGAGATAAGCTCACCTTTGTACACTGTATCTATTACTGTATTATTATTATTATTTTTTAATTTATGTGCAATAAAGAATAAATACAAAGAACCTTAAGTTATTTTTTTTGTTTTTTTTTACATTTTTTTTTCTTGTCACCTCTCGTTCAGTCGTCGATACGCACATGTCTGAATATTTAATTACATATAGTTTATGTAAGTTAATTATTAACATGTTTACAGCCATATATTTTTATTATTTTTAATTTTATCCCGCCGACAATATTTCTGCCTTACCCGATGGTTGGTAGAGAATGTTTAGGCATTAAGTCCGCCAATTGTACTTTTCTTTGTGCAATAAAGATTAAATAAATAAATTGCTCTGTTCAATACAAATAATATTTTTTGACATACAATATTGTGATAAAGATATTCTTTACGAATGAACACAAAAATATTAGCTTGAATCTGATGTTTTTTCAATACCTACGAGATCGGTGACTACAAAGGCACTATACATAATCCTTCATCTGAATTATTATATTACTTTTCTCACAATAAACTCAATTGATTAAGTTGTGGTATTGTCAGCTATTGTACTCTGCTTTACTCTGGAAAGCAAACCGTATCGAATGGTATTAACCATTTTATGTTTCGTACAGTCAGCTAATGAAGAGGTGAAAAGAATTGCGTGACGAATTTTTTTATTTGTCAACAGTTTTCATATCATACTGTGAAATACAAAGATCCAGCTGCTTACATTATTGGCATAATGGCAGTCTGGAACGGGCGGCTGACGAGAGCACTCGCTTACCACATTGTCGAACATTTTCATACCTCGTCAACCTTTTATTTTATTTTAAAATTTTATATCTTATACAAAATCGTCAAGGATGAAGTGTGCACTATGCAATGAGAAATTTAATGATGGAGTGCAGTGTGGAACGTGTAAGAAACACATGGACTTCGGCTGCGCTAATATAGCGGAGCAAAGTTGGAGGAGGATGGGTTTGGATCGCCGTTCGAATTGGAAATGCACTGCATGCAGAGCATCCGTCTCCCCTGCCTCACCCACAGCTTCCGTCTCGGGACCAGATGCACTGGAACGTGTTCTCAGCGAGATCCGAGAGGTCAAGCTCCAACTAGCACGACTCCCAGTTCTGATAGATGATGTGAAAACCATTAAGGACGAGCTGAGAGACTTGAAGTTGTCTTGTGAGTTTAACCACACAAAGGTCGAGGAATGTTCAACGAAGGTGGCCGAGTTGGGGAACAGGGTCAAGGAGGTGGAGGTCAGACAGGACTCGATCGACACCCTTCATAATAACGTCGCAAAAATTCAGAGTGAGTTGCTTGCCTTCGACCAAAGATCCCGTGTCAACAATATTGAAATAAAAGGAGTACCTCAGAAAAAAGATGAAAACCTCTTCAATGTTGTTGAGAAAATAAGCAGATGTGTTGATTTCAAAATCTCTCCTAACCAGATCAATTATATCTCAAGAGTCCCATCCCACTCGAGTACAGTCAAGCCGATAATCATCACCTTCATGAACCGCTATATTAAGGAGGAACTCATAGCTGCGGCTCGCGCAAGAAAGCATATTTGTGCAGCGGATTTGGGCTTCGAAGGATCGCAACAGAAGGTCTTCCTGAACGACCACCTCAATGCTGAGTCTAAAAAGCTACTGAACTCGGTGAAGTCGATTGCCAAAGAAAAAAACATCAAATATGTGTGGGTGAAATATTGCAAAATTCACGTGCGGAAGACTGACTCATCCGATGTTTTGGTTGTTAACAGCGAAAAAGATTTAAACAAATTAACTTAGTCTGTAATAGCTCGTTTATCTCTTATACTTCATTATTTTTTTCTTGTTTATTGTTTAAAAACAGTCATTATTGTAAATTATTAAGTAGATCATTGTCACTTGAGCCAGTCGCACCCTTTTCAACCCACTTTCATTCAAAAATTAACTCACACGTATCGTTAAGAACCAATAGGTTTGGCATTCCTGATCCGACGCAGGTAAGAATGTTTCGCCTTTGTTATTGGGCGAGCGCCTTTTGTTTAGCGGACCGGTTTGTTTTATGCAAATACATTACTGACAATTTTATTGCTACCTCGCTCGCACTCCTAATGATCGGATTTGTACCTATTAGCTTATATCTTTTTCGCCCACTTTTTATTAATTTAACTACAGCTTTGCAACCGATTTGCTTCTGTATGACGACGGGTTATATATTCGTATTTATTTATAATCTACTGCTACAATATTGTTATTATTTTTGCACTATAATTCGCTTCAAGTAACTTAAGTATCTACTATCAGAACGTACGTGGACTTAGGTCTAAAACAATGACTTTTTCACGGAACATTCGTCTTAATTCCTATGATATTATTATATTAACTGAGACGTGGCTAGTCGACAGTATTTGTAATTCTGAATTGTTCGATGAGAGATACGAAGTGTGGCGTCGCGACAGGGACTATGACTCAACCGGTCAGAACCGTGGTGGAGGCGTTCTGATAGCTACACGGAAGGGTATTTCTGTCACTTCCGAGCCTCACTTCCGGTCTACGGCTGAGGATCTATGGGTCACCCTATCAATCAAAGATAAATTTAATCGTACATCTTTCAAATTACATGTTTGTGTTATTTATTTATGTAAACAAAACCGAGGGCCATCTTTTTCCTGTCAATTAACTAATTTTCTTTCTAAACTTAATGAAATAATTTTAAATCGTCCACTCGATAGTTATCTAATCACAGGTGATTTTAACCTAAGTGGCATCACGTGAGCACGTGACAGCAGCTCAAATTTAATCCCTTGCAATTATAATAGTTATGATGAAACGTTATTGGTCGATGATTTGTGCACTCATGACCTTAAACAATATAACGGTTCATTTAATAGGTATGGCAAAATTTTAGATCTTGTTCTTTCTGGCTCATCGGTCAATGTGTCCGCTTGTCTCGATCCGTTGGTACCGGAGGACCCTTATCACCCCGCGTTATGCATCGCCACTCCCTTTAGCAACCCTGCACCCTTAAAACCTGCACCTAGTGTCCGGTATCGGTTTAATAAAGGTGATTATGACTCGATCAATAGCTTTTTATCTCAGGTTGACTGGCACTCGATGTTTACTGATTTAACGCTCGAGGACGCCGCTGATTGTTTTTATTCTACCCTGCGTGATCTCATTCATAAGCACATACCGCAATATAAACCTAAAAACAACTCTTTTCCCGTTTGGTATACTCTTGATCTTAGAAAATTAATTAAAGAGAAATTCAAATATTATAATAAATTTAAAGTGTACGGCAACAGATGCGATGGTGATACATTTAAATTATTACGTTCTAGAGTGAAGGCCCTCGAAAACACCTGCTATACCAATTATATATCGCACGTTGAAAATTCAATTAGGGACAACCCCAAGTATTTTTGGTCATTTATTAAATCTCAGGCCAGATCGAGTGGCATTCCTAGTTGTGTCAAGTATAATGGGGCATTTGCTACTAGCGGTGAATCAATTAGTAACATGTTCTCTGACTATTTTCTCTCGACTTTTGTTCATCCCAGCCCCAGTGATATTTATTCCCAATCCAGTAATTCTGAGCCCGTTAACACAATTTCTGATATTTCGTCAATTGAGATTTCTCAAGAGTTAGTAATTGAACGCATAAAAAAACTTGATGTCTCGAAATCAGCAGGACCGGACGGCGTTCCCCCAATCTTTCTTCAGCGGTGCATAACGTCACTATCCCTGCCTATTTTCCTACTATTTAAACAATCACTACATGAATGTACATTACCCAAATTATGGAAAACTGCGTTTATTACTCCGATTCACAAAAAAGGTTCTAAGACGGAAGTGACAAATTACAGGCCCATTTCCAAGCTATGTACCATCTCTAAAGTATTTGAAAAGATAATTTACGATCAGGTCTATTCTTCTCTTAAGAACAGCTTCGGGCCTTTCCAACATGGGTTCCTGAAGGGTAGGTCCACTGTGACCAATCTTACACTGCTTAACGATTTCTTAGCCTCCAATATGGGTGGTGGGGGTCAGGTGGATGTGGTTTACACCGATTACAGCAAGGCCTTTGATGGTCTAAATCACACTATCTTAAAGAGGAAGCTTTGTGAGTCTGGGATACGTGGCGATTTACTCAGATGGTTCTCTTCGTATATTGATAATAGGTCACAGGCTGTGGTCATAAACAATTATATATCTAGCTGGGTAACCATACCAAGCGGTGTGCCGCAGGGGTCTCTATTAGGGCCTCTTCTGTTTATAATCTTCGTCAATGACATTCAGAAATGCTTTGTCTCCTCTCACCTGTTATCCTTCGCTGATGATATGAAAATTTTTGCTTCCATTTCCTCTGCGTCTGATATATTGTCTCTCCAGTGTGATCTATCTCGGCTTGATCAATACTGTTTAGACAATGAACTTAACCTCAACCCCTCTAAATGTTCAGTGGTATCATTTAGGCGTAAACCCTCCACCATCAATGGTACTTACCTACTTAAAGGTGTCCCGTTACAGCGTACTCATGTCGTTCGTGATCTGGGTGTCTTGCATGACAGTAAGCTTATGTTTGATGATCACGTCGACTATATAGTTAAGAAAGCAACGAGGGCTCTCGGATTTGTAATGAGAAGTTCTACCAACTTCAACGATATTAAGACAATAAAAATTCTTTATTGTACATTTGTACGTAGTACTTTGGAATATGCCTCCCAGATTTGGAATCCATGCTATCTAAAATATATCCAAAGAATTGAAAATATTCAGAAAAAATTTGTTAAATTTTTGTGTTTTCGTTTAAAGTTAAACTATAGTTCAGAGAAATATGAAGTACTATCTAAGAAGTTTCACCTTCTTCCGTTATCTACTCGTAGACAAATTGCTGACGTTACTCACCTTGTTAAAATTGCTACCTGTACTGTTGACTGCCCTGATCTCCTTTCTAAAATTAAATTACGTGTTCCCAACAAGTCCACTAGACATTTCAATCTAATCCAGTTACCCGTCGTCACCTTAAATTACCAACAGAATGCCTATTTGCGGCGCGCTAGCGAGATCTATAACGTCTGCTCTAAACATCACGATATAGATCTCTTCTGTACATCCGTCGCGTCGGTGAGGAGGATGCTCACTAAAAGTTTCTTTCACAATTAAGTCTACTTTCTTTTATTATTATGTTCTCATTTGGTGTGGTTGAAATAGGTGCTCTCAATTTGACGGCTACCCTTTCTTGCTTAGAATTAAGATGATGTATATCCGCGGAGGCCTATCATTGGCTATTTGTTTCTATTATTTCCAACTTAATATGCATCGAACGCTGTTGGCCACCCTTAAGTTAAATAAATAAATAAATAAATAAATAAATAAATAAATAAAACCTTTGTTCATAGTCCTCCACCTTGGTCACCTCTTTCATTTGTTGACTGTACTTTTTACAGTAGCGCCAAAATTGGTTTAAAGAACATTTGCATTTAAGATTTTCCCTTAGCCCTGCCATAATCAACCATTTCAGTCGGAAGTGTCAAAAATCACAATTTACGAAATTTCAAAGTTTCCTTGTCTGGGTGTTTTCTATGTATTTATTATATACTAGCTTATCCCCGCGGTTTCGCTCGCGTTAATTTTATTACATAGATCTCGTTTGACAACAAAGCAACCCATAGCGCGACTTGTGGCGCCATCTGTTGGCCGAGAGCATCCCATACAGCGCCCTCTATAGTAGAAAACATATTTTCCCATTGGAATGACATACTTTCACGGGATAAAAAGTAGCCTATGTTGGCCTCTGTACGACTGACCATTATACCTATATACAAATTTTCATAATGATCGGCTGTTTGGTCTAGCCCTGAAGAAATAACAAACAAACAAACTCACTTTCTCATTTATAATATTAGTATGAATATGAATATAATTTACAAGTATAGACCATTTGTAAATTACGAGGCCGCCGTAAACTTAATTAAAAATATTGATTTCACATTTATACAAAATATTAAAGACCTGAATATAGCCATTGAAACTTTAACGCAATTTAAAAAAGAAGCCTTACAAATAAACACCACTTCTCGAAAAGTCCCAAACAGAAAATACATTCTCAAACCATGGATCACGCCGGGATTACTCAGATGCATAAATCACCGTGACGCTCTCCATAAAAAACTTAAAGCAACCCCAACAGATGAAGTCCTCAAAATATCGTACCGCCGATACAGAAGCTATTGCAACAATCTCCTGAAAAAAGTCAAAGAAAACTATGAGAGTTCAGCAGTAAACAAATGTAAAAATTCGAAACAAACTTGGAAAATGATCCGTAAAGTAACCAATACTACAGAGAATAAAAATCCAGGAATTGAACTTCTAAACCTTTCTCCAAATAATCCATCGGCATCCGTGAACTTAATGAACCAGCACTTTACAGCTGTGGGTCAAAAATTAGCAGATAAAATTAATAGCAATAATGATATCTCCAAAATCACTTGCGACATAAAGAGCTTCTCTCATTGTAATTCCTTTGTATTACATGAAACAGATACCAAGGAAGTAGAAGCATTAATTTCAAACCTAAAGAATGACTGCGCAACCGGGTGGGATGGGATCCCTGCTATATTCTTGAAAAATATAAATTCCATTATAAGCCCTATACTTTCGCATATCTTTAACCTCTGTTTTAGAAATGGGATTATTCCCGATAGCTTTAAACACGCAATTATACATCCTATACACAAAGGTGGTGAAAAGGACTGCGTCGACAACTACAGACCAATTTCTGTACTAACTGCTATGTCTAAATTACTTGAAAAGTTAATCAACTCGCGTCTTATGAATTATTTCACAAAAGAAAATATTCTTAGCAAATCCCAGTTTGGCTTTCAACCTAAAAAATCTACTGAAGACGCTGTAACACAACTCACAAATTATATCGCAAGTAACCTAGACCAAAGTCGCAAATGTCTCGGTGTCTTTCTCGATTTAGCCCGTGCATTTGACACTGTCTCTTCCAAAATCTTGCTATCTAAATAAGAAATGGCTGGTGTTCGTGGTTTGCCATTGCTACTTCTCGAGGATTTCTTAAGTAACAGATCACAATCGATTAAAATAGGTGATCATGTGAGTGATCCTCT
The DNA here is from genome assembly GCA_905163395.2 of Endotricha flammealis. Classification (NCBI taxonomy): domain Eukaryota; kingdom Metazoa; phylum Arthropoda; class Insecta; order Lepidoptera; family Pyralidae; genus Endotricha; species Endotricha flammealis. The sequence goes on from LR990867.1 coordinate 475,730, forward strand.
ACCAGTCACCTGTGGAGTTCCACAGGGCAGCGTTCTTGGCCCAAGTCTATTCCTAATTTACATTAATGAGCTCTGCGAATACAAACCTCTAAAAGGTAAAATTTTTTCGTATACAGATGATACCGTGCTTGTATTTGAGGGAGAAACTTGGGCTGAAACAAGAATAAACGCCGAAAAAGGACTCCACCAGACTTCAAAGTGGCTAACCAAAAATCTACTTACACTAAATATTAAAAAATCGAAGTATATTACCTTTTCAATTAACAAAACCAATCAACCGAAAACAAATTTCAAATTACTTATTCACACCTGTTCTAACCCAAATCCACTATCTTGCACCTGTTCATTACTAGAAAGTACCCACTGTATCAGATATCTAGGCGTTCTCTTAGATGAAACCCTCTCTTGGAAGGAACACATTAATCTGCTTACCACGCGTACGCGCAAACTTATTTGGATATTTAGGAAACTCAGAAACGTTCTGGATCTGTCACTTCTTAAGACTGTATATTTTGCTTTAGTCCAGTCAATCCTAACCTACTGTATACAGGCCTGGGGAGGAGCATGTAAGACTACACTCATCAAAATCGAACGCGCCCAGAGATCACTTCTCAAAGTAATGCTGAAAAAGCCATTTCGATATAAAACTTTTCATCTATATCAGGACTGCGGAGTTATGTCCGTTAGACAATTATTCATATGGTACACTACCTTACGTAAACATGATACCCTAATTTACGACCCAAGTATATCAGCACGGAGAAAAAACAGAATATGTCAACTAACTAAGCATAACACTGCATTTTTCAGGCGTCAATCGTGCTACCTCGCCCCATTTTTATACAACAAAATCAACTCAATCCTAAATATATATCCAGAAATTTCACGCAAATGTAAATCACTCATTAGGGACTACCTGTCAAAGCTAAACTATGACGAAACGGAATCTCTTATTATGATCTTAAGATGAATACACCCCCACACTCTCTATAGCCATATACACACACACTCACCTGAACACACAACAAATACGCATACACACAAAATAACACGCAGCAACACATACATATATAAACACCTGTATTACATAGTGTTTAAAATGTATATGTATGTATACATCATTGAATGCATTTATTTTGTTTTTATTTTGTTTTATAAGCATGCATTGGAACAGGTTAGAAGGAAGAATAATAGTTGATGTTTTATAATTATTATTTTTTTTTGTTTTTTTTTTGTTTCCTTTTTATTTTCGTTTTAAAGCCTAGTATAAGTTATAAATATAAGTACTGTAACAGTGTCTCACCGTGGGTGCCCTGGAGTCCTGAAATACAGGATTTATCCTAGCTTAGGCTCCAGTCCACCCTACTTCTGTAAACACCAACTGAAGTAGCCTGTTTAATGTTCTGTTAAATTACTGTTGTAGTGTTGGAAAATAAATATATTTTATTTTTTATTTTTATTTGTATTTAAAGAATAGAATAGAATAGAATAAAACTTTATTTGGATAAAAACTTAACACACATACACTATTACAAAAGACACTATTAAAAATTAACATGGGTACAGAAAAACAAGAACACGAAGACACGTAACAGCCTATGTGTGCTGCAGCCATCCAAAAAGGTCATTAGCTCAGTGTAATCTTGAACTCACAGTTAAGGGAGTCAAGCACTGATATTCTGCCATGACCTGTGGTAAACGACAGTAAACCAACGATTCTACAAAACGAAATAATGCAAATACAGCAATAATATGTCCTTTGTCTGGCACTAGCCTAGCTAACTTTAGGACTATTTATATTTTATCCTCAACCTCTGCTTACTCCCTCTAAATCCCAGGCGATACGGCAATCATATGATTACACTTATAACGTCATCAGTAACCCGCATACAAGCCGTAGCTCGTAAAGGGAAACATTTAAGTTGACCCATCGTTTGAGATGTCCCCATTCATTTACGCGTACCCCATTAGGGCGCGTCCGTTAGTTCCGGCCTCCGAATAACGGGAAATAATATCGTTACCGTTGCTTTATTGAAGAGCTTTTAGGTTTCAATTTTTTAATAGTTTTCTTAGTAACTCTAAGAAGAGAACGTGTTTGTGAAAACCTCTGAATAAAAGTTTTTAATTTGAATTTGAGTATATGATGTTGACCATTAATAAAGGGGTTTTTAAATTACGTAACGTAAAATTTTTAAGAAATGCCATTTTTTTATGCAACAAAGTTGGCAAACTAGTATACGGTCGGCCTGATGGTAAGCCGTCACCGTAGTCTATAGACGCTTGCAATACCGGGGGTATCACTTACGCGTTGTCAACCCTCCCAACTACCCCACGTGGAGCTATGAAGACCTTACTCACCGTAGGAACACAACATGGCGGAAACCAATGCTATTTGGCTACAATCTTCTGTAAGGTGGAGGAGGTCCTTACCCAGATGGGCTGCTCCGATTTGAGCCGATTATCCGCTTGTGCCCTACCTCTCTAAATGTTTTATTTTTATTTATTATGTCATACAGCAGACAAACAAGCAAGCGGGCCACCTGATGGAAACCGGTCACCGCCGTCTATGGCTATCAGTAACACCAGCGGCGCTACCAATGCGTTGTCCACCAAGGAAGTTGGAGGAAAGGAAGGAGGACCGAAAGTTAGACAGAAGGAGGGGGAAAGAGGGGATAGGGAAGGAGTTGGGCTTCCGGATCTCTCACTCACCGGACGAAATGCTTTGCTGCTTCACGTTGATATTCTGTGAGAGGGTGGTACTTCCCCGGTCGAGCAAGCCCATTTCATAATAATTGATCTACCACTCCAAAGTGTAACGTAATTACAAAGTTTCGTAAAGATGCTTATATTATTAGCGTCGAAATCTTTGTTCTTAGTTCTTTACCGTGGTCACCTCTTTCATGGGTCTACTTTACAAATAAAAATCTACTACAAGCTAAAAAGATTTTAATTCCACTCATTTCTCAACTGAATTTCAATACATTAAGTATTTCAATCGCGTTGAAAAACCTAAAGAAACATCAAGAAACGATCACGGACAGACCTCAAACAAATTAGGTTGAAACCGAGCCCTAGTATCGAGGGGATTTATTTGAAGATAAAAACTAAGTCGCCTTTAAGCACTAGTATATTTCAAATAAATGAAAAGCTATATAAATTACTATAGACTTACATTTTAAGAAAAATAATTTATTTTTTGGAAAGTTAAAAAATAGTATTATCTTTTTATTTTTAATGTCCAAAACCTGCTCTGTATTATGAGAAGATTCTCAATCATAATAATAAAGGAGGAGGAATAAAGAGTCAACGCAATTGGTGATTCCACCTTCTACGTTAGAGAGCGCGGATTCGATTTCCGTATAGGACAAACATTTTATGTGGACAATTTTTGTGTTTATCTTGAATCTGGGTTCATATTGACTTGACTATATCTCTAAAAGTCTAAAGGCTCGGGCAGACACTTTACTTTTAGATAAAAAATGAATATGTAGAAAAAAATAACGTCATTCGTTCGTTCGTTGAAACATCGATGGGCACGCTTAAGGCTACGCGGCAGGGCGTTAGCGCTCAGCAAAATCCTTACTAATATTATAAATGAGAAAGTGAGTTTGTTTGTTTGTTTGTTATTCCTTCACAGCTTGACTAAGCAGCCGATCTTTATGAAAATTTGTACACATATTGTCAGGGGTACAGAGCCCAACATAGGCTACTTTTTATCCCGTGAAAGCATGTTATTCCAATGAGAAAATGTTTTTACGACTATAGATGGCGCTGCAATTCGCAATTGCCGGCCAACAGATGGCGCTACAAGTCGCGCTATAGGTTTTGTTGTCATCATAAAATTTAACGCGAGCGAAGCCGCGGGGAAAAGCTAGTTATGTATAAAGCGTCCGCGCTGATAACTGCGCGCTATTCAAAAACGCTTCGTAGAAGTTCATACATTTTCGGCTGTCAGCGTCGACGGTCAGCGTGTGGTCAGCACGACTCTCAAACCAGCAGCGTAAAAGTAGGGAGTCTGTCTGCCTAAGTCTTAAAAACATGTTACGTTTTACTGAAAAGAAACAATAACTTTCAAACGAATATTATAAATGTGCATATGTAAATTTATAAATTGTCTTTATAACCCTCGGAATAATCCGAGATCTCATCCGGCAATTAATATATATGCATAATATTTTATTCGCTGGAATTACCGAGTCGGCATTCTGTACGATTATTCATTCGGGTGGCCGACCGAGTGACGACCCGACTCAACGATTACGGGCTACGCAACATCCAGTGGTATACTCAGCACACTTAAATGGAATTAGTCGCTGTTAAACAACACTTTTGATAGAATTCGTCGCTGCTCGTGCGTCTACTACGTACTGTCGACGCACGAGCAGCGACCACAAGTAAAAATTATACACTGTATAATATTCTAATTGGACTAAAAACCTGTCATCCTGTCAGGGTGACAGGTTTCGATCCAATTTCATAAAAATGGTTAAACTAGAACCATTTGCAACAAATCAGCACCCCCTATTCTCGTAACAAAATCACATTCAATTCGATTCAAACTCAATCGGCGTCTCACTCATTTAAAATAGGAACTCAACGGGACAGCGCGTGTTTTAATGGAATAAGGTTTTTTCGAAATTTTACGACTTGTGGATCGAAAATCTAGCTTTACTGAAATAATGCTCGTTTTTGAGCATTTCAAATGACACATTTCTGGAACTATTTCTAGTTCTACTTTCAATTAAAACGTTTAAAAAGAAAGGCGAAAGTGGGGCTGGTTTGGTACGTCCTATGTTGGTTACTTATATCCCAAACCGTCTCCCACTCATTGTGCCCCGACGCTAAAATATCCCAATTATTCGGCAACAGTCGCCCGCCCGCTATTAATATTAATACTGAGACAAATTTAATAATTGCCATAGCTTTAATTAATTTTGGGGCAGCGTTAATTATCGCCCCAAAGGTGTTACAATTTTCATAATTGGAAAACCCTTATCTGCCCTTAATACGTTTGGTTGTATGGCGATAAGCGTAAACACTAAAGGATGTCTAATCATCAATGACCACTTTAACGATTAATAACGAACCTATCATACTAATTTTATTGATCCTTGATCCTCGTCTACCTTCGAAAGATATCTGAATAGTATCTCATCATCTCAGCCACAAGAAGTCCACAACGCTTCTAACTTGACCGATCGGCGGCGGCCTGCATCCAGCGGCTTCCTGCGACGTTCCTCAGATCGTCCGACCACCGTACTTTTCGTACGTTTCCACAAACCTTATTGTGACAACATTTAATTTCGATAATATGTAACTGCTGAATTGATTTGATTTCGACAACAGTACACTTCGAATTATCTGAATTCCGAAATTACAGAACTCTGACAAAGCGTGTCTTTGATCGGTCTTACAGGTAAAACTATTGTCGAAATTAAGTCCCAGTTACATAATTTCGAATTTAAATATTGTCGTAATATTTGTATCATGTTTGCCCTGGACTGTTTGTCTATATAATTACTGTTACTTTTTACATAATGTAAATCCGTCATTGGCTGTCTGTTATATTTGTTATGCATGTCTAAATATATACCAAGAGCTGTGGATTTTGTAAGAAAATAAAATAAAAAATAAAATCTTGCCGTCAACACACAACAAACCAGTTTATCGACCTCCACAATTTTAAAGCTATCCAAACACTACGTAGTTTTTTCGTTGTTTAACTTGTTTACTCAGGTTATACAGGCATTCAGCTATCCATACAACAGTTATTTATATAAAAAGTGCATTTTTCCCTATCAACGTCAGTCTATTCAGTGAGTTTGCACAAAGGTGGCGAACAAGCAGCCGCTTTAAGCATTTTCGCATAAAACTGACTGCACTTTTAATAACTAGAGAGACGAACAAAAAGTGAAAATGCAAATGAAACTCGTCGCATAGTGCAAGTGGGAAAGTAAGTAATTATCTGAAATTAAATCTATTAATGAATATTGTCATAAATATTAAGTATGAATGGGAATATTGACTATGATTGGTATTACTAATCCCAATTCCCCCCAATATCTCTCTTCTCGTTTTCCATCTCTACCTCCCTCTACCCGTTCTTTACGTTCTTGTCAAATTAAAACTTTAGATTTTCCAATGGCTAACACAAAATTCTTTTTCAATTCTTTCACCGTTCGAGCCGCCCAACTTTGGAATAAGTTACCAACACAGATTCGTAACAGCACTTCTTTCTTCACTTTAAAAAAAAAATAAAAGAGCACTATTTAATACACTATCGTCTAGCATAAATTAATATATATTTATCATATTTTTGTTTATTGTATGTATGTATAATGTATTTATTTATTGTGTGTAAGTACATCATTGAGTATTTAGGTATGTGTTTTTTTTAAATGAAAAGTATTAGAATTTAGAATGTAGTAGTATAAATTGGCACATATAAAATTGTTTACCGCCCTTGTACAACTTGTATGACACACGGTTGGGTAGGCTGGAAAAAATCTCTTAAAGAGATAAGCTCATCTTTGTACACTGTATCTATTACTGTATTATTATTTTTTTAAATTTATGTGCAATAAAGAATAAATTATTACAATAAAAACTGGCAAAGTACGTGTCGGGCCACGCACAGTGTCGGGTTCTGTATTTGCTTCTCTTGCTTGAAGATGAGTGCAATGCCATATTCTATGACATTTGTACCTTTTCATCAAAGAAATTTTATTTCATAAGTTCGTCTGCTTTTATCTGGTAACTAGTAGAGGCCTTAACCGTTATAATTTTCCTCGTACGTTCACTGTATGGAATACGTTTAAAATTTCTAAACACAACAATTTCTGAGATAGGACCACTGTTTTGAACAAAAACAAAATGGCATGTTAAATGTGAATAATTCGCAAACGTAACATTGTTTATTTACTGTTAATAATCTACTATTCATATAATGACTCCGACACGGCACGAAATGGTGAATCGTGATATTTCAGTGGCGGAAAGTTTAATTAATAAATTGGAGATGCATCAGAGCCCCTTTATAATTTACTGGCGAGCCCCGACATGCGACATCGCACGGCTTATACATTTTATCTATCCTATACAATAGAGTGTAAAACCGAATTTAATCATACTAACGACCCGCCCCGACTTCGCATGGGATCTTAATATAATCTTAATACTTAATACTTATGTTTATGTATAAAATACACTTCATTCATTTTTTTAAATAACTAGAATGCGATTTTGTATTTAAATTATTTTGAAGACAATATATTCTAATAGATCTTTAACCCACCACTAGGCTATAGACTACTATTTACCCTAATAGGTACTTTATTACATTCTCATTTTAATTACATAGCTATATTTCTTCTCTATATTCCAATATCCATCCAGTTTTCAATATCCCGCGCAAACAGCCGATGTCGCAATAACAACTAGATATCATTTTAATACAGTGTCTGGACAACGACAAATATCTAAACAGATACCGCAAGTGCTGAACATGCCTGATACCCATTTTTGTTATGTAAATACGTGTGATTGAATATTATGAATTAAAAAAAATAAAAACGTAGAAAAACATTCATAATAATTTCTGCAGCTCTAATTTCGTAATAAATAACAGTTAAAATTTAGTCTCAACCTCAAGTGATAGAGCTTGACCTAAAGACTAGATTTTAACTGTTTCCCTCATGTAAGTGAACCCTTAATGAGACAATAAAAAAAAATTCTTCACAACTTAATCACGTATATTATGAAAAACTGATAAAAATAAATGTTAATTTTTCTTCACAAAGGACAATGGCAGACTTAAATATACTTAGTTCTAAGTTACATACAACCAATGTGCAGGCTATATTTAAACATAATATAATAAAATAAGCATTTGTCCCTGTGAGAGACTGGTGCCTGAAAGTTCGAAAGAACCTGTTACAGGTCACCAGTACCCCTCCTCGGATCTTTATTTATTAGGGTGAAAAAATATGCATGCGAGAGTTTGGTGAGATGTATGGCTGACTGATTATGTGAATTTGGGTTATGTGTGTTTCTGTGAGTTTGGGTTATGTTTGTGTATTTGATGTGTGTGGAATAAGTGGTGAGTATAGTGTATGAGTTGGTTTTAGTAGTGTGCATTGCATACAGGCGAGTTTATTTGATTTCTCAATTACACTTATCTATTATTAGGAGTCGTGTTATTTTATTACGTTATTAAATCAATACAAAACATTATAAGTGCAAACAAATAAACACACAGGTTCAAGTTGTAGAGACCTGGCTCCTGCACAATACATCCGAGGAGCCTAAATATTTTTTTAACCTGTTTTTTTTTTGCAAATTACGTTCATCATCTATTTAGATTTCTCTCTGCGTAAAGCAATCCTGCCTAACGGCGGTTTAAAACTCGGCAGCGATCGTATAAGAGTATTGTAACACGTGACTGTACTAAGGAATACATTATTATTGATTTTAACGATTAAAGGATTTTCGTCTTTTTCGTTCACAAGCAAAAGATTTCCAGTGAAATTCGATAATGGGCTCGACACATCGGCATAATTAGCGGAACATTGAACAATTTCTAGGAAAATATGATTTTCAATAAGCTAAAACACATGGAAAGCTAAAATACATGGAAGTAATAAGTACTACGTTAGTACTTATTACTTCCATGGCTAAAACTTAGAATCTGTTACTCAAAAAATAAAATAGGAAAATTATTTTGTTACTTCTTCTTCTTAATTAAAATTACACGTGACCAAATAAATACTTTTTTAGCTTACCAATTTTCTTGCGATGTTAAAAAGTCAACTAGAAATTGTGAATTGTGTTTAAAAAAAAAATACTTCTTCAATTTTTTTAATCTCGATATTTCAGAAATGTTGATCCGTACAAAAAAAGTGTAGAAGCTATTTATGTAGATAATTGCATGATCTACAACTTTGTATTCCCTTTTTTGCGGTAACACTGCTTACGGAAGTCGGATCGGTGCGGTGGGGAGTTTTGATATTTCATTTATAATGGTGTATTTAAGACTTCCAATTTTCATCTCTATGCAATTTTTTGGAAACTAAAATGTCTATTATGACTGGATTATATAGGCGAATCTAGTAATTGTCATTTTTGACCGAAGGTTTTGACAATCAAAACTTTCGGTTAAAACACAAGATTCGGAAAAAAAAATTTTTTATTCAACCGCTACTCTTCCGTTATTTATACGGCCTGACAATCCTGACTTCCACACTATTTTCGTTGTTTGCGGCATACCCCCAACATGCACTTCCGGTCTCGAATGACCGCCGCCGCCCTTATCTATTACGGCTTCCTGTCAATCCACTTCCGGTCGGGCGGGCTGTAATTCTGCGAAATTACAGTAACATTGTGAGTACTGTAATACTGTAATGATCCATTGAAGATTTCTATCTATAAGGGATTTTACTTTTTTAAAAGAGCAAGTACTAAGTTTCTTACAAGTTTCTTTGAGTACAGTCATCCAGTGAAAGAGTGAGCAGGATAGAGAAATAAGAAATTTGTAATCTATTAATTATGGATTTTACTGTAAATCGACTGACAGGCCTGCGGGCCTATTCTAGTAAGAGAACAATTAAAATTTAGTCTCAATCTCATTCGCTATCTCGCTCATTTTATATTAGCAAATTAGCGCAACTATCCTGTATCAAATTTCAAGCAAATCTATTAAGCCGTTTATGCGTGAAAGAGTTACAAACATCGATACACACTTTCGCATTATAAATCATAAGTTAATATTAGTAAGGAGTAAGGATAGTTACAAAACATAAAATAATAATTCAATTCTAATGAATAGCAGTCATACATTAAAGTGATAAATTAGGTCAAATGCAAGATGAACAGCTGCAAACTTGCATCTGCAAACTTGGGAGCGCCCCGTTCCGTTCTATTACGTAACCTAATGTGGAATGATGAACACAGTATGATATGACAACGTTACAGTCACTAAACATTGTATATTAGATACTATATTGAAGTTAAATAAGGTATTCACAGGATGTGGGTACAATTAATTACAGTTCTTTAAAAACTAAACTAACATTACGACGATATTTCGTGGCTCTTTATAGTGATTATGCGTTTCTCTTCGCGACAGAATCGGAAACACGGAAATTCGTAGGCGGACGAGACTCACTGATATAGCCAGGGAGAAAATGTTTATGGACGGTACATATCTGCCGCACCAGAGACGGTCTACTACGTACTAGAGTGGAGACGATCCAGAAACTGATCACTGAAATATTGACAAACCATGCGGTGGCGGTGGACCGACAACCTTTTAAAAGTGTACTCTACCATGCTGCTCCAATTCTGAATGGCAGAAACCAGTGTTTTCAAGCCACTGCCCTCCAACGACAACAGACGGCACCAATGGGTTAACATGCCCTTCGAAGTTTCAGATGAATACTCGAAATGAACAATTGTGTAGACGCTTGAAGGCATACATGTAATACACTTATTGTTAAATTGTTCATGGGACAATTTGTGAGCGAGACACCAAAAGTAAAACTCAATTACGTAAGAAACGCGCCTTGTTGAGGCACAGTTTAAAAACATGTACGTAGCGATCCACGGACGACGTTGGTACCAAGAATTTCATTAAACTTGCCTCGTTGGTCGAGATGGAGAATTACTGGCTGCCTCCACTACGCCCGGCCGCATTTACAATGAAGCGAATCGTTAATATGGCCAAGTAGTCAGTATTAAATTATGTGTACAAATTACCAAGTGATCCCGAATTAGGGATGGTTCAAACCATATGGATATCGACAATTGCTATTATCTCTGCCCTCGCTGCACTGTGGGACCAGCTTACCACTATAATTTTTTAATAGAGGCACAGTGGTTCACGTTACCAGTCGAATAGCTACCTAACGCTCAAAATGATCATAAACGTAATATAAAATCATCAAAAACGCAATATCGTTACATGGAGCAATTCATATACATCTAAACTGCAACTTGATCCAACGCCATATTAACAATCATCAGTAAATAATTTTATATTATACTTTTATAACTTATCCGAGTCCAGGCTACGTGACCAAAATGGAAGCGGGCCCTCGAACAAGCGTCCCGATAAAATTTATGTCCCTGGGGTTCATACGTGTTACTTAAAAGCGAAATGAGATAAACAGAATGTAAGGCCACCGAGGGTCCGATTTAGAGGAAATTAAATGTTTTTATTAAAAATATTTTTATATCCAACTTCCTTTTAGCTCGGGAACATATAGAATTTTTATAGTCAACTTCCTTTCGCCCGGACACGCGCTGAAGCTACTCGATGGGGCAGTAAGATTCTAAAGTAAAGACGTATATTGGACGGCTATACGAGTATTTGTATAGAAAATACATCGCAATGGACAGGAGAAATAGGCTACCAGATATTGCAATGCATTTACGAATCGACTTTTGACAGTTGTAATTTGGCATTTGGGATCTTCGAATCGAGGCATACCATTTTGTAGGGATTCCTATGCCCCCCTAACCAAGTGGCATATTTATCGGATATTTCAATAGAAATTAAATAATTTATGTATTTTATATGCCAAGTTTGTATATCCATACAATCCTAAAGGGGATAGTGTTAAACGTTGGAGAAACGGAGGTATCATCGGAGTTATTTAATGACTTGCATTCAGTATGACAAGTTTACACTGGAATACATCACCAGACCTCCACCCTTTAGAGGGAAATCCAGACTAAAGTTAGTTTTAGAAACATAAAACTACCTCTGCATAAAAGTCGACTATCAAAAGTTGCTTGATGAAAAAAGGTTATTATAAAATAGAAGATTATTTTAAGGATAAAAATTGGTGGGCAATTTGCTCCTCTGTACTCTTACTAAATTTATTTTGCAATGTACAAAAAACTTTAAAATACTTTTATGTTATACTGGCTTTCAAAAAGGCTATCTGTCGAGTTTCTTGCGGCACTTCTTCTCAACAGGCCATTTACGTCGGAGTGCTGGTTGGTATAAAAAAAAAACTGACGTGCAAGATAAATGATTTTATTTAATTAATGTTGATTTTTTTTTCAACATTCGTGTCGGTGTAAGTGAGTGCCGTCGGCGGCTTTTGATTTTATAGCAGGCACTAATTTCGCGTCTAAGCACTATAGCATTTTGTCATAGCTTTTATAAGACATAACCCCAAAGTTTCTGTTTGCGATGTTCCGTGGGTCATCTCTCTCTCCTTGTTTTTTTGTCTCACTCTGCACTGGAAGTTTTTAATTTATTTTATCGCTTTACAGCTTAAGCGGAGAATGTAAGTGCTTTTCACTGGCGTAGTCTACAAGTTCAAAGGAAAAATATTTGTAGTAGGTAAACGTTAAAGGGTTTAAAAACATTTTACAAGATATTTTAGGTTAAATTTCCGTTATTTTTTTCCTGATGTAAATAGGTATGTCATAAACCGTGTCTACACTATTTACTTTATTACTTTTTACTAAATAAAATATTTTTTAAATGCGATAGTGCCTTCAATATCGATGGATTTTGAGCTGGATGAATTTTAAAAAACCTTCCTAACAGGATGGGGCGAGCACAAATCCTGTTAGAAAGGTTTAAAAAAAAAATATTCACACATTCTGAATCAATATGAATTACACTATAATTGTATGGAGTTATGCAGAAATTCGTTCCTAAGGTTTCCTAGAAAAGATCGCTTTCGGCAATAAATAATAAATAACAAAAAATGGCCGTTTCACAGTTCTCATTAAAATCTAACACCTTTACTAATAAACGTTGTGTAACGAGTATATAGTTATACACTGTTTTGTCACCGTCGTTCTTGAGGAGAATATAATGAATTATGAAAGTGACAAAACATTGTTTAACTATACACGCATTACACAACGTTTATTAGTAAGGGGGTAGTTATGTGACGAATCTATCAGTTAAATTGACGAAAAATTAAACTTACCGTTATAACTACTGTGCATTATAGTGAAAGCTGCAAGAACAGTAAAATAATAAACTGAAGTTTATTTTCTAATTTCATTCACATTAAAACAGTTTACGCCGAACCACTTTGCACTAACTACCAGTTACCTTCCTAATAGTTCAAACTAAAGATTATAACTGTAATTTAGCAATTTTGGTTTTAGGAGAAACTGTGAAATTATTCACAGTTAAGTTGTAAACTTGGCAGTGCTACGTAGTAGTTAAATAAACTAATAGGTAACATTCCAACTTAAATGTATACGTCACTTGCTGATAAGAAGAGTATGATACAATACAATTTACATGACATTTCTTACAGAAAATTATACTAATATTATAAATGAGAAAGTTTGTTTGCTCACATTTGTTTTTTATTATTCCTTCACGGCTTGACTAATCAGCCGATCATTATGAAAATTTGTAAACATATTGTCAGGGGTACAGTACAGAGCCCAACATAGGCTTTTTATCCCGTAAAGGATGTCATTCCAATGGGAAAATATTTTTTCTACAATAGAGGGCGCAGTATGGGATGGGCCAACAGATGGCGCCACAAGTCGCGATATGGGTTGTTTTGTTGTCAAACGAGATCTATGTCATAAAATTACCCGCGAGCGAAGCAGCGGGGAAATGCCATTACAGTATATAAAACTATCAAAACACAAAAGTCTTTAGGTTGTCCTTCCTAAATGGAGACTGGGCGATATAAGACAATTTGTGTTGACAGACATTTTGGTGTGTGAACAAATTTGAGACAATACTTATAAAGAATCTGGAAATTGTGAGACTAGACTTTTTCACCAGTACGTTTTCTACATTTTTTCAATTGTTCTTATATTTTTAATTAAGTAACAATGTAAAACAAACGTCGGTAATCCTTAATAAATAAATAGACTTTAAAGGAACTAGCTAGACTTTATAGTCTGGCCATGTGATCATTTTTGCTGAAGCTAGCAGCCTATCAGCCAGTTTTACGAAATAGGAGATAGCTTGTCTTAATGTGGAATTAAAATTAAAATGCGTTTCTTAAACTGGCTGTATGTATGTACCATAGCTAAGTAGGCTTTACAGATTATCGAGTAATAAGTCGACGAACTGAAAAAAATATATTATTTTTTGTTAACGTACAGAAGGCAAAGAATATGACATTGCACTTGTACTCACCTGCGGTAAAAATATAAATCACTACACTGTGCGTGGCCCGATTCGCACTTGGCCGGTTTTTATTTTTAACATCATTGTCTCTTATGTATTCCCCGCGGGCAATATTCCCATTCCTAGAAGTAATATTCACATGATAAATTTAATTATGGAGAATGGCCCTCGTGAAAATATTTGAGTATTTTCATGAAATTTGTTTATTAGAAATGTGAAAATAGCTCTAAATAATGCTAAAAATTATTTACACGATTTTTATTATATTAAAAAGTTTATTAATAATTCTTCTACTTCTTTGGGTGCCTCTCCGACTAGCGAAGGTTGGCAGTCAGCGCTGTGTTTTCGTGAGCCGAAAGATCTCAGCAGCACTCGCGATTCCCGTCCATTCTCGGATGTTGCGGAGCCAAGACTTCTTTCTGCGCCCAACACCTCTTCTTCCGGCAACCTTTCCCATTAGAATGAACTGAAGTTAATATCTGTCATGTCTAAGCACGTGTATTGATAATTACTTGGCACCTTGGCATTATTTAAATTTTTTGACATTCATACCTATTTCTTTAACTGTTGAAAGTCTAGATCAGCTTATTATCCACAACTCTCCAAGTTATATTTGCCTATTACGGTTATGTTTATCGTCAACTAATTTCGGAGTTCCCTTAATCACATTGATGTTTTGACTCCAACTTGGTTCCAAGTTTGGCAAATTGTCAAATAGGGTATATCGCGACCGTCAGAATAATTGAGTTAGTTGTAAGTTTAACTGTAATAATAGAATAGTCTTGTTTTAAGGCTCCCCATTTTGATGGGGTGTCGTAAACTTAAATGAGGCGGGATGGACAGGGCTTTACTGTTCTTCGTTTGTATTATCACTTTTAATTATATCTACAGTGTCAAAAGCTCAGATTGCCATTGAGCTTTTTCTACCAGTTGTGTAATACTTTTTTTCTACAGTTCTATGTTTGCGTCTTCCAACAAGATATCTTGTTCCTCTAAAGTTTAGGACCACTACACCTTTGTTTAAAAAAAATGCTAATTAGAAAGTTGAAATTACAGTTAACCTTTTTGTTTTGATAAAGAAATCTAGTTCTTATTTGATAGATGGAAATTATGCACCCTGTCGGAAAGTCCTTTCTTGAAAGGAACTAATAGATGGACTTCTGAGAATGAAGGTTTTTGATCCTTTGATTGTGGGATATGATAAAATTATTTAATAAATTATTTTATAAATCATCGAAAGGAGGAGATGGTTAATATCTATTTTTGTTTGTAATAAATACACTTGAAACTACTGGACCGATTTGAAAAACTCTCACCGTTGTTGGGGAAGGTATATTACCCCAAAAATTCAAAAAATTCAAAATTTTTATTCAGAGATTAGGTTTTCACAAACACATTCTCTTGTCAGAGTATACAGTTGTAATAAATGATTTGTTTATATTAATCTACTCTATATACTACTACGATTTCGGAAAAAAAGCAAAATGACCACTGGTAAAAGAAATGGCGAAAGAAAACCAGTTACGGCCTTTTTTGTCATTTAAAAATATATCGTACGTTTTTTTTTAAATAAAATTTTAAACTAGGTACATACAACATTACGCACTCGGAATGTCAATAAATAGCCCCCCCGGGTAACAGAGGCTATATTTTTAAAATAGAAATCCTTAGTGAAACCCTTGCAAAGCCGGAGGGGTCCGTTAGTTAGTATAACTATGAAATTCTTTAGAGTTCTTTTGAAAGTTGACAGATAGTAAATTAGTACTTACATTTTTGTGGCTTTGTTTGAATTAGCTGTGATAGTAAATTTTATTAACAAAATTCAATTAACGATAATTACAATACTTGAAATAAATAATGAACATGCATCGGACCCGCAGGAATCCATTATTGTGACCGTTATTGCAATTAATGATAAGGGACGAATATAACTAACAGACCGCATGCAAAACGTAAAATCGTATTTAAAACTCATATTTCGATTGGAGCATTCTCAAGTTGAGAAGCCCGATGGGGTCCCTGTTTTTCACACTCATTCCACTTAGTTATAGTACAGTCAGGAGCACGTCAAGCACTTGCACGACTTGCAGTGCAATTTTAGCTCTTAGGACATAGAACTTAAGAATGGTACAAAGTTCGATATGTAAAGGTCGAACACGCAATAAGCCACGTGGACCATAGGTCGGCTTTCGTTATCTCGAGCGTTTGAGTGCTCGGTCACTGCTGTTGTCGATGGATGACAATCGTTAAGCGAAGTTGTTGGCCTTCAGGCGGCGGTAGGCGTCCAGCTTATATCTCCATGTTTGTGTTAACTTGCCGTTTACAGCGTTCAGGATCGAACTCACTTTCTCAAGTCACTTCATCACTGATTTACCATGGTGATCAACGGTAAAAGTAGTCTATACTTTTAAGTTCGAAGGTGCAAACCAGCCAGGAATTTCACTGTACCATTAATTTAAACCCAAATTGTAGACGTCCGCCATTTCACAGAACCGATAGAAGTATGATAGAAGCGAAAACATGGCTTCGGGGTGCAACTGCAACAAATTCCTGTCGGATACGTCCTCGACTCAAAGCAATTTCGTATTGAGAGACGTTCCTAGTTTTGCAAATCGTATCGGGGCTGCCAACACCACATAGCTCGCAGCTTGCAAATTCTTTGTTCCGCATTTTTTTTTTTATAATTTATTTGTCTCATCACGTTGTGGCTTAATGCACATGATTCGTTTGGTTAATCGAATAACAATGAATTATCACATTCACAAATAAAAATGGGTCTTTGGGACACTATTAAAATATAAATATTCTTAGACGAATCACACAACGCCATCTAGTCCCAAAATAAGCAACTAACTTGTACTATTGGGTTGTAGCCAGTTATGTATATAAACCTGAAAGTTATGTGTATGTTTTTTACTTC
Organism: Endotricha flammealis; assembly: GCA_905163395.2. Classification (NCBI taxonomy): domain Eukaryota; kingdom Metazoa; phylum Arthropoda; class Insecta; order Lepidoptera; family Pyralidae; genus Endotricha; species Endotricha flammealis. The sequence goes on from LR990867.1 coordinate 492,775, forward strand.
ACGCTCAAACGGCTGGGCCATTTATGATATTTGGTATGTAGATAGCTGATACCTTGGATTAACACATAGGGTATTTTTTATCCCGAAAAGTACGCGATTCCCGTAGGATTTCATCAACAGTCTGTTATAGATGGCGCTACTGTGCATAAATAAATACACACAAACGAGGTCGTACTAGTTTATAATATTAGTACGATTACTGTAAGATTAAGAAAATATTTTGTAAGAAAAATTTCACCTTTTCTCTCCAATCTCCAAAGTGTGATTCGAAGAGCACTGCCGAATGTCTAGAGGACGTGGGTTCGAATCCCACCCTCAGGTGGGCAGGTAAATTTTTCTTTCAAATATATTTTCAAAATAACAATGGTTAGATGAACCGTAATAACTATAAAAACAACATAAATAAATATATATATAGGGACAATTCATACAGATTGAGCTAGCCCCAAAGTAAGTTCGAAACTTGTGTTATGGGATACTAACTCAACGATATTATATTTTATACCAAATACATATATAGATAAACATACAAGACTCGAGGTCAATTAGAAAAAGTTCGTTTTTCATCATGACCCGACCGGGGATCGAACCCGGGACCTCATGGGTGGCGGTCTGGCGTGGTAACCATTACGCCACGGAGGTCGTCAAACATAACATAAATACTTTAATTTTGTGTTACTTGTTTCATAAAATGGCCTTTCACGACAAAATTCAACCATTGAACTGGCTAGATTCATACATTGTGAAAGCTAAGGTTGTAAAAGCGATCTAACTCGGAACATAAAAGTGTAGACTGCAAGGTTGTCTATTCATCCCTATATTTTAAAAGTTACCAGACGTTTTCGATAGCGAGCTCGTCACGTATAAAATGTACAATACATTGTATTTGAGGTGATTTTGATGACATTTTTCATACTTTTGTAAATGTTATTTTTTAGGCTTTCGTACCGAAACGGTGCCAACGGGACCCTATAACCACAGAGCCTATAACTAAGCCTCCGTTGTCTGTCTGCCACTAGGCCGTATCTAATAAACCGTGGTACACAGTCAACATTTTCTGTTGCCCTATAACAACAATACAATGCCCAAGTCATTGTATTGTTGTTATAGGGCAACCTTCAAGAAGCGAGTATGCATGGACTTGAAAGGCCGGCAACGGATGATTACTTAACATCAGGTAACCCGCATGCTCGTCTGTGAACCTCTTACATAATAAAAATAATATTTAATGGGGGCTCCAATACAACAAATAATATTGACTTTGAAAATATGTAAAAAAAATAATATATATACAAACAAATCGGGACAGGTGAAACTAAGACACACATAGGACCACCGTGCTGCCATAAATGCCCTGAAACTCCAAATATATTTATCTGATGGATAAGTAAATTAAGTAACCAGTGAGTGGTGAAATAGGTCTGAAGCCTAAGAATTTATTTTACAAAGAATTGAAATATATAATGACTTAAAGGACTAGTTGTTATTTATAGTGCTATTTACAATAGTAAAGCGAATGGCTGTATAAAATGGTTTGATGAAAATGCCTCGCTCCGACCTTAGCCCGTGGCCAATCGACTTTGAAAGTCGACTTAAGTCTCCATTAATATTTAATGGCTTTATAGACCGGGCTACGAATGGTTCAAATAGTTCTCTTTATAGCTAAATGATAAGGGCCTTATACAACTGAATCTTTTGTTCTACTTATTTTCGTAATCGATGTAAACAACGAGTAAGTAGGTATATTGCCGATATCATATCAACCCATAATCGTTCCAAGAATATCGAAGGGGGTTAGAGCGTACTCTGCCACGCTACTTCAATTCGGATTGGCGGCGGTCAGTCTTTTCAAGCCGTCTGAAGGCCATCGACTTGGCTTACCTCCACAACAGCTGGTTCCGACGGCTTAACGTGCCCTCTGAAGTACTGAAAAGCTCACGATAACAAAACCCATCTAAACACTGACTAGAGTCGACGTGGCCTAACTTGCGTGTTAGTCTAGAGTGCGACACACATTGACGCCATCGAGCTTCTGTTTACCATTCTCAATTGTATAAAAATACCGTGTAAACCATAACTCGCGACGCATTCGATTTATATCGGTGTCACGTCATATTTCTCCACTATTCTCGTGTATCAATTCCGTACGTTATGACATATTGTCTTTGTCCTCATACAAGGATATATGGTGCGTGTCAGACCGATGTATTACCGCTACACAGATTTACTGAATACAATCAGCATTTTGTAAAACATTGGATATAATATAATAGACAGAATCATGCGATGTTGAACTAAATATGAATAGGTCGTTGTTACCAACTAGCCGTCAGGCTGGAAAATAAATACTTTTTGATAATATTATTATTTTTATAGTTTTTGATTATTATGTTATTTATTGTCTCTTGTCTGATATTCTTCATTACCTTTTCCTTCATTTTCTCTTTGTACGTAACTTTTGTTTTATTATATTTTTCAATTTTATTCTGAGCTCTTTTGTGTTCTTTTCACTTCTCTTTTTTGCCTTCATCAGTTGTAGTGATATTGATGATATTCACTATTATCCCAAAGGAAAATTTTATAGATCTGTATTTGATTACTTTTCACAGATTGACTAAAGTACTTATTTATTAGTACATACAGGTCCTGCTTGCTTGTTTGTCTACCAAATGAGATAAAAATATTATTAATATAAGTAGCAATTCTATATTTTTCTCTATTTCTTATTTAAGTCTTTACTTAATATTATTTGCTTTCATCTTTTATTGACTTTAATATAATTTTGTAATTTTTAAGTTTCTAACCATAACCTTTCAAGTATACTAATAAAACACAGCTTACTCAGTAATAACATTATCATATCAAGTCAAGAACAATTTATAGCAAACATTTTAGCCAGGCACGCGATACCATTAAATTACAGTGGGCGTAAATATACTATACTTCTTGTCCGCATTGGAATATTGCCAATAATTTTGGGGTCACTGGCTCTTAGCATCTAACCCAGATGCAATAAAAACAAAAAACGCAACGCATATTATCTAACTGTTTAAAAAGAATTAGATTTGATAGCCCGATGGCGCCTTGTTAGTTTTGGGTAGAGTCTGCTTAGTTATTGAAACTGTAAAGGTCGCTGTATACCTACGTAACGTGTTTTTTCCCGGACGGGACCGGATGGGACGGGAAGTTAAATATAGTTCCGTACAAAATGTATGTGAATATGCATTTGTCGCGGATACACGGGACGGGAACGTGGCCGAGTCGAACAAAAAGTCATGTCCCCGTCCCGTCCGAGGTATTATCCCGTTGCGTATACAGAGACCTTTAGTGAAGTAAGTGTTATGTTTTGATGTAAATTGTACGTACAGTTAACAAAGGAGTTGACTGACCCCCCTCTGTATATATAATTATAGATTTCTAAATATTGCGTGAAGGGATTTACTTGAAATTTTATTTATCAATAGTATTCATATTGTACTATGTAATTACAAATTTTCAAGTAAATCCCTTCACGCAATATTTAGAAATCTTTAATCATATATACAGAGGGGGGTCAGTCAACTCCTTTGTTGACTGTACCTGTAATTGGTCTGCGCATTTAAATGTATTTGTTTTGTTCTTAAGATTGTAAATATTGATGTGTTTACTGTTGGTATGTCAAATAAATAAATATGAAAAAAAAAATTTCAATAAAAAAAAAAAGTAGAAATGATTATTTATTTATTGGTGTACAAAGCAGACAGAAAAGTTACATTTTTTGTAGTAAAAAGTCAATTTGTAAGACCAGGGACACTACACACATCATCGCTATTAAAACAAGAGTAACAACAATATTTTTAAAAAAGTAACAGGAAAATAAACATGAAACAAAGTCAGTTTACACGCTGACACGGCTATTGCGAATACATTTTTTTCATTAAGCCAAATAGCTAAGGATTTTTTTTATAATTTATGGGTATGTAAAATACCCCGGAACTACAAATAGCTGCATCAAATAACACGCGTGTTAATACATTGCGGTACAAATAGCACTTAACTCGAGAATGCTAAATATGCTGGTAACTTTGTTTTACAAAGCAACGTGGATTCTTAGCCTTTGAATTTCATTTTTAAGTAAAGTGTAATAGATATCGTTTAGGAAAAGCAAAAGTTTACCAATCATTACTTCACTTACTATTTAATTGTATGTATGTTAATATTTAATCTAGATTATTAATATAGTTTGACCCCTCTTGTTACCATTTAAAATATCCCAAAGGTAAACTGGGTGACAATGCTTTAGCGTTAAGTTCGCCTTTTGTATACACATTATGTATTGTTTGTGTACAATAAAGTTTAGATAAATAAATAAAAATACATACCTTGTATAAAATGAAATCGCTTCTGCTTTCTGTTCGCTTAGATCTTAAACAACTCAACGGAATTTAATGCAAGATTCAGTAATCGATTAGACTGATTCAAGAGAAAGGTTTATACCTATGTATAATGCATATCATTCCGGGAACGGGAACGGGAGAAGTTGCGGGTAAAACCGCGGGAATTAACTAGTTAATGTTAGATATAACATATTTGTCTGGGTAGTTATACGACATTATCCTCAAATTACAACTAAAAGCCTTCACTTGGATCAGACTGACCGCATTATTACATAAAAATACATAAATAAATATATCACGTGAAATCATAAAACACGGTAAATATTTACAAAACAATTTCCACAACCCATCGGATCCCAAAATAAAGAGAGGATCCCTCGCGTTATTTTCTTAAAGACCCTTCGTCCCAAACATAAACTTTTTGCAAACACGAGTAAATTATTCGGCAAATTAAAGAGCGTCTTCGCAAACGAGTCAGTCCAAAAAAAATAGATCTCTTTTTAAATTTCGCCGAGTCACCCAAACCGTTCGTTCATTTGGACCAAGATGGCATCCCTGAGGTGCTCCGGGTAAAGAATTCAGATGTTATCACTTAAAAGAATAGTCCCAGTGCGGGATTCGTGATTCTTTAGTGCGTCGCAGGTGCCCGGGTCCTTTTGTCGGGAATCGACCTGTTAAATCGAATGTGTGTTTCGTTTCGATGTGCAAATGTGATAGGTGTTTGAATCGAACGCCGCTCAAAAGACACTTTTATGGCGATTGGAGTGTTCTGCCGGTTCCGCCCTTCGATTCCGTGTTTGGTGTCAAAGGGCCTGCTAATAGAATAGGATGCCAAAGTTATTGACTGTACGCTTATTGGAAGGTAAGTAAAAATGATCTTTTGTAAGCCAAAAAATTTAATATACTTACCTACATTGAAAGTTAATTTATTTTAAAAGTTTAGAATCTATTTCACCAAGAGTTTTAGTTTCCAGAGTCATATTGTAAAGTCAAAAGATAATGAAAACCATTAAAATACCTTTCTCACATCTGTGAGAATTTAGCCTATCTAGGCTTTTCAGCCTATCTGGCTGCCAGCAAATAGTGATATAAATAGAATTTTCAGAATCATAAATTATTAAATAAATTATTGGAAATTCACGTTATTTAAAACAATACAGCTATTTTAAATATAAGAGAAAAATTGTTATGTTTTTTTTTTAATTACTAGGCCGTTCAAAATATATTATGAAAAGCTTTGAAATTTATAAAATTTCTTCAGTATCTGGAGGTATAATTAAAAAAGTAGGCAATATAGAAAACCATTAGGCGTCTATTCAAGTACAATCCAGAAAATTCTATACCTAAATTGATAATAAAGAAGTAAATGGAATATCCATTGAAATTTATAGTCGCCATTATTGAAATAAAAACGAAATTTAAATGTTAATTTTATAATAAACGATTTTTCTATTAAAATTGTGAATTCTATACAATTTCTAATTACTTTTTAGACAGTCCGGTGGGTGGTGCGTTCGTAGTGATCCTACCTTCGGTACCAGAGGCCCTGGGTTCGATTCCCGGTCAAACATTTATGTGATGGCATTTGTGTTTATTCTCGAGTCTGAGTATTTTCTAAGCATTATAAGAAAAGATAAAAGAGATAAAATCATTTATTCTGGGACTAGGCCCTCACAGGCACTCTCCCTTGTCGAAGTGTACAATAATATTGATTTGTAAATAAATCTGCTCTATACACTGCCATCATTTCGGAAACAAAAGCAAAATTACCTCTGGCAAAAGAAATGGTAAGTGAAAACTTCTTTAGCCTTTTTTTAGATGGGTAAATAATGTTAAACTCGCGTCAGATCCGTAGCCTGATCCAAAAAGCTTAAGATAGGGAATCTTTAAACCATTACAACATATTCAAAAATGCACAACGTTGATGTTTAAGTTTTCACTTCTGCCGGCACTCCCGGAGTGCAACCCATCCTTTTTTAACATACTAGGTATGATACATCTTTTATTGATTACGCGGAGCGTCATCTATCAAAATAGCGAGTAAAAAAGAACCTACATAATAATATATTTACAATAATATATTCATTGTCTGCTACCCATAACACAAGGTTAAGCCTAACTTACTTTGGGACCAGGTGGCGCTGTATGAATTGTGTATATATTTATTTTAATTATTTTGTTACAAAATGTCAGCGAGTTCTGTCGCTTCCAAAATTTCAGTCATAGAAAATCCCACTTATCAACATAATCATACACTTAGTTAAGTGAACCTTTGCGAGTAGAACTTACCCGAAATTCAGGCCTCATTGAATTTCATATGCATTAGACTGGCTTAAAACTTGTCCCAAATCACTCTGGATATTACCGCAAAAGGAGCTTACATTATGTATGGGGGAACATTAGAATTAATTTCAATGGTGTTTTTGTTACTATCATTGTTTTAACGGACTTATAATATAGGTACGTTTACGTGTATATTTTTTGACTTCGTGACAAGCCCACATTGCCACCGCTGTGTCTTCGGTATAGCCAGGATCAACAACGGCGACCTCGGATTGACAATAAGCAATGAAGCTTATTGACGTCCCGGAGAAGAAACTACAGCTTTCTTGTAACTCTGAATGAATTCAATCAGAGAGAAAATAGACGGAAAAGGAATTATTAAGTTAATTAAAAACGTTTACGCGTATTATGAATTTTGTGCCAATAACAAGCTTCGTTATGAAATTTTGTAATTACATCATTTTTAGGGTTCCGTAGTAAACTACAAGGAATCCTTATAGTTTTGCCATGTCCGTCTGTGTGTATGTCTGTCTGTCCGCGGTCTAGCGCCTAGACGCGTAAAGCTAGAAAGCTGTAATTTGGTATGCATACACATATTAACAATGTTAACAAAGTGCTAGGACAAAATGTTGAAAAATATTTTTTTGGGGTGCCTCCCCTACATGTAAAGTGGTAATTTTTTACCTACCCCATGTTGTGGGGTATCGTTAGATAGGTCTCTTCAAAACATTGAGGGTGTGGAAAGATAATTTTTCGATACAATGGTCCGTTTCGGAATTATTTACATTTATCGTGTTAATTTTTGTTTTACACAGTGGGCCCCCCCCCCCCCCATCTATCTCCGAAAGTCTTTTATGTTTAGAAATTTGAAAAAAATCATGGTAGTAGTCCATATGCTGAACCTTCAATGAAAACTATAACGGTTAAGACAAGTAGGCTATACTATTTATTTTTATTTATTTATTTATTCTTTATTGCACGATTGAGAGTACAATTGGCGGACTTAATGCCTAAAGACATTCTCTACCTCTCTCTACCAGTCAACCATCGGGTAATGCAGAAACATTGTTGGCGGGACAAAAATTGAAGGGAAATATCTGGTTACCTAAGAACTTAAATATACGGCTATAAACATACACATATAAATATATATTAATAATAAACTTACATATACATACTATACGCACCTAGTAAAATATTCTGACAAGTATTGACGACTGAAAGAGAGGTGATGGTGATAGTAACAGTAAAAAACAAATAACTAATGGTCGCCAAACACAACAAGAAGAAGAAAACACGGCTTGAAAACGTCAGGGGGAAAAAAAATTACATACATTCGTTCACTTAAAAAAAAACATATTTAATTAACTGAAAATTATTAAACGGATATAAAATTATTTGATTAGTATCATGATATAATAATGGGAGGTCAAGATTCATTGAGGTAAAGTTGTCGAACTGACTGATACTAGTTACCGAGTAATAGCCGACGAACTGATAAAATATTTTTTTTTTGATGAAAACTTACAAATGTGATAGAATTTGATATTGGACTCAACTGAAGGCAAGCAAAGCACAGCAAATACGGAACCCTACATTGTGCGTGGCCCGACACGTACTTGCCCGGTTTTTTTTTTATACCACAAAGTTGGCAAACAAGCATACGGCCCGCCTGATGGTAAGCATCACCGTAGTCTATAGACGCTTGCAAAACGGGGGTATCACTAACGCGTTGCCAACCCTCCCAACACAAGTGGAGCTCTGGAGACCCTACTCACCGTAGGAACACAACATGGCCGAGACCAATGCTATTTGGCTAAAACGATACGATGTAAGGTGGAGGTCCTTCCACCGACCGGCTGCTCCGATTTTCCGATTTGAGCGGATTATCCGCTGCGCCCTACCCATATTTACGGGCCTGCTCACCTCTTTCATTGGCTGACTGTACACTAATATTCATCCTGGATTGATATATTAACGTGACAAATATAGCAACAGGCAAAGTCAAAGCGTGCACATTTCAAATAGTTATTACCTTGAAAAAATATTTTGACAGATCAATGGCAAAGTTTTTGCTTAACAAAAATATACCATAAAACAATGGAAATAGAATAAAATATCAATAGTGATATAAATCAACCCATAGTCGGTCTTATAAAGCGTTGAAAGGGCCGCTATCAATCCTTGTGACTAAATGACTAAATGCCACTGCAGCGATATATCACGAACAAAATATTAACTTGATAAAAAAATACTCTTAGTGAACCTATTGAAGTATGGATTGTTATACTAATCAAATACTTTTACTAACAAAACTTGCAAGTATTTAATGATGCGTGTACTGACTATTTATATTTTAAGTAAAATATATTATATTAGAAAGTGTATACTGATATTTCTAGCTTTTGCGTGATTGAGTGCGAAATATCTTTATCATTTTTTCAATATTCAAATATTCATAACATTTTATTAATAATGTATCAAAGCATTTTTATTTTGGTGTTGTAGTTCTCGTTCACTTTTGTCAGAGTGGTTCGGGTGTCATGATGGTGTCTTTGGATAACGCGGCTGACGCGGCCCTCGCGATGCGTCTCCATTTGTTGCGGTCTTCACCATTCCGGGAACAACTAGCTTATATTTATCCCGGATATCAGTCCAGGAATGGAAACAACGGGATTTCGCGTGTAAAACCGTGGGGAACAGCTGTTGAACAATAATTTTATTTGTGTTAATTTATGAAGTGAAACCTAATAAATTGACCTATAAATTCACAGTCCATTCGGACTTTCAGTCGCGTGCTTAACCTCCAAAGTAATGGTCGCAAACCGCCGAACTTCGATTAATTGAATTACCAAAAGAAACCTACAGCGTGAGGAATAATTAAATTGGAAGTTAGTACAATTTCGCCCGAAGGCGACTTTCCCGAACTTTCCACAAAGTCGTTTACACCTATTTCTGTGAGTAATGCTTGCATGTTTATAATTTGTTTCTGCGTCTTAATAAAGAAATATCCTTATTATTATTATATTTTACATACATTACATTCCTATCGAAACAGATTTTACTTTATTTTAACTGTTTGATTTAAGTTTATTTTACACTAGATATTACCCGCAAGCTTTGCCGCAAGCATTTTATTTCTGGTTCATAAAAAAATATATAGATAAATTTATTTTACACCTTCCCCAAACACAATCCGGGGCTATTTCCCAATCATTATCACAGAATTACTTGACTGGCGTGCGGTCACGTGCCACGTAGTTTTGTGGCCCCGGAGAAATGTATTGGTAGGTTCCAATCGAATTACTGGCCCCCAAAGGATGGAGTTGAACGTCTACACCCTGATACGTGATTGGCTGGTAAAAGGACGGGATAAGTTTTGGATTAGGGAGTGTTAACATTAACTTTAACATAACATTTTAAAAGAGCAAGTGCTAAGTATCTTGCCAGTTCTTCTTGGTACAAATCTGCGGTCTGAACTGGTGGTAGGAAAAAATGTGACAATTCGAAAGTGCTTGTAACACGAGGGCGACACTGAAAGTTTTTAGAACTGGCCACTTGTAAACAATATAATTAAAAAATAAGTTTAAATTTTGAAAATGGAACTCTTTGCCAATATTATCGAATTTGTTTCTTTTTAATTTTTATTTTGTTTTACGTGTGGCGGCAAATAGAAAATTTCCCGAATCACGTCAGCATGAATTTAACCTTTCGGACCATCATGTTGATTTCGCGTAAAGTTGAATAACGTAAAAGTTGATTTCCCAGAATGTTGATTTTTTTCAATTTCGCAAAAATCAACTTGATGGTCCGAAAGGGAATTTAACGCGAGTAAATTTTCGTGATATGATTTTTTATGACTTTCGATGTCATTTAAGTCAACAAGAATTTTATAATAGACTTCGAATGGCCTTTCATGATGAAGCCCCATCCCGTACCACAATTTACAACTGGTATAATGAGTTCAAACGTGGTCGCACTATTCTTACCAATGATCTGCGTGAAGGACGGCTTTCTACGGCGACGACTAAAGTTAACATCAGTGTTGTGCGGCGTATGATAGAGAATGACAAACAGTGACTTATCAGTAAATTCGAACAAGCTTAGGCATCGGTATGAGTCAAGTGCACAGAATCCTCCATGAACAGTTAGCGGTTAGGAAGCTTTGTGCCCGGTGGATGCCTACCTCATAATTTGACCGATGCCCAAAAACTCCGTCTAAAGACGAGTGGGAAAACAGCTTTGCTCAGTGGTTTCATCGGATGCAACGATGCATTGATGTGAAGAGACACTATTTTGAAAAGATATAATAAAACTAATAACTTTTATTTTTGCCCAGTTTTTGATTTTCTAAGAACTTTTGAACAGTTTGACCCTCGTCGTATTGGAATAAAAATATTTGACTTTGACTTAAACTTAACTTTTAATTTGATTTGTTTTCGCTTTTATTTTAATTTTATTGGTATTATTATTTTGTTAATTTAATTATGTTTATTTTAATTTTTGATTTTTGTTGAAGAATGTTTTAAATCCATACTAATATTATAAATGCGAAAGTAACTCTGTCTGTCTGTCTGACTGTGACTTTTCACGTTAAAACCGCTAAACCGGTTTTGACGAAATTTGGTTTGGAGATAGTTTATGACCCGAGGAAGGACATAGGATAGTTTTTATCCTGGAAATACTCCCCAATGGGGGTTAAAAGTATTTTTTCTACTATAGAGGGCGCTGTATGATGGGCTATCGGCCAACAGATGGCGCCGCAATTCGCGCTATAGTTTATTATTATTATTATTGTTTTTTCTTCCTTAGTTTTACAGTGACAGTTCTAATTTAATGTGTCATTAACTTTAAAAATGCGTTTCAGAAACCAGCAGTATTTTAGGTATATTAATATCGATAAAGAAAAGGGCATCTACCTACATGACTCAATAATATTTAGACATACAAACATTCATATTTATATCAGTAATATATTCACATTTAATATAACGGGTAAAAGCCATAAACCATATTTCTATAGATATTTCTAGGCACAAATGCCTACCCGACTGGAAGGCAGATAAAATAATGAAGCGCCGACATCCAGTATTTGGATCTCTGTCTAAATAAAGGGATCCGTTCTGTCACTTTTAATAGCCGCAATTTTTTGGTCTGAAAGCATTGGTTTAAAAATAAAACCTTTTGTTCTGGATGAGTTTCCTTGAGGTTTCAATTAGCTTTTGTAATAAAATTTTAAAATTAATACATCTATTCAATTTTTTTTTGAATACCTCTATTTTATATAAGCAGCAGTACCACATACTCACAGAACATCGGCGTGACGCAGCAATGCGTATTGTTCACGGAATTTTCTCAATGACAAACCTCAAATCATTTTATTTATTTTTTCAAGTAGGCCTAATTAGAAGGTCTTTCTAATCGTCACTTTTTTTTCCTGGCACCCAGTTCAAACTGAAGCATCGTGCTAAGAAGAACTAGCAAGAAATGGTACTTGACCTATTATTTTTCTCTTATTAACTTCTTACGGTTCGACAACGGTTCAGGAACTTTTGATATTTGCCAATCTCTTTCAAACCATCATCATCAACTCCCACTGCTTCTCAGGACCTGTGCCCTCACGATCCTGTGCTATTTTCATTCAGGTATAACCTGCGACTTTAACTATATCAACTGCGCCGCCATCTTTCCCCAGTTTTTGACCATCTGTTCCATATCAAAAAATATAATATTTTTCTCACAATTTATAATATCACAGAATTAACTTGGCAAACATGGATATTTTCCTGTTGCGTCTTATTTCCGCTAAGGCATACGAAATACGACTTGTGTTTTGTCCAATCATGTGTAAACAACCTTTGATGTCGTCTCTGCCGATATTTTCTCATTTTTAAATAAGTTGAAGATGGGCAGGGATCAATATAATTGCGTTATAGAACTTTCCTTACCAAATTTTACTTTTTTCAAATACATATTTTCTAACATAATTAGTATAGTATAACTTTATTTCCATAAGTGAGACACAAACATACAAATATATATTTATATTAACACTACATTATTGTACAGCAGTGACACATAAAGGCAATAACTTAGCGATAAAGATTGCTCAGGAAGCAAACGCTGATTTTCAGTCATTACCGTCATATTAAGAGTGCGTGAGCCGATCAAAGAGATACAAAATAAAAGATTATGATAGATAATTACCTTTTTAGTACCATTATCAGAAACCAATATTTGAAACCAATATTTGTTAATTACTTTGATGAAAATGGTTCTCTATTAAACACAGTGTATACAGTGAGTAGGCGTTGAGACGTTCTCTTGTCATGTTGTACATATTATTAATTATTTAAAAAGATAAGTACTCTATAAATTGCTATTTTTATATTTGTGTCACAGAATTATTTAATACTTAATTGATGTAGATAGCTGTGTGTTTGTGTACATTCATCATTCATTCATAATTTAATGAGATGCCTACTTACGACGGTTAATTGATTTTGTAACCAGTAATGATAAATTTACTTGTTTGATTTTACTTTATATCGATAAGTGCATTGCAGCAATTGCCACTAATTCATGTGTCAGCCAAGAGATGGCGCCATAAATCGCACTGTTTGGTTTCCTCAAATCAACTTCCAATCAACTTGATAACTTTACCGCAAGCGACGCCTAAGCAAAGACTAGTTAATTTTATAAACTAATTTGAGACACACAGTAATCTATATTAATGTACACATGCGAAATCTTTAAGCATAACACACTACCGTTTTGTTAACGATGTTTATTCTGGCTTATTTGTCGAAGTCGAGAAGCGAATGTTCTCGATCGAATAGTTTGTTGTTGTTTGCGATGGTTAAACGGCTTCTGCTAGATTAAACGTCGCTAAGTTTGTTTATTAATAATGTATCCGTTTATAATTGAAGAGTACGATGGCGTCGCTAAGTGTCGCACTCTGCCGGTGTTTTGAAGCTTCATACATCGATAACAAACATACCCTAAAAGAGCTCGAGATTCTTATGTTAAAAAGGTGGCAAACAAGCATAATGCCTGCTTGATGGTAAGCAACACCGTAGCCTATAGATGCTTACCTATTTACGCTACCGGGGGGTATCACTCAAGCGTTGGCAGTGGCCCCCTAAGTGGAGCTCTGGAGACCTTACTCACCGTAGGAACACAACATGGCCGAGACCAATGCTATTTGGCTACGATCTTCTGTAAGGTGGAGTTCCTTCCCCAGACGGGCTGCTCCGATTTGAGCGGATTATCCGCTATGCCCTACCTAGCCCTCTTCAGGCTCTTTTGTCTAAAGATAATCTAGGATAGGTGTTGCATAACTTGTGTGTTCATTATAGAATGCGACACACAGCGACGCTAACGAACTCCTCAGAATAGACTTCTTGTCTAACATTGGGAAAATATAAACTTAAAATGATGAGCTATAGAATAAATGTACTGATATGAGTAGATACAAAACGAACTGAATTTAATTACATATTCCTTTTGATGGAAGCGTAATCCGGGTGTAAAATCAATATTGACTGGCGAACACAGTCGCGCGGTATTTGCCTCATTCCGGTTGAAAGACTCCGAAATATCCATGTTACATGACGTTGTGGTGAGTGGTACAACTTATAAAATTGTGGTGATTAACATAAAAGGTTATGTTAGCGCAAACTACATAGGTATATTTGATAACGGCAAAAAATATTAATTAGCGCTAAAACAAGAAGGAGAAGACGCGTTTTGTAAACGTCAGAAGAAAAGCAATTGGTCATTTCTCGGAAACGAAACATTTCGATTGTATCATAAAATCGTAAAAAATCAAGAAATAAACGAATATAAGATTAATTGCAAGTTTTTAATTCAATTGAGGTCAATTAGATGATTAAATTGAAATGCAGGTAAAGTCAACCAAAGAAAATAGTAACAAATGCCGTAAATATCTCTTTCTTGATCTTCCTCTTGGTCTCTGTTCAGATGGGATCCATTTAGTAGTGACATGTGCCAACGGTGTCGGTGCATGCAGCAAACATTCCCATTTTAACTTTGCTACATTTCCACCTATATCAACTACGTATTTTTGTCACGGAGCGTAGCGTGGTATTTTTGACTCGGTCTAATCTACCTAAAAAAAACTAACCCAGAAAACCGAGTAACAATGACATTTTAAAAAACACGAAGAATTTCTCTTGAACAAAAAAAAAACCTATTATAAAATCGCTGCCTCTCATGGCTTGTGCCTGGCGACTTCAATATGATTATCTGAGGTTGCGACCAGGGCAGTACTGGTCAATCTAATAATTCTTCACTCGAAGCTGTGATTAGCTTCGAACATGTTCTACTGATATTGAGTTGTAAACCAAGCGAAAACTTCTAGCGGTTGCATTTTTATACTCTAGGATAAATAAATTAATATTCTAGTCGAATCACACAACGCTATCTACTCCCATGGGTACTAGTTCGTACTATGCGTACTGGATTGATAATAAATGGTATTCCATCAAATTTGAAGAAGCGCGTTTTTTAAAAATAATGCAAGATCTATTAGAATAATCTTATCATTAAATAATAATTACTAAATTGGATCCTAATTCTTTTAAAATAAAAAAACTAAGTATTCCACCATTAGGCATTTACTCTACATAAATCAAAACCAGAATTTAGTGGTACAGAAGGACTTTGAACCAAAGTTACTAGGATACCTAGGATTGCCATGTGCTACGAACGCGTAGCAGCGTAGCAAATGCAGAGCTACGACTGCGTAGCAATCGTAACCAGTGTTATACGAAATGGAACTAAGAAAATAATACCTCGTGTCCTATTTACATTGTTATTCAGCGTATAAAGGTCGTAATACATCAGAAACAATAGATTGTTTCTTTATTATGTTAACTTCACCTCAATTATATCTGTCTGGCTTCGCAAAGTGATACTTTTTGCACATCAACATTTTATTTAGCTTTATTCGCCTTACGTCTTTCATTATCTTTTTATATGTAGTCGACATTTGTCTTGTAGCAGACATAAAGTTGGATGTTGTTATGTAAAAGAAATCCAATTTACAATTTATACTGTTTAAAATAAACTCGCTTGACTGGTGACTAAATGTAATGAAATAAAACCCTCATTCCACTTGAATCCATTATTTGATCCATCAATGGATCCTAGGCGACTTTTTTTTCCACTTGAATCCATCAATGGATCCTAGGCGACTTTTTTTTCCACTTGAATCCATCAATGGATCCTAGGCGACTTTTTAATTCCACTTGAATCCATCAATGGATCCTAGGCGACTTTTAAAATTCCACTTGAATCCATTATTTGGTATTATCTAGGATTGCTTTAGGATTGTTTTGGTATGCGTTGTAGTTGGGTATAGGGATGGTATAGGGATGGTTTAGGGACGGTTTTGAGATAATTTTGAAACAGTTTTGTAAATTGTAACATCAAGGCTCGTAAATTTTTTTTTTTTTGCATAACTGAGGCACAATGATACAAGTACACATTTACATATAATAATTCAGTTTATAGTAATAAATCATATTGATTGAATAGTGAAATCATAAAGCCTATATGACTATGACCTATTTACTTGAGCACTGGCCGTTGTTTGTTTATTGCACATTTTTTTGACATGAGGGCTTGACATACTGTTGTAAGAATTTATTTTTCACATCTGTTTTCAACTTAGATAAAGTACCTAATCTAAGGTTTTCATAATGGACGATATTCAATATATAAATAATAGGGGTGTGGTAATGTTATCTAAGGGGTACGAATATCACAAAAAAAACGACGTATAAAAGTGGAGGGGTTCTGTGGCGCTGCACAAACTGGCGAAAGCTAACATGCAAAGGCACAGTAACCATTAAGGTATGTAAATTTATTAACGCATAATTTTACATTACCATTTAGCATAATAATTATCATAATATATAAAATTTTACAACTAACAATTTATTCTCATTTCTATCAAGATTCAATTTTTAATAGTAGTGTTCGATACAAGTTTTGTATGCGTGAATGTATCGATATTAACTAGTTCAACTCTGTTTTGTCTGTTTACAGAGTGATGTTATTGTAAGTGAAAAAAACCATACCGGACAATGCAAACCAAACTTGGAAATGGCAGAAACAAAACTTTTAGTAAACGATGTAAAAGAGAAGGTGCTAAAAGAAGAATGTCGACCGGTATCCGGAATCTATGAGGAGTGCATTGTAAATGCCAAAAATCTAGGCACCAATTTAGTGTGCTCCTTGCCTAAATTCTCTTCAATTAAAAGTGGCTTATATAAAGCCAGAAATAAAAAAATGTCGGTGACGAAAACTACCTTTAGAGAGGTTTCAGAAGTGGAGATACCGCCATCAATGAATAATTTTATGCTTGCCGATTATTCATATAACGGCAACCGTATAATTATTTTTTGTTTGGCGGAAACCGTCTCAGTTCTTAGTAACATCTCACATATGTTTTGTGATGGCACTTTTAATAGTTGCCCTCCGCCATTTGAGCAGTTATACCTAATATGTGGAGATGCAGGAAGTACAAGTGACACAAACAATGTTATTCCTTTGTTGTTTGTTTTGATGACAGATAGGAAAAAGAGCTCGTACATAGCTATGTACGAAATGATTAAGAGCCAAATTCCACAATTTTATTCAAACAAATTTACTTTGGACTTTGAACAGGCAGCCATTGCTGCTCTTCGTGAAACCTTTCCGAAGGCAGAAATAAAAGGCTGTTTTTATCACTTCAAAAAAAATGTCTGGAAAAAAGGAAAGGATATGGGGCTAGACAAAACAAAACGTGGCGAACAAATTGTCTCGCTTTGTGCTGCCTTGCCACTAGTCCCAAGATCATGTATAAAAGATGGTTGGTCATATATATGCACGGAAATCTTAAAAAGTAGTTATTTATTTTAATATAGTATCCCTAAACCATCCCTAAACCATCCAAAAACCATCCCTAAGCCATCCCTAAACCATCCCTAAACTGTCCCTAAACCAACCTTAAACCATCCCTAAACCATCCACTAAGCCATCCCTAAACCATCCCTAAACCATCCCTAAACCATCCCCTAAGCCATCCCTAAACCAACCTTAAACCATCCCTAAACCATCCCCTAAGCCATCCCTAAACCATCCCCTAAGCCATCCCTAAACCATCCAAAAACCATCCCTAAACCATCCCAAAACCATCCAAAAACCATCCAAAAACCATCCCTAAACCATCCCTAAACCATCCAAAAACCATCCCTAAACCATCCCTAAGCCATCCCTTCACGGTAGTTTTATGACGTAAAAAAATCTTAATTACAGTGAGACATAGTCACATTGTCCGAAGCATGTATTGCGAAGAATGTAATGACGTCAAATCAAATAAAAATATTTTTACAAATTTTATTACAAAATCTTTCGAATCGTATACGTATCATTTTTGCATAACGACGTCCAGTTTTGTCATTGCTCTGGACTGGACATTCGTTTAGAAAAGGGTATTGACACAATGTCCGAATTATATATTTAACGTGGTCATCGTTTTGGATCACAAGGGCACTAAAAGAATAAAAAAAATGTTATATTAAAGTCTGCACTACACGGTTTAAAAAATTGGTTTCAAACAGAGATTTAAACAAGTGTTGAAAAGTGTCATCATATCATAGTGTGTAACACAGTGTAAGTTTTAGTGATGTGTATTGCCTCGCCACGGAACTGTTTAGTATGTACCTAGTACTTAAGTGAAAATTATTTCTCTCATGTAAGTGACTGCTTTTTGTGTCTTTTGAGAATAAAGAATCTTTAAACCGAAAAGGAGCTTCGGTATGAAACTACTGTACACACTGTTTTAAACCTCTATATCAAACCAATGTGTTAAACCATGCTGTCCAAGTTTAACTTTTACATTTTTATAGGTTTGAACTAAGAATGTTCAGCCAGTAAATTAGGGACAGAAGAAAATGGAGGCTGATATACTGACAAGAGTGCAGGGCCCGTACCATGACTGCCTAAAACAATACAAGAACGGCCGAGTAAGGGAGACAGCGCAATACATGATGTAAGGCGACGTCTTGCTTACACAATCATTTAAGGATAGTTATAAAAGGTCGTGGTACGGCCCCAGCTCTTAAATTTAAAAGAAGACGACGTATGTAACATAGGCCAAGAGAAACGAACGAACAGAAAGTGTGTTAAATGTTTGAGTTATATGGGATTCGAATTCGCTATCCATAACTCGACCACTAAACCATAATACGTACAATCGTGCACAAAAGCGTTAAAACAATTTGTCTAAATAAACATTACAATGAATATAGCTGTAACTACCAAGTCAAACAAACGACACACGAATACAAAAGGCATCAAGCATCTTCCATATTCGCCCCACGGTCGGCCCATCCCAACCCAATTCCAAATACAAAATATGACATAATAAAAATCCCATTCAGCCAATAATAAAGAAAGTATAGTTTCATGCCACAGAGTAAGGAATGCTCGGATAGGGTCGTAAATGACACGTCACCTCATAAAATCAATAATCATTTTAGTTGTACTTATTGGTGGCACTTTATATGTATTGGCTTATTTGTGGTGTTTGGCAAACATTAAACATGTATTTGACAATAAAAAAGGGGAATTAACGCGATCACGCCTTGTTATTGTCTGACGTTTCGACCAGGTTGCACCGGCGGTGGTCACAGGCGGACATATTATTATGAATTTATAATAATGCAACGCGAAAGTTTATTGAGTTTTAGAAGTTCATTCCAAAGTTAAATTACTATTACTAATTGTTTATATATCGTAATATTCTAAAGTAGGAATTACTTATTCACAGTATACATTAAAAAATAATAAGTTATATCACCTCTATACAGACATTACTCTGTGTTACACCATAGATATCTCACAGTAGATTAAATAACGTGGATTTATTACGTGCGCTGAATGCCTAAGGGATAAATAGTGAGCAACGTCAGATGAATACCAAATGCGGGGGGGAAAGAAAAAATTAAATTAGCGAGTTAGTACTGGAGCAAGTTCCCCAACTTGCAAACAGGCCCCTGTTTGCGCTCAGGCCTTATTTGTCTGGCCCTAAAATAAACATGGAAATCCCATTGTTATTATAAGACGCTTTGCGAATTTTGTACGTGGTTGTACAACCAATGATTTGAATAAAAAAGTCAATGTAATAGTTATAGAATTTATTCGTTTCAAAGCATGGTAATGTAGTAAAAGAGCAAAGGTCTTACACAGTAACGCAGTAAAGGTTTTTCAGTACAATTCAGCCGTCTGAACTGGTGGGTGGAAAAATGACGATTTGAAAGTGCTACAAGCACTTACATACAAGATGATTTTTAAGTCACCAGCAATATTGAAGGAGGTCAGAGTGCCCATGATTATGATCAACTTTTACTATGGGGGTACATGTCAAATTGCGAAAAAAATCTGGTGTTTCATACAAAATGTTCATACCTATTCGATCAAAATGTATGAATCAGCTTTTTTTTTTTTCGCGATTTGACATTTAATAATTGTTCATATTCATGGGCTCTTTGACCTCCTTCAATATTGCTGGTCTACAAAATCACCTTGTATTAAGAAGTTTGACTTAAGAGAAGATTATTGGTAAATGAATAACCCGGTGGTGCGTTGGTAAAAAAAACAAAAGTAGATTTACAGGAAAACTTTTCAACGTCAAATTATTTTTTTAATTCTACCAGCACTGTCGTGTTTGGCCTGTTAAGATTTAGGTGATCCTACCTTCGACACCAGAGGGCAGTCTGCAGTCGAGATGACACGCGTGGAAGAAATGCCTTAGGCATACGTCTCTTCGCCCGCCGACCATTCGCTGACCGTGTGAGAGGCGTCAAAATAGCCGGATTAAGGCGTTCTCAATAAAAATAAAAGTATGTATATTACATTCAAAACGCTATATTTGCGAACGATCCTGCGAACCGATAAATGCGGCACCATAAAATTGACGTACTGCTTACGAAACACAACATTATATTATACACACAAATCAAACCATTTTAACTCTTATCCCATTGTGTTAAAACATAACTAAACAGTACATTTTAAAGTTGTAATGTAGCAAACGGGAAACATTAGTACGTGAATAATCTCGGTATATTATCGAGTTGGTTATCTCGATGTCTCGATGCGATTCGATTCGTATTTTACTCGAGATATCTCGAGTTGCGAGCGTTTATGGCTATTTTAATGTGTCTTCTATATTGGAACGAGCCAAGCTTTCGACTTTACATGAAATATAGGAAAAACAAATAAAAATATTATTTTATCAGGCTACAAAGTTGACGCTAGCAGCGGTAAGAACAAATGTACTAAAATGTTGATTGATGCCACGAGACGCCCGGACTCGTGCGGGCTAGATCATTCTGTAAATGCTCTATCTATCTCTCTAAAACTGTTGTACGTTTATGTAGTAAAGCATTTTAAACATAGTATACAATATTACTTTAAAAAAAAACAAAATATATTTTTTATCTGTCTGTTCAGCTAATCTCCAAAAACACGTGTCACGCCATCGCGAACAAAATATAAGCTCGCGAATTGAGGTATTTATTTATTAAGGTATAAACGTTGTCAGACAGAAAACGAAAGTGACGCGCTGAGAGAAAAATGTGTCAGATTTTATGTTTCTAGGGCTGTGATCGACGGAGATATTCTAAATATGATGTGTTTAGAAATTGTATGCTTAACCATAAAACGACCCAGTGGTGCGTTGGTAGTGATCCCACTTTCGGCGCCAGAGGACGTGAGTTCCATTCCCACACAGGGCAAACATTTATTTTATGGAATTTGTGTTTCTCCTCGAGTTTGGGTGTTATAAGTATTTGCTTATATTATCTATATACATATATGTATAAAAATGAATTGCTTTTCGTTTTTTTATGTCATACAGTAGACAAACAAGCAAGCGGGCCACCTGATAGAAAGCGGTCACCGCCGCCTATGGACATCAGTAACACCAGGGGCGCTACCAATGCGTTGTCCACCAAGGAAGTTGGAGGAAAGGAAGGAGGAAGGGAAGGGAAAGAAGAAAGGGGAAAGAGGGGATAGGGAAGGAGTTGGGCTTCCGGATCTCACACTCACCGAACGAAACGCATTGCTGCTTCACGTCGATATTCTGTGAGAGGGTGGTACTTCCCCGGTCGAGCTAGCCCATTTCGTAAAAATTGCTCTCCCATTTCACAAAACTAAAACTAGTCTCGCTAAAACTCGAGAACAGGGACCGATTTGGCTTATTTTAGTCTTGAAATATTCGTGTAAGTCCAGGGAAGGTTTAAGACGGACACCCGCCGGCGGGGTTGCGGAAGTATCACCAGTGCCCGCGACCCCGCCACGTGAAGGCGGAGAAGGTGGCAGACAGTCAGGTTTTTAGTAGGTATCCCTCATTGGTAGAGAGGCGAGCCCGACAGACCCCCGTCGCTTCCCCCAAGTGGCGGGACATGCAGTAATGCATTTTCCTGACTTTAAACAAAAAAAAAAAAAAAAAAAAAAAGGGTAGAGTAGGGTATGGGTAGGGTAGTGGTAGGGGTAGGGTATTGTCTCTACGGCGGAACAAAGTTCGCCAGGTCCGCTAGTAGTGTATATTTTTTTAATTATTATATTTGAAATTTTAAATAGACACTTTTTTATGGATTTATTTAACGGTTTGCTAGCTGAATGTTGTAAAAAAACGTAGACAAAAGCCCGTGCGCCATATCACCAACATAACATACAGCGCCCGACAGTAAACTATTACGGGGAGTAAGTAAGTAAGTAATTCATTCGAGTAATCGAGTAATTTGTCGCGAAATTGTGGCAATTTGTCCGCAGGTGCGAGCGAGCTCTTTCTTGTTTCGCGTCGGGCTGCGAGCTCAGTGGGTTCTGCTGGGGATAATAATGTTTTTTACCCGACTGTGCAATAAAAAGAGAAAATAATCTAATCATTTTAGTGTAATTCGGTCAACATCTTCATGTCAAAATCCAAGCATTCACCTAACTAGCACACTATAGAAATTTATTTTCTCTTTTATAAAAATAACTAGCGGAACTCGCGCGACATCATTTGCGTGTGTGATTTCTTTCTCGTAGGAATTTCCAAAAACCTTGTCGGATGAATACGTCATACGTACACACACTTCAAGTTAGCTATGTAGTTAGCCAACTGCTCGTAGCTGGTGTTTTTTTCAAGACACCCAACGGTCACTGACTGTTGTGGACCTATCGACAACAGTCAGGACCGAAAACTTAACCAATCCTCACGCACGTAGGAGCTCGAGATTTTTTTAATTCATTCAAGTGAAACTGTGTGTTGTATACGGTACATTTTTTGTTGACAATTAATACTGACCCTTTCAGGCTGAAAATCTCTTTGAAGGGTCTCGTAAACCTGCAGTTTACAAGCCCGCTGTAAACTCACGATGATTTATAGTTCGGGGCTCTAGTATACCCACGCAGAGACATAAATCCATATAGATGACTCGAATATACTTCGCTTGTTGTTATATCGTTCTCTTTGAACCTCCGGATTGTAGTAAGCGAAAACTAAAAAACCTTTATGATTGAGATATATTTTAATATGTAGCTTATTACTTTTCTCCTTCACTCACGTTAATTTTATGACATAGCATAGATCTCGTTTGACAAAACAAGCAATAGCGCGACTTGTGGCGCCATCTGTTGGCCGATAGCATCCCATACAGCGCCCTCTATAGTAGAAAAAATATTTTCCTATTTGAATGACATACTTTCACGGGATAAAAAGTAGCCTATGATGGGCACTATACCCCTGACAAAATATATACAAATTTTCATAATGATCAGCTGATTAGTCAAGCCATGAGGAATAACAAACAAACAAACTAACTCACTGTCTCATTTATAATATTAGTATGATTATGATGATTTCTACCCCATATTTGGATTAATACAGATTCTGGTTTGGGTAGATTCTTGTAACGGCAGAAGTAACATAACTAACATGAACAAACTTCATAAAAGTTAGTATTAAATCGTTACAAACGTAAGTCGTCTTATTAGCAACTCGTCTATAATTTTTCAATTCTTTTGGTACGGTTTAGCATTGCTAGATTATTCACTAATGTTTTTGCAATGGTTCAGGTTTTTCATTGTTATAAATAAAACTATGAATTAGTCGTACTACTCGGGGGAATAGAAAACACCCAGACTCAAGAAAAGACACAAATGCCACCAAGATCCATCGAGTGATCCAGCAATGAATCCAAGTGGAAGGAGGGAAAATCGCGAGAACGAGCCGAGTGTGAATTGAAACCGCGCTAATCAATGCACTGCCACCAGACTGACAAAATGTATTTCTTTTATTTAGCCAAACAAGTTGACGCCACTCCACCTGATGAGTAGTAGTGGAATCCAAAAGTGAGACCTATCGGCACCGCGGACAGGAAACGCTGTCACCGATCAGTCTCACCTCGTCGGTGCGTTATCTATTTAGAATAATGTCTGGACAGTAAACTATAAAAAATGTTTAGTGCCGCTCGGACGCCCGAGGGCGGATATAGTTTTATTGCAAGGATTAGGGAACATATACAGGTGTTTCGCGAATATAAATAGTCATAAAATATTATTTTATTGTAAATGTTATTTCGAATTTATTGTAGTTTATAAGCGAGTTTAATTGTATGACTACTGTGTCCCTGTGAGTCATAAAACGTAATATCATTTTGAGTTTGTTGACTGTAGGCGTGCTATAGGTACGTTCTTTTCTTGGTAAAATTATATTGTTGTCCGATAAATCGTGGTAGTTTTCGCAAAAACCATGAGGTTAGTACTGATGTGGTCTTTGTCACTTATGAACAGCAATGGCTGACTATCACGTCATCTTGTGGAAGGGTGCCGCCTGGGGGGATTGATTTTTTTTATTATTATTTTAAGTGTAACACGAGATTATTTATGACTCTTCGCAACTCTCCGCGGATTTTTAAACTTGTATAATTTTATGGGAAAATTGAAAAAAGATGTTACAGTATCTGATGAATAAAACGGCCGTAACCGGTTTTCTGAAACCACTAAAATCTAAATAAGAGAGGTAGGGCACAGCGGATAATCCGCTCAAATCGGAGCAGCCCGTCTGGGGAAGGACCTCCACCTTATAGAAGATCGTAGCCAAATAGCATTGGTCTCGGCTATGTTGTGTTCCTACGGTGAGTAAGGTCTCCAGAGCTCCACTTGGGGGGGGTTGGGGGGCCTGGCAACGCGTGAGTGATACCCTCGGTATTGCAAACGTCTATAGGTTACGGTGACGGCTTACCATCAGGCCGACCGTATGCTTGCTTGCCACCTATGTTGTATAAAAAAAAAAAATAAAAAAAAAAAATTGTGGGCCCTCGCGGGCACATAGGCACTTCAGGTACCAGCTAAAAATCGGACTCACTACTCGGACTAGGTTATTCTTACGCAAACAAAACACTAACACGTTCGAAATATTACTAGGATCTAAAACCTTATTTAAGGCGAACATAAAACTCTGCTATCAGTTAATCTCCTGACGGCTCTCACACGTATTGGCAATCGATTTAATCGCAACTCTTTCGATTACGATCGATTTCGACCCCTCGCCCTTTGGGTCAACGATTCCGATGCGAGTCTAGCCGATTTATCGACAAAAATAATCTCTACTAATGCGATGAATTTTAATTGGTTTTTGCACGCGACGTCTTGTTTTTTGGGTAGTGAATAGATTTATTACTTGTTTGTCACCTTAACAGTGCAGAAATATGATGATGATATTATCACGTTTTTTTATGTTTAACGTGGAATTGGAATGCTTTCCTGTTTGATAAAACATTTTAACTAATACTAAACTTTATATCTGTAGACTATGATTTCAAATTGCTGTCTCTCACGTAATTGCTAAGGAGAGAAGACCTTTCAATACTTCCTACTTCATCTAAATTCTTTCTGATTAAATTCGTTGTAAGTTCCAACACAGCTGTAGTTTCTCCCCCGGGACGTCAATAGGCTTCATTGCTTATTTTCAATCTGAGGTCGCAATCCTGGGTTTACAGAACAACGGTGGAAATGTGTGGTGGGCTTGTCGCGATGATCCATCCAAATATTGACAGTCTTTATCGTTGCTTAACTTGTGCACAAACGTCGCAATGATAAACCCAATTACCGGAACGTAATTACAATTAAACTTGTGTTTGTAGTTGTGATTACTGTGAATTGATTTGATCTCGATCCGATTAAGGCTTATTAACGGGACGGAGTTTGATAAAATACATATATATGTGTTTGTATTAGCCCATTATGCCTCTTTATTCCCAGAAACTCCTAGTAGTAGTTCATTTAAAGGATGTACTGTTATTTTAATGTGCTTTTAAGAAAAAAAACATGACTCCAACAGAACAGGTACCTACTATAGTGTTCAATACTACAGGCATCTGCTAATTCGATTGTCGGAAGATAAAAAAGTAGATAACCTAAGTCGGTGATCATAAAAACTTCCCAAATCTTGTATTAATCGAACCTTAATAAGAATCAAGTCGTACGAACATCAAACGTGCAATAAAATAAGGCAAGTAGGGTGACGGGGTGACAGGCAGACATATAGTTTATTCTCATTTGAGCAAAAACAGATTGGGGTTGGCGATCCATCAGCGGAGATTAGCTCCACCCGCTGCCGTGAACAGGGCTGGCACAATTCAAATTTAAATTATTTCTTAGTAATGTCAGAGGTCGATGTTTAGACTAATGAGTTAGTAATAATTAATTATTGTCAGAGATATGAATTCGAAATGAATTTAAAATAGTTATACCCATTTTCACAAACAGTTCCTAAAATTTTAAAGTCTCCAAACAGCTTTCTATGTCCAAATCCTTGTTTTTTCAAATTCAAATTCAAATTCATTTATTTTCTAATAAATAGGGTTTGTGCAATAGCTGCTGATCTTATTCTAAAATATATGTGCTTAAACCTATTTTCGCCATACATAAATAGCATGCAAATATGTAATACAATTTCTCATATATATATTCTCCTAATTAACATTATGCATCTATTTAAATTTCAAAAACTCGTCAACAGAGTAAAATGTATTTTCTAAGAGCCATTTGCGTAGTGCCAGTTTGAACTTATTGTAATTAAGCTTTTTAATGTTTTCTGGTATTTTATTATAGATTCGTATACACATCAGATAGGGCCCTCCATGGCACCTTGCAGTTTTAGGGACCATACTATGTACAAGTTTGTTTGGGTGCCTTGCACTTCTCGTTTTGGTACGTGTATAACATATACAATTATAAAATTATATTTTTAATAATCGATAATTTCATATGTCATACACATAGGTACATGTATACCAAAAACAAGGATTTGGACATAGAAAGCTGTTGTTGGTGAAAACTGAAAACGGGAATAGTTCTATTTATACGTTGAATCAAAAATGACTAAAATTTGTTACCAACTGATGACCGCATTTCTCGCGAAATTTTGACATTCCCGCTCTTACGAGATAAAAACTATCATATTATGTTAAATTTGGGTTGTATTTAGGTCAAAAACAATTTAAATTATAAACAAAAAGACCAGAAAATAAAACCATTTTAGAATAAAACTTGTTATTAACCGATTAGATCAAGACAAATTGACTAATTTAAATGTTACTAATAATTTAGAAGCAATAATGAATGTATGTGTCAACCCTGGGTCGCCGCCCGCCCTACCGCAGTTCCGCGCGGTCCCCGGGGCCTCTTTTTGCCCCAAACGTCTCCAAATAAACGCCTCGTGACAGTTTTAAGCCCCACTCCAAGACCAACGCTCCAGGATTACGTATGTCTTCGATAATTAGCTCGGCTCCTTTAATTAGTGTGTTGTTTACGTTTGCGTAACATCTCAGCCAAATGACGAGTCTTCAATTATTTGATTCTCTGTTTACTATAGTAAAATAATTCAAAAAGAACAATTGGGAAACTAGTTGAGAACCACTGTTTGCTCTGAGCAATTTTTATATACAGGTGGATTACTGCGGATGTGCCAATTTATATATATTACTAGCAACAGCTGCCCGCGGTGTTCCCCGCGTTTAATTTTATGCACAGTAGCATCAACTATTTTCTAAAGCGCCATTGATTTTTGAATAAACTCTACGGGAATCGCGTACTTTTCGGCATAAAAAGTACCTTATGTGTTAATCCAAAGTATCAGCTACCTACATACCAAATATCGTTAATATCGACCCAGCCATTTGAGCTTGAAGAAGTAACAAACATAACTTTCGCTTCACTACATAGTATAAAACAAAGTCGCTTTTTCTGTCCCTATGTCCCTATGTCCCTTTGCATGCTTAAATCTTTAAAACTACGCAACGGATTTTGATGCGGTTTTTTTAATTGATAGAGTGATTCAAGGGGAAGGTTTTAAAGTATCATACATTCCAAAATTCCCACGGGAAAGCGGGATACACGCAAACGAAGTTGCGCGGGTTTCGCTAGTTTATAATATTAGTTGGATTCCATCCTATATTTTTGCTGTAAACTAATAATTAATTTAATGTGATGTATTTTGTAATTGTAATCTGTTTGTTGCAATTGAATAAATGATTTTATATATCTATCTAGTTTTTGTAGTTCCGTACTTTAAATTGTGCCAATGGAATTACTAAGCCTCCGTTGTCTGTCTGTATGTCTGTCTGTCACTAGGCTGTATCTATGAGATAGAGACAGACGAACCGTAATAATTAGACATTCGTTAAAACTGATTTGAGCTGTGTGTAGTCATTGAATGGAAAAGAAGAAGTCGTTAAAACAACAAATATTAATATTAAAATACGGGAGGCTTCAATACAACAAATGTGACATTTTTGCCGTTTTTTGTTCTGTATTAATAATGGCAACAGGTAGACGCTTGAAAAATTCACAAAAGATTTTGTTGTAAGTTGAATAAAAATAAATACCTAATTTAATTAATTAAACGAATGATTTTCTTATAGTTTTCTTTTATAATTAAAGGTACTTGATTCGCACTTGGCCGTTTTTTTTTTCAATTTATCCGCTGAACCGATTTTGGCGAATTTTAATTTATTTATTGGAAAACCAACAGTTTACTGTCAAAAACAATTAATGAAAAATGGTATAAAAACAAGAAGGCAATTTTCTTATAGGTTTTCACGAGTATGAGGCGTAAATATAATATAGAGTGTGAAAACTGAGCATAAGAAAGAAAGAAATAAAGTATTTTCTCATCATATAAAATGTTTGCACCGTGCAGAAATCGAACTCCGTGCTCTCTGGCATCGAAGGTGTTCAAAATTCAAAATTTAAAACGTTTATTCAGAGAATAGGTTTTCACAAACACGTTCTCTTGTCAGAGTATACAGTAATAAATGATTTGTATAAATTAATATAGGTACTCTATTGTCCCTCGTACCGTGGAGTATGTGGGACGGGCCTTGGTGTAGGACGCGACATGCGTTGACACACTTGCCCCGTCACATCTTCACGGTACGAGTAGGAGTGCGGGAGCGGCGGCGGAGTCCGCCGAGAAACTAAAAGCCACAAAATATCAGCAGCTGACTACGATTTTGTGGCTTTTGGTGTAGAAACATTAGGCCCGTGGGGTACCAGTGCGTTGTCCTTTTTTAGGGACATCGCAAAAAGGCTGCGACAAACCACTGGTGACCCAAAGGCTGGCAGTTACTTCGCTCAACGGATATCTATCGCCGTTCAGCGAGGTAACGCTGCTAGCATTTTGGGCACCCTGCCACAGGGACCATGTCTTTTTAATGCTTAGTTTTAGTTTTTATTGTTAGTTTAGTTTTTAATTTTTATTGTTAGTTTAGTTTTAATTAATTTTATTGAAATTCATATTATTTAATTATGTATTTTACCAATAAAGATCTTTCACATATCTCGGTACTCTATAAACTACTACCATTTCGGAAACAAAAGCAAAATGACCACTGGTAAAAAGAAATGGCGAAAGAAAACCAGTTACGGCCTTTTTTGTCATTTAAAAATATATCGTAGGTATTTTTTTTTTCATACAGCATTATAACCTGTTTTTCTTAACTTGACCAATGTAGTAAACAATCTTACCGTGTCTTTTATTTAATTATCCATGTGTAAAATCGATAAATCGCCAGAGTAATATGAGTGTTGTGTTAAATGCCATTTCTAACTATATTATTATTTGGGTGTGAATGATAATTTTTATTGCCTATTTTCGTTATAAAGACGTGCTAAGATTGTTTACTACATTGGTCACGTTATGAGAAACAGAGTTTATAGTACGCCGAATGTCAATCGAAAGTTATTTTGTGTTATGTTTCATTTTTCTTTTGTATTTGTTTAATGATCACCGCTTACTAAGTCTTTTATGGAATATTCTTATTGTTATTATTATTATAAGGTATTAATATTTCTATTGTCATGAGAATGATTATGTTATGTTCACTGGAGTATCAAAATTAGTAGTGACGTCGTTAGTCGTCGGGTCGCTGCGTTCATTCATATTTAAATAATTGATAATAATGTGGATGAAGATGAACACTTAACTCGCTAATGTAGAATTTTTTATCTATGACAAAACAAACAAGCAAAAATGAAATAATTTATTCAGGCTGTTCTACAATCCCGTGTGTAAAAGAAAATATATATTTTTTATGTTTATTTCACACATGGTCATGAGCGGCAGTAACCATTATTTAACACAGCATCACTTAGAACGAGAAAAAACAAATGCCAGCACTTAAAATAAGTATGTTTACCACGAGCAGGAATCGATCCCGCGCAATCTGGTACCAACGCACCAACTCAACACTGGGCAGTTTGCCTGTCGTATGGATATGACATAAAATAAGGAGGGGGAAAATACCCGACCTTTAAAAAATACTTCTTTTCCCGCATTACTTTATTACACTACAAAGCTATTTATAATCGAGTTTACAACTTTGCGTGTGCATTTTAACAATAATGATAACATTTGTAAAGCGCGTTTCAAGCGGCTAAGCTATAATATTTTATGTTAAGATATTATTTGGTCAAAGTCTAAAATATTTTATTCAGTCGCGGGTACTTAGATACGTCGATTACAATGAACTTAATTATTATTATTCTCTATTAAATTATACTAATATTATAAATGAGAAAGTGGGAGTTTGTTTGCTTTTTCCTTCACGTTCCTTCACGGATTGACTAATCAGCCGATCATTATGAAAATTTGTATACATATTGTCACGGTACAGAGCCCAACATAGGCTAATTATGTAGCGGGCGAAGCCGCGGGTAATAGCTACTATTAAATAATTAAGCTACTCTATAAACTACGATTTAGTTATAAAATACTGCGGCCCTTATTCAGCTTTGTATAGGTTTTAGTTTTCTTGAGATGATGATGATGATACAGCCTATGTCACCCGTGAATAGCGTACCTTTCTATTTCAAATCGGTCTAGTAGTTTCAGAGCCTATTCAATGTATTTCCACTTTGAAATCCTACTAATATTATAAAGGCGAAATTTTTGTGTACGTTTGTTACTTCTTCACGCTCAATTGATTGGGCTAATATTTATGATATTTGGTATATAAGTAGCTAATAATTTGAATTAACACATAGGGTACTTTTTATCATAAAAATTACGCGATTCCCGTAGGATTTCATTAAATGTCTGATATAGATGGCGCTACTGTGCGTGGATTTGACTAGTATTAAATGTAGATTGTAATCTTTTGGCATCAAAAACGGTTAAGACCATTTGGAAAGACTGGCGGACTAACTAAACAAGGATTAACATGAATTTTAGAAGAAAACATTATACGTAGTATGTTTGCCACTTGTTACGTGCTTTACCCAAACGAATTACATGTTCAACCAACATTGCCGTCGACATGCATTCTAATTTAGAAGGTCTTAATTATGCAAATATAATGTTGACAGAAAAAAGGGATTAATTCAGTAATTTATACAGTCAATAGTTGCAAACAATCGAATTTTACCCAAAAACCTTAACCCAAACGTACACTGAATAAGAATCGAGGAGAAAACATAGACTATCTATAAATAGACTTCACAAATACCTGAAAGCTGTTATAGTTTGATCGAAACCACAGTAGTGTTACCTGGGTATACGCATCGAGGTGGGGGAAGCGAAGGAAAGAGTTATAACTATATGGAGTGACAAAGAGAAATGATGCAGCCTACATACATACAGCGGTTACAATGAAAAAAGCAAGATAACGTCCGAAATCTCGAGGACGACCTGGACCTAATCTCACCCTACTCACCACCGCGGGGCCCGTCCGCGTCTTCCCCATCGCCAGCGGGGCCGATGACCGTGTCGCCGAAGCGTCTAAAAGCGATACGGTCGCAGACATGGTCCGAAATGGACTACTCTCCCCTGCCCTTAGTGCCGGCACACTGTAGTCTTGAGACGGAAGACGCCCAGAAAACATACGACCACGCCATGCACTTGATGTCTCAGTCTGGCAATATTAGAAAGGACATAAAGGCGGGATTGGAAAAGGCACTAAGGTTCTTTCTAACAAAAGTCCTGGCACTCGCCAAAGAATGGACGGAGTTCGCGGACGAAAAGAATAGAGAGGAAAAGGAAAGAGAGGGAAAGGACAAAAAAGGAGAGGAGAGAGAGATAAGTGAGGAAACGTATAGCGAAAGTCAATGTGGCAAAGAAGTTCGAATGGTTATGAGAAAGTTAGAGGAGCAAAAATGGTTGATAGAGAGAAATTCAAAAATGCTAGAAGACATCGGCGAAGGTCTGGAGAGGAGAGAAAGAGAAGAAGGTCGGCAAACAGCGGAGCTAAAGGAAGTGCTGACAGCTCAAGGTGAGCACCTAGCTGCCAATATCAAGGCATCGTATGCCAGCGTAGTGGCCGCCCCTCCTCCTGTAAACAAAACACAGGCGGTGAGCCCCTTGCACTCCATTATCATCACCTCCAAAAACGACATGGAGACAGGAGAAGAGGTCCTAGACAGAGTCAGAAGAGCAGTAAACTCTGGGGACGGAGGTGTCGAAATAGAAAGGATCAGAAAGGGAAAAGATAGGAAAATCATTATGGGGTGCAAAACTAAGGAGGACAGGAGGAGGGCAAGAGAGAGGATAGAGGGGTCTGGTGAGCACCTGCTCGTCGAGGACGTGAAAAACAAGGACCCGCTGCTGGTCATCAGGGGCGTCCGTAAAGTCCTCACCGACGAGGAGATAGGGACGGCCCTGAGGAGGAACAACGGGGACGTATTTCACAGCCTCGACGAGGAGGAGGCAAGGGTCGAGGTCAAATATAGGAAAAGGGCGAGGAACCCCCAAACAAACCACGTCGTGATAAGCGTCTCGCCCACTGTGTGGAATCGAGCGCTCACAAAAGGCCGACTCCGTGTGGACTTGCAGCCCCTGCTGGTGGAGGACCAGTCGCCTCTCTAGCAGTGCACTCGGTGTCTGGAGTACGGGCATGGCCGGAAGCTGTGTAAACAGCTCGCCGACCTATGCAGCCACTGCGGTGGACCGCACTTCAGAACCGAGTGCACTGAGTGTCTGTCGGGTGTGCCTCCATCATGCAGTAACTGCATCAAAGCAAAAAGCAGCGATACATGCCACAATGCCTTCAGCCAGGAGTGCCCGGTACGGAAGCAGTAGGACGACCTGGCGAGGGCATCGGTGGCATACTGCTAAGCTGGTGATTCCCCAACCCTGAAAAAATAAAACAAAATTCAAACAAACAAGATTCAAAATTCAAAATTAAGTTCATATCTATAAAATATTATAAGTATATAGTAAATAATTTTATGTGAGTAAGAAAGAAACAGTATTAGGCAACAAAATTGAAAGTTTTGGAAAATAATAGGCGAAAACCATCAAGATAAGCAAAAAAAAAATCTGAAAAATAAATACAACAAAGAATTAAATTGTAAAAATTTATAACATAAAATCTAGGAAATAATAGTACAAGAAATAGAACAAATTTTGAAAAAACGTAGATACACATTAAAACAAAAGGAAAACAGCGAAACTTAGAAATTATAACAATAGAATTATAAGAAAACAATAATTAATACAAATTGATACACCAATACAAAACAATAGTTAACATAGATACAAAAACTAACATAAATAACAAAAATAGATAATATTAATAAAAATTAATTAACTAAAAACTAGATAGTTAAAAACTAGTTAGTTAACTAGATAGTCTCTGTTGTTCTGTAGGTATTTCTTGTATACTGTAAGCCGGCAGGAAGTGCAGAATATTTTTTTATTAGTTATAAATTAGTTATACATTATATTGGTTACCTAATTATTATTATTTAATATTTATTTTAGTAAAATATTTTTATATTATATGTCCGACGATGATAGTGACGTATTTTTCTCTGCTGATGAATCTTCTACTTCTTTTCACTCCCTCAATGACTCGGCCATGAATGCAAACACACTTCGTGATCACATTAGTCTCCTTTTTCCTAGCAATGTAAATTTAAACATTTGCCATATAAACGCTCAGAGTGTACCTGCTCATTACACAGACCTGCTCGACGCCTTTTCTGGCAGTAACATTCACGCTGTACTGGTCTCTGAATCCTGGTTGAAACCTCATTTGTCTTCTACTTCCTTTGGTCTGCCAGGGTATATTCTTATCCGTAACGATCGCGTGGGCAAGGGTGGTGGTGGTGTCGCCATATATTTACGTAGCGATTTAACTTATGACATTCTAGATGCTTCCTCTGCCCCCTACTCTCGGACCATGGAGTACCTTCTACTTAATGTTAAAATGAAAGGTTGCAAAACCATCATCGGAGCTGTTTATTGCCCCCCCAGCATTGATTTTTTTAGTAATTTAGAGTCCCTTCTCGAACGCCATACCACTGATAATGAACATTTCATTTTAATGGGAGATTTTAACGTAGACCTCATGAAATCTACTGATCAGTCGTCTAAATTTCGCTCTATTCTTGATTCGGTTAATCTCTCGTTACTACCTCTAAGTCCTACACACCACAATACTGACACTGCTGATTCGTGGATTGACCATATTATCACGTCTTCATCTGAGCACGTCCTTGACCATGGGCAAGTACTGGCCCCAGGGTTTTCTCGCCATGACCTTATTTTTATATCGTATAAAATTAAACCGCCAAAATTAAAACCTAAAACTGTTAACATACGCAATTTTTCGAGGATTGATTTGGACAGATTGAGGGAGGACGCTTCGTCTTTGGATTGGTCGCCGGTTTATAGTGCATCTACAGTTGATGACAAGATAGATAGATAGATAGAATATACTTTATTTGCAATACACATCCAACAGCACAAAGAAATATTACATTAAAATCTTACATACTAGTGTATTAGCAACAATGCGGCCTTATTGCTAAAAGCAATCTTTTCAAGGCAACCTTTGGGTAACGAATTAAAGAAAGAAACGGGCAGGGCAAGCAAAACAAGAATCTGATTAACAAAATTTGCAACGTAATAAGTACATAAATCAATAAAACTGAACTAATTTTGAATAATAATACTTACATAAGAATACACGAATCATACATACATACATACATATATATCTCATATATAATACAAATATAACTTATATACATACATACATACACACATATACATATGTATATATCATAAACATACGATAAATAAATTAAGTAATGTCGTAGTAGGTCCTAAAGAAAAGGAAGAAAACATTCGCTTATGGTGAAAGGAAATGGTCTTTTACAAGTTTTTTAAAAATTAAAATAGATTTAGAAGTTCTGATAGCTACAGGTAGATTATTCCACAGTCTGATGGCCTGGATAGTAAAAGATAGGTCAAGGAATTTAGAAGAGTGGACAGGAATTAGAAGAGTGAGGGTTTCTGAGGAACGAAGAGATAGAGCATGAGAAGAAGATGTGAAAATAAAGTTTTCTTTGAGATAGGAAGGAGCTTGAGGACTATAAAGAATAGTATATAGGAAGGTCAGAATATGTAAATCCCTACGTTGACGGATAGGCAGCCATTTCAGTTGAGTTCGGTATTCAGATACGTGATCAAATTTACGTAATCCAAAAATGAACCTAATACAAAAATTTTGCAAGCGATCTAATTTACATAGCAACTCATAGTTAAGATCTGAATACGTTATGTCGGCATAGTCAAGGATGGGAAGAAGGAGGGATTGAGCAAGAGCAACTTTGGTGGCAGTGGGTAGGAAGTTTCTTAATTTACGAAGAGACGCAGAAGCGGCAAATATCTTCCTGCTAACCTCGGCCACCTGTGCTTTCCATGACATTGTGGAATCAATAATAATACCAAGGTTTTTAACCGAATTACTAAAAGGGATGCAGATGCCATCAAGCATAACCGGCGGGATACGCTGATAATCAAGCCTTGAGATAAAAAATGGACTGCCTATAATGATAGTCTGCGACTTGGCTGGGTTAACTTTTAATCCATAGTATTTACTCCAGCATGATATTTTATTTAAGTCTTCGTTAGTTTGAGCCACAGCAAATGCAATATCATTTAATGGAGCCTGACAATAAATTTGCAAATCATCTGCATAAAGGTGATAGAAAGAAGAAAGTGTACGTGTGATAGAAGAAATAAAGACAGCGAAGAGTAGAGGAGACAGCACACCACCCTGCGGCACGCCAGCAGTTGTATCACACCAAGAAGAAGTTTGGTGATCAATTTTGACACATTGCCGACGCCCGTACAGGTAATTATGAAACCAATCATGCACTGTCGGAGATATGTTAAGAGAAGAAAGAACTCCTAGCATAATATCAAAATCAACCGAATTGAAAGCATTGCTAAAATCAAGCAGGGTTAACAAAGTGAGCTTTTGATGTTCCATACCACGCCTAATATCGTCGGTAATCTTGACTAAAGCAGTAGTCGTACTATGACCAGGTCGGAAACCGGATTGGAATGGGTTATGGATATCGTTAGAATTAAGAAAACTATTCAGTTGCCAGTGAACTAGTCGTTCCAAAACTTTGGAAAGAAAAGGAAGTATGGATATGGGACGGTAGTCACTGAGAACAGAAGGATGCATTTTTTTGGGTAATGGAATAATGTGAGCTTGTTTCCAGCATTCGGGAAAGGATCCAGTCGAAATAGAAAAGTTAAGGATTTTAGTCAGGACGGGAACGAGTAGGTCTAAGAGAGGAATGATCATATTACGACAATCACCTCCAACGGCACTAGACGTGATGGACAATATACTTCTCTTAACATCACAATCAGCGAATGATTTGAAGGTAAACGGTGAGTGGTTGGGAGGAGGCATCGAAGAAAGATTAATCAATGTATCAGATTTGACTTTATTGTCAAGAAATGTGCAAGAGGAGAAGTGGCTATTTAGAGAGTTAAGATCTATATCTGAAGCACAGGAATTTCGAGATTTACCCACTCCCATTGATCTAAGAAATTTCCAAACTTTAGCTTGGTCCTCATTCTCTACAGATTGGTGAATGTGGCGTCGCTGTGCATCCCTACACACCTTATTGCAGTGATTTCTGGCCCTATGGTATTTGTCGCGTTTGACCACGTCCGATGGATCCGCTTTATGACGAGCTTTAGCACGATTCTTTTTTTCCCGGAGAAGCCTGATATCATCAGTTAGCCAAGGAGCAGGAAGATGCTTAAGTTTTACCGGTCGCACAGGTGCATGAGTATCGTAAAGCTCAATTAGGAAACGATTAAATAAACGAACTTTCTCATCTACAGTGTCGGCATCATCGATGCTCGTCCAGTTAAGTTTAAAGGCGTCACGGCGCAAAAGTTCAATATCCAGTCCACCAAAGTTGCGCTGCATGAGGATTTTGGGTTTAAATTTTGGAGGACGAATTTTATAGGAGAGGTAAACTAGATCGTGGTAGGAAAAGGCATCCGCACTTAGTTGCCCATGCTTCGCAACATGATCAAGATCTCTCTGTTTAATGTTTCAATCCTCAAACTGTATGATGATCATGCACCGGTGCGGATGGTCAGACTAAGACGCCCTCCAGCACCATGGATAACTCAGCTTGTTCGGATTGCTATGAAGAGGCGAGACCGTGCGTTTAGGCTATTCAAGTGGATACGCAGTGACGAAAACTGGTGTCTATTTAAAAAGGCCAGGAATAAGTGCAATCAGCTGGTTAGGGTAGCTAAAAAACGCTACTTCCATGATAATCTGGTGAACACGTCCTATTCAGATACATGGAAGTTCCTGAAAACCTTAGGTATTGGAAAGTGCGCCACCACTCCTACTGTTTTTACTCACACTCTCTCTGAACTGAATGTCCAATTTTCGACTACCACCAAACTCCATGATGACATAAGGAAAAGGACTGTCTCTACTATCTCAGCAATGCCATCACCTCCTGTGAGTCACTTCAAATTTTCTCCGGTGTCCGGCGATGAGGTACGCAAAATAATCAGTTCTCTCAAGTCAAAAGCTGTTGGATGCGACAATATTGGAAGGAGTATGCTGATGCCCATCCTTGATACTGTAACGCCTATAATTATGCATATTCTCAACTTTTCTCTGGACTCCGGAGTATTTCCTTCTATTTGGCGAAAAGCTTACGTCCGTCCTCTTCCTAAAATCTCTAGTCCTAGCCTCCTTAATCATTACCGTCCAATTTCTATTTTGCCCTTTCTATCCAAAACTCTTGCATCAGTTGTGCATACCCAATTGTCCAAATTTGTATTTTCTAATAGTCTTGTTAGTGATTACCAATCTGGTTTTAGACCCGGTCATAGCACCACAACGGCACTACTAAAGGTCACCGAGGACATCAGGGCTGGCTTGGAGGAGTCTAAGGTTACTGTTATTGTCCTCATCGACTTTTCCAACGCATTTAATGCTGTTGACCATGACGTTCTTCTAGCCATCCTATCACACTTGCGTATCTCACCACCGGCGCTGGAATGGTTTTCCTCGTATCTCCGCCCACGACAACAGATGGTGCGTGTCAATCAGGACTCCTCCTCTTGGTGCCATCTTGATTCGGGGGTGCCACAGGGTGGAATTCTCTCTCCTCTTTTATTTTCCCTTTTCATCGAGTTCATTACTCATAGTCTTCATAATCAATACCACCTCTACGCTGATGACCTGCAGCTCTATGCGCAGTCGGACTCGGAACTCTTCGGTGATGTGATTGATTCACTGAATAAGGATCTTCGTCTCATATTGGAGTGGTCTGAGAACTTTGGCATTGCGGTTAATCCCACGAAGTGTCAGGCGCTTATCGTCGGTGGCCCCCATCAGCTGAACAAAATAAAATTAGATAATTCTCTAGTTTATAATGGTGTCACCATACCGTTTAGCTCCTCTGTCAAAAATCTGGGTCTCCATTTGGATGGGGCTCTTAATTGGGACAAACAGGTTACAGAGACTAGTAGGAAGATTACATGTACACTGCGTTCCCTTTACCGTTTGAAGAACTTTCTTCCTCCATCCACGAAGATCCTATTGGTTCAAACTTTGATTTTGCCATTGTTGGACTATGCAGATGCCTGTTGCACCAATATGTCTCAAGTGCTTCTAAACAAACTCGAGCGCCTCCTTAACGGTGGTCTTCGTTTTATATTTAACGTGCGCAAATTTGACCACATTTCCCCTTTCCGGTCTCAGTTAAAATGGCTCACTCTTCGGCAGCGCAGGAATCTGAGAGTCCTCTGCACGCTTTTCGGGGTCCTCAGAGATCCAAAAGCTCCCAATTATTTAAAACTTAAATTTAACTTCCTCACTGACACCTCTTCTCGAAATCTTCGATCCAATAGCACTCTCAAACTTTTTACACCTCTTCACAAAACTTCTCATATGTCAAGCTCATTCACACTTTCTGCCATTAGACTATGGAATTCGCTCCCCAATGAAATTAAAATGTCCTCTAGTAAATTTATTTTTAAACAGTCAGTTCGACAACTTTACCTCAATGAATCTTGACCTCCCATTATTATATCATGATACTAATCAAATAATTTTATATCCGTTTAATAATTTTCAGTTAATTAAATATGTTTTTTTTAAGTGAGTGTATGTACATTTTTTTCCCCCTGACGTTTTCAAGCCGTGTTTTCTTCTTCTTGTTGTTTTTGGCGACCATTAGTTATTTGTTTTTTACTGTTACTATCACCATCACCTCTCTTTCAGTCGTCAATACTCGTCAGAATATT
Organism: Endotricha flammealis; assembly: GCA_905163395.2. NCBI lineage: Eukaryota > Metazoa > Arthropoda > Insecta > Lepidoptera > Pyralidae > Endotricha > Endotricha flammealis. Next base: position 532,591 of record LR990867.1, read on the forward strand.
TTACTAGGTGCGTATAGTATGTATATGTAAGTTTATTATTAATATATATTTATATGTGTATGTTTATAGCCGTATATATAAGTTCTTAGGTAACCAGATATTTCCCTTCAATTTTTGTCCCGCCAACAATGTTTCTGCATTACCCGATGGTTGACTGGTAGAGAATGTCTTTAGGCATTAAGTCCGCCAATTGTACTCTCAATCGTGCAATAAAGAATAAATAAATAAAAAAAATAGTACTCAAAAATGGACAATTATAAATATATACTCGAAAATAGGAAAAAGGTAACTAAATAATAGATAAACTTGCAAAATAGGTAAACAGCATTAATAAAAGATAATGAAAAAACAAATGAACAGTAAAAATTTGACAATAAAAATAGGTGTTTTATACAGAAGTATATGGTATATCATGTATAAAATAAAAACAGCAAAATAAACAAAAATGTAACAATAAATCAAATCAAATCAAATCAAAATATTTTTATTCAAATAGGCATATTACAAGCACTTTCGAATCGTCATATTTTTTTTTCCCTACCACCAGTTCAGACGGCAGATTTGTGCTAAGAAGAACCGGCAAGAAACTTAGCACTTGCTCTTTTAAAATGGTAATGACACAAGTTACAATTACGATAAATAAAAGTAAACATTGAAACAAGATTAAAAAATTAAAATAAAACTGCAAATTATTAATTTTTTAAATAGTAAAGAAAAATTAATAGAAAAAAAAAGGCGTATCAATATACTGGTATACATATATACATTTTAAGGTGTAAAAAAAAAAGGGGTAAACAGTGTGTATATAACATATATATATATATGCGCAATATATTATGTACCTAGCAGTAGGTAGACTTGAGTTTAGTGTCTGTGCCGAATTGATGATTCCAGCTATTCTTATCATTTAAATAATCTTCAATTCTATAATAAGCCTTTTTGCTGAGTGAATGTTTAATGAAGGATTTAAACCTTTTTTCTGGCAAATTCAGCACGTTTTCAGGCAGTTTATTATAAAATCTAATACCACTTGCAACAAAAGATTTTGAGGTCTTGGCGAGCCGGTGCCTAGGTAGAATCAATTTATGTTTATTTCTAAGATTTACATCAGAGTAATCACTAAACTTTACAAATGTGTTTATATTTCTACGTACATACATTATATTTTCATAAATATATTGACATGCAACGGTCAAAACATTGATTTCTTTAAAAACTTCCCGTAATGATTCTCTGGAACCCATATTATAAATGGAGCGGATAGCTCTTTTTTGTAAAATAAATATTGCCTCAATATCGGCTGCTTTACCCCACAGCAATATGCCATACGACATGATACTATGAAAGTAACTAAAATATACTAGACGCGCTGTCGGTACATCAGTCATTTGCCTAATTCTCCTGACTGCGTATGCAGCAGAACTTAGTCTGCTTGCAAGTTTTTTTATATATATATAAACAAAACAATATCGCAAAATAAAAACACAAAACAGAAAACATCAGATGAAAACAAAACAAAGTAACAATAAAATGACCCTTGACCCATAACAGAAATGTAAAATAGATAAATAAAAATCCAGACAAATGAGAGGAAGCAGAAGAGTTTTAAACAAAAGTAAAAAGAAAGTCTCGGCCCTACCCACGACCGGAGAATTATAAAAAAAAAAAAAAAAAAAAAAAAACCCCTGCCCTACCCCTACCCTACCCCTACCCCACCCCTACCATACCCTACCCTACCCCTACCCTACCCCTAATCGAGTTTTCATTGTTTTTATTGTATAGATGTATTCTGCTATTCGGGACGGAAACAAATCCAACAAATCAAAAACCATGGCAATCGGTCCAGCCGTTCTCGAGTTATAAGTGTTGTAACAAACACGACTTTCTTTTATATATATAGATGTGTGTATAATGTTCTCACTAAATGCCACTGTGTAACGTGTTCTGGGCAGTGGGAATAAATGAAAGTATGAGTTAACACTAACTGTTTATTACTACAAAATGCACTCCAGGGTTAACCTTCTGACAACTGTCCACACAATTCCTAATTCCTTCAATCTACTTACGCGTCTATACAAACTTACGCGGATCTACCTACGTGGACGGGGTATAGGGGACGACTGGCTCGGATTGTACATGGCAGCGTGGCCTGCGGCTAAATCGCATGCACAATCCGCCCGTGACGTCAATGTGTCGCTACATATGTATTGATAGTGAAAAAGTGAAGTGAAGGTGACAGTAAAATAGAATATAAAAACTATAAAGAAAAAGGAAACTATTTACAAAGAGGTTTATAAAAAGAGTTCGGTTTGCCACATTGTGAGTAAGGAGGTCCTTCCCCAGACGGGCTGCTCCGATTTGAGCGGATTATCCGCTGTGCCTGTGCCCTACCTCTCTACAAAGTATAATTTAAATTACTTGTGTAATTAATCTTCTCTACGACGACGAAAGAAAGTCACTTATTCATTATCGAAAACACAAAGAAATTATCAAAATTACCTATATCAAATCTAAAACATTAGTTAGTCAATGTGAAAATCAAGAGTGTTCAAAAAATTCGCGAGCTCAAACAATTTGTCCAAACATGAAAAAGGTGACACTTGACCGCAGCACGAATAAAAAAAGTATAATAAACCAACCCTTTCAGTCTCTTTTGAACGCTAGTAACATTACCATCCACCATTTTGAGTCGGCGAAACGGAATAATTTAATAGAGTGTCGCTTTTGAACTCGCCATTTCGCTTGCTTTAATTCTGTTTTATTTAGTCAATGTAAAAATTGTATTCACTACTTCAAATCTATTTGCTTTGATGTAGAAATTTAATTGAGCGTTACTTTTAATATTATTCATGTCTTAAAACTTCAGATCTAAAGTATGCTTACGTTGGAAACAATATACCCAGATAAATAAATAAAAAATGTCTCTGAATCTTTTTGTAATGTCAAATAATGCTAAATTTTAAGAGAGGTAGGGCACAGCGGATAATCCTCTCAAATCGCAGCAGCAGTCTGGGAAAGGACCTCCACCTTACAGAAGATCGTAGCCAAATAAATAGCATTGGGTTCGGCCATGTTGTGTTGTGTTCCTACGGTGAGTAAGGTTTAGAATAGTATTTATAAAATCTCCACTAAAATTCGGTTTTAATTTTTGTGCCGGAGCCTGGTCTGGATCACCTCTTTTGTCCATTGAAACGTTCGTTAAAACGGTCATTAAACTTTGAGATAGACAAGGAATAATAAAATCTTCTGTCTTTTACTTTAGAAATTCCCATTGGACCTAAAACATTGGGATTGCTAAAAGAGAAAACCTTTTATAAATAAAACAGTGTCGAATGTATCGTCAGCGCGCACCCCAAAATGGCGGCCTTGTGACGTCACGGACCGTTTTATCTCCATCTGTTAGCAATAATAGTATTCCTAAATACGTAGGTGGCTCGTATTTCTCTGTCTTGCTGAGTAATGTACCTGTGACTGTTGCTTTAATAAGGTTTGGGGTTAACGTGATTCAATTGTGTTTTGTGAGTGGATTTGCTTTTCATCTCTTCATTTATTTTTTCCTTTTGTGTATTACAATCTATATTTAATAATTTACCTGTATATTGTGTTAGTTTTGTACAATTTGTATTCAAATGTTGACAAATTGCGGAATCCAATAAACGAAATGTAGAGTTCTTGTGGCTGATATGATAATGACACAAATCACAGTGCCAAACACAGAGTAAGGGCGTTTTTCCACTACTCCTGCATCCGATTTTTATCGGTCCGGTAATTGTAGTGGAGAAGCGCGTATACTAAAGTATGAATTTCTACATCGTACCGGCAATTACCGGACCGATAAAAATCGGATGCCGGAGTAGTGGAAAGTGATTTTTTTTCCTTAGATACATAATACTGGTTTTCTTTCGCCATTTCTTTTAATAAATATAAGACCTACTCACTGTATAAATTTGGAACTTTGAATAATATACGTCTACATTGTGTATGTGATATGAAAGCTACATAATAAGCTAGATTATAATTAAAAATATACATATAAAGAGCCCATATTAAAGAGAAACACAAAATGTTAGCCACAAAAATGTTTGTCTTGTGCAGGGGTGTGGCAGGGGTATGGGAACCGAGCCCTCTGGCGCTCCAGGCAGGGTCATAACCAACTGCGCCACCTAGCTGTCAATTGAATTAACGGAAGGCTTTTATTAAGTGTTCCAGTTTCGGTAATAAGTAAAATGTGTAACATTGTCATAACTTAAGTGAAAAATACTTAACTCTTTTTTTAACTCTTAAATTTATTAACGTAAAACTCAATATCTCAATAAAACTCTGTACTGTCAACAGAGTATAAATAATACAGAGTAAAATTATAATAGCAAGGAGAAAAAAAACTGTCGTAACATTAAAGCTTATGATTTTGGAGATGTTGGAGTGGCAGAGCATTCATAAAATGGACCGGGAAGTATCATTCTTTCACAAATTATCGGCTTAAAATAGCAATGCCTTTCGTTCGGTGAGGAGATATCCAAAAGCCCAACTCCATTGCTTCCCTTTTTCTTTACCTTCTTAAATATTAAATTAGTGTATGTTTAATATTTTTCACTGATTTACTAACCTGTCCTCAGAGTCGCCATTCTTACTCAAGTCTAGCTCGAAATAACGAGACCCATCAAAACACTTAAGAGAGATAGGGCAGTGCGGATAATCCGCTCAAATCGGAGCAGCCCGCCTGGGAAAGAACCTCCACCTTACAGAAGATCGTAGCCAAATAACATTGGTCTAGGCCATGTTGTGTTCCTACGGTGAGTAAGGTCTCCAGAGCTCCACTTGGGGGGAGAGGAAGGTTGCTTGAAGGCAACGCGTGAATGATACCTCCGGTATTGCAAGCATCTATAGGCTACGGTGACGGCTTACCATCAGGCCGGCCGTATGCTTGTTTACCAACTTTGTGGTATAAAAACACTGGTTAGCATCGAAGTTGTTTAACTTGCGTGTTCATTTAGAATGGGACTCACACAGACGCTTCTATCTAAATTCAATTCACGGCAAATAAGCGATTTGGTCCCACTTTGGTAATAGTGCACAGTGGGTCCACACTAGTCTCCGGAACTACGTTAGAACAGGCAAATGGAATCCCCTTGTACTTTGAGTTTGCACACTTATGAATGACCTATTCTGGGAATGCGCTTTATAAAACAAAGAGGGACGGAGAAAAATTATCTTAGAAGCCTAAATCATACTAGAATAATCCTATAATAATTATTAAAACAGTTACAAAAGTGGTAAAAAAAACTTTCACACTAGTTACGAAACAGCAAAAAAAAATCTATGTATATTCCGTTCAAATTCCATTGATATTTCCAGTGACATTCAACGATTGTGTTTGAATTAGCTTGTCATAATTTGTGGTCGTATTGTTGTATGCATTATCGCAATATAGTGATATGTAATCAATTCAAATCATGTTTATTTCATTTCGATTTATATTTATCAGACTGTTGTTTAGAGCTTTTGTGCCAATTATATTATAATGGCATGAAATGTATCCCACTTTCCACTAAAATTATTAAGGCAAATTTTCGTATGTTTGTTAGTACCAAGGTATTCCTTGGATTAACAAATAGGGTATGTTTTATTCTGGGTATATCCCGAAAAATACGCGATTCAAAAGTCTGATAGTCAAAAGTCTGATAGTCAAAAGTCTGATAGTCAAAAGTCTGATAGTCAAAAATCTGATAGTCAAAAGTCTGATAGTCAAAAGTCTGATAGTCGAAAGTCTGATAGTCAAAAGTCTGATAGTCAAAAGTCTGATAGTCAATGGCGCTTTATCGTAGTAGCCCAGAATACGGCCGGTATCCAGTAAACACTTCTGGAGCGCAATGTCCGCGACACGACGCACGCATTACGCGCCGGTCGAGTATACTAGAGCTGTTGTGACGCTGGAGGGCCATCGATGGAAGTGCTACAACAGCTATAATAGTGGGGTTACGTGTGAACGTGATATGGCAATACATAGATATAGATATAAATTAGAGGTTGGCATTTCAAAAGCATAGCACTTAGCTTATAATTTCATCATATCAATCCATAAATCATTCCACTGCAGGAATGGGGGTCTCCCTACAATCGAAGGGGATTAGATCGTACTCTGCCAAGCTGCTCCAATGCGGATTGACTGAGGTCGGTAATTTCAAGCCTCCCGCCGGATAAAAAAATTGTTCGTCCTTTGTGGTTGGTCCTTTGGTCCAATCCTTTTGAATCAATTTCACAGTAGAACCACGTAGAACAGTCACTTACATCAACCTGTAAGATAACATTAAGGTGGGTCTACGCTAGACGAGCCGAGCACAAGCTGAGCGCAAGCCGAGCCGCTCTGCTCGCGGTGACAAGTGTGGTTCGAGGCTCGTAAGTCGGTCCACATTACACGAATTTTGGCTCGGCTCGTGCTCCGCTCGTGCTCGGCTCGTCTAGCGTAGATCCATCTTTACAATATTATTGTAAACGTTATATAAAAGTTGTTTGTTTATTAGCTACGTAAATACGTTAATAACGAGTAGCCCATATTTTGTTTTGACTAATATATTAACCCAAAATACAAAAACAAAGTGTATTTTGTATCCATTTACAATTTTTATTTTTGTATGAATCTTTCATATGAAAGAATCCAGCGAATAGAGCGCCCTCTTTACGTTAGCTGTAAACTTTTACGTTCATTCTTTATTACTTATTTACAAGCGGATGAAGGCCTTTGTACAATTCAGAATTACTTAGTACTCAGTGTAATGAGATTCTTATAGATATGGTATGGATTTCATTACAATAACAGATAAAAAAGATTTCTACGAGGGACTTTTAGTTTCTTTCTCTGTCTGACTATAAAAAATAGTAAAAGTCAAAGCGTGTACATAGACTCTTCAAGTCTCCAAGTCAAAGAGTGTATACAGGCTCTCACAAGCATTTAGTCCAAATGAAAAAATTATACAGTTTTTTTTTAAATAATATATATTTCTTTAAACTTCCACCATTTTAGAATCAAAAGCAATGTAGCCACTGGTAAAAAAAAGTCACGAAAGAGCCCCGAAAGTTTCCGCCTTTTTTGTCATTTAACATACCATATATTTTTAACAAAAGCTAGGTAGTTATTTATATACAAACGCGCGGAGCATTAATAAAAATAGTACTGAATGAGTAAAAAACAACAAAATACATATAAAGACATACAATGCATATGGAAGTATTTACAATGGAAGTTTGGAGATGGTTTTTTGGTTCGCAACTTTTATGATTTAAAACCCTTTTTTGCTCTGGCACGCTTTACTCATATTTGGCACGTGCAACATCACGTAGAACTCTCTTGGTTCTCAATGTGAATTCCAGTAAGACCCTGTACTCATGTACGAATGTTAGCATCGCATTTAGTGCTACATTGACCTATTTGTATGTTGGATCTGACTTTGAAATGATTACAACTCCGCAATGGATAGTAAAACGCGGAGATACTCGCGTCGTATTCGCCTATTCAGGAGGTCTAATACTGACTTGCAATGATCTACCTGCATAGTTTTGTGAAGTATGCAGCCTCGCTTCCACCCTAGACCTACACTCGCGTAATATGTAAAATAGTTCATTGACTTTATGATGAAACTTTATGACGTACTGCTTGCTTATAGGCGTCTAGCGGTTTTTTTATGTTGTAGAAAAAAAGCTACAATGACCTTTTCCCCACCTTTTACATTTTTTAACTCCTTTGTGGAGTCCAGAATTTTTTAAAAAAACGCCCTGACATTCTCGTAACAAAAACATCGTAACTTTCAATCAACTCGCGCATTATCTCACATAATGCCTATTTTGAATTACTAAGACATCGCTGGAGATTAGTCTTGTTTTTCCGTGTTTCCCTGCGATATTATTTATGGAAAAAGTTGGCAAACGAAGTTGAAATCACCTGATGGTAAGTGAGCCCCACAGCTCATGGATCACAGACACAAGTAGAATCACTAAGGCGTTGCCTGTCTGTAACAAGAAGAAACGTGGAAATAAGAAAATGTAGGAGCTGGGTTTCTAGATGTCACAATCGCCAAACTTCACTATGATATTCTGTGAGAGGGTGGTACTTTCGCTTGTCATACCATTTTATAAGGTCTCTATCACTCCAATTTTATTTTCAAAAAGTTTTATATGTCAGTATTCATTAAATTAACTATTCAATTATGTAAAAAATTCGTTAACTAATTCCAAAAACTAGTAGAGTAAGTCTAAATTTAACAAAATATAAATTACCAATTTTATTTCGTCGAGTATTTAAAAAAATAATGGCTATTCGCTTTAGAGTAAAATGGTTTGAACACTTTAATTATAAGTTTTAAGTGTCTCATTTATAATCTTCAGTTTTAAGATTTTCTTCTTTAAACATCTAAATAATTATTTATTCATAACGTATTAAATTCACAACTTATTGCATGGAAATTATTAGAATGTTTGTAGCTGTAGCAACAGGCGCTTATACCTTTTTAGGATTTCGAAGTAAACTAACAAGGAACTTGAACTTCTAATCAAATAAACGTATAACATAAAGTTCCAATTCCAAGACAGACCGCACGCCGCAGACTGCAGCTGCAAGCGACAATACTACTAGAAAGTAGTACATGAAATGTACCTCTATGAAAATGCCAGTGGTGCCACCGAACGCTGTGTCACCGCGCTTGGAATCACTTTCATAGAGCTACAAAAACAAGTATTTCGCTTGCAGTCTGCAGCTGCAGTGTGCGGCGTGCGGTCAGTCCCGGATTGTATCTTAATTCGATGGGACAGTAACACTAAAAATTATTGAAAAATGTTTACTAAATAATATTGTATTCTTGTCAAAGTGAAGTGCAATCATTCTAGATACTTCGAATGGCGAGCCCTCAATCACGACGGCGATACATCATGCCGAAAAGAAAACACCTGAGACCCATCCGTCATCACTACATCCATTGGACGTAATACTAAGGATATTTGAAAAAAAAAAACAAGAAAAAAATATTTTCGTAAAATTTATACTTGCTGCATTTTTTTTACCGAGAAGTCCGGTACAAAAATTGTTGAACGGATAAAACATTTTATTTGTGACTTCAGTCACAACAGAATACTTCTTTTTTATTTTCGTAAAAAAATTGTTACAATCTCATTTCAATCTCATGCGCTGTCTGACTCACCCCACTAATGTGAAATCAAATCAAATCAAATATTTTTATTCAAATAGGCATATTACAAGCACTTTCGAATCGAATATTATAAAGGCGAAAGTTTGTGTTGTATGTTTGTTTTCCTCTTCAGGCTCAAATGGCTGGGCCAATTCTAATGATATTTGATATGTACATAGGTAGCTGATACCTTGGATTAACACATGTGGGAATTTATCCCGAAAAGTACGCGATTCCCGTAGAATTTGGTCAAAAGTCTCATAGTCAGATAAAATAGGTGGCGCTGCTGTGCATATTAATTAAAACGCGGGTAACACCACGGGCATCAGATAGTACAAAATTGGAATAGAAGGGGACAGCGCGTGAGTTTCAATCGAGATTGAATCTGTTTTTGTAAGGAGAATAGGGTGGGGCAGGTTTATACAAAACAAACTTAGAAGTGACAAAATACAATCATAGTGTACGTGTGTGCAGTAGGACAACAGGTCACAGATCAGTGAGGTAATTTACTCGGTCGGAGCCAACCACTGGTTTTCAGCTGTCACCTTTGAGAGGACGTTTTAGTGTTGTGAAGCAAATGCTGTGCATAAGTTTAGTAGACAAGTGTAGTAGCGACTGAATAGAGTTGTTAAATTAAGGTTTCTTATGGGAGGTGGCATATTTTAAATCTATGCTAATATTATAAGATCTAAAAAAATTATTCTCAAAAAATATTACAAAATTAATCCACTTACATGAGAACAGAAATCACTTATTATAAGCTAAGTCTAGTTCACACTTCTACGATGATTTAGTAATTTTCAATAATATGAAGCTCTTTAAAGAGTGCGCATTATAAAGAGGAAAGTTTTTGTTTGTAACGTGTAAACTCAAACACTACTGGACCAATTTAAAAAATTATTTCACCATTAATAAGCTACACTATCCGCGGGTGTCATAGGCTATATATTTTTAAAAAAAAAACAGGGATCCCTACAAAAAACGGCGTGAAGCTGGGGCGGGGGGTTAGTCGTTAATAAATTAAGCGGATACAGCAGCTAAAAACAAGCTTTGTTGCAAACTCAGGCACATCAATTTTATTACATAACTTCGTAAAGTCCCAGTCCCCGCAAGAACTTGTAATTGCGCGATGTCATTGTATTAATAAATTTATTATACGGCAAAAATTATTTATTAACACAAAAGTTCGCTAACCAAGTTTGTTTTTAGTTAATTTCTCGTATACAACTTAACTCAACAGTAGAGTAAACTAAATTATTAATCTATGTTTGTTTGGGACGTAATGATCATAACATTTTGTACCTTTTTTATGTCTTCTTATGTTTAAAGAGAGGTAGGGCACAGCGGATCACTCAAATCGGAGCAGCCCGTCTGGGGAAGGACCTCCACCTTACAGATAGAGATTAGTCTTGGCCATGTTGTATTATTACGGTGAGTAAGGTCTCCAGAGCTCCACTTGAGGGGGTTAGGAGAGTTGGCAACGCGTGAGTGATGCCCCCGGTATTGCAAGAGTCTATAGGCTACGGTGATGCTTACCATCAGGCGGGCCGTAATGCTTGATTGCCATCTTTGTGGCATAAAAAAATGTGTTCAAACACAATTAAACGCCGCCAATGTCGAGTGGTTGAAGAAACACGTCAAATTCTTAAAATACTTACATATATTTGTCAGCCCGGTGATGCGTAGGTAGTGATTAGCACCAGAGGGTGTTAGGCGCGGGTTCCATTCTCGCTCGGAGGAAACTTATGATGGCATGGCATTTATGTTTGTTTTCGAGTCTAAATGTTTTCTATTTGAATTAATAAGCTAAGCCAAGCTTACTTTGGGACTAAGTGGTGCTGTATTGATAAAAACAAATATAAATTAAAAAGGTTGTTTTTCATCATGACCCGACTGGGATTCGAACCTGGGACCTCCTGGGTGGCGGGCAGGCGTGGTTACCATTACGCCACGGAGGTCGTCGTGAGGTTCAAAAAGTTGAGACAGAAAAAATTATTGCACAATTTTTTTTCAGTCTCAACTTTTTTAAACTATAAATATATTACAAACTATAATACTTAATGCAAACCGTTTATAGTCAATGGAATTATGACGCGGGCGGTATATCGGGGCCCGTAACTCACTCCGCTGCGTTCATATCTCATCGCAGTGAATCGGGAGCGGGCATAAATTGTTGCAAATGCGATGTTTTTCGATGCTTTATGCCTTTCGAATAAATGTGTTACGTCAGAACGTATATACACGGATAATATGGGCATGATGGAACGGCTTTGTGACGGTTGTAAAACATAACCGCTTTCCGAGTCTTTGTGTTAACTTATTTTACCATTGCGTGATTTCTTTTTACCCAATTGAAATTGTTTGTTTCAGAAGTTAGGCCTTCACAGGCACTTTTTCTGTTTACAGTTTACTTAATGATATAAAATTAACGTTATAAACTACCACCATTTCGGAAAAAAATAATGTCAGCAATTAAGGCCGCCTTGTTGCAAATACATTAGCCTGTAAGTAATTTTTTTACTGTATTTTTGTCTGTGCAACTAAGGCCTATTCGATCTATCTTTACTTAGTTTAATAGGCTAATGCTCAGTTTTTTTTAATGATATACGACAGGCAAATAGACGTGCTCGGTGGTCGAGTGGCTACTTTATCCACAGGTTCGAATCCCGCTCGTGGCGAACATTTTTATACATGAACACACATGTTTGTCATGGACTGGGTGTTCTGTTCTCTGCTCACCGCGCTGCTGACTTAGATGCCGCGGTTACTGTGTAGAGCTTTACGAATTTCGAAAATTATTTGACCAATAAATGCGACGTTATTTGTAAGCTTATTCATATATATTAACCGGAAAACCGCAAGCGGGTGAAGCCGGACAACAGCTAGTTAATAAAAAGCAGCGTTTTTCTATAAATATTACACAAGATGACTGTCACCAAGATGATCTACAGTCCGCATTTATAATTCAAGCAAGGATTTTATCCGACAATGACAACCCTATTCAGAATCCCCAAAAGTAAGGCGGCGTTTAACTGAGCACGGGTTTAAGGCACACATCAGATATGAAGGGTCCCCGCGTAGGCGCCCTCTGTTTTTCGTGTCCGCGCAATAATCCGCGCTGTCAGTGGGCGGCATACATCCATCATGACGCATTAACGCGTCAGCCTCGCGTTTGGCCCCAGTTGCAGCGTGTTGTGAAGTCGTGTAATGATAATTTGATTTTGATTAATACACTTTTTATTTACACTTAAATATCAAATTATTTGAAATATCTATGTGTATGGGTACGATGATTGTATATTTATTTTATTGTTAAAATTCTTTTTATTTATTATTTTACTTTAGCATTTTTATTTACAAAATATAACTACAAAATCGTAAATAATATATTAAAATTGATAAAACAGAGCCAAAATAACAATCTGTGACACAGAGATGATTTTATTTTTATTTAAAAATTTAATAAATGGTAAGAAAAAAAATTATACTTAGCTTTATTTTGGCGAGTTGTACAAATACAATTTAAAGTTAACGACACATTAAATTATGACTTTCGCTGAGCCACTGTCCAACTGCAGAAGAGGAAAAAACTTGGAATGTAGAATTAGCGATTTTAATGCGTTTCTGCAACTAGCTGTTGATCTTTAATTTTAATGAATGCTACGAATTCTTCCAAAACATTTCGACATTTTCTGTTTTTATCTTGAAATAAAGTTTAAGTATATTATTTTATATTATTACTAGCTGCCCGGCCCGGCTTCGCCCGGGTACTGTTTCGTTTTTTTTTTCAATCTTTCTGGACATTTTCTTAATATTTTTTTCCGTAAGAACCTTGTACAGAGTATTAGAAAACTACAAAAAAAATCAGCCAAATCGGTCAAGCCGTTTTCATGTTATGTCGTGACAACGGAAAACGGGTTTCATTTTTATATATATAGATGAGTAAAAATCATTTTTATTTTTTATAAATAAAACATGATAAAAGAATCAAAACAAGAACTCCTTGTTTTGTTTTAAAAATATATTCTCTAAATTACAATCCCCGCGTACATTGAAGCCACACCCTAGTTTTTTTATATTTTTTTACATCAATACCCATTTTCAGCGTACCTCAGGCGGCGGCTTAAGTTTTTCTTACCTACAATTTTCAGCTTGATACCCCCGACGTCAGCTTTCATAAAAAATGTATTCTGTTTACCCACAAAATTACCTTTGGCCTTTAAAGTCATCTCATTAATAAATGAGTTTGAGGCAGGCTTAAAATAAGGATCGACGTAAAGGCAAAGTTATCTCTGGCATCGATTTACAGGAGTCCATTGTGACTCGCTTATGAGATGCAAAGTGGACCTCGTTTTCATATTTTTTATACTTTTTAGGACTTACTCAGTCTATAGCCCGTTTTTAGGGTTCCGTAGTAAGTAAACTACAAGGAACCCTTATAGTTTCGCCATGTCCGTCTGTCTGTCTGTCTGTCTGTCCGTGGTCTAGAGACTAGACGCTTAATGCTAGAAAGCTGTAATTTGGTATGTATACACATATTAACAATGCCAACAAAATGCTGGTACAAAATTTTGAAAAATATTTTTTTTTGAGGTGCCTCCCCTACATTTAAAGTAGAAATGATATTTTTTTTCGCGCCCATCCCATGTTGTGGGGCTTCGTTAGATAGGTCTTTTCAAAACATTGAGGGTGTGGAAGAATCATTTTTCGATACAATGATTCGTTTCGGAATTATTTACATTTATCGTGTCAATTTTCGTTTTGCTCGGTGGTTCCCCCCCCCCCCTCTATCTCCGAAAGTGCTAAGAAATTTAAAAAAAAAATATGGTAGTATTCCATATGCTGAACCTTCAATGAAAACTATAACGGTTAAGTAGGCTTTACTAGTTACCGAGTAATAGCCGACGAACTGATAAAATAAAATTTCTTTGATGAAAACTTACAAATGTGATAGAATTTGATATTGGACTAAACGGAAAGCAAGCAAAGGACAGCAAATACGGAACCCTACATTGTGCGTGGCCCGACACGTACTTGCCCGGTTTTATTTTTAAACAAACGAGTACTATGTTCTCACTTTTCCGACATTGACATGGTGACGAGTTTTTTTTGGATTCTTCTTCTAAATGGTTGTTTTAAAATGACGTTTCTGCCCACAGAATGAAATATTTTTTACTTTGACCAATACGACCAACGCAAATAATAGCAATAATTACAATAATTTCGAGAGCCAATAGCAATGCAGCAAAATTTTTCTTTTTTTCGCGGCGTACGATCGGTCACTGTCAAATCAGTGTCAATCAAGATTTTTATAAAAGAGATTTAATGTGGAATTAAAAATATGTCTTCCATGCGTCATTCACAAAAAAAAGATAACTTCCCACACAGATCTCTGACTGTACGGGACCTTATAATTGATTGATAAATGATAGAGATTGATATAACAAATTTTTTACTGGGAACTTAGTTTAAACGATAGTAAATTATAATGATTTTGATAGACGGAAGTACGCGTCCGCCGTGATATATGTACAAAATGTATGTACTATTGTTATTGTATTGTGTATATAATATATGTACTAATTGATTGCTTAAAATTATAATAAAGTAAAAATATATTAAAATGCTAAATTGTCATTATACTTGCTGAGCTGTCAGAATGCACGGTTGGACCGTACACTGACCATCTTTAAACTGTACACAAACCACGAAACTACAGTAATCCTTTAAAACATTAACAACCCGTATAATATTTAATTAAATTTGATATTTAATAAATAGCATAAAGTAGTAAAGAGTCTTGAACCTCCGAAATTGTGCGGGGACAGTTAAATTCGGCAATTAGAGGCCGCTACGACCCCACTCGTAAATACTCAACGGGCTCAAATTAAAATAATAAATATGGAAGGGTCTTAACATAAGGCTCCTTAAGTATTGACGTCTGATTTAATTTCACTGGAGTTTCAGAAGCTTTATAAGGACAGTTTCAGCTAGTGCTGGTTAGATTTCTGCATAAAGAATAAAGAAATGAACTTGATAAAATCGTTGTAGTTGTCATGATTAGTGAGAAATTCTATTAAAGATACTTAATAAATAAAAATAAATAAAAAAAATGAACGAGAAAAAATAGAAAGATTTAGTGAAACGTGGAAGCGGTTAATCCGTTCCGTTCAGTTTTAAATAAAAATAAAATTTTGTGGCGGTTATCATTTTCTGAAATTAAACTTCTATAATACTGAATCTCTCATTCATTAAATAACGTCAACATAACGCAAATATACTAATAATTTAAATATTAATTTGTCCTATGTAGAAATCAAACCCGCACTTATAAAAGATCAATATTAACTATGCTACTCTATTTAACTTGATGATAAATTAAATTACCGTTGTTAACTTTAAATAGAACGTAACCGCACTCCACGTTTAATAAAATGTACGAAATAAAATCGCCAAACGAAATACGGGGACTTCAGTCGGCTAATCACTAAAGTTTGGACCGAAACCTGTTTCGGTACCATCCCTTTACATTTAATTTGTCACTTCCTAAGTCCCCCCGTACACGAGAGTTTGTGGACTTTGTGGTATATCTCTTGACAATTCCACGTTGCCAATTTACAAAGTAAAATCTAATTTTATATATAATATAGATAGATAAAGAATGCTTCATTTGCAATACACAAACATGTCTTACAGTAAAAGTTACAGATTATTTTAAATGCAACAAGGCGGCCTTATTGCTGAGAGCAATCTATTCAAGACAACCTTACGGTAACGTACTGCTGTATGGAATGAATATAGTATTAATATGAGGAGTTCGATGGCGTCGCTGCATGTCTGACTCTAAAAAAACACATAAGTTAAGCAACGTTGACCCTAGCCAGGACTTTGAAGACACATGAACGCCACCGAGTTGACTTTTTCTCGATTTACTCATTTTTCACATGTTTTTCGAAGTAGCTTTGAATTCACACTATCCCAACATATCCAAAAACGCAGAATTACATAAGGCTTTGCTAATTTAGCCTCTTTTTTATCTATTTCCAATCTATCTATTTTGTCATTAGACTTTTAAAGAATTTATTTAAATCGACGCATTTTTATATTTATTTTGAAAAAGTAATATTTTAAAAGAGAAAAGTCTGATATGATAATATTTATTTAGGGTGTCGGTCGGTTCAACATCGGCTTTTACGAATGGAGCTTAGAATCAAACATTTTTTTATTTTATTTTAAAGTTAGCAAAAAGAAAGTTAATACACATGGTGTTTTTTTTATACCACTAAAGTGGCAAACAACCATAAGTCTGTAGGTAAGCAGTCACCACATTCGTGAATATCTGCACTAACCAATGGTTGACTGGTAGGAGTCCGCCTTTTGTACCTAAATTTTGTGGTCAATAAAGTTTAATTAAAAAATAAAACAATACCATTTAGTCCTAAACTAAGCAAAGCTTGTACTATGGGTCTTGTATGGATCGCTGACATTCATTTATAATAATTATGTTTTTTAAATTAATATAGAAAACATCAGAAAAAGACAAACACACATGTTCATGCACTGCACACGTATTGTAGATGGGATGAATTTGTATGGAGTCTCATCTGAAAGCATAAATCCACCTTTTTAATGAGTTCGGGTAGTTTTTTAGAGTCGCTTCGCGTTACACTGGAAAAATTAATAAACGTTCACTCTATAAAATTCTGAAAATTATTAATTTTTTATTCAAACTCTTTCAATGAGTTTTGGAAAATTTATTGAAGTCGTTACTCAACTAAATGTAATATTTAACCTTCATGGCTTCATCGTTAACGGTTATGTTAAGGGTGCGTTTCGACTGATGCGGAGCTGGGCGGAGCGGATCATGAAATGACCAATCACAATGCCCGAAATTTACTCGGAGTGGAGATATAATCTATATATATAAAAATGAAACCCGTTTTCCGTTGTCACGACATAACATGAAAACGGCTTGACCGATTTGGCAGTTTTTTTTTTTTGTAGTTTTCTAATACTCTGTACAAGGTTCTTACGGAAAAAAATATTAAGAAAATCGCTCAGAAAGATTGAAAAAAAAAACGAAACAGTACCCGGGCGAAGCCGGGCCGGGCAGCTAGTACTTAATAAATCACACGGATTGAACTAGCCACTTAGTTAATTCGAGACTTGTGTTATGGGATACTAACTCAATGATACTATATTTTATAACAAATACAAGTATACCTACCTATGAATAAACATCCAATACCCAGGCCAATCAGAAAAAAATCGTTATTCATCATGACCTGACCGGGATTCGAAGCCGGGACCTCCTGGGTGGCGGTCCGGCATGGTAACCATTACGCCACGGAGGACCCCGGTTAAGGGGTTAAGGGTGATTACTAGGACTGGTTAATTCATGATCCGCTGCCCTCCACTCCGCATCTTAGGAAAGCGTTTTGACTAATGCGGAGCTGAGCGGTTTGGACTGTTTGTTGACTAATCAGGGCACAAGCAATCATTATGCTATTTTGTACAGATTTTTAGATATGAGCAAAACCTGAAAAAGTGACCTTCATCCCTTCCTCCAAAACTTTTAGTATATTTCAGAACAATTTTCCCTGATTGACTATATTCGGCTTAATTTGATGGCATTTTTCATAACAAATAATTATTCTATACCTTTTCGCTGATCGTCGGGTCGTTGAGACAGGTGCTTTACCTCTCCAAAGAAACCAATTTTGAGACGGTTAATATTTAACCGGGGGTTAAACTTGCCCTAAAGTTAGAGGCCCAATTACAAGGAATTACAGTTACTCTGTAATTGGAGGACAATCTGCCGACTTGTAATGGGGATTTTAAGTGTCCATATTTCGGATCTTTCACCTTTCATGATCGTAATAGTTGACGCTTTTGAACTGATTTCATAAAATAGTAGATTTTATGTTCTACTGTATGTTTTTAAGGTCGATTTGATAGGGTAGCTCAATGGCGTTGTCTGTCGCATTCTGAAATGAACACGCAAGTTAAGCAATGTCGACCCTAGCCAGTGTTTGGATGCGTTTCGTTATCGCGATCTCGCAGATATTTGCGATGCGATACGAATTCGCAGTTATATGTGGCCGCCCTTAGCCGTCGTTTCCGGTTGTTGCCGATGGATGACAGTCGTTAAGCCAAGTCGGTGGCCTTCAGTCGGCTTGAAAACACTGGCTTCTGTCAATCTTAATTCAATTCATAATTCATTTATTCGTTCATAAACATGGGTTAGTAACAATATTGATCTTAAAATTGACTGATTGATAAATGAATGATTGAATTTAATGTATAACGATGCTCCAACTTGTTGGCATACGAACTATTCAACTAGGCATACGAATCTTCCTTGGAATATGGTGACAGCGTATGCTCCAATCCTCCCTTCAATTAAAGGGACGCTCATATCGTCTCCCTGCAATGGGATGATTATGGGTTCGTATGATTATGATGACGCGAAAAGAAGTACCAAAACCTACTAAAACACACAATTATGTTCAAGTATTATAAATTTAAATATCACAGAGCGACCGGAAGATTAACTTTCGAATGGAAATGAAATTAATACGACCAACTAGTTTAAAAGTCGTTTGACAGCAATAAAAAAATCTCTCAAGTGTAATCTATTGAGGAAAGTTGGAAAAGAAAACTCCGTCCCTGGACTGACTGTGAAATGGCGGATTCAATCACAATTTTTAATTACAACCAGTTGTAATTTTAACGATCATAATCTGATTGGTATTCTAGATGTGTTTAATCGGTGATCGAGTCGATGTGATCACGTAATCTATGGTTCAATATACCTTAATTATTAAAGAAATTAAAGATTTTTTCATTAGATGATGCTAAATGACAAAAAAGGCCGTAACCGGGTTTCTTTCGCCATTTCTTTTACCGGTGGCCATTTTGCTTGTGTCCGATATGGTGGTAGTATATAACGTAGTTTATTTTCTTTATACATATATACAAATTGTAAATGACAAGAAAAAGTGCCTGTGAAGGTCTAATTTCTGAAATAAACGATTTCACGATTTCATTTCATTTCATTTCGATGGTATTACAAAACATGCAAAATTGCAAGCATGTGGCTCAAAAGTAGGTCGTAACGAAAAATCAACAAGAATAGAAAAATCAACGCACAGCATAAACCGCTGATCGGAGAGATCTAGGTACCATTTTTCTGTCAAATTAAAATCTACTCTCGAAATTATCACAGGGAACTGTTTGAACTAAAACTAGACACACTTGTACTTACGACACAGATATTTACGAGAAGGCGCCCTGAAACTTGACGGCCGTGTTCCTTGTATGAAAGGCATTCGATAAGAAAAGATTTTGTGAAATTCCTACAACGAAGCGGGATACGCAAATGAAGTTCTGCAGGTTTTGCTAGTTTTATATAAATTCTTAAATCAATATAAAAAACACAGGCATTCAATTGGAGTACCTTGCGGGATGGAAAACCCGTTGGCAACGAGGAAAAACAATAGGTTAGCCAAAGGAAGAATAAATAAGGGCGAGATTTATTTCGTGCAAGGAATAACGCCGAGCAGGCATCCACTCGCTGGAATATAAAACAGCGTGTGTTGTAACCGATTTGTCGATTTTTACCTAGATTAGTGAATAAAAGGATGTTTTTATACCACTAAGGGGGCAAACAAGCTTACGTGATGATGGTAGGCGGTCACCGTAGCCTATGGACGCTTGCATCACCGGGAATATCACTCGCGCGTTGCCAACCCTGTAAAAATCTTATAATGCCCCTTTTGAAGAACCCGAATGTGGATTTTGTTTTTAACTGCTTCGCTACATTGGCAAATATTCGTGTTAACTTGTGGCCGTGTAGATCGATGTAACGCGTAGTATTGCTTCCTCGGTCGATCTTTTGCAACATTTTAGGGTAAAGACAGGAACATTGCTTAGCACGTACACGATGTTTTTAACCTTGTCAACGAGACGATCCAAGGCGATCCAAATGCACGCGGCATCTATTACATATATATATATATTAGCATAATTTTTTTTTCTCTATCCCGGTCATCTCTTTCATTGGTTGACTGTACATTCCACAGATATCACAATACAAGAGATATGGTTTGTGGGCGGGGCACATGACGCCATTTTCTGCACAAATGTGCAGGAACTTGATTGTTCTAAGTCATTCACAAAACAACGCTTCCGCGAACACACGTCCGTGAATGTCAACAAAAATGCCGGCTTGTGCTTTAATTACGTGCAAAAATCGCAGTGATACGGTAAATTCAAGTAATAGTGGTGTTACTTATCATAGGTAAGTCATTTATTTAATATTTTTCTATATAAATGACAAATTAACGAAATATTTTTGAGGCATAGAAATCATTAAACAATATACGGCATAGTCGATACTTCCGTTAAAAATATTGTCCATTGCTTGTTTTGGATACGCGTTTTTCAATGTTTTGCGGTATGCACGTACAATGGAATGCAAACGTAACGATAATTACAATGTTGTGAAAATATCGTGGTACCGCCGCTTGTAGCTTCCGCGATCTGTCAAAGTGATAATGGCCGTCGCACAAGCCATGTAGTGCTGCCAAAAGTAGAATATTTTAGTATCGATAATTAAGTTAACATTTCAATAAAAAAAAAAAAGAGGGTAGCTGTGGAACAGTAAAGACGTTTTTATTACGCCTCTTACTAAAATATAAATTAAAAATAGTTTTATTTAATTTACACTTATTATTTTTATGTATTTCTTATGCTAAATAAGTGAAGTACCTGTTAGCAATATCCTTTCGGTCATCACTCATCACAACAATGGAGACAGCACAATTCCAACAAACACTGCAAGACACAATGGCACACTTCAACAATAAGATGGCCGACTTCCAAGCGCAGCTGCAGCGGGCAACTTCGACCACCCCAGCTGCTGCTCCAACTATCATAACTCTCTCTGCAAACTTCAATGCATTCCAATCCTTCATGGTGTCCATGATGACTAATATGCAGCGACAATTGGAATTACTTTCCCGCCAGCAGGATGACATGGAAATGCGCACCAGACGGAAGATTCTCCTCATGCACGGCGTTCCAGAGTTGAGCCAGGAAGATACATCTTGCGTTGTAGTCAACATGGTGAAGGAAAAGTTTAAACATCCAAATTTTTCATCAGCAGACATTAAGCGGTGTCATAGGATGGGCCGAGCCTCAGGCAATAAGCCACGACCCATTCTCGTGAAGTTCCAGGACACCACAGTGCGGGGGAAGATTTGGTTTGCTAAGACCACTTTGAAGGGCAGCGGAATCACCCTCTCTGAGTTCCTGACTAAGTCCCGCCACGATGCATTTCTGCTGGCCCGGCAACACTTTGGTGTATCTAAGTGCTGGACCGCTGATGGCTGCGTTATTGTGGTCGGGAATGATGGTGAGCGACACCGCGTTTTGTCAGTCGCTGATGTAAACCAGCTGTTGGAGGTCGCGCCCAGTGAAGTGGGTCCCTCCGAGTCCGCCTCCATGGCGGCGTCCTCGCCAAGCGGTGCGGCTGCTAAGAAGATCCCTGCGCCGCGTCCTAAACGCGTCATTAGGAAGTAGATTAGTTGGTGAGTGCATTGCAAATATTTATCCGACGGTAGTCACATTCCTTAATTTATAACTCCTTCGCTAATACTTTAAGATACCTCCCTCTTCCACGAATTTTATTTTTACATCTTACCTCGATGAGTTTAATAATTTTGCACATTTTACACCCTCTCAAAGTTTTATTTCCGATTTGATTTGAGATTTCTGACAAGTGACATAATAATCGACTGACAAATTTGACACTTTTTTTTTTTTTTTCTCTTTTCTCATACGTTGTCTTCCAATTTAGTTTTGGCAACCACCACTCATTTATATATTTTTTTTTTTTTTTTGGCAACAACTCATAATTTTGTAAGTAACTTTTTATTTATTAATTCTATTTGATTGTAATACTTGCAATGCACTTCACAACTATGCCTGTGTCATTTTCATTCTTTCATTGTCGTTACTGTGCTGTAACTTAATATTTCACGATAAACATTTTTGTTAGTGTTTATTAATCTGCTGGCAGGTATTTTGACATATTATATATACATATAATATATTTATTTACACACACATTTTTATACATTGAATAATACTTTGTTTTTCATATTTACATATAATATAATATATATTTTTTATTTTTATTTTTTTATATCTGTTCATGATCTCTGATCATTCTGATAATAGTGATTTTTGTTCTTTTTCTTCTTCCTCTTTAAGTAGTGACAGCTTCCACAGTCTAGATCTGCCATTAAATGAGAAACTTGAAACTATTTACGCTGATGTCTCCAAAAGCCTTAATGTAGTTCATATCAATGCCCAAAGCATTCCTGCTCACTTTCCTGACCTTCTTACCTCTTTTGACTCGAAACACATCGACGCCATTTTGGTTTCAGAATCTTGGTTGAAACCCTGTCTCTCTTCCACTTCGTATTCCTTGCCTGGCTTTCACCTTATCCGGAATGACCGCCTTGGTAAGGGTGGTGGAGGCGTTGCGATCTATCTCCGAGCGCATATTCCTTATAGAATCGTTTCCTTCTCCAATGTCCTGCACCCATCTAATGAAGCCGAGTACCTTTTTATTGAATTGTTGCTCTCTCACTCTAAAGTTCTTCTTGGAGTTTTCTATAATCCTTCTTCTACCATCAACTATTTCTCTACTTTGGAAAATCTCCTTGAATCTCATGTCCCTTCTTTCGATCAAACCATTATTATGGGTGACTTCAATACTTGCCTCTTAAAAAATGATCACCGTTCCAATTCCCTTCGTTCTGCGATTGAGTCCTGTAACCTTTCCTTCTTACCTCTCCAAGCCACGCATTACTTCCCTAACTGCACTCCTTCCCTTCTGGATCTAATTGCCGTCTCCTCTTTAGACCTGGTTGCTAAGCATGGACAACTCGCAGCCGATGCCTTTTCCTACCATGACCTCCTTTTTCTTTCTTTTAAAATTCGTCCTCCAAAACCCAAACCTAAGATCCTTCTGCGACGTAACTTTGCTGGCATTAATACCGACGAGCTGCGTGGGGATGCGGAGGGTTGTGACTGGGCAGCTATTATTGATTTACCCTCTGTAGACGAACAAGTTGCTGCCTTTAACTCTATACTCCTTCAACTTTTTGATCGACATGCGCCGGTTCGTCCAGTCCGGGTGAAACATCTTCCTGCACCGTGGCTCACTGAGGAGATCAAATCAGCCATTGCCAAAAAAAACCATCTCAAAGGGAAATTCAAACGCGATCCTGTCAAGTTTCGAGACCTGTACGTTCTTGCCCGCAACCGTTGTAATAGAATGTGTAGAGAGGCACAGCGTAGACATTTCCATTCTGCAGTTGAAAACGGTGACCCTGCCAAGGTCTGGCGGTTTCTTAAGTCTTTAGGAGTTGGGAAAAATCAGCATTCTAATCCTAATAACATTGACTTCGACTGTCTTAACAGGCATTTCTCCTCGTCCGCTGTTTTTGATAGCGAAACTAAATCTAAAACTTTAAACTCACTTTCTGCCTCTCCAACTCCTGACTTTCCTCCCTTTTCATTTAGTCAATTTACCGTTAGTGATGTTAAGAAGAACATATTGGCCATCTCCTCCAACGCGACAGGTGCTGATGACATCAGTCGTGCTATGATCTTGCCTCTCATAGATACTCTCCTTCCTGTAATCACAGCCATTTTTAACAACTCCATCTCGAACTCCGTCTTTCCTACTGTTTGGAAAGATGCTAACATAACTCCCTTGCCTAAAAAAAGTAATCCGTCTTCCTATTCCGAGTACCGTCCTATATCCATCCTTTCTTTCCTGTCCAAAGTTTTTGAGCGTCTTATCCTACACCAACTCAACAATTTCCTCTCTAATAATAACCTGTTGAATCCTTTCCAATCTGGCTTTAGGCAAGGTCATAGCACCACTACCGCTCTTGTCAAAATTACGGACGATATTCGTCTAGGGATGAACAACTCCCAAGTCACGGTTATGACACTTTTAGACTTTAGTAATGCCTTTAACACCGTCGACTTCGACGTACTCTTGGGCTTTCTACGTTCTCTTAACATATCTCCTGCGGTCATTGATTGGTTTCGTAGTTATCTTTGCGGACGCCGACAACGCATTAAGATCGATAACAGTGTCTTTTCTTCGTGGTGTACCTTATCAGCCGGCGTTCCGCAGGGTGGCGTATTATCTCCGTTACTTTTTTCTCTCTTCATTAATTCTATTACTTCTCGCCTTAGCTCCTCTTATCACCTTTATGCTGATGACCTACAGATCTATCAGCAGGGTCACATTAACGATCTACCTGCAGTTATTGGTGCGATAAATTATGATCTGCAAGCCATTTCCGATTGGAGTAAAGCCCACGGTTTGATAGTTAACCCCTCTAAATCTCAGGCGATCATTATTGGCAGTTCCCGTTTTATATCCAAAATTGACTGGTCTAACATCACACCAATCATTTTTGAAGGCGTGCATATCCCTTTTAGCGATAAGGTTAAAAATCTTGGCATCCTTTTTGATACGACCCTTTCTTGGTCTCACCAGATTAGTGAGGTTAGTAGAAAAATGTTCGCGATCACGAGCTCCCTACGTCGCTTTAAGTACTTTATGCCAATGGAGACTAAAATTTTGCTTGCGCAATCGCTACTCCTTCCGGTCCTTGATTATGCGGATTGCTGTTACATTGATCTCTCTGAAGCGCAGCTTAATAAACTAGAGCGTCTCCAAAATCTCGGCATTCGCTTCATTTTTGGCCTTCGGAAATATGACCACGTCTCCCAATACCGTTCTCAACTCAAGTGGCTCCCTGTCCGTTATCGCAGAAACCTACATATTCTTTCCCTACTTTATTCTATCCTCTTTAATCCTTCTACACCACCTTATTTAAAGGAATGCTTTGCTTATCACAGCAACACTAATGGTCCCACTCTTCGCAGCAAATTTAATCTTCGCCTTGTTACCCCTCCACACTCCACTAACTTTTTCACAAATTCCTTTTCTGTCCGAGCTGTCAGTCTTTGGAATTCCCTTCCTCTCAATGTTCGACAAGCTCAGTCGCTTCATTCTTTTAAAAATTTGATCAAGCGTCACTATTTGTCCACATAATTATAATGTTCATTTTATTTATCTTATATTTTATATGTAAGTATATTCGTCTATATTATTACCTTATTTTTGTTTTGTTTTTCCCTTTCTCTTGTTTATATGTAATTATTTTTCTTTTTAGTATTGTTTCGGTACTACTGCGCCACCTACCTATTTCTACCTCTTAATCCTTTCTCTCAGGTTGCCTGGAAGAAATTGCTATGCGATAAGGCCGCCTATTGTATATTTCACCCGATTTTTTTCTTTTGATTTTGTTATTTTTGATAATGTTTTGGTGCAATAAAGAGTATTATTATTATTATTATTATTATAATTTTGTATTTCTAATTTTTGAAAGTATACTAATTTGAAACTTTTACTACAGTGCATTCCTTGTACAGGGTGTCCTAGTCCCATAAGTATTGGATCAAACTCAAGGGGAAAGTAGCTCACCTAAAAACTCATTTGATTAGTTTAAAAAAAATCGTTTGTTATTATGTACTAATTTTTTTAAAGTTCTTTCTTTTAATTGGTTGTATAAAAATTACTATTTTCCAAAAATAAAATAAATAAAAACTAAAAACTTTGGTATTTTTTTTTCTTTTTTAATTATTTAAAATTAAATAGGTATTATAGTTCATAGTTGTATGTAGTCCGTAATAAATTGTTATTGTAAAATATCGAGAGGTAGTTATCGATAATGCTTGTCGCCCTTTTTCATTAGGTGCCCGTCACTATAATACACTTCTTACATCTGTGTTCGTAATCGAACTGCAAATCACGGGCTTACGATTTGTGTGAGTGTGACTGTCGGAGATTATTCTATGAATGTGTTAAAATGTAACTGTGTGTGTAAGTGGCGACATCGGTTCCGGTACAAAAAACTGTCTTATTACATTTCTCTTCTTTCTGTGTTCTGAGGTACATTCTCAGTCGAGCTAGCATATTTTATAGATAGTTTCACTGTACCTAAAATTATAATAATACAAAACCACACGAGACACGACACAATCACTACCTGCAGCCACATTAGTGTTAGACCCACGTTTAATTTACCAAACACAACGATTATCACATTTAAAATGTCATTTGGATTATTGAAATGTTAACTTATTAAAATTTAGTTGAAAGTGCATCGTTACAGAATAAACTAGTTTTTAGTAGATTTTAACCATTTAGAAAACAGATCAAAATTACCACCGATATGAAACGGTGAAAGTTATGGATCCGGTCTTTTTTATTTTGAGGTACATACAGCCTCCTTTCGTCTACGCTATCCTTCTCTATCCCGAGCTATCTCAATCCTTTTACTTTCAGCAATTCTCCTCAGATCTTCGACATATTTAGCTGCTAGACGTCTTATAGATAGATAGATCGAATAAACTTTATTTGCGAAACACACAGACAGACAAGTGTATATGCAACAAGGCGGCCTTATTGCTCAAAGAAATCTTTTCAAGGCTTATACTCCGTTTTCCATTCCTAGGGTACCACTCTGTGTCAACCTTTACACCTTCCATCGTTCTAGCCAGAATGATATTATAATACGTAAAAATAATTCTAAAAACTAAAACTATGATCCAAATTTTCACATTGTTAAAACAAATAAGACTAATACGATTATAAATTTTAAGCACATTTAAAATAATATTCATATTAAAGGTCATTGTTCGTCTAGACTCGAGACAGACAGAAAAAGTCGTTATGATAAAAATAAGTCTTTCTTGAGCTACGTCTCCGGTGTAACGAGAGACACTAATTGATAATTAGCAGTGAAGCCCATTGTAGTATGTTAAACGCTACCATTGTCTTTGGAGCAAAGTAATCTTAAAAAAGAAATC
The DNA here is from genome assembly GCA_905163395.2 of Endotricha flammealis. Taxonomy (NCBI): domain Eukaryota; kingdom Metazoa; phylum Arthropoda; class Insecta; order Lepidoptera; family Pyralidae; genus Endotricha; species Endotricha flammealis. The sequence goes on from LR990867.1 coordinate 559,740, forward strand.
TAATTGCAAAACGACAGGCTACATACCTTAGAGTATAGATAAGCAAGCTATAGAGCGCGCCATTGTGCAAAGTGTAAGCAGATGTTCTATAGTGCTAATTTTTAGTTTGCTTCCATTTCGTTTTTACAGCTCTGCACTGCACACACCATGATTCCTTAAAATCCGAATAAATAATATCGAGAGAAACAATCAGTCAGTGACTAATAGCTTCGTTCGTTGCAGGCTTCGTTGTTGCTGTTTTGAGTTCGTCTGTTTGTTCATACTCGTGCTTACCGTTCATACTTGCTCCATCGAGCTCTATAGCTTGCTTATCTATACTCGAAGCTACATACCCATTGAGCGGGCCACTGTAGAGCCAAACTCAATTGGATTCTAAAATAAAATATCGTTCTTCACAGACACTTCCCCCCATCAAAAGATTACGTTACAATAATATTTTTGGGTAAATTAATCTACTCTATAAACTACTACCATTTCAGAAAGAAAAACAAAATTATCACATTGGTAAAAGAAATGGCGAAAGAAAACCAGTTACGGTCTTTTTTGTCATAATACATTTCATATTTATAATTTATTAAATTGTCCATGGGTGTGGTCAGGATTTCAAACCGCCAAACCACGATCTTGCCGATACCAGCGACGGCATAGCATAGGGCGGGAAGTGTTTTATAATGTGATCGATGGGCGGCAAGCGGTAAGAGCAAATGTACTAAAATCTGAAATGACTCGGCGGCAACGTCACTCGTTTTTGTTGAGGCGCGCATCCCGGGGCGCGGCGAGTGAGAAAATGTACACGCGACGCAATAAAAATAATTTGTACACAATTCACACAACGTAAACCTTGTATTATTGATATCAGACAACGGATATAATTGTAAATATTATACTATAAGTACAACACTCATGTCCATTTTCTCCAACGCCTCCTAGCGTTAGAAATAACCTTAACAGGACTTGGTATGACATTTGATGACAAAAGGTTATTCGTACCCCTAGGAAACGGCGGCGGTGAAAAGGGGCATCAGACTCGATACAAACGGAATCTTTTGTACATTTCATAGTTCAGATGCTTTCGGTTTCAGCAATTCTATCAGCTTCTCTTATTACAAAGATATTGTAAAAACATGAAAAAAAATATGTCGTATGTTTATTCAGAGTAAACTGTAGAGCGGCATTGATCTGGTAAGACGACGTGGAAGCGGTTCTGCGGCGAAATCCGACGTGCTCCGGATTACCTTTAGTATTTTTCCAAGTGTTGCTAAAGCGTTTTGTTTTCTCTCGACGTTTAAACCATCTCAAAATATTATGTACTGTTATTTAATTTTGATTTTGTACCTACATTGTTCACAAGAGAATACGCCCAAAACACATGTCGAAAGCATCCCTGAGACATCCCTAAATTATCCCAAACACACACACCCACCGAAACCATTCTATACTTACACTATTTCGCCGATATTCTGTAAGAGAGTGGAACTTCGAGCCGAGCTAACCCATTTCATAAACGCTCACTCTAAATTATTATTCTATCGAAAACGTATTTTTCTGAATTTTATACAATGTGTGGTTTTGTACAATATTTTTGGAGGCGTATCTACTGCTGATATTGAACACGAAAATGTGAAAAAAACAATATATATAAAACTTACATTTAAATTGGAAGTTTTTGACAAAAAATCTAATCCGCCCGCATCGCACACCATACATTTTATGTTATGAAATCACTTCGTATGAGAGGGCGCCGACACCCACCTCTCATTATGCGGTGGTGACTGCCGCTTCAAAGAAACGCCTCAGAAAAATTTGGAAAATTCTTCGATCACTAGGTAAATTGTTATTTTCCATATAAACACAACATAGGTCCAGATTCCATTTATTAACTGACATCAGATTCGCGTCAAGCCGTCAAAAAGTTTCATAAAAGTGGCCAGCGTCTTATAACAAACTCTTTGCTCATAAATACACGAATATTGTCGAGAACCATTCTGCGCACTGATAAAGGGTTTTTCAAAACCACTCAAAGTAAAAAAAAATACAGGATTCGGTTTACGGCTTTTAATACCGACGAATTATTTACGCCTCATACGATTTTCTATTTAAATATTGCAACTGACTACAACACATTGTATTTATTTTTTAACTTTGATTGGTAAGTATTTTTCAATTAAAATGTTTTCGGCCATTTTCGGATTTTAGTCAGTAGTACCGAACCTCGCATTTATCACGAGGGGATTACGAAAATGTAAAAAAAGTATTGAAAATTCAAAACGGTCTCTATTTAGAATAGTTTTAAAACGTATTCTGTAAAAGTGAGTAAAAATTTGAAAAATTAATAAAAATGCTAACGCGCTAAAAATCTTTACGTTTTAAATAACTATATTGACTCGGCCATCACATGAAAACACAATATATCTCACAAATAATACATAAATAAATTAGATTGTTTAGCGCGATTGCCAAGTCAATATACTTATTTAAAACGTTAAAGATTTCTAATATTGATATGGTCATTATAAGATGTTGTTAGGTTAGATAATTACGTAACAACTTAAGACAGAAGCACATGAGTAAATAAACTTCACTCCATACAATAGCGCGCGCCGAGGACACGCACACAAGCATGTGTACGTGACGAGCGCTTTGAGGACACGCAATACACGCGCCTCATGCTTGTGTGCGTGTCCTCGGCGCGCGACGTTGTATGGAAGTGAAGCCTCTGTCCGTCAGTTTATTTACTCATGTGACAGAAGGTCCCTTATGTAGGGACTGAATAAATTAATAACCGACTTGGTATTACATGGATCTCACAACTTTTTACAGTAGAACGAGTTGTAAAAATGTTTTTTTTTTTGACAAGTATTGTTTTTTATGGGATCTCATTTCTTTTTGTAGATAGTTCTACTTTTTTATTTCCGGTACCTTCTACTTCTTGTATTTACCAACAACGAATTTTCTTTAAGCCGTCTCTGTGTCTTATAAGCTTTTATTTAATTAACTGCAAATGTAACTTTGTAATCCTATATATTTTTATGGGATTACAAAGTTATTTATGCAGTTAATGTATCTAGAAAACTAGACTGAAATTGAAAAATATTTTAGTTTTTCCATTAAACACTACTTATATTCTAAATTTGAAGCTTCTATGTCTGCTAGAAGTGTCTTTGAATTTTGATGATCGATCAGTCAGTGACAAAATTAAGGAACTTGAACTCGTTATAATTCTTAAACTACTGCTTTAAATTGAATGAAATTTTAAATATACCGTGTTTATACAATGCCTGCTTTGTAACTGATAATTCAGACTTCTAGTTTTATCCACAACGAAGTTATATGGGTTCGAAAATGGCCTGAATTGCTTCAAGAAAAGAATGGTACGGCCGTGCCGCTTTGTTGTTCGACTCAGATAATTCCGAAGCGGATCATTGTATCGAAAAATGATCTTCCCACTCTCAATATTTTGAAGAAACCTATAAAATTCATGTCCAATTTATATGTAGGAGAAACACTCCAAAACATTTTTTTTCCAAATTTTGTTCCAGCACTTGGTTAGCATTGTATGTGCATACATACAAAATTACAGCTTTCTAACATTAAGCGTCTAGGCGCTAGACCGCGGACGGAAAGACGAACATGGCGAAACTATAAGGGTTCCTTGTAGTACTACGGAATGCTAAAAACCGTCAACAACAGTAAGTATTTACACTGTAAGGAATCACCCTTTCGTAATAAATCCACGTTGTACTCCAAACAAGTGGTTTAATTACATACGCGCTTCTTAGCGATGTTTGTCTGGTTATCTGTCTCCACAGACAAATATTCCATTATGTCGTTATTATATTTAATTTTGGCTTTAAGCAACAAAATTATAATTAAATATGTTTTATATTATGTATTTACCAACTTCATCCTTAGACTTCAAATGGTATAAAACGATACAAAGTGAACCTCCACGTATACCATGGTTCATCGGCTGTAATCTTGGAAGACATAAGATTAAACTTATGCTGAGGGTTAGGTCCGGTCACATTCCATCGGGGAAGTTTGCGTATCTGATGAAAAAAATAACTTCACCTAATTGTGAAATATGTGGACAAATCGAGGACGTCTTTCATCTTCTAATGGAGTGTGAGCGGAACCAAACTAAGAGACAAGTAATTTTCCAAGATTATAAGATTAATAGGCTGGATGTGGGGATTGTTCAGAGCATTCTGACCAACCCCCTCTCTGATGCTGCCTTGAGCTTGTGCAGTTTAGTGGAGCTTTGACTGTATATTTATCGTTATATGTTGTGTTAGATATAGATGTTTTTTGTGATGATGGAGCTGCCATGTCTAAAAAGACAAAAGCTCCTAAAAAAAATAAAGATAATAAAAAAATAAAAATAATCCTTAGACTTTCTGTAAGGGCAAACAACCAAACTGTCCCCCTTTCCTCTCCTCACCCGTCTCTTTACTCACATGACACGTGTTTATCATTGTTAATTTTTCACGGAAAAACTGATTTAATTGAATGCCCTAGTTCGTTACAGCCTGGATTTAACACATAGTTTTGTACCGATTATCATTCCTGAAAAGGAAAAACAGATTATTTAGCGTAAAACGTAGACATCTGGCTCAATATCATTATCGCCATAAAAAGTCCACTGCTGGACATAAACCGCCAAACATTTCTAGTTCAATATAATTCAAACAAAATAGTAAAAAAGTTGTTATAATCACATGCAAATCCAACAAAACCCTTTAAAATAGAATTAAATAAACCCCTTTAAAAGCTGATTAAAATCAATAAACAATACACAATTAAAACGTAAAGGCGTTACCAGTCCCAGATATCCGAGGGTCGCTATAACTCAATAATAGTACCAATTGGTTCCCAATTTCACTCCAATTTGCCTCAGTCAATCAACAAATTGATATTTAATCATTACAGCTGGCAACAGGACATTGTTACTGAAATGTAATTTACCAAATTCAAGCTTTGTTACAAATAAGTAATCTTTGTACGGTCAGCAAAGTAGAATGTACAATTTTCTTGGAGTGACGGGACTTCTCACAGAATATATGGGTAAAGTAATGTGAAGCCAGACCGCGGACAGATATAGCAAAACTAAAGAAATGTTTGGAAAAGATTTGTAGATGGCGTTGTTTCAATTCGATTTGCACTTGTCGCGAGAGTGGTCTCTTTTTCTATATGCCATATTTTGGTCTAATGCATCAACATAAAAGTATAGACAAGCTGTCCGGTACTGAGATTATGCGGCATTCCGATGGTGCACATGCACACCACCACCAATCAGTCAGTTGCGAGCGAGCGACAGAAGCAGTGGTGTCCAATTGACAAAAAAAGGATTTGTAAAATAAAAATTGTCAAAATAAAAAATTGGACTCCGGTTACGTCGTTCGAGGACTCGCTAAGGGTTCGTTTTTTTTACTACAGAACACTAAGAAATAGACAACTTAAATATTTTTTTTTTAGATTTATTTGTTTAGATTTAAAAAATCTCTTTAGAAACCTATTTGTTGGAAGCCAAACATAAAACTCAGGTTATTCTAAGTGACCTATTACTCGTATTAATTACGCGAGTTAATTAGATGCCCGAACAAAGGGCTTCGGACGGAGACATAAACTCGGCCTTTGGGGAGAGCTTTTAATTTCAGTCGTTATAAAGTTTAACTCGGCTGAATAAAAATGTTCGAAGCTCCACGCTCCCTAGGTAGGATCTGGCTCTGAGCATTTTTTTTTTATATTCAAGTAATAATTAAACCATGTATAGAAAAGTTAATTCACGTGGACATGGTAAAAAAAAATTGAAAATATTCTTAATACTCAATTATTTTTTGTTAATTTAGTTTTATTTGCAATTCCTAGTTAGCGCAACCCACGCAACTTCTTTTGCGTGCATCCCGCTTTCACGTGGGGATTTCGGAATATATTATGGATCTAGACTTTCCTCTTGAACGACAATATTCACCTTCGACTCTCTAGACAATTGACGACCTCCGTGGCGTAATGGTTACCACGCCAGACCGCCACCCAGGAGGTCCCAGTTTCGATTCCCGGTCGGGTCATGATGAAAAACGAACTTTTTCTGATTGACCTCGGGTGTTGGATGTTTATCCATATATGTATTTGTTATAAAATATAATATCGTTGAGATAGTATCCCATAACACAAGTTTCGAACTTACTTTGGGGCTAGCTCAATCTGTATGAATTGTCCCTAAAAAATTTATAAATATATATTTATAAAAATCGTATCAAAATCAATTGCGTAGTTTTAAAGATCTAAGCGTACTTATGGACAGACAGACGGCGAAAGCGACTTCATTTTATATTATGTAAAGATATAATAAAATTACAATAATTAATTAAAACAGGAAAAATAGTCTACAAGAGTTTAACATTAAAAATAAAATAAAAAATTATATAAAAAATCATAAAAGTTGGCTTTGAGGCAAAAATGAATGGCAATAAAAATACATTGAGCTAAGTAACTTCTAGCCTCGCTAAGTAACTTCTAAGTCGCCCGTGGCATTGAGACCCCACTCCCTATTTAGTTTTAGTTATGGTTTATAAACAATCGTTGTATATTATTTTCTATTTTTATAAATAATAATACAATTCAAACTTATAGGTATTCGCACCCTAAAACTCTTTTAACTATGTCAGAATTTTGTATGTATTTTTTCGATCAATTGTCGGGTCTCTCCACGCAAGGCCGAATCTAACTATCGCTCACAATAAAATCCCAAAAAAGGCAAAAAGCCTTTGTGCTACATGCTCGTTTGTTCAATTTAAGTTTTAACAACCATTTTTTTCGAAATTCCACAATATTTTTTATTGGACAACTTTGTTTTAATGTCGCATACATTCTATTTGGGGCAAATAATTGAGTCAAACGTGATCATATATTTTTTTTTTAAATAATGATTTTGAATTTTCATTTAGATAAATAGATCTTATAAACATTTTCTTTTGTCAAAGAGTACATAAATGATTTCTCCTCTATAAACTACTACCATGAAGGAAACAAAAGCAAAATGACCTCTAGTAAAAGAACCACCCACCAACGGACTGTAAAATAATTATGATCAATCATGATATTTCAAAATATGTAGGTAGGTATAATAAAATACTAGTTATTATTTTTAACATTATTTGAGCTAAAAATAAAAGAAAGCTTTTATTTGTGAATTAATATTCAAAATGGTGTTTTGTGTGTGAAATGCTCGAAGCCCTCGTTGTCGTACCTTCAATTTGACACTAATTACGGGAACACAAAATTTAGATTCATTCATCCGTCTTCACCAACAATTTCAAAATTTTCAAATTCTCCTCACCTCTTTCTCCATATCCAAATCCTAGTTTTTATATGACCATGTAAAATTGTCGATTTTAAAAACCGTATTTGTAATAAAATTAAGCACAAGAGACTTTTAAATTTTAGGAACTGTTGATGAAAACTGGCATCAGTCATTTAAATACAATCTCAGTATATTGACATTTATAACATTAGTTTTACTCTATTGTTATTTATACATCTGATATGTATACTGTAGTTATATTTCACCATATACTGGCGTTTATTTAAGCGACAGAGCCCGCATCAATCTTTATCGGCCGCTCGACTGACAGCCACCCAGAATGAATACAAATGAACCACCCTTTAGAGGCCTTGCGCATACAACGAAATCGAAAATAATATTATTATAAAACAGTATTAGTTTACTACTTTTACAATATTTACCTACAATTGTTTTGAATTCCGTTTTGCTGAAGTCCAGCATTATGATTTTGCTGAGAGAGAGAGACTGTTTTTATAGAATATCGCCTTTCGTGTGTGAAAGGGAGGTGAAATCTTACTTTCAAAAACCTACCTACCTATAATCTATATCAACCAGGTCCAAATGCTAGACTAAACAAGTTAGAATAAAAAAAAGTTATGATAAAAGTGGCGTGTCAGCTCGGGCACATAGTATATTTGTGAAAGGGAAGAAAAAAAAAACAATATACGAACAACACTTATACTGGGTTACTTTTGGATCCCCCGCCAATTTTTTTTAGGTGATTCCATAGCAGCAGTACAATGAATTTATGAAATAAAAATAGATTATTTTTTTGACATATTTTTTTTCAAAATTTTACAAACACAAATTAAAATTATGGTAACACGCGCGTGCGGCCGTCTCGCAGCATAGCACGTGATAGCACTACGCGCATGCGTAGCTGAAATTTTCCTTTCAACCAATGACAATGCGCCGTCGTTGACTGGCGCGAGGGTGATCGACCGTTCCTAGAAAATTAAGATTTAAAAAAGTGACTGTAAAAGTGGAGTTCAAAACTTTTTTTTTTTTTTTCCACCAAATATTTTTTTATTACTTTCCTTAAATCATATCTATTTTTGGCGGGGGGTCCAAAAGTAACCCTGTATATACGTATATTGGTAACAAGGCGAAGGCCGCCTTGTTGCCAATATACTAACTATAAACATATCTACTAACTGTAACATTTTTTCTTCTTCTTTCTCCACGAAATTTATAGAATCCCTCCAAACTAAATTTAGAACAGTGAGCAAGAGTTTTTATACTTAGTGTTAATACTCTATAAAGCAAATAACCTTGGTTTTATTGAGGCTAGTAGAAGCTAAGGTCACGGTCAGCGGTTACGAGCAAAGAGATTCAGACTTATAAATATTAAGGTTTTTCGATTTTCAACGCTTGTAAAAAAAAATACATTTGTTACTAAACTAATGACAAGAACTAGTTTTAATAATTTTAAAAACAGCACGCGTCATCCTTCTTTCTTTCTTAGTGTGCTTGCCGCAATTAGTGTCATTTGAGGGTGTAGTTTTGCACGGCCCGTGAAATTCTAATTTTCTTTAGTTTTTTAACAAATTGCAACTCAACCTTTCATTGCACCTTCACAATCATCTTAAATTATAAATAGTAGCGCTTCTCTTTGTATTTCTGACAAATGCATGTTTTCTCCTTTAAACTTGTATGTATTAATGTAATTTAATAATAATTTGCTAATTATTGTTTCAGTGTTTCCACAATTGAGCTCATTGACGGTTTCTTTATTTTGTATTTAAGAATATAATATAATTAAGGAAATTCTTTACATAAGTAGAAAAGTTAATAAAAATTACCTCGTTAAAATCGATTCTTTAAAACAATATTAACCTTAATTAGCGAACGGCATTGTCCGTTATAATAATAATTGTTTCACAAGTATTTCGCTTTATCACGAAAAATAATAGACAAGAAAATTTTAAGATTCCGAATGGATCTGATCGTCTACAAAGTTTGAAGGGATAATTTGAAGTTTGGAAATTCTTAAATTAGTTTCGCTGTTTATACCGTCATCAATCAAAGTCCACTTATAAATAAATAATTATATATTCTTAGTGTGCATTTAATAATTTTCGTGTGGATGTGTTTTAAGAGCCACCGCCCACTTGTGATTTTTAATCGGCCGATAGTTTAGTCGCAGTCATTTTTTATAGAACGGCCGATTTTTTATCTTCAAATGGGCGAACTGCTATATAGCTCCATACTGAATTCCAGAACGATCAAACCATCGGCCGATTAAAAATCACAAGTGGTGGCTAAGTAAATGGATTGTTAGATGGAGCTACGACCTTAGAACACCATGCAGGCGGCAATGGACGCGATACTGAGCCTTTTTGTATGGGAAGCGGTCTGTGAACCAATAGCGATGGGATACCTTCAATGTACTCTCATGTGGGGGTGCATAAAATCTGCTCTGGCTGTTCCGAGACAAATGGTCGTCAAAGCTACGATTTTTTCTCAGTGAGAGCATTAATAGCAATTTGAAATATATTTTTTATTCTAAAGCATAACGCATTGATAGCGTCTCTGATATTACTCATATTACTGATGGTTACAAACATCGGTTACCATTTTCCTGACGGTGGCCAGCTGGCTCATTTGCCTGCTTTACAACATAAAAAAGACAGGGGAAACTACATGAAATGTCTAGTTTCATAATAATATGCCATTATGTTTGTGGTGAATGTTCATATTTTCATGGCACAGCATAATATATATTCCACAAAACAAACGATTCTTCACAACTAATACACCATTATTTACGGACCTAGGAACGAAATAAATTCGTGCTGTTGGTGTATAAATAGAAGTGCTCTGAACTAGTGAAATGTAGTATACATGAAGTAAATTAGAAGGCCTTTTTTATTCAGATGAAGACAAACAAACTAGACAACTTCTAATTAGATTCCTCTACGAAATTGTAATTGAAAAATTCACTAATAATATTGTTAAAAAAAAAATACGAATTTCTATCAGTCATTGTAAATAATACGGCTTCTACTTATAGCAAAACCTACACAACTTTGTCAGAAATTTCAAATTTCCGAAAATATTTTCTTATCGGATGCCTACGTCATAAGAAAACATACTCTAAATTTCAGGTCTTTACGATCTGCGGTATAAATAATAATCATATTCCTTTATTTCATACAAACACAGTGTTTAAATAGATATTAAAGATAAACAAAGGACCAGCGATGTAACTATACTAAACTAATACTAAAATTCATATAAATAAAAATAAACTAATGGATATTAAATTAAAACTGTTGATCCGTCTGTCATTCAGGAGAAAGCATTTTATAATAATTGTATAGATGTAAATAATAATATTTATATAAATTTCTTTTTATCTCATAACAAGTCTAAAAAGAGACAGACGTTTTCGAGATGCAGCTTGAAAACTCGACTCGACAGATATAAATAAAGCACTCAGGCTAACTTACCTTCAGGTGAAGAAACTACGTGTCGGCCGGATTGTGCGACAATGTATAAATTCTGTGTGGTGTCGGTGTGAGCGGTTTTATGAGCGGAGCGTGCGGCGGTTTGAATTTCGTAACAGCATGTACCGGGCCGCTTCTCTTCAAGGAGCACATAGAATTTGTGCGTTGACCTGTGGTTACCTGACTCTGTTATCTACTCTGTAACTACATTCTGTCATTGTGTTGTGGTGTCTGTAATTACATTTTTTATGAACTCAATGTTTAAGTCAAAACATCCAAACTTTGTAGGCTAAGTTACATTCAGCAATCGATTATCCATAGTACAGTAGTTGTTTAGTTAGAGACCAGATGGCGTTGTGTAGTTCGTTCAAGTACATTGCTAAAGCAGACTGTTAGGGTACATTAAATGATTTGAATACTATCTTTCATGTTCGATAAATACATTTTATTTTGTTAATACATTCAAAAATACTTTATTCTGTGGGCTCTCGCGGGCACTTAGACACATCGTTTACAATGAGTGCGTATGTTACATAATAAAATAATTATTCTTTATATAAGCTACTCTATAAACTACCACCATTTCGGAAACAAAGCAAAATGACCACCGGTAAAAGAAACGGCGAAAGAAAACCGGTTACGGCCTTTTTTTTTCTTCTCAATTTTTACAAATAAAAAATTATACAATGTATGAAAAAAAAAACCTCGGAGTGTCGAATCAATAATAGTGATGCGTTACACTTAAATAAAAGAAATAAAAATAAAATCAATCAATCAGTACCGATAAATATGAGCAGACCAGTCCCCCCAGGCAGCACCCGTCCACGAGTTGACGCGAGAGCCAGCCATCGCTGTGCTCAACCATATTAGAGGGAACTCAGCGACCCGACTCCCGACACACCACCAGTTTGGACATACTCAATTCCATCGGATTTTGTCATATAAGAAAAAATAAGCTAATTTTAAAGCTACTATATAAAACACAATAACATTATCTCCATGAAATAAATCCACAATAAAAAGAAAACATTAAACAATCGAACGGCTCTTTTTTTCTGCAGCACAAAAATCGATTCAATATCAGCCGCTTTACCCCCCAAGAATATACCGTATGACATTAAACTGTGGAAATAGCTAAAGTAAACTAGAATTACGGGGCTGAAGCCTGGGCTGAAGCGATTTCATTAAAAAAAATATCGCCGGCACTTAAGCCGCACCCCACCCGCGACACAGGATTACTACGCGACAAGCCCGACTCTAGCAGACAAAATGCTCATTGAATTTCATAAGGAGGATTGCGACGGCTTGTCCCAACTCGGAAGGGAGCATCACGTAGTTTACACTTCTTTGCGACTTATAGTTTTTGACTTTTTAAACTGTATTCAAATTAGTTTTGCGAAGATTATGTTGCCTTTACAAAATATGCACGCTTCTTAGGAGCTCGATGGCGTCGCTGTGAGTCGAAAATGTAATGAAAATAAGATGAAAATTTTGGAAATCTGGCATTCACAGGCACTTTACACTTGGTCCCTAGCCAGTACTGCCAGGATGGGTTTCGTAGTATCAAGCTTCTTCTCAGCACGGAGAAGCTGAGATAAAGAAACCCGTCCAAACACTGGCTATGGTCGACGGTGCTTAACTTGCATGTTCGTTTTAGAGTGCAAAGAGCGACTCCATGGAGCTCATCTCCGATTAATCAAAACATGATCCAATTAGGTGAAGGATTTATGAAGTCCCATTAGACTGGTTGTTAATATACTTAACATTGAAAATAGAGTAGCTTCTGTAATCCAGATGGATAAGCCCAAACCCAAAAAGAAGTCTTAAGACTTACTTACGTTTCTAAGAAAAGAACTACTTTACGTTAATTGTTTTTTTCATCATACGTAAAGAAATCCCAATAATATTTAAAAGGTGAAGGTCTATGAGTATGCTTGTTACTTCTTCACGCTACATAGGGTACTTTTTATACCGAAAAGTGCGCAATGCCCGAATGATTTGGTCAAAAGTCTGATAGTCAATGGCGCTTGAGTAGATGACGCTGCTGTGGATAAGTACACGAAACGTTGCGCGGGTTTCGCTAGTTTCAAATAATAATATAAATCCACCATAGTTACAATATTAATCACCTCAGATATGGAGATAATAATATGATTACATACGTTTGCTGTTACCGTTCGTCTTTCCCGTGAATCTCGCTTTCACGTATAATAAAATTTTGGAAAATCTTTTCTTATCAGCCTACGTCATACAAAGAATACACCTTCCAAGTTTTGGGTCTCTACGATGAGCCGTTTCGGCTGTGTGTCGGTCAGTCGGTCATTCAAGACAAAGTTTATTTGATGTATTATGGACGTGGTTATACCATTATGAGTAACACTCTGTAAATAATTTATTATTGTTGAAACATTAATAATTTGACATCACTTTAACGTAACATGCATTATGTTAAATAATGCTTTTATAATAACATATTTTTAGACATGCGAATAGAATAGATGATTAATTGCTACCATTGTTACGATGAAATAAGTCGATTGTCCATAGCAGTCGTTAAGCCAAGTCAGTCAGAGTAAGGTAGCCTGAAACACCAGCTAACTAAAATTGACATACGAAAAAATAAAAATACAGCTAAAATATTTAACAGTTTAAAAAAAAAAATTAAAAATTAAACTAAAGCAAAAATAAAACTTATAGTAAATATTAAAAAGACACTCATAGCAGCGTATCCAAAACGCTTGCAAAATCCTCGTTAAATGACAAATTAATCATTTTGTGATAATGTCGTCGAATAGCATCATTTTAATTATCAAAATCTATGGATTTTTAATCATATTTGGTACTAGTGCTTCATTGATATATTACAGTGAAAATACTGAAGAGCTAGATGCAGGTGATTGCATCAAAAAACTAATAAATGTAGTCAAAGGTGAGAGCAGAAAAGTACAAGTAGCATGTGTGAATTGTAGCAGTGTTTTGCATAAATCGCTCAATAACGCCGGGCATATAAAAATAGTCTCAAGATTATTCTCTTGGAATCATAGTGTACATAATAAACTTTATACAATACAAACTAAAAATGTCAAAGAACTTGAGGATGGGTTTAGATTAATAAGCAAGGATGAATTTTGGAATCCAAAGATTGCTTTTATTGTGCATATCAGAAATATAGACAATGAATCCGATTACCTATCAAGTCTATTGAGATTTCACAATATATTTAACGTATCTATAGTCACTAAAAATAATAATAATGAATACGATATATATGGATATGAAAGAGAAATAGATTCGTGTCACAGACCCAAAGAAAACCTAAATCTTTTATGTAAATGTTCTCATATTAATAACACTAATGTATTTCAATACAGACTTCCATCTACAATGCAAAATTGTGAAGTTTCAGTATTGTCTCGGGATTATTGGCCATTTACTTGTTTTCCTACAACTCCAAACTGTACAGGAATAGATCAGTATGTACTGCAATTATGGAAAAAAAGTAAAAATGTAACAATTAATACAATAAACCTTGGTAAAGATATACTGATTAGGACAATGCTTCAGAGATATACACACGATTTCGGAAACGCTACAATTGAGTACGAAGGTGTTATCGGTGGGATAACACTTAATTATAATACGGCAAGGAATCTAGACCCCACGTATCCATTTTTGGTGGACGATCATAGGATTGTAGTCGCACGCGCCGCTTTCTTGGGCAAATGGCAAGTTGTTATTAACCAATTCACCTTTCAAGTTTTCATTCTAATTTGTTTCTTTTTCATAATTTTCTGCTGTTCTGTTACCTACTTAACAGTATTCAAATCTAAGCAAATTGATGTTATTAGAAATATTTTTATTGTCTACGGTTATTATTTGGGTAATGTCAACATAAAAAGATTGAATTCACGCGTTGCAGCCAGAATTATATTACTGAGCTTATTGATATTCGTGTTCATGTTGTTGAATGTTGTCCAAGCATTCTTGCTCAGTGCAAGCACAAACCCTGCCAGAGGATATCAAATTAAAAGTGTAGATGAAGTTGTAAACAAATTAACTCCAGTAATATATCCACCATGGCTTGATGTGTTCAACTATACAGATATGAAAAGCTGTAAAACTATAATGGATTGTGTTTCTGATGTAATCAATGACAAACATGGATCAAAATTTACAACAATGGCTGACAGTGTTTTCAATTTGATCGTATGGTCTTTTATTGATGAACATGGATTGATAAATGTATACAAAATCCCTGTAGCAGTGTTAAGGATGTACCGAGTGACGTTTTTCCATCGAGGTTCAACTTTAATTGATCCCCTTAACGAACACTATATGAGAATAATGTCTGGTGGACTTTTAAGAAGGCATATAAACTCATTGGAATACAGTGCGCGGTTAAAGTCACTTGTAAAAGAAAGCTCTGCATATTCACCCAACACACTCGAAGATGTGAGAGTGCCTTATATAATTCTTTTCACTGGATATTTAGTGTCTGCTACAGTATTTGTTTTTGAATGCTTTTGGTATAAATGTAAGCGTTGAACACTTATTTTGACAGTAAATAAAATAAATTCGTTTACTTCTTTTTTTAAATATAACCTTTATTTTGCTCAAGGTTGTTATGATGTTAGTCTTCCTATTATTCCTAAAATGTGTATTCTATTCTTTCTTCCCCTTTCCTTCCTTTCCAGAAATGATACCTAGTTTCTAGACAAACAAATAAAGATACAGAAAACCAATATGTGCATTAACCTTGTTTTAGGTTGATTGTGTAAAGTCAGAAAGATGTAACCTACAATATTTTTTATGAATGCTCATCTGCTTTAAAATTTTTTGCTTTTTCACTAGGTTGTTACACACAACACAGAAATATCATTGCATCTATCTTGTTAACCCTTGCCCATTACTCAAACGTCAAGCGGTCTTAACATTTAACTCTCAAAATGTATCTAAATTATTATTCCAGTCATATGCACCTCAAAGCCACGTATGCCTGTCACCGCATATTCAATTATCAATGTAAATTCAATTTGTATACAATAAAAAATATTTTTCAAGTTAAATTGAAAGGTTGGAGACAGCAATAAGACATTTAATAATCTTATATTCATAGTAATAAACACATATATTCATAGTCATAAAGGCAGAATAATACAGTAAATACGTGGTATGTTGTATCGTGACAGATAAATATCGATTTCATGTAACAAAAATAAAATTACATATCATACCTTAACTCTAGCATTATGCTTGTGATCAAAGTGCCTAAATATTTCAAGAAGATCATGGATATAAGTGTCCAGTGACCGGGAACTCGCAGACAAAACTATAGGAATTAGTGATGGGGGGCAACTCCTCTCCTATATTATGTTGTACAATCAACCCCTCAACTGCCCTTCCTAACAGTATGAATGTTGTTCACTACATTTATTTATTTATATTATTTTATATCCTTGACAGCATTACAGTTTCAAAACCAATTCGCTCGTCAGGGACCATTTACAACATTATATATTATTATTTAACAATTTATATTATGTAATTATTTATCTATTATTACAACTAGATTCTAAGTAAACTACAGCCACTCTGTGAAACTCTGCAGGCGAACAAGAGAATAGATCTAATGAGCTGTACCTAGACAATAAATCATTGAGCAGGCGAAGCGCTCGAGGCACTGGGGCGTAGAATCCTATCTGTGTCCTGCAATAAGGTATGGCAAAAAGGCAGTGTGACCTAGACCTAAGGTAGTTGTCTAGAACATTAAACGCAATGAGCTCCAAAACTTCAGCATTATTTCTCACACCTCTCAGCAAGCCGAACACAACTTCAAGAAGCTGCACGTTACATACATACGTTACATACCCCCCCCCCATCCCTCTATCAAATTTTGGCTTGGGTCCCATTGACTAAATCCATGCTACGCCCATACATTATGCTAGTTTATAAAGATGAAACAATTATAAATCCTCTTTGAAGTTGAAACAGTCTATTCTATATGAACTAATTGTTAAGTTGTTACGTAGTTGTTTGTTAGTAATGTTGCGTGCTCCACACCTCAGCGATTACGCTTCAACATAATTGGTCACAAGTGAGTGCTAATTGTAATTGTTAAAGCGGGTATGTAATTACATAGTGGAATTCATTTAATATTATATTTATTGTAAATATTTTAACACTTGTGAATAAATTAAATAAACAAAAATTTAAACGAATGATAAATATCAATTTACAGCACTAGTGCGGAAATATTTTTTAGATGATAATATTTTTTGTATTTCAAATGAGAACGTTTATACGAATTAGATTAGGCATTATTTATATTTGTTAAGTGTTTTGTAAATGTTATGTGTATAATGTCACATTTAAGTTATATTTCTGTTCATAAATATAATTATTCTATAATTTTAGACGAATTAATTTGAGCTGTAAATAATTCACGTTTAGTACCTACCACTGTGAATTATTTACAGCTACAAATTAATTCGGTTGTACATTAAACTAGACTAAACTAATTTTGACAGGACCAAAGGTGTTGTTGTCCTTCCTTGGTTTACAATTAGTGACAAGAATAGCAATACTCTAATCCTGTCAAAATTAGTTTAGTCTAGTTAAATGTACAACAGAATTAGCACCATTGGTCCTAAAGTAGGCTAGGCGTAACTATGCTTGCGGTATGTACTAGATCATAGAAAAAACTATAAATATACAAGTTAAAACAACATCTAGTCTTAAAACATATTTTATCTATATCTATATAAACTTCTATATCTATACTATAATATTATAAAGAAGTAAAGTTTGTATATTTGTTAAATTGTAAGGGGTAATCTCGGGATCTACTGAACCGATTTTAAAAATTCTTTCACCAATAGAAAGCCACATTATTGCTGAGTGTCATAGGTATCATAGGTCACCGAAAAATAAAAAGGCTTTTATGTGGTAGTCGGTTTTGCAAAGTGAATCTGAGAAAAAACAGTCGAATGAAAGCGTTTCTTACGAACGCCTGTACTAAAAAAGGATTATTAACATTATGCCCAACGAAGTGGGCACGGGTTAGCTAGTATTATAATATACTTTCTCATGAATGACTGACAGCTTAGACCGCTCATCGTTGAGACCTAAACTTGGAGAGTTTTCTTAATTTATATGACGTAAGCATCCGCTAAGAAAGGATTCTTTGGAATTCCCACGGAAAAGCCGGATACGCGCAAACGAAGATTCGTGAGTTACACTAGTTACTAATAATGATCCGTGACGACCTCCATGGCGTGGTTACCACGCCAGACCGCCGCCGCCACCCAGGAGGTGCCGTGCTCGAATCCCGGTCGGGACATGATGAATAACAAACTTTTTCTGTTCGGCCTCGGGTCTTGGAATGTTTATTTATATAAGTATTTGTTATAAAATATAGTATCGTTGAGTTAGTATCCCATAACACAACACTTTGGGGCTAGCCTCAATCTGTGTGATTTGTCCCTATATAATTTTCGTTCCAAAAATTTCGGATTTTTTTGCCATAAAATTTCGAAAAAGTTACGTCACGGTAACCGTATATGTAACATAATAGCATTATAAATATAACACCAGTGAACTCATTACATACACCTGCTCGCTTGCTATGTTACATTTTATATGTACCGAGTATCTCACTTCCATATAAAGTATACGTTTTAAGATTATTATTTCTGTACTGTGAAAATTTAACAAAGCAATTTGTTTTGGCTGCACTACAATGTAGGGTAAATTCCCCGTCGTGGGACATTTCAGACTTTTGAACATGTTAATGCTAGAAATACTGTG
This sequence comes from Endotricha flammealis, assembly GCA_905163395.2. NCBI lineage: Eukaryota > Metazoa > Arthropoda > Insecta > Lepidoptera > Pyralidae > Endotricha > Endotricha flammealis. Next base: position 578,340 of record LR990867.1, read on the forward strand.
AATATACTTAAAGATAGCTTAAGAGTGGATCTATTGTTAATTCAGCACTTAATTGGGCAAAAAAAAATTAAATAAAAAAGTTCTAAGTATAAGATCACAATATTTTGTTACTTAAATATTTTGCATTACGCAACTGAAATTTTCGCGTCGTGCAACTGAAAATTTTCCAGAGAGCTTTTTATTATATTTAAAAAATCGTTTAAGAATACGAGCTTTGCATTGCCAGATGTCTTTGTGTCCCGTAAAAATATCCTTATTCTTTGTAACACTTAGCTTTCGCGATGAAGTCGTACCTACTCTTTGGAAAATATCACAAAATTTTCGCATTGCTGCTTTACGCCGGTATTCTGTAAGAGGGTGATACTTTCCTGCTCGAGCTAGACCTTTAAAATGGTAAAGATCAAGTTGTTACAAATAGGGTACGGGGTTCAAACACAAATGACTCATATTCTATCATAAAATCATTTTTGTGGTTTGCGTTGTCTTCAAATTTTTAACCGTCTAGTAGATATTTTGTAAATATATTACAAGACTAATATATATTTACAATACATAAAATACATAGAAAACACACACTCGAGACAAGCACAAAAGACATCAAATAAATTTTTGCCCCGTGCGGGAATCGAACTAAAATAAAATGCAGACAAAGCCGTATTCAGAAGCTAGCTCATCGAATAAGCTTATCCGCAGCCTCCCTATTGATCTCTTGTCATTAGCAAAGAATTCCCATTTGCTAAGAATCCACGATGACTGTCGAAAGGGCGTCCTACTTACCCATATTTACGATCTCCAGAATCTATTACTGAATGTTCCACTTGCATTAATGGAAGGACAAATTGATTTTAATTGATTAATAGAAAATTATAAATTAAAATAAAATATTTATGTTAAACATGCGTTAAAATTTACAACAATACACATTACCTGAGAGAATTATCAGGCATTTAGAAGGTTTTGCAATACATATTATTGGAATCAAAATAGTAAACAACAGCTCATAGCATTAGGTCCCAATAGTAATGTAACAATAGACCGTGGTGCTCGGCAATCGAGCCTCACTTGATTTGCCATCTCTCTAGGGTATAATGCCTTTTGCTTCAAATTGCTGTTTCTCACGTAGTTGCTAAGGAGGGAAGTCCTTTCAATACTTCCTACTCCGACTATCTTCTTTCTGATTAAATTCGTTGTGAGTTCCAAGACAGCTGTAGTTTTCTTCCCCGGGACGTCAATAAGCTTCATTGCTTATTGTCTATCTGAGGTCGCCGTTGTTGATCCTGGCCGAATCCCGAATACACATTACCTACAATATGTTATTGAAATAATGTTTCAATGATTTTAGAAACTCACAGAAAATATTCAAGAAATATAAACATTCGTAATAACATGTCTAGACATGGACACGATCCCGCCAGCTCCGCAACGGGCGCCATCTTGCGGAATTACAGAATTTAATATAAAACTATGGGGACAGTGCGACCATAACTCAGCGTAGACACATCTGTGCTCAGCCCAAACTTTTTCAACGGGCTAGTTGTGTTTTAAAACTGGAAAATTCAAATTAGTTTCGCCGAAGTTTTTCAGGAATGTTAAAAATATGTGCTCTTTGCACATTAGAAAAATTTGAATATGATATCCGCTGGATGGAAATAGAATTTTTCTATTAATATTGTAACAGAATTTTTGCTTTCAGACGCTACATGTACAGTCGGCGGTATTAATGTTTTATCATTTTAGTAACTTATCAGAATCCGTGCATCTACACCTCATCGCAGTTAACTTTTGTGGAGCAGCACGGTAATGTGGAGCAACACAATGCAATATGGTAACATTAAAGTAACATTCTTCAACTTTTGCCACATTTGTCACTTGGAAACGTTAATCTACAAAAAGTAACTGTGGTGTGGATGCACGGTATAACATTATAGACACGTCCACTCAAAATGACAACTTTACGTCGCTGACTGTACTTTTCAGTGTGCAGAGTGCCCTATACTATAAAATAAATCTTTCACTATTAGCTAAATCTCATTAAATCCCAAAAAAGTCAAGACCGAGGTAAAAAAGCCAAAACTATCGCCCGGGTAATTATTTGCCTTAAAGAATGGCAGTTGTAAGAACTCAACGGAAACGCTCTGACCCGCTCCTGGGTTGAAATATTCCTGTAATTTGTCACTGTCTACCCCTCCCGTGACCCCCTGGAGCCCTCAGGAGTACCCCGGAGCCCCCTCAAATAAGATTGGACTCACTAATTGGTAATCAGCTGAGTTATTGGCAAATATTACGATGCTATGGTGAAATAATGGTGGTACTTACTTATAATCGTTATTCCATTTTGTTTAAATTGGAGATAATGGTAATTTAAGTTCAAAATTAACAGGCAAATTCCTGTGAAAACAGGCCTGGTTTTATAAAACCCTGATAAGCTTCTAATAGCCTATTTGTCAGATATATATTGCAAGTTTGTATAATGTATCAACAGGTAGTCAAGTGACTAGCAATGCCAACTTTTCCCGAAGTTTGCGGGTTCGAATTCCGCGTAAGCCTAACATTTTGTGCGTAACATGCGTGAAAACGTCTTTTGTCTTGGATGTATTTTTGTGTAGGTATAAATTATATTAGAGGTCTCGTCAGAGGTGGGCAACGCATTGGTAGTGCCCCTGGTGTTGCTGATGTCCATAGGCGGCGGTGACCACTTTCCATCAGGTGGCCTGTTTGCCTGCCGTATAACATAAAAAAAAGTACGTTGTGTGTATTTATCAGCAATCTAGTAGTGCCTTTGTTTAATTCGCTACAAGATGGATTTGAGTGATACCTCATTTTTTATGGAACGATCTTGCAGGTCACTTGATACATCTGAACAGGAGTCTGTACCGTTTCCTTCCTGGAATGAGGAGGAATTAAAATTATTAATAATTAGAAATATTTTATTATAATATACATATCGAATTAATGTTTTATACATTTACATAATTCTCTGAATATTTCATAACAAAATGCTAATAAAGACACACCATAACCCACAAACAGAATTATGTAAGGAATTCTGAAATCTTCAAGAGTATTAGACAGGTAAGTAGGACGTTCATTTACTTGATATGTCAACTTTGCTTTGTATTCCAACTTTGTTACATGTCTCATGAAAATACCACTGGACATCATCCTTAGATAATGATCATTAAGGGCATCTTTCAAAGTCGATCCCCTATATAAAAACATCACGCGAAATAAACGATTCACCGGATCGGGTAGTTTATACACTTTTGTCATACCGTTAACATGTTTTAAATTATTTATACGATTAAACGATGAATCAGATACTATAGTATATTTTGATCCATATTTATCATTTTCTACTTCACCTACACAACTTGCTACAGAACTACAATTAGATGTATAACTGAAATTGTAATAATCAATCCATCTGTTATACATTACTGGTTTGAATTTTACATTAACTTCGTCTATATCTGTTATTTGATAGCCTCTACGTGGGTATGTACTGGCACTAAGTAAAAATGCCTGGATCACATTTGACAACATGAAAATGAAGAATAATAAACTGATCACAATAATCCGAGCAGTGAATAGAGTACTTATTCTCTTAATACTGATATTGCTCAGAAAATATCCATAAACTATAAGAAGATTACGCATGATATCTTTATATTTTGACTTAAAAATAGATAAGTAAGTGACAAAGTAGGAGAATATTAAAAACGACAAACAAATTAGAAAGAACACTATAATAGTGAATTGTTTAGCAACAACATGCCACTTGCCTAAGAATGGAGATCGAACAATCACTACTCTGCTATAGTCTACGTAAAATGGATAAGTGTAATCATACAAATTTACTCTTCTGAACATTAGAATAATCCCCCCAACCATTCCCTCATAATTATCGGATATATTTTCGGGAGTCCTCCGATATTTTAGAAAAGTATCCTCAATATTAGCCATTTCACCGACATTTATTAAATTAATAGTCATATTTTTACTCTCTTTCCATAGTTTAAACACATATTGATCAATACCATCACCCGTAGAAAAGCTTACAAATGGCATATGATCACGGGCTAGTATATTTGCTTCACAGTTAGCAATGTTTTGGTTTATTTTGTACTGGAACAAATTTTCATTTGTAATTTCCTTACACTTGTTTAATAGCTGTAAAGTTTTATCATTAGGTCTGTTACACTCGTCAACACCTTCCTTATATCCGTATACCATAATATCACCTGTTTTTGCATCTCTAATTATAACAGACACATTAAAAATATTATGCATTCTCAAGAAATTAGAGAAACGAAATATTTTTTCGGTAATGTCTTTCATATGAATAATAAATGTTCCTCTTGGATTCCAGTATATATTTGCACTGATATTTCCAATGCCTTCTTCAAAGTCGTTGCAGTCTTTGCTTTCAATTACATATACTCTATTCTTATCTATGTGCTTGTCCCATGTGAAGTCTCTAGAAACTATTCTTGCATATCCAGCTTCATGTACTTGTTTATGTATTTCATTGCTACTATTGACTATTGTAACTTGTAGTAACGACTCATTAGCTTTGACAACATTAAGTAGTTTCATCACACATGTATTAATTTCTTCATCATGATTATTTTCAGTAAAACTGATGAGTTTTGAGCGAGATAGTGCAAAAAGTATACTAACACATAAAGTAAATACGTACATTTTGACTGGCTATTCACAGATAACAAAGGCAACTGCTCACATGTCTTTTTTTCAATAGAATATTAAACTTACAACAATCAGTCATATCTTGAACATAAATCATAGACTTAAAAGCTTCTACGATTATAAATGTTCAAAATAATATATATGCAGGAATAAATTGATATTTAAACGTTTTTACCTTTAACCATACTAATATTCCATAAAAAACAATAAGTACTTGTCAAAAAAACCTAGTCTCGCAACTCAAAAAAAGTTGTGAGATCCATGTACCAAGTCGGTTATTAATTTTTTCAGCATAATTATCTAACCTAACAACATCTTATTGTGACCATATCAATATTAAAAATCTTTAACGTTTTAAATAAATATATTGACTCGGCCATCGCATGAAAACACAATATATCTCACATGTAAACATAATATAAATTAAATTGTTTAGTGCGTAGTAGTATTGTTTTTTATGGGATCTCATTTCTTTTTGTAGCGCAAATAAAATCAGTAAACCAATGAGAGTAGCCTTTCAGTCGTCAAACTAATATAGCAATCGAAATTATAAATGATATACAGGTATATAGATATATAAATTGCAAATGTAACTTTGTAATCCTATATATTTACATTGGATTACAAAGTTATTTGTGCAGTTAATGTATCTAGAAAACTGGACCGAAAAATAAAAAATAAATAGTTTTTCCTTGATTCATACCCTAAACACTAATTATATTCTAAATTTGAAGTTTCTATGTCTGCTGAAAGTGCCTTATAAATTTGAGTCAGTGACAAAATACAGAAACTTTGATTCGTTATAATTCTTATGATTTAAATTGAATGAAATTTGAAATATACCGTGTTTATACAGTGCTTGCTTGGTAACTGAAAATTCAGGCTTCTACTTTTATCCACAACGAAGTTATAGGAGTCGAAAATGACTTGAACTGCTTCGAGAAAAGGATGGTACGGCCGTGCCGCTTTTTTGCTGGACTTGGCGGAGGCACTGCCGTGCCCCCAGATTTAAAAGAGGAAAGATCTGTATTTTTGTTTGTAATGAACCAATTAATAACATTCTTTCTCCATTGGGAAGCTATGCTATGCAGGGTGACAAAGGCTATTATTATATTTTCATAACAATTAGGGATCCCTGCTAAAACTCGTGCGGAGCCGAAGCGGTTCGCTTGTTGATTATAAAAGTAATGTTATCATTTTATAATATTTTGTTTGGTGGTTCTGATAGACCGAAGATTTTATCGCCGTACAAAAAATATGAAATCAATTGGACAAAGACATTTATATTATATTTTTGTTAATTAAAACGAAGTACTAAAATGCTAGTAGAATAAATAAAAAGTGTTTTATTCAATTAAACCTAAAAAAAATCTAACGTCACTTTAAATATTAATAGTTAAAAATAATAATCCAAAAAGAACCATCCAGAATAATGCTAGAAAAGAAAAAATAACATTTATTCTCTCACATATCTAAAAAAATTACAAACAAACAACGTTTTTAGAAGAAGATTCTCCACAGTAACATATGTTATAATAAACACATGAGGCCACAGTCAAAAAAAAACAAGAGTTATAAAAATCCCTTTGAACCTCATGAGAATTTCTCTTATAAAACCGAATGACCCCGCAATATCAATTATTTTAGTGGGTGAAAGGACAAAGTACCTTTGGGAATACCAATATCGGCAAATGGTAGTTCAATAAAACCTACATATATAATACCTAACCGGGTTGTTATATAAAATTCTATTGGGATAATAATCCTTGAATATATTTGATAAATCATTCAAGCTTTTGTTCATTTTCAGCGGTAAAAATTGCATGTTGAATGTAAAGGATGAAGGTAAAGAGATCTTAAAATAAAATAGAAAACATAATGAAAAATAAAATAAATAAATAAATATATATAGGGACAATTCATACAGATTGAGCTAGCCCCAAAGTAAGTTCGGAACTTGTGTTATGGGATACTAGCTCAACGATATTATATTTTATAACAAATACATATATAGATAAACATCCACAACCCGAGGCCAATCTGAAAAAGTTCGTTTTTCATCATGACCCGACCGGGGATCGAACCCGGGACCTCCTGGGTGGCGGTCTGGCTAGGTAATCATTACGCCACGGAGGTCGCCAAGTAAGGTAAGCCAAGTTGGCTTTCAGGCGGCTTGAAAACAGTGGCCTCTGTCAATACGCATGGAGCAGCGTATCAGAGTCCGCTCTAATCTTCTTCAATTGAAAGGAGACTCGTACCTACAGTAGGACGATTATGGATTGATATATAATGTTGATATTATGATGAAATAGTTATCTTTTTTTTTATTTTTTTTATACCACTAAGGTGGCAAACAAGCATACGGCCGCCTGATGGTAAGCAGTCACCGCAGCCTATGGACGTTTGCAATACCAGGAGCATTACTAACGCGTTGCCGACCCTGTAAGAACCTCTTCACACCCTTTTTGAAGCACCCCATGCTGTAATCGACAGGGAAAGCATTGACAGGGAGTTCATTCCACAACCTGTGGGTTCTGTGAAGAAAACCCCTTTGGAAACGCGTAAGTACGGGACCGGTTTGGTTCCAGCGTGTGATATATTTATATCTTACATCTTTATCATACATTTCTATATCCAAATATAAAAAAAATCGTCCCAATATAAGTGGATAACACCCTTAGGCTATAAATGAAGCACGCCTCGGAAATCACTGTTCGCCTATAAAATACAAATGCTATTGAACTTTATATCTATACATTATTCGTGGGCCTGTTAGTATTTATTGTTCTATGATAGCGTTGGTTCACATTTATTTTTTGTATTGTAAACCGGAAATATATGAATGAATATTATTTATATGCACTGTACACAAACTGATAACATTTAAAATACTGTTATATTACACTTTTATTAGTTATGTTGGTAACAAGGCGGCCATATTTATGAGATCTTTTTTAAGTTGAAGGAGCAGATGACGTCACTGTGTCCCGATCTAAACGAACACGCCAGACAAGCAACGTCGATCCTAGCCAGTGTAAGGGTTTTTTTCTAATTACAAAAAACACTTTTTCTAAATACCCAGCTGTCCACTGGTCCTAAAGCCTGTTCCTATATCAACGTTCTTAATTTAATAACTTTGAGTCATACAAACATAGTCAATATAAACGATTTTATAAGTGTGGAATGAGATAAAAACAATTTCTTATGACCTCCCGAGTCATATATCAACCCACAACTTCCTAATACGCGAATGTCCTCATAAAAAAACGTTATAATCTGAATCCGGACGTGCCGCGAAATATGGCGATGTCGGCTTCGGCAGGAAATTGGACGACACGAAAAGCTGCCATTGGAACTTGATCGAGTGTGCTCGAGCGCCAGAGAAAACATTCGGGGTTAGGTCGTGGGCATATAGAAAGAGGTCTACGTTTATAGAAAATGAAATTAAACTGTTCTACATACCATCATCATGATTGCAGTCACAAGAAGTCCACTGCTAGACATAGCCCTTGCCATTCAAAATCTTCCTGCTTTAACAATCATGTTTTGCGCGTTATGTGCGTTGGCCACTGTGCTACCATTTCAATTTGCTTATTCGTTGAGCAACTTTGTTTCTCGATTCGGCTACGTCGCAGCAGTAACGTAGCGCATGAGCGTAGATGCGTATTATTTTTTTTTTATGTTATACAGCAGACAAACAGGCAAGCGGGCCACCTGATGGAAAGTGGTCACCGCCGCCTATGGACATCAGTAATACCAGGGGTACCACCAATGCGTTGCCCACCTCTGACGAGACCTCTAATGTACGTACCTCTTAAACTGTTCCATGACCTTGTTACGCTACGATGAATTCGTTACGCTACGGGCTACAATATCTCGTCTGAATCAGTTTCCACCCGTACAAAGCAGAATCAAGTAGCTAGTGTTACATTTAACAGTATGAAAAAAATTCTCTCAGGTCTCTAAATTTTAAAGCTACGTAATTAGGATAATTATAATTTGGAGCGAGATTTTATAAACTTCTTAACTTGTTAAATATTACCTTTGTTTTACAAGTACGAATATAATGAGAGAAATATAGATAATTTTCGCCCAACATCGCGTGCTTTTGTAAATTTCTAACACACAGATAAAAAGCCAATCTACGTCATTAAAGACTAGATAATAGCTTTCGCTGTGCAAATCGTCTTAGACCGCTCGCTCACGTCTGATCGCTCCATCGATATGATCTCGGAACTATTCGAGGTTTTATCTTTCTCAGTCGATGTAAATTGTCCATGTTTTAGAAAATTTACTACCTACTTCGAACTATTTTCCAGTGTAAAAATGTTTTTTCATAGAAATATTGATAAATAAATATTATGGGCACTAGGCAGAGTACTTGACCGATATAATTATTTTTGAAGGTTTAAACGGTGAAAAAAAAATATGGCAAAATTGTGAAAATAATTAAAATGAAAATTTTATTTTCTCATACGAAATGCTACGAGATAGTATCATATCGGTGCATTTGTAACTCGCCTATGTATCAACTGGTCTATTTATCAACTGGTAACGCTACGCAGACGTAGTTGCGCGGGTCAGCTAGATATAGTACGCGCCAAAATATGGGCTCAGAGTTTACAAAACAATTGAAAATCGATTGTCGTTATGCACTGAGTTATAAGTACCTATAAGTTCCGAACTTTGTTTAATGACAGCGCGAGTCAGCCGCGTTGGCGACTAGTAAAGTAATACAATTTATAAAACAAACTAATGACACAACGAAATATATAAAACTCAGTACAAAAATTCCTTTAAAAACCCAATGAATTATGATGATATTCAAAGAATAGCTTATTAAGCATATAAATTCAATATATGGAGCACATCGTGAGCGGAGTGGAGCGCTTGGCGGACTTCCAAGGCTCGGCTCTAATACTTACATTCAGGACCTTGGAAAATATGGTATATTTTCATACTCAACTGATGTGACGGTCTAATAACGCTGTTTTATGTATGTTTTATACCTATGTTTATAAATATTAAAATGTTTCTGTTTGTAACTACTTCACGATGTTACTTTGTTCAAGTTAAGTCAGTGACCGTTAGGTGAAGACACTGTCACTAATTCGCGGAAAGGGTGTCACTTTGAATTTCGACAATATTAAATATTCTGACGGAGTATAAACTTCGAAACCCAGACTTCTATTACTAACGCGATAGATGAGTCGCGGTTCATCTGCGCGTTAAAAATACGTGTGGTGTAGCTCCAATAAGCTACCTAAATAAAAATCATCAATTCTATAACGGCACTTTTTGAGCAACAATGTTCTTAGGTGATTTTTGAACAAAATGTTACAAATGTCCACAGTTTAAGTGGTATCTGCACTATACTTATGAACTCTAAACTTACTTGGTCTTATCCAAGTAAAATATATCTAAGTGTTGGCTGCAAACGGAATTTTAGGATGAATTTCAGGAACTCTGTTATTGTCTGTGAATATGGTGTGACAAATCAATTCAAATAATCAAAGCTTCTTCAGTCAGCCATTGAAAGAGGTTAACAAGGCAGTTAGATTCAATTTTTAAAATATTGCGTGATATTTACACACATCGTCATTTTGTTCCAACAGATTGTTAATTTATTTTTTTATCAATCTCATTCCTATTGTTATTTGAAACGAACCACGCTAGTTTAACAAAACATTAGCACCATTATACAAAGGAGTCCTTTATTACAAATAGCTCTCAATTATAACCCAAACGGCCCTTTTTTCGGCCCACCATTAATAAACTCTAAACACATGACACATCCTTATAAGCCGTTACGAGTACAGCACCCACGATATTTAAACTACCTTCATTTATGAACTGCCTACTATCAATAGGCATAAGTTTGCAAATTGCATGGCAGAGTAACAATCATAAATTGGTTGTAATAGTGTTGAGACATTTTTGTTGATGCTGTTATTGAAACCTCTATGATTATTGAGTATAAGGTTGATATTACTTCAGTTGTGTGTAAATGAAATTTGGTGTTTTCGGTAGGGTCACAGCTGTGAAATGCTAGGTCTACTCGTTTGCGGTCGGCCAGTCTAAATACATTGGAAGTGACAGCCGCTTCTAAACTAGAGGGTTATATGTTACACTATTTCTGTTTATGTGATGTTTCGTTATCATTTGGGTACATAATGGTATTGCTGTATGGTTATATAAGAGATATATCTTTGTATATTAGTTCTTAGGTAACAAGTAGATATTTCCCTTTTTTTGTCCCGCCAATAATATTTCTGCGTTACCCGACGGTTGACTGGTAGAATAATCTTTAAATCTCCTATCTAGGTCTTTAGGCATTAAGCCCGCTAATTGTACTCTCAATCGTGTTAAAGAATAAATAAATAAATAAATAGGTATGTACTGTAAAGATGTGATGGAAGACTGGTGATTTGTTAAAGATAAAATCATTTATTCGGGGACAAGCCCTCACAGGCACTTTCCTCTTGTTAAAGTGTAGTGTTGTAGATTCGTATAAATCGGGGGGCATGGTAGTGCCCCCGCCAGGTCGAGCGCGAAGCAAACACTGCCGTACCATCCTTTACTGGAACCATTTCGCCGCATAAAATCTACTCTATAAACTACAACCATTTCGGAAACAAAAGCAAAATGGACACCAGTAAAAGGAATGGCGAAAGAAACCTAGTCATTTAACATATATATTTTTTAATAGAAACTAGGTACATACAACATGTATGGTTGTCCTTGCTTCACTTGCATGATCGTTCTACTTTGATTTGCACAACGAGGCCATCGATCCACCATGAGGTGGCCCGCTCGCTTGTCTATCGTATGACAATAAAAGATTAAATCCTACTAATATTATAAAGGCGAAAGTTATGTGTATGTTTGTTACTTTTTCACGCTCTAGTGGCTGAGCCAATATATATGATATTCAGTATGTAGGTAGCTCATACCTTGGATTAACACCTAGGGTACTTTTTATCCCGAAAAGTACGCGATTCCCGTAGGATTTGATCAATATGATATAGATGGCGCTGCTGTGCTCAAATAAATACACGCAAACGAAGTTGCGTGGGTTTCACTTGTATAAAATAAACTTGAAAGTTTGTTTGGACATCATTTACAAATATTTAATTATTTATCTTTATTTATGTAGATGGATATTACATCAGGTAACAAACCCTCGGTGGCGTAACTAAAGTAATTACATGTAATGTTTTGCCTCAAAGCCCAAAATGATTTAATGTTATCCCAAACACTACATTTAGTGTTCGCCGTAAATTAGTGCTCTAAGCTACGGTTACATGGCTACATTCCGATATGTTGTAAAATTATTGTTTGATAGCCCAATTTAGACTCCGAATGTCCGGCTAGTACAGTCAGGCGCACGTTGAGCTTAACACCTGCAGTACAATTTTGGCTGTGAGAACCATAGATTTAGTATATACTTACTAGCGTATAGAATGGCAAAGATTTGATTGAAGCAAGACCAAAAACAAAATGCACTAGTGTTCGTGTAATGGACATGTGTGCAAGCAAGATATATAATTTTGTGGATTTTCCTTTTTGTTTGAGCTACATCCAGGCACTGCACAGTAACCAACCATAACCATATTTAATCACGTTTAATTAACACCAAAACTACACTTAAAAACCATAAATTTTGAAAAAATAAGTGGGATTTGTTTTTAACACGACTGACGTTAGGCCGACACAGGGCGATAGCGTGACATAGGAAGAATGGTCTCGCCTATCTATCTCGCTGTAACAAACGCGTAAGACCTATCTCTTTAGCATTGCCGATCTATACGCTACTAAGTATATACTAAATCTATGGTTAGAACATAGAACTTAGGAATGGTACAAAGTCCAATATGTAAAGGTCGACATTTTATTTTATTTTATTTTATTTTAATCACAAAATCATCAGCACTTAATTATTACAGAGGTTTTCTTATATTATATCTCTTAATGCCAATAACGGATTTACATTATATAGGTTACACTTGAAAAATAACAGAGAGAGCAAACTGATTTTGAGTTTAACATAATGTTAACATTAAGTAAAAGCAAGCAACAATAAATATATAAGCGACATGCTCTTGACTGTACAATTAACCAATTATGTATACATATATAAGAACAAAGAAGATGCTAAATAATGTAAACATCATAACGAAACATATAATTACATAGTAGTAAAATATAAATACTACTGATAAGTAAAATATCGAGGTAATCCTTTCATTCAATATTTAAAATTAAATAAAAACCGGGCACCTATAGACGTTACAAAATCGCATCCTAGTTCGTGTTGAATTTATAAAATAAATAAATAATAAAATAAATATATAGGGACAATTCATACAGATTGAGCTAGCCCCAAAGTAAGTTCGAAACTTGTGTTATGGGATACTAACTCAACGATATTATATTTTATAACAAATACATATATAGATAAACATCCAAGACCCGAGGCCAATCAGAAAAAGTTCGTTTTTCATCATGACCCGACCGGGGATCGAACCCGGGACCTCCTGGGTGGCGGTCTGGCGTGGTAACCATTACGCCACGGAGGTCGTCATAACTAGCTTTTCCCCGCGGCTTCGCTCGCGTTAATTATTTTATGACATAGATCTCGTTTAACAACAAAACCACCCATAGCGCGACTTGTGGCGCCATCTGTGGGCCGATACAGCGCCCTCTATAGTAGAAAAATTATTTTCCCATGGAACGACATACTTTCACGGGATAAAAAGTAGCCTATGTTGGGCTCTATACCCCTTACAATATGTATGCAAATTTTCATAATGAGCGGCTGCTTAGTCAAGCCGTGAAGGAATAACAAGCAAACAAACAAACTCACTTTCTCGTTTATAATATTAGTAAGGGTGGATTTATGTCAATCAAATCAAATCAAATCAAAATATTTTTATTCAAATAGGCATATTACAAGCACTTTCGAATCGTCACTTTTTTTTTCCCTACCACCAATAGATTCAGTTTAGTATTACAACACTACTTTTGTATTGTGTACATCACTAATTTATAATAGAAAATGTTGTCTCTGGTAACGTTCTCTCGCTCACGTGTGTGAATCCAAGAAACAGCTCGCTATAAATTTTTCAAGTTTTCTTTCTATTTAAGTTGAAATCCAACAGTTAGAATCCGCGAAAAATTACAAAATCGCTTAAAGTTCTTTTAAAATCCAAAAGAAAATGAAGTGTCCCACCATTAGGCATGTCCCACGAAGAGACATTAACCCTATTTTTATTATTTAATTAATTTCATAACAACCTAAAAATTAATAATTTTCTATATCGATTGTATGTCAATAGTTAGGCGTAAACTCCCATCTCGCAAGTTCTAGCGTTGGTTTGTCGCGTGCCGCGGCTACACGCGACTTCGTACAGTTTTGCCTGAGATCCCTCGTGTTTTAGTTTCTCAAAAGTAGCGGTTTCCGACTTGTTCCGTATTTATTGGCTAAGTTTCACAATAAATCGGCCGAGCGCCGACTGTGACGGATCAAGCGACGGGAGCGTACACTCGAGCGCGCCCGCCATGTTTAATTTAACGTTTCAAAGAGAGTTTTCTGTATTAGAAATAAAATAAAAAAATACTGCTGATTATAAAATACTGTATTTTGAAAAATAAGTGTTTGTTCACACACTCCAAGGTCCTGACAAAAGACCACAATAATAATTATTCCAAAGAAATAGCTGAGCACAAAATATACAAAACTTGTGCCGTGATTAGGAGTTTACAGGACACTGAAAACTTAATAAACAAACTGTAACTGAATTTGAGCCAGTCCGCGAAGTGCAGATTCTGTCATGAAACAAAAGAAAGCGCTCTCTGCTCCTGCGGGCCAATCATGAGAAAGAAGTATATATACCAACGAAAACATAATATAATTTGTTTCCAGAGAAGATAAAACACATATCTGAAAGTTACAAATAGGTACAAGGATACAAATCCCAGAAAGAGCTATACCATACTACACAGAAATATTAGTAAATTTTAGCGTTAATCTAATTTTTTTTAAGTTTAGTAAAAGTGTCGAAAAATTAAAGACATTTTTTTGTCTAACAGTACCCGCACAAGTCAGAGTTGGACCCCGGCATTTCTCCGTACACCTAAGCTGCGTTAATCTCTGCGGAGTGCAGCCTCCGCCTCGTCACACTCGCTTACAAGATAAATTACATTTTATCTTTTATTGCCAAAGAGTTATATTGAATCATTAAAGTGATTTTCTAATGTAGTATGACAGCCCGGTAGTTTGTTGGTAGTGATCCTATCACCGGTCCCAGAGGGCGCTGGTTCGATTTCCGCTCGCTTCCAATACCATAGAATTCGAATTCGATTCGAATCCACCGTCTCGATCACTCTATTCCCAGTAGATCCTGACACTTTTTTCCACTTTAATCCCCCAGTGAATTCTAGGACACTTTTAATTCCTCTTCAATCCACCTATTGCGGATAGTATTAATTCGGAAGTAAACTAATATTACTAGAAGAATTGTATTAAAATTTTATGAGAAGATGAAAAAAAAAATGAATTAATTAATAAATAGACGATTTACTTCTTACAAGAGTTAAGAGTTATAAATAGACGAGTTGCTACATAGGAGAGTAACAAATGCACCGTTTTGATACTAACTCATTCTAACATGTATAAAAATCTTTATAAAAATAGTTAGGGTTACCACACCACCGGTGCATACTCTCTCTCTTGCAACATCTTGCAATCTCGGCTTCGTATTAACTAAATGAGTATTCGTATGACGTATCCCTTTGAGCGAAGGCGTCGTGGATTACGGCCGGCAATTTGTCTCGTCTGACAAATATCGGCCCCGATGGCATTCATCAATCGCAATACTACGATTGCTTCTCACGTCGCGTCAGGCCCCGCCATCGGATGTACATTTGTCAAGTGAGAACTAGATTTTGAAAGGATATATTAGGTCCACTTTAGCAGACTGGAAAAAAAGACGATAGGTTTGTCCAGAATAGTTAGGGTCGGCAACGGGCGAGTGATAACTACTCCCGGTGTTGCAAGCGTCCATAGACTACGGTGACCGCTTATCATCAGGGCCGTTTGCTTGTTTGCTACCTTAGAGGTATAAAAATCAAAATTAAAAAAACACTGTCTTAAATTGGGAAAAGGAACGAACGAAGAAGAACGTGGCTATCAATTTTTACCATGACAACAAACATTCCCAATTTACAAACGTTTCATACGTTTTTATTATTACATAAGGTATTTTATTTCTGCTTTTAAATAAATTCATCTCATTTGAATGACGCGAACACGTGAACATCCCCCTTGTAATCGTTTTCTTCAAATTGTGGGAAAATAAATGTTGGGGGAGCTCGACCGTGCGCTTTGTGAATAGAATATTAACATTACGCGCACATTATCAACAAGACGCCACGCTCAAATACGTATAAAATCAACAGGGAAATACTAAACACTTTTTGATATATTCTTCGTTGTATTGTAACGATATGAAGAGAATATTAGGTGTCTTTGGTGGCTATGTAGGCCGTTTTTGCGTGAAACAGTAACAAACATACAAACTGTCGCGTTTATAAATTATAATATAATTAGTAAGGATTCGAAAATGGTGATTTTTTTAATGTAAGAGGTTCGCAAACCTGTGATCACAAAAACATAAGGAATACATGTAAAGAGAATGTATTTCTTTACTGTACTTTTCTCTTTGGTTGGTTCTGGTGACTTATATTTAAAAGGGAATCGATAAACTCTTATTATCGTTTCATTATTTTCAGTGCAACGTTAAGTTTTATTCATCGATTCCTCATACAAATTGTCTTATATACATACTCGATGACAGAGACACTGAGCCGTTGCCGGCCTTTAAACTAGACATTAGATAATTATATATTACTAGCTTTTCTCTGCGGCTTTGCTGGCGTTAATTTTATGACATAGATCTCGTTTGACAACAAAACAATCCATAGCGCGATTTGTGGCGCCGTCTGTTGGCCGATACAGCGCCCTCTATAGTAGAATTTTTTTTTTCCACTGCAACGACAAACTTTCACGGGATAAAAAGCTAACCACCTAATCTAACCTATGTTGGGCTCTGTACCCCTAACAATATGTGTGCAAATTTTCATAATGATCGGCTGCTTAGTCAAACCGTGAAGGAATAACAAACAAACATAATCACTCTCTCATTTATAATATTAGTAAGGAGTAAGGAGTAAGGATAAGGATTAAATTAATATAAAATAAAGTTGTAAATGACTCGAGAAATTGTCTGTGAAAGCCTATGACACTAGACAACGATAAATAGATATATAGGGACAAATCACATAGATTGAGCCCCAAAGTATGTTCGAGACTTGTGTTATGGGATACTAACTCAAAGATACTTATTTTATAACAAATACATATATAGATAAACATCCAAGACCCAGGGCAATCAGAAAAAGTTCGTTTTCATCATGACCCGACCGGGATTCGAACCCGGAACCTCCTGTCCAGTCTGTCATGGTAACCATTACGCCATGGAGGTCGTCAAATATTACAATGAATATTTATTGCTTCCTTGAATACAATCATCATCAATCTTGTACATCCAGCAGATATTTAAGAACCCTATTGGGCTAGCTTCACCAGTTTCCTTAACCACCAGTAACTTTGTGCCTATTTTCATTTCGGTCAACTTTATGACAGTGTAGAGTTAGCATAAGTTAATTCGAAAATTTACGAACCAATTAGACATTCTTATTTTGGTTTATATCATCGAAAATGTATTATTCAAAATATATCGCTCGAGTCAAATAAATAAGGAGCCATTCAAAGAATCTAATCAGAATCAGTGTTCGATTTAGAGCTTGTATATTAAATGGAAACGCGAGCGAAAAAAATTTTTTAAGAAAGCAGTTTCGTGAAGGAAATCGTTTTGCAGTAACCCATCGAAGGAAACATTCGGCTGTTGTTCTGAGGCGTGGCCGCCATGTAGGTAGAGACTACACAGTGTAAATTTTTTTTTTTTTTTTATTAATTGAAAAGTTCAGTTCGGGTGTACTAACACCCTCTTCTGAGACACCGGACTGTTGCGGGAGCGTAGGGCTCTCACCGCCAAAAATTTATAGTGTCTGCCTAGGGGCGCCCCAGAGGGGGGCTCGAACCTCGGCCTATGGCGACACTGGGGGAAGGCGAACGGATTGGAGAGAAGCGGCCGGGCACGTGCCGGTACCGCGAAAACCGAGTCCCTACAGGAAGGTGGCGCGACGCGCGGCCCCGCCGGCGGGGCCGATATGACGGACGTGTGTGTCTAGTTTGTGTCGCGGAATCTAATTGTTTATATGCCTCGATGGCGACTGTAATGGAGTCGTCCGGGTCGTTGAGGACGTGCCGCGGACGACGTTTGGACCTGCTGGTGCCAGCCGGAGCGGAATAATCCCCTGCGGCTTTCACCAACGGATTTGGGTGATGATTGAGCGAGTCGAAGTATTTGACAGAGCATTGCTTTAGGTGGTGCGAGATGGTCGGCACACCTAAGTCAATGTGGAGGTTTTTGTTCCTAACGAACCAAAGCCCACCGATGGCTTTGCGCAAAAACCTATTCTGAATGGACACAGTGTAAATAAGTTATCCTTTTTAATATATACACTTCTTTTCAACAGGCCATTCCCGTCGGAACTGCTAGTACTTTGGAGAAAAAATATTGACGCGCAAAGGTATTATTGTTAATTTACTTGCAATGTAAATTCGTAGGATCCTGCAAGAGGGCGCGAGTTCAATTCCCATTTATTGGATTTACTCAGAAACTGGAAAACTGTG
Organism: Endotricha flammealis; assembly: GCA_905163395.2. Taxonomy (NCBI): domain Eukaryota; kingdom Metazoa; phylum Arthropoda; class Insecta; order Lepidoptera; family Pyralidae; genus Endotricha; species Endotricha flammealis. The sequence continues at coordinate 596,866 of LR990867.1, forward strand.
CTTGATGCCATTCCACAATATATCAATAGACTCGTTAGGTAAGAAACAACTCCATATCAACCCATAATGATCCCACTACAGGGATACGGGTCTCCCTTTAATAAAAGGGGATTAGAACTCATACCGCCATGCTGCCCCAATAAATAAATATATAGGGACAATTCACACAGATTGAGCTAGCCCCAAAGTAAGTTCGAAACTTGTGTTATGGGATAATAGCTCAACGATACTATATTTTATAACAAATACATATTATAGATAAATATCCAAGACCCGAGGCCAATCAGAAAAAGTTCTTTTTTCATCATGACCCGACCGGGATTCGAACCCGGGACCTCCTGCGTGGCGGTCTGGCGTGGTAACCATTACGCCACGAAGGTCGTCAATGCGGATTGGCGGAGACCAATGTTTTAAAGGCCACCACCTTGGTTTAACGATTGTCATCCACCGACAGCACCGGGGCGCGACGGCTTAACGTACCCTCTGAAGGACGGAGAAGTTCGAAATAACGGAACCCACCCAAAGACTGGCTAGGGTCGACCTTGTTTAACTTTCGTGTTCGTTATAGAAAGCGACACACAGCCACGCGCATCGAGCTTTTCAGTTCATTCACTCAAAAACTAGAACGCTGAATCAAGTGCCATTCCATAACATCTATAGCCCGTTAGGTAAGAATACATTAAATAAGAAACAATCAAAATTTCAAATTTAAATAATTATAGTAAAACAAAAACAGATTGACAAATAAAATATAATGGACATTTCGCAACGTTAAACAAGTTAGTCCGTGGGATCTACGCTTTATGAAGTAAAGCAAGCTTCGTGGAGTCCCGCGGGAGGCCATAACTGATGGAAGTCAGCGGGATATCTTATCTGCGTAACCTTTATATTTTCCTGGAATACTTTTAAGAATTGATGCTGCGAGAGAATATTTTATGGGCACACCACATGAATTCCTTTTGCATTTATAAAGGGTATTATTTATTCTAGTTTAGATTGTAACTGCACAGAATTTTAAGATTACAAACGCTGTGATACTGACTGAAAATCATCATGAAATACAGGGTAGGGTGTCGCTATCATCAGCCTTTACCTACCCACTACTAGATATAGACCTTTGTCAATGCCACCAAAAACGATCATCCACCTTCAGCCACTTTTTTGAGTCATCTATCTGGAGGGACGTCCCTTCCACATGCGACCTCCACTCAAAAACTTTTTACCTCAACATGCCATCGCTGGCACAGCAAATGTGGATGGTTCAGTGCTAGCGGTCAAATGTGAACGGCCCATTGTTTTAGTGGTTTAAAAAAACTTTAGTTCTCCGTCGAATTTGCACTGGGATGATTATCTATATATATAAAATGCTTTGTCCTGACTGACTGACTGACTGACTGACTGACTGACTGACTGAGAATCAACGCACAGCCTAAACCGCTCATCGTAAAAATCTGAAACTTGGCAGGTGGACCTATTATATGACGTAGGCGTCCGATAAGAAAGGATTTTTCGAAATTCGAATTCTAAGGGGGTGAAAAAGGGGGGTAAAGTTACTATGGGACAACTTGATTCCTTGGTCCAATCTACTTCAAATTTTGCATAAAAATTGTTTAAGAGAATTGATGGAAGACGTGATTCTTATTTTATTGAAATTCTTGAAAAATATGTATTTTGTGGGTAATTTTCTTCGATTTGATATCAATACTCATACTCCTTAGTGCTTTTGATTCAATTACATTTCATTTTGACACATCCGAGAAGTGAAGTGTGTCATATGTCATGTAATATTTTTATAAATTGTGAATATTCAAACAAAATTATTTCATTATGTCGTCGTACTATTTATTCTGTTTGTGATCTCGGAAAACAGCTAAAATTCTAACTATGTATAAAGCGGACTGAATCATATTCATCGATAATAAACAGTAAGTAATTAAATATTAAATTTATAATATGTAAGGTTAATATAAATGTATGAATATTTATAACGTTTTCATTTAAAGTTTTTCATTTCGTGATCAATTAGTTAAATTTAAAAAGTAGTTGAATTGACTTGTGAAAAAACGAGCGTTGGGTTGGTGCGAGAAAGGGAAGGGATAGGGGAAAAAAAGGCGGTGTTAGGATATGCTTAAGACGAGGGTAGTGTGTCGGAACGAAGGAAAGAGTGTAAAGGGGGATTTTGGTGTAGAAAGTTTAAGGAAATAAATGTGTTCTATCAGTATATTGTATTATCATTGCCGACGGATTCCTACAGTTCAGAAGTGGGATTACTGCGCCAAGACTTGTAAGTAAACATTTTTTTTAAGATTGTTGGTAGCAGATATTAATAGTGGAATAACGTAATGTGAATTTGAACATTATCGAGTGAGTTTTTAATCTATACAGAAAAATTTATTATTTTATGAGATTTCTTCGAAGTAAATTCTACACTAGCGGTAAATATGAACACCGCCATTAGATAATATGACTGCTACGTGTTTTTGTGCATAGTTTACCTACACCCCGCATAACTCACAATAATTATGCATTCTGTTATTGCTTATTGCATTTATTTTTAAGTGTCTAGTCAAATGTCAAATACAATTTTTGAATTTATAACGTATGATAATGAAATGATGTATGATATGAAACTAAATAAATAAAATCAAATGAATTAGGTATATACTAACCATCAACTTATGAATTTAATAAGATGGTTATTCTGTTATTCTATTGAATTGTACTGTACCTACTTATCCTAATGCTGCAATAATTCTATTTATAATAATTGTTTTGTGTTTTAGTTAGTTGCCTTACTTATTTAACAAAGTACCTGTGTCACAACATAGCAATCTTCGATCTATGATCATCTAGATAGGGTGATCTATTAACGTTTATTTCCGTCTGTGAGTTCTAGACAATGGACGACCGGACGAGCGGGCCACGCCGCCTAGAGACACCCGTTCGGGACTCCATACCCGCTCGGCAGGGCAGCAACCACCACAGCGGAAGCCGCAGCTGCAGCCGACGCGGACGCTTGGAGTACGAATTGGAACGTGAGCGAGATCGCCTTCGCCGGATGGAGAGCCGCCTACGGGAGGCGCTGGGGAGGGACGAGAGGCGACGCAGCGAGCGACCCAGCGAGCGACGCAGCGAGCAACGCAGCGGGCCACACCGTGAGCGACGCGGCGAGGTGCGCAGTCAGCGGGGTGAGGAGCAGCGCCGCCAGCAGCGTACGCTGCTCAGCGAGCGACGCAGCCGGCAACGTCACGAGCAGCACAACGAGCAGCGTAGTGGCTGCATCGACTCTGGACTTCAGAAACAAAGGTCATGTAGCCCTTCTTTTTCCACTAATGATGTTTTAAAGATCATACAGTCCTTCAAGGGCCGCGTTGGTTTGACATCCCAGCCAGAGACCCAGCCAGTGCAATCTACTGTCAGAAATTTAGACTTTAGAAATATACTACCTGAATTTGACCCCTCGACTAAATCGCAGCGAATGGACGTATGGCTCAAAAAAGTTAACGAATGTGCATCGGTCTATGGCTGGGATGAGAAGACTACTGTACACTTTGCCATGCCTAAACTCCAGGATTTGGCCAAAACCTGGTACGAGAGCCAAAATTCAATTCTCTTTAAGTGGAGTGAATGGCAAGATAAGCTGATGAGTGCTTTTCCGTACGAACAGAATTATGGCCAGGCCTTGGAAGATATGTTAAAGAGGAAAAGTAGATTCAATGAGCCAATTGAATTGTACTATTATGAAAAACTCGCTCTTTTAAATCAATGTGACATATCAGGTAAACGAGCGGTAGATTGTATCATTCATGGCATCAGCGATAGAACTACAAAGTCTAGCGCCTTAGCTTTACGCTGTTCGATGCCAGATCAACTATTGCAGTTCTTGTTAAGTAACAAAGAGAGTTCATCATATGTAAACCCCTCTTTTAAAAATAGAAATTCTAACCAATATGATGCGCAGACGAGACCAAGTACTAGGTCCCGGGGAAATTCGGACATTATTTGTTTCAACTGTAAAACTAAAGGACACTTAGCTTTGCAGTGTCCTAAACCTTTAAAGAAATGCAGTCGGTGCAATAAAATAGGTCACACTACAGAAAATTGTTTTAGCAGAAATGATCCTAAGGATACTGTAAAGACTGACGCTGTTGTACAGAAAACTATGTGCATTACAGGTACTAAAACGAGTTCCAAATATGTTAAGGACGTGTATGTTAATGGTGTTCTGCATGAAGCCTTTGTAGATTTCGGCAGCGAAGTTACGTTAATTAGGGAGTCCACATTATCAGATATGGGAATCTCTCATGATGAACAGTCTTCAACATTGAAGGGTTTTGGGGAAGGGTTAGTGAACGCCTTAGGGTCGATCGATTTAGATCTAGCAATTGATAACGTTTTCGCTACAGTCCCATGTAGGGTTGTGAAAAATCACTTGATTGACAAACCACTTCTTATAGGTCAAACGTACTCTGAACAACCACACATCATTGTTTATAAGGATTTTGAGAAGCTTCAATTTCTTAATATCGGGTCTGAAATTCCGTGGATAAATTTAGTTGATGATAATCTTGAAAAATGTTTGGAGGTTAAATTTACTGAATCCACTAGACTTTATGGTACTGCCAGCGTTGTCGCGCACACTGATGCAGGGTCCGCAGTCGATGTTTTGTTACAATCGAAGGTTGTTGGTAAACCTAATGCTCAATTCTTGGTGCATGGTGGATTGCACAAGGTTGTTAATGGGTCTTTATACGTTACAGTGACACCATATGCAATTCCTTGTGTATTGCCCGGGGGTTTAGTATTTTCACGTGCAGAAAAGGTAGAGGTAGTAAATAGGGTTAAAACTGTGTGTTCTACGGTAGATAATGATAGCTTAATAAAAAAGGAGTTGGTAAAGCTCGATGATACAGTTGCTCATGAACATAAAGTTAGATTACTGAATTTATTCTGAAACGCGACTTGATACCGCGAATTGCACGCTGGTGGCTAGCTCTCCAAGAGTTTGACTGTTCGATAGAATATAGGGCAGGGGTGAAGATGACTCATGTTGATGCTTTATCAAGGAATCCAGTGTCAGAGCCAGACATGCAGAATATCGAACACTTCCCGACTATAATGGCTATTAGTAGTGATGATTGGTTACTCACTTTGCAATTAGGTGATTCTGAGTTACATAGGATTCGTGAGATTCTTTGTTGCAAGTTAGACGAAAAAGGTCTTGATTATATAAAAGATAATTACATCCTGCGCGATAACAAACTATTCAGATATTTAGATGGTGACAAAACTAAGATTCGCTGGGTGGTTCCAAAGGGCGCAAGATGGCAATTGTGCAGGTTGAACCATGATGATATTGGCCATATCGGTGTCGAAAAGACATTAGACAGGTTGCGGAAACTTTATTGGTTCCCTAAAATGACCCGTTTTGTAAAGAAGTATGTGGGAGCATGCATTGAGTGTGCCTATGCTAAAAAAGACAAAACTAATCAAGAAGGATTATTACATCCTATTACAAAAATCAACGTGCCTTTCCACACGTTGCATATTGACCATCTTGGGCCATTTGTGAAGTCGACAGGGGGTCACACTCACATACTAGCTGTTATAGATTCGTTTACAAAATTCCTGTTTATCAAACCCGTGAGAAATACGAAAACTAATAATGTCATAAAAGTTTTGACCGATATATTTGATACATTCCGAACTCCGGACCGTTTAATCAGTGATCGTGGTAGCTGTTTTACTTCCCATGCTTTTCGTAAGTTTTGTTATGATAGAGGGGTCAAGCATGTATTAAATGCGGTAGCAAGTCCAAGGTCCAATGGACAAATTGAACGTTACAACAGGACAATTTTAGATGCGTTGACCGCCCAAAACCTCAAGGACAATGAGAAACACTGGGATAATAAATTAGGTAGGATCCAATGGGGACTTAATAACACGGTCCAAAAGACCATAGGGAAAGCCCCTGCTGAGGTGTTGTTTGGTACTATCATGAGCAGCGAGTCTCGTCCAATATTAAATGAAATAGTTCGAGAATCATACGAGGTTGATAATAGTAACCTGACAGCTATTCGTGATGAGGTTAAAGAGAGGATAGATAGGGAACAAATAAAACAGAAAGAGTATTATGATAGAGGTAGATATCCTGCGAAATTGTATAAAAAGGGTGATCTAGTAAAAATTACAAAAACAGCTTTTAATAATAACGGCAAAAGCACGAAGCTTATGCCAGCATATGAAGGTCCATATCGTGTGGTCAAAATACTAGGACATGATCGTTACAGAATAGCACCCATTGCAGGGTTTGAGGGTACGAAAAGTAGACGCGGTACTACCGTAGCTGCAGATCGCATGCGGCCCTGGATACACGTGGCAGCACTAGAAGTGAATGACGATAGTGGCGACAACTCTGATGCTGAGAATTGTGAAAGTTCGGACTTTTTAAGTACATGAAATTGATCACTAATTTTACATTGTTTCAGATCAGGAGCGATAAATGATTGATTCGCGACCTGATCCGTGAATAGACCTGCTATCCTAAGAATTTGATTGGTTTAGGAGCAGACTGAATAGACCATCTACTCTAAGAATTTGATTAGTTTAGGAGTAGATTGAATAGACCCTCTACCCTGAGAAATGATCTTGGGAGTAGACTGAATAGTAGACTGAGTATGAATAAGCGCGAAATGAATGGTTCGCTGAATATACTCGATAGATGAATAAGCGCGAAATGAATGGTTCGCTGAATATAATCGATAGATGAATAAGCGCGAAATGAATGGTTCGCTGAATATACTCGATAGATGAATAAGCGCGAAATGAATGGTTCGCTGAATATACTTGATAGATGAATTTATGTAGTAATGATATATATATATTATTTTTTTTGTTTGATGTAAAGATTATTATTAATTTTTGTTCTATTTTCTTCTTACATTTTTTCTTATGCATTCAAATTTGGTAATGTTAGATTTATGAGTTGTATCAATATTGTAAAAGAATATCCTAACCCGCCGAATGTAAGGTGTCGCCAGAATCGTGTCTGGGGGCATACACGGTATCAGGATGGACGAATGTAAGGTTAATATAAATGTATGAATATTTATAACGTTTTCATTTAAAGTTTTTCATTTCGTGATCAATTAGTTAAATTTAAAAAGTAGTTGAATTGACTTGTGAAAAAACGAGCGTTGGGTTGGTGCGAGAAAGGGAAGGGATAGGGGAAAAAAAGGCGGTGTTAGGATATGCTTAAGACGAGGGTAGTGTGTCGGAACGAAGGAAAGAGTGTAAAGGGGGATTTTGGTGTAGAAAGTTTAAGGAAATAAATGTGTTCTATCAGTATATTGTATTATCATTGCCGACGGATTCCTACAAATATTTGACAGGGTTCAAGTTAAATTGGTCAATGGTTAAATGGCATATTGATATTGTCTCTTTCTCACTTATAGGAAATCTCATTACGTCGACTCGCTCTAATATTTCTTAGTGTTGTTGTAGGGATAGTTGTAGGCTGAGGTTGTAGGTATTGAAATACCCATATACTTATACACATTTTTTTAAATTACGGAAGTGGTCGTAAAACAAGCTCAGGAATATGGATCATTTGATATTAAATGATTACCGTCGACTATGGAGCACAGAGATTCTAGGGTCCCTGACCCGTTGCCGACCTATAACAGGAAAAGACAGGATATATAGCGAGAAATAGTATAAGGAAGGAGTTGGATTTTTTTTTATACCACAAAGGTGGCAAACAAGAATTTCGGATATTTCACTCTCCGAACGAAACGCATTGCTGCTTCACATCAATATTCTGTATAAGGGTGGTACTTCACCGGTCGGGTTAGCCTATTTCATAAACGCCCACTCCAAAGATTGTAATGAGAAGTATTTAAATAGAAAAATAATTATGTATACATATGAAAATGTTTTGTCCTGACCGTGAGACCTGAAATTTGGGTGTGTGATGTAGGCAACCGATAAGAAAGAATTTTTTGAAATTCCCACGTAAAAGCGGGATAAACGTAAACGAAGTTGCGCGGGTTTCTCTAGTCTATACATATAATAAAACAGTAGACCCCGATATGTCTGTACTTTGAACATATTTGGCAAAAATGGAGAGGGAACAGTTAGAGATTTATTTTATTTTATTTATTGTCTGTCTGTCTGTCTATTTGAACGCGCACATCTTCTAAGTTACTGAACGGATTTTAATCCTGTTTTCACAGGGAGATAGAGCTCGGCTTGGAGCAGAATATTGGCTTTGTTTCATTTAAATCGCATGACAGAAAAAGGAGTTATCCTTATTTGAACATTTCACGCGGACGAAGTCGCGGGTAACTGCTCGTTAATAATATTCATATTAATTACACATTTACTTCACTCCAAACGACGATGCACATCAAGAAATCTCCCCGTATGTACTCATAATCCGAGCAGGGCCGTTCTGCTCGCGACATTTCCAATATTTCGATCGGCCGATATGAAAACAGGCTGTGATTGAATTGTGATTGAGGTTGAACAATCGGAGATGGGTCTTTATAATAATTTCGCCTGAATTTTCCATTACTCGTCTGAAATGCGTCATAAAAGAACGGCGAATTGGCTGCCATATTAGATATTTAATCTCCTGGGACGCCTTAACGCGATGGTAGGGATTATAATGATGACGCTACCGTGAAATTTACAACTGTGCGAGTGAGACCCGTGATGGAAAGGGATTGAAGAGATATAGCAAACGTTTGAGACAACATTTTTTTCGACGGCCATCTTTACATTTCGCATACAAAGGAAGCACAAAAAGCCATTGACATAAAAGTATAGACAAGCTATCCGGTTGAGATTTTGCGGGATTGCGATGGTGCAAACTTCTTCTGTCGCTCGCTTGCTGACTGAAGGGTGGTGGTGTCAATTTGCACCATCTCAATGCCGCACAATCTTAGTACCGGACAGCTTGTCTATACTTTTATGTCGATCCAAAAAGCTGTAAAAGATTTAAATTCTTTTTTTGTAAATTCTCATGGAAATTACATTTTTTTTGCCAGAGGTTCAGAAACAAATTTTGCCTACATGGTCGACCCGTTGTTTGATTTTTTCGAACAGAACCAATGGAATCTATAGGATTAAAATTATCGGTGGTTCAGTACCAAAACCCCGTTATAGGACTATTCTTCTTTCTTTATTTATTACTAGCGGACCGTCCCGGCTTCACACGGGTTTTACCAAGAATCACTATTTTTTTGGAAAAATAATATAGCCTATGTTACCCGGGGGTAATGTACCTTTCCAAAGGTGAAAGAATTTTTGAAATCGGTCCAATAGCTTTTGAGTTTATTCATTACAAACATACACACACACACAAATACAAATCATTACTCTTTATAATATTTTTTTATTTATAAACAACTAGCTGACCCGTGCCCACTTCGTTGGGCATAATGTTAAAAACCTTTTTATTTTTTGGTTTTTATATAACCTATGACACTCAGCAATAATGTGGCTTTCTATTGGTGAAAGAATTTTTAAAATCGGTTCAGTAGATCCCGAGATTACCCCTTACAATTTAACAAATACACAAACTTTACCTCTTTATAATATTAGAATAGATTTAGAAATTACAATCGTTATTATTACGTAACATCGATGTCACATAAACCCTAATGGGTTTTTCTGTACATCGTTACAAAATTGTTCTTATAAAAATATTAAGTTAGTGTAGGTAGGTTAGTATATCACGCAGACAGCTGTAGGCTCTCCCTCTTTGAGGGATGTGCGTAGAGGCGATGGTTGGGTCGTGGCCCTATTGGGGGACATCGTTCTTATCGGTGTATATTTCTCCCCCAATAGGGTCTTGGCGGAATTTGAGCGCCTCCTCGCCAATTTAGCGGCAGTGATAGGGCAGAGTGGCTCGCGCCCGGTGGTTGTTGCTGGCGACTTCAATGCCAAATCTACGGTCTGGGGTTGGAGGTCCGGCGGGTTGGAGGTCCTCAACAGGGGATCGGTTAATACGTGCGTGCGGCAGCAGGGTGGGTCCATCGTGGATATTTCGTTCGCTTCCCCCGCGGTCGCACGCCGTATCCAGAGCTGGCGGGTGTTGGAGGACGTGGAGACATTGTCGGATCACTTGTATATAAGGTTCGACATCTCCGCGTCCCCGACGATGATAACTGGTCCGAGACGGTCCTCTGCAAGGGGCGGCCCCCGATGGGCGTTGAAGCATCTGGACAGGGAGGAGCTTGAAATCGCCGCACTCATCCAGTCGTGGTTGCTCTGCCCTAACGATCCGGCGGTGGTTAATGTAGAGGAGGAGGCGTCCCGGCTCTGCGCAGCGATGACGAATGTATGTGACGCGTCTATGCCCCGCGTAGGGCCGCGTCGTTGCTGCCGTCGGAATCGGGTGTACTGGTGGAACGAGGAGCTTGCGCAACTTTGGAGGGCGTGCATCACAGCCCGTCGCCAATACACCCGGTACCGCCGTCGCCGGTCCAGAAGCGAGCACGAAGAAGAGCGGCTGCACGCAGTGAGAAGAGAGTGTGCGATGGCGCTGCGGGATGGAATTAGAAATGCCAAGTCGGCGGCGTGGGGCGAAATGCTCGAATCCCTAAACCAAGACCCATGGGGGAGGCCATACAAGCAAGTGCGCCAAAAGCTGCGCCCATATGCACCTCCCCTCACGGAAAGTTTAGAGCCGGAAGTTCGGGATCGGGTAATTGTGACACTGTTTCCAGACAGAGGGGAATACTTGCCCCCGCCGATGGACCCGCCTACGGCGCCTAACGATGGCGAAACGGAGGTGCCCCTGGTCACTTCGACTGAGCTGAGGGCGGCGATCAGTCGTATGTCGGCGAAAAACACCGCCCCCGGCCCGGATGGAATTCCAGGTCGTGCGTGGGCGCTCGCTCTAGTGGAGGAGGCGCTCGAGCCGCAGATGCGGGGACTCATTTCCGCGTGTCTAGTCCAACGGCGTTTCCCGGCACGGTGGAAATCTGGAAAGCTCGTACTGCTTCATAAAGAGGGTCGCCCAGCTGACTCGCCGTCGGCCTACCGCCCGATCGTCCTGTTGGATGAGGCGAGTAAATTGTTGGAGCGAGTGGTAGCGGCTCGCCTCATCCAACACTTGGACGAGGTGGGGCCGAATCTGAGCGACGAGCAGTACGGGTTCCGCCGCCATCGATCGACAGTGGACGCGATCACGCGGCTGAGGAGCCTAACAGACGAAGCCACTGCCCAGGGAGAGGTGGTGTTGGCGGTATCACTCGACATCGCCAATGCATTTAACACACTCCCCTGGGCGTGCATCAAAGCGGCGCTCACGCACCATGGGGTCCCTCCATATCTTAGGGACTTGATTGCGGAGTACCTGCGCGACCGTGAGGTGGTGTTCCCCGGCTCTGATGGATGGGGTCGTAGGGCGGTAACATGCGGTGTTCCTCAGGGATCGGTCTTGGGTCCGCTCCTGTGGAACATCGGCTACGACTGGGTTCTGCGTGGCGAGAACCCAAGGGGCGTCGGCCTTATATGCTACGCCGACGACACCCTTGTTACCGCCCGCGGCAGGTCCCACCGTGATGCGCTCCTTCTCGCCACAACCGGGGTTGCACAGGTGGTGATGCGGATTCAGCAGTTGGGCCTAGAGGTGGCCCTGCACAAGACCGAGGCCCTCTGTTTTCACGGACCTCGGAATAAGCCACCTCGGGGTATGCACCTGGTCGTTGGAGGTGTGTCCATCGCCGTCGAGCCGAGCATGCAATATCTCGGCCTTACACTCGACGGTCGGTGGGCCTTCACCGAGCACTTCAGGCGACTGGTGCCGCGTCTGATGGGAGCAGCCGGTGCACTTGGCAGCCTGCTCCCCAATATCGGCGGACCGAGCCTCGCCTGCCGCCGCCTCTATATGGGAGTGGTGCGGTCGATGGCCTTATATGGTGCTCCCGTTTGGGCAGACGCTATGACCGCCCGCAACAGAGCTCTGCTGCGACGTCCGCAGAAGGTTATGGCGGTCAGAGCCATAAGAGGGTACCGCACCATCTCTTACGAGGCGGCGTGCTTGCTAGCGGCGAGTCCACCGTGGGAGCTGGACGCCGTGGTGCTGGCGGCCATATATGGGCGCACCACTGAAGCCCGCGAAAGGGGCGAGCCCCCGTTCCCGGACGGTTTCCGACGTTGGAGAGATATAGCTCAGACGGAGCTCGTCCGGGAATGGGCGTATCGTCTGGAGGAACCGACGGCTGGGCAGCGCACTGTTGGCGCTATCCTGCCCGTCTTAAACAATTGGATAGGGAGGCGCCACGGTGCGCTGTCATACCACGTTGTGCAGGTGCTGTCCGGTCATGGGTGTTTCGGCCGGTACCTGCACAAAGTGGCAAGGAGAGAGGAAACACCGAAGTGCCACGAGTGTGGCTCCGCGGAAGACACGGCGCAGCACACGCTTGAGGTCTGTCCAGCGTGGGCTGCACCTCGCGCCGCACTCATGGTGGAAGTTGGTTCCGACCTCTCGCTCCAGGGCATAGTCAAACAGATGACTGAGAGCGAGAGATCGTGGGAAGCAGTGGCCTCCTTCTGTGTCGAAGTCATGACACAGAAGGAGGTCGCGGAGCGTGGTAGGGAGGTGGATCCTGCCGCCCCCCCGCTTCGTCGTAAAAGACCGGGTGGTAGGCGTTTAGCCCATGCCCGGCGACTACCACCTTAACGGGGCTTCCGGGCGGTGGTTAGGGGAAGCCGCCGCCCATGGAACGGAAGTCCCCAAGCGGAGCAGGCGCGCTTAAAGCGCCGCTGAAAGAGCCGTGACCACTGAGATTGGGTCTACGGACGCCCGCCGGCGGGGTTGCGGAAGTATCGTCAGTTCCCGCAGCCCCGCTGCTATATGGCGGAGAAGGTGGTAGTCAGTCAGGTTTTTAGTCGGTATATCCCTCAAGTGTCCTTGGGAGCGAAGAGCCCGACAGACCCCCGCCGCTTCCCCAAGTGGCGGGACATGCAGTAATGCATTTTCCTGACTAAAAAAAAAAAAAAAAAAAAAAAAAAAAAAAAAGGTAGGTTAGTATATATGTATATAGGTTAATTATGTGGGTATTTAATATAATTATTTAAAGTGTGATAAGTATATTAGTGTAGATAGTGTAGATTATTTCTGTTATCAGCACATCATCACGATACTTAACATTCTTAAAAGCTTTCCAAAGACCAGTTTATCATACCAAGGAGCTTTCCTGCCATTAATCTTCAAATAAAGCGCATTGTGGGCCACAGCAAAGCTCGCAAACAAACGTAGCTAACGTATCAAATGGACCGTATATATTGGCTATTTACGTTCCAACAAATGGTTGGATTTATGTACTGAGTTAGAATCATCTTCGATTATGTAGGTCACTATATCTTTATAAAGTTTTTATTGATTGGATGTTAGTGGTCGTAGGGAAAGCCTAGATAAAGATTAATAAATAAATAAATATATAGGGACAATTCATACAGATTGAGCTAACCAAAAAGTAAGTTCGAAACTTGTGTTATGGGATACTAACTCAACGATATTATATTTTATAACAAATACATATATAGATAAACATCCAAGACCCGAGGCCAATCAGAAAAAGTTCGTTTTTCATCATGACCCGACCGGGGATCGAACTCGGGACCTCCTGGGTGGCGTTCTGGCGTGGTAACCATTACGCCACGGAGGTCATAAATTTTTGTAGATTAGCCTAGATATGAGTTTTTAAAATCGTTGCAAACGTAAGTAGTAGTTTGTTTAAAACGCAACTCATAACACTTTTATGAAATAAATCGTCTAATTCGTCACTAATTATATCGATAGATAAAAAGATTGTCTATTTTAAATAATTTTTTTGGAGTGGTAGAGCATCATGATCATTATGCAATGATATTGAAATGAAATTAACCAAACTGCCCAGGAACATAATATTAGAATTATTTAATGAGGTTTCTGACACTCCAAATTATGCTGATTACTAACCACAACAACTGTTAAGATCCCTACTATTAGACGCCCTAACAAAAGCCGATGAGATGGATGGAAGGATTTAACATCAATTACAGTCGGAAAACTTCAATGTGAACACGACGTTCAGTTTTCTTTCGCCATTTCTTTTACCGGTGGTAATTTTGCTTTGTATCTGAATGGCGGTAGTTAATAGAGTAGCTATTCTATTTTGTAATGGTAATATGTTGTAAATGACGTGTCAAAGTGCCCGTGTCTACAGAATAAAATATTTTTGACTTTGAAGAAAAAGACAAAAAGTAACCACGTCATATTATGTCCCTCAATCCAAATAGTAAAACTCGAGTCAATAGTTGAATTTTGAATTATAGCTATTTTTACCGTTTTCATGGGAACTAGTTCTGCAAAGACGTAAAAAGGTAGTTTTTGAGGGCCAAAAGGTTTTTATTGTCGCAGCATACGCCACTATAAAGTTTTATTAGGGGTCCACGGGGGTCCGAAACCCCTACCATTGGACTGAATCATTTTCTCCAAACGAGAAATTACAAGGATAAATCAGACCAATTTATCGCCTACCATTCGTTTCCAATTTCCGTTCAATACATACAAATTAAACATAATTTGATTCCTAAAACCTTAACGGTCTAGTGGATACAATATGTTACTTTACGCCATTGGGTCGCGAGTTCAATTCCTGTTAAGTGCATTTGATTTGCTTGATATAATTTACAATGTTAGATACATAGATAATATTGCAAAACACAAAAAATATACAAAAATACAGTAGGTACCTATATACAAAAAACTTACAGACTAGAGTTTTTGCAACAAGGCGGCTTTATTGCTGACAGCAATCTTTTCAAGGCAACCTTACGTTAGGTTTTTTGTTACAAACAACTAGGAATACGTGAATAGCATTCTGATCTTTATATTGTTTCTTTTTCCAAACGATATGGATAAGGATCTTAATCTTATGGACTAGGACAAATATTTTTATTCAAATGTAAAAAAAACTCCTACCACCAGTTCAGACGGCAGATTTGTACTAAAAACTACACTGGATGCCAACGCACCTGGCACGCACACGCAGCCCTAGCGCTTAATTGTTTCATGACTTCGCGGGCCAGGAGCGTTGGCGTCAAGTATATTAAGAATTTGTACTAAGAAATATTTATGCTAAAGTGAAACAGATATTTAAATTCACAAAAAACATTTGGCTATGAATATCGTAAGGTGTGTACGTCCACATTAGTTTAGTGTGCGTGACCGATTTTACGAACGTTTCTTATTTATTAGTGTGTAGTATAATTAGTGTGAGTGCAGGTGATTAGTGACTGAGGGTGATTCACCCTCGATTACTACGATGCAAGAGATTTAGGTAGTAGAATTTTTGGTACTGAGCGTGATTCATCCACCATTACTAATCACTTGCATTCGCACTAATCAAATTGAATTCATTTAACATAATGTGTACATGAACGTTACAACATTCGTGAAAATAGAAAATAAATAGCATATTTATGACAGGGCGAACAAATGCCTGTGAATTCTCTCTCTAACATACGAAATATCTACTAAAAATAAATTCGAGAATAAATAGTTTTATTTGCAAATGAACGTACCTATATATGGCCAAGTTCGGCATTTGTTGGAATATTATTACAGAGTGCTTCTGCCAGCCATTATTGTCAAGTGCTGGAAACCTCAATTTAGTTATACAAAGGATGTCGTTTGTACTGGATTTTACTGAATACCATAAACAAATATTAATGCTGAATTCTATACAAATAAAATCTATTTTTTAAGCACAGTGAAAATCTTTTATATTTTTATACGATAAGTAATATATTTTATACTAAATTGCAATATAAATAGCATATAGTTTTACGAACTAACCGTCAAGCTGGGGAGTAAATACTTTTTTAATATTATTTTTGTATATTTTTTTAACCGTCTGTTTTATTTTATTCTATTCTAGTATGAATTCTTTTTTTTTTACCACAAAGGTGGCAAACAAGCTTACGGTCCGCCTGATGGTGAGCGGTCACCGCAGCCTATGGACGCTTGCAACACCGGGAGCATCATTCGCGCGTTGCCGACCCTGTAAAAATCTTTTAATGCCCTTTTTGAAGAACCCCATATTATAGTCTAGAGGAAAGACCTCGGCGGGGATCTCATTCCACAGCCTCAGCGTTCGCGGGAAGAAACTCCTCTGAAACCGCGCAGTACGCGACCATTTTGGTTCTAGTGTGTGAGGTTGGATTCCTCGCCGGTGACGAGGTTTTTATTTTTATTTCATAGCAAAGTATAGTGTAATATTGGCGTTGTATGGGAGCGAGTGATAGGTTCGGGTTCTGAGTAAATACTGTTTTATTTATATTAGCATTACTTATTATAACTCCTTACACTACATACACTACACCTCCCCCCTTTAAAGAAAAAAAATCAAATTTAAATCCTATTTGTATTTTTTTTTAACATTAAGTAATAACAACCAAAAGAAATAAATACTAGAATGAGCTGAATCGCAATTCACACAAATGAATAACAACCTGATTGTATTACTATCCTATACGTGAAACTTTATACAAAACTAATTATGGGAAAGAATGTAGTGCATAATATGAAACCTTCTATATGAGTTTTACATTTCATTATGATTTATTATAACTATTTATCTTATTAACTTACAACTTTATATAAAATCTGTATTTTAAAATTTAGGTTTTGAAACAAAAATACAATTTAAACTATAAACCATCAAAAATTAATGTAAAAATTAATTAACCATAAAAATTAAACATAAAATAATGCCAGAAGTCAAAATTTTGAAAAATGTAACGAAAAATCTTTTAATAACATACATATAAAATATTAAAGTTATTATTAAGAACAACTATAAAAAAAACTTTTATTAAAATATTACTATTTTATAATAGTATGTTATTATTATAACAATGAATTTTTTATGTTATAATAATAACAAAAATTATGATACCCAAAAATAATATGAAGAATATAAAATTTATGTACTGTTTAGACATTTTTCACTCTACTCTATTATCTACTACTTTGTCTCTATTATATTATTTACTCTAAGTTATACCTACTGATCTAATATTGTATATTTTATTATATTCTATTCTGCTGTATTTCTCACATTTATTATATTTTCCATACTTTTTATTATGATCTTTATTTCGTATGTTATATTTAAGACATTTTTTATACTTTACGTAATTGTTTCTTTTCTTAGTTTTCTCTTTAATTATATATTTAAGATTACATGTAAGATAACTTCTTCTTACCATTTTATTTATTATTTTATTATAATAATTACTTTTTATCTTAATATTTCCTTTCACATAATCTTTTTTCCCTTTTATATATCTTAATTTAATTTTTCTTAACATATTCATAAGATTTATTTTATTTTTATTAAATCTTAAGTTTATACTTTTATCTTTTTTATTTGTATTTAAAATACATTTATTTTTCGTCATATCCTTGGATTTAAACTTATTTTTCTTTTTATTAATTTTAGTACGTTTACTTTTTATACTTTTTGGTTTTACTTCTAATTTTACATGATCATTAACGGTATTATTTTCTTCTAATTTCTCATTAAATAAATCATTTAAATCAAATAAATTATTATTTTGATTCTCTTCTAAATTATTATCATTGAATAAGTCAAATAAGTCATTTACATCGCATAAATTTAAAATTTCTTTATCTGTATTGCACTCAACAACAGGCAGCGTTTGCTGACTCTGCTGAACGTGAGCAATGCATGTGAACGACATAGGATCTGTTGATGTCGTCATGCCAGAATTATTTGTTTCGTAACTTATTTGTGAATTGAATTTATTTTTATAAGACATCCTTTTGTGATAATAATTATTGGTAAAATTTTGTTTATTTAAATTTATAATAGTATCTTCGTCGATAGTTGACTGTATGCATTGAGATAAAGTATTGAATTTTCGGCTAGAAATTATAACATATAATCGGAAATTATTTAATCCTTTGCAAAAACAATTTATTGCAGTTTTTTCGTTAACGGGGCCTATTATTTTAATTTGAGACAGATCATCTTCACATTGGGCATAGGTAAGATCTATGAAAAGATTCTCCACCTCTGCTCCATATTCTTGAATTGATCTATAACCTTGTTTTATATTTAATAATGCATTTAATAATACGTGCGGTGATTTTTTAGGTAAAAAATGTTTTTTCATATCAAAAATTAAGCTATTTACGTCTACATAATGTTGTTTTAATAAAAATTTTGCGTTCTCTGTCAATCTAGTTTTTAAAATGAAATTAATTAAAAATTGTTGAGACTGTCTATTTAAAGTGCTGCTGTAAAATTCTATATTATTTATTAATTCTCTTGTAACTTTATCATTATTATTCATGACTGGTAAAAAGGCAATCGCAGTTTCTAAATCAAAATTATCTCCCATTTTTACTTAGGTATTTTAAAAAAAACTTATTTATCACAAATTACAAAAAAAATATATCTCTAACCCAAATAATCTCCTTTTTTTTATTGATAAAAAAAAATTGTCGTACTAAAAGGATACTTGTTTTCGTCTTGTCCGAGTATTTTGCGTTGTTCCGCCGTGATGCCTCTCTTCGCTGCTGCTTCTCTGCTGGGCTAGCTGAGGCTTGAAAATCCTTGAAGTCCGTGCGACGAATTGGGCCGGGCTATACCCTGGACACCATCCTGGACTCGTACGCTTCTTTTTTCTTTCTTCTTTCTTCGTATTATTAATATTTCTTACTTCAATACTTCATATTATAATATCTTCTAACTTCATTATATTTTCTTCATTTTTTCACATAACATTAAACTTCTTTCTTCAGTTTTCATAATACTTCATTATATTTCTTCACACTTATGTATATCTTCATTTTCCATTCTTGAATACTTCTTACTTGATATTCTTCTTAATTATTTTTTCATATTTAAATCTTCATTTTTCTTTCTTCATATTTTTCTTGAAATCTTCAACTTAATGTAATTTCTTCTTAATTATATTTTCTTATATTTATTCTTCTTACTTAAATCTTCAATATTATTATTTTTCTTAAATCTTCATAATTAACTTCTTCTAATATATTTTTTTCTTCTATTATTTTAAATTTTAATTATTAATAAATGGCCGCGCCGGCGCATGGCTGCGCCGACTGGCAGGGTCGCCATGTAATATTGGCGTTGTATGGGAGCGAGTGATAGGTTCGGGTTCTGAGTAAATACTGTTTTATTTATATTAGCATTACTTATTATAACTCCTTACACTACATACACTACAATAGTTTACTAGAGAAACCCGCGCAACTTCGTTTGCGTTTATCCCGCTTTCCCGTGGGAATTTCAAAAAATCCTTTCTTATCGGTTGCCTACATCACACACCCAAATTTCAGGTCTCTACGGTCAAGACAAAACATTTTCATATGTATACATGATTATTTTTCTATTTAAATACTTCTCATTACAATCTTTGGAGTGTGCGTTTAAACTCTTACAGAATATTGACGTGAAGCAGCAATGCGTTTCGTTCGGAGAGAGAAATATCCGAAATTCTTGTTTGCCACCTTTCTTGTATAAAAAAAATATAACTCCTTCCTTATACTATTTCTCGCTATATATCCTGTCTTTTCCTGTTATAGGTCGGCAACGGGTCAGGGACCCTAGAATCTATATGCTCCATAGTCAACGGTAATCACCTAATAATATCAAATGATCCATATTCCTGAGCTTGTTTTCCAACCACTTCCGTAAAAAAAATGTATAAGTATATGGGTATTTCAATACCTACAACCTCAGCCTACAACCATCCCTACAACAACACTACGAAATAATAGAGCGAGTCGACGTAATGATATTTCCTATAAGTGAGAAAGAGACAATATCAATATGCCATTTAACCATTGACCAATTTAACTTGACCCCTGTCAAATATTTTAAAATTTAATATTTAATTACTTACTGTTTATTATCGATGAATATGATTCAGTCCGCTTTATCCATAGTTAGAATTTTACTTGTTTTTCCGAGATCACAAACAGAATAAATAGTACGAAGACCACGACGACATTATGAAATCATTTTGTTTGAATATTCACAATTTATAAAAATATTACATGACAGATGACATACTTCACTTCACGAATGTGTCAAAATGTAATTGAAATCAAAAGCACTAAGGAGTATGAGTATTGATATCAAATCGAAGAAAATTACCCACAAAATACATATTTTTCAAGAATTTCAATAAAATAAGAATCACGTCTTCCATCAATTCTCTTAAACAATTTTTATGCAAAATTTGAAGTAGATTGGACCAAGGAATCAAGTTGTCCCATAGTAACTTTACCCCCCCTTTTCACCCCCTTAGAGTTCGAATTTCGAAAAATCCTTTCTTATCGGACGCCTACGTCATATAATAGGTCCACCTGCCAAGTTTCAGATTTTTACGATGAGCGGTTTAGGCTGTGCGTTGATTCTCAGTCAGTCAGTCAGTCAGTCAGTCAGTCAGTCAGTCAGTCAGTCAGTCAGGACAAAGCATTTTATATATATAGATTGACTAGTACATCTACCTACATGCCGCGTGCGTGCTCGTTGTGACCGCCGCCGCCGCCCGCCGTACGGTCGCGTCTTTCGCATCGCCTTTTTTTATGCCACAAAGGCGGCAAACAAGCATACGGTCCGCTGATGGTAAGCATCAACGTAGCCTATAGAAGCTTGCAATACCGGGGGTATCACTCACGTGTTGACAACCCTCCCAACCCCAAGTGGAGCTCCGGAGACCTTACTCACCGTAAACGAGCCCTTAGTGTGAATCCGCCGATTATAGCCATGTCTGCCTATGTCAGTAGCAATTGCTTTAGCGACAGCGAGACGCAGTAATTAAACGAGCGATCGCATATTGACAACCAATCGGAGCCAATTAACAGAGGGCGTTGGACTAGCCTGTATGGAACCTTTGTCTCACCTCTCATTATGTAGGATATATTTTGTATAATGCGACGCAAATGTCTTTATTTTTAGGGTTCCGTAGTAAAAGAACCTTTATTCAGGATCCATTGATGGATCAAATAATGGATCCAAGTGGAATGAGGGGTTTCGATATGTCGGTCTGTCCGCGTGCTGTCTGTAACGTGCGTTTTCGGCGACATAGATGCAGATTTTTGCGTTTTTATCGAATCAAAATACGCGCGTAAATAATACGCGATACAAACACGCCCATCTGCGCGTAAACGCGCAGTAGACGCGCGTTTCAAATCTCGTTAGACACCGCACAGTGTAATGTTGGAATGATCAGAGAGACTTTACGAGAGGTAGGGCACAGCGGATAATCCGCTTAAATCGAAGCAGCCTGTCTCGGGAAGGACCTCCACTTTACAGAAGATCGTAGCCAAATAGCATTGGTCTCGGCCATGTTGTTTTCCTACGGTAAGTAAGGTCTCCAGAGCTCCTGGGGAAGGGGGGGGGGGGGTGTTATGAGGGTTGGCAACGCGCGAGTGATAAATGACGGAGATGCTTACCATCAGGCGGGCCGTATGCTTGTTTGCCACCTTAGTGGTATAAAAAAAAATTGCGTCACAAGTAAAAAAAATAAATTATAAAATCTGGCCAAGTGCGAGTTAGTGCGAGTTGTATGGGAGTCCCCCATACAACGAGTATATTTATTTTATTTTAGTATTGATTGATACAGCGGCAACAGAAATAAATCATATGTGAAAATTGCAACTGTCTCGCTCACGGTTCATAAGGTACAGCCTCGTGACAGACAGACAGATGGACGGACAGCAAATGCTTAGTAATAGGGTTAGCACCCTTTGGGTACGGAACTCTAAAAACGTAGAAGAAATTTAAATTTGCGTGTATTCAAATTAAATTATTTCAAATACGTGTACAAAAGAGTGATGTTTAAGCTGATTATTCGATTAAAAACCCAACCGCCAAAACACCAGCTTATACGTTTTTTTTAATTGCAAGTGTCGCGAATGAAAAACGGGTACGAGATCTTTTGGCAAATATTAGCGGAGTAGAATAATAAAATGTAAAATGGAAGTGACGGAGGCTAGTGATGTAACACGTATTTTATGCTTGGAGCTTGTTTTTTTTTTATATTGTGGAGAAGGCCTATGCTCTATCATGGGACATCAGGAGCTCCAATTAATAATAGTAATTTTTAATTTTTAAAATACTTATTTGACTGCTGTCAATGTCATGTTTATTTTTCTTTAAATCTTATGACAAATTGCTTTGCTCTACTACTTCTATCCAAATCTATTTACACATTGGAAGATACTATGTTTTCCGCCGATATTATGTGCAAAGATGGTACTATCCCTGTCAAACTAACCCATTTTATACACATGTCAAATATTACCGAAGAACGTGTCTGTGAAAGCATACCCCTTGAAGAAACGATTTCAATTCGTTAAGCTAAGCTCTTATTTCACCACTTCACTCACTCACATCTTTTCATATTTTCTTCACTCCTCTTACATCCCTAAAAATAACTTTCAAATCTAATTTTAAAAGATATACTTAGCATGTTACAAAATAAGTGACTTTTTAAATATTTTCCCATTTTGAAACATCACTACGCGCGGATTTAGGGGCTGTGCGCTCTCGGTCGTGCTAAATACGACTTTGCCTCACTCGGATGAAATTATTCGTCGTTATGGACATTAAGGGTACTCCCTCTGTATTTTTAATCTGCCTATTGTTAGGATTCTTTGATTCCAGCCATTCTTGTTGAATAAAGCATATCTTATTTAAATATGGCCTTTATTAATTTGATGAAAGCCGAGTTTCTTGAAATCCAAATTGTCAATTTCTAGTATTGAAAATTATTAATTTGTAATGTAGTGACAAATGTTGAAATGTTAATATTCTTTTTTCATGTGTTCCATTTTAAGTATCTCTCTTCCTTGCAAATAATAATTATAAATCTTTATTTCGAGCAACAGGAGCACGGCGTGAACAGCTCGTTGTTCAAAAATTTCATCTACGGTTTTCTATTTCGCGTTAACAATATGCCGTTTGATATCGCTATAAGCTCACTATTCGGAATATAATTAACCTTACCATACAATTTAAAACCAAACAAGATTTACATTCATGAACTGAATTGATTAAGCCAACAAACACGGGAAGGTTCATTTTACATATTTATTTCGGACTTGCATTGAGTTGACCCAAATGTTCTTGAAGCAATCTTTGCATTTCCGTAGAACAAACTGCTTTACAAATTGTTAGTCGCATATATTACGTATTCCCTTTCTGAGCTGCAGTTCCTGTTAAATCTTATGTTACTTGACCAAATTTAACTTTAAAGCCGTTCTTAGAGACTAAGTCTGCATTCCGTATACAAAATTACATTCTATGCTTCATAAACAGATTTTTATATCATTTTACTGTTTTTAACTTTCTCTAAATATACAATTTATCATGCTTCGCCATTTCTTTTATAAGTTGGTCATCTTACTTTTGTCCAGAACGATGGTAGCTTGTAGAAATCATTTATCTGTTCGCTGAGCTACCTGCACATTATTTTTCTATGTTATACCTGATGGTTATCTTGATGACTTCTTGATGGAAAGTGGTACCCGCCACCTATAAACATCAGCAAAACAGAGAGAGAGCGCAGAGGAACAGAGTGAGAGAGGACACAAACTGAAAATCCACGCGGGCGGAGTAGCGCCCACGCCTGCACGCATGTGCTAGTTAGTATTGTTGTGGTATTGTTGTGCAAGTTGCCAATAAACTACACAATTGTCAGTAAAGCATATTGAAATTTCTTAAATAAACATTCAATTTTACAAAATATTCAATTCCTTCTGAAACAGAATTGTGATGTTGAAGAGTTTAACCTCCAGTTTCCCCAGAAATTAACCTATGAATATATGAATAATAATAAAATCAACTCGCCTTAACGCCTTGAACTTCAGTTAAATACTGTTTTGCTGTTGCTTATAAAGAGGGCTTCGTAAGCTCCGCTATTCGACTTAAGGGAACTTTTTGAATATTTCCAAAATTACCATTTTACTACGGATTTCTAGAATAATTACAGCGTGGACGTTTGCTCGTTAATTTTTTATCTCTTAATTTTAATTTTGATACAAAGCAAACAGAAATCTTAGGCATCTAACCTGCGACCCCGCCTCTCATATGGCGGAAGAGGTGGTAGTCAGTCGGGGTTTTAGTCGATATGCTCCTCAAGTGTCGTCAGCAGGGGAGAGCCCGACAGACCCCCGCCACTTCCCCAAGCGGCGGGGGGAAAGCTAGCCACTTACTAAGGGAAGTAACAGGAAGCCACTTGATACAGGTCGCTGTCAGCTTGTCATACTGAAAGCGTTTGGGGGAGGCCTTTGTCCAGCAGTGGACTTCTTGTGGCTGAGATAAATATAGTTTGAACTATTAAAATTCTATTATCTTCTTAAATGGTAATTTGACGTATAACACCTATTAGCCTAGATAAATGAAATCCGATTGTAAAGAACCACGTTCATTTTTACTTTACCAAATTTTATAAAATACCCAAAAAATCATAAATCTTTTGTAACAACAAAAAATATATTTCGAGCAGACATGATTTCATTTAAATCGAGATGAATGCTACTTGAAGGCGTATTTATTTCGTCCAAAATCCGAATAGCCGTCGAAAGAGGATCAGCTCAAAACATTCGACCCTTTACCAAAGGGACCGTTATTTATGTACATACCTACTTGTTAACTTGCTTTTGACTTTGGCCGTTTAATCTTAGTCTTAGGTATTTTACTAAATTAGGAAATTCTTTTATGTTCGGACGTTAGTTTGAATTCCATGAACTATTTTTATCACAAAGGGATCTTATCCTAGTTTTAATTAATACGTTTGTGACTCTTGTCCTCACAATACTATCCGTATTTCTAACAAATAATTTGAGAGGTCGTGAATTTGAGAGGCCCAGGTGGGATTCAACACCTGGGCTGAAGCGGGGAGGTAAAGTTTTTCATAAAATTTTCATTATATAATTTCGAAATGGAATGGTTAGTTCTGTTGAACCGTAATAACTATAAAAATAAATTATATTATGTATTATTTATTAAAATAGAGTCGCTGTTTGTAATAATATTTTAAAAATGCTATGAATATTTGCACGCCTTAGCGTGTAAATATTATTTTCAAGGCAACACTAAAGTAGTGTTGCCTTGAAAAAAATATTTTAAATATTTTGTATTTCGACAGTCTCCCGTCCCTGCACGGGTCGAGTTTATTTCACGAACTCTGTTCTTCTGTTAGTTCTCACATACTAAACAATTGCTTCTTCACACCGATATTCTGTGAGAAAGTGGCACTAGCATTTTTAAACTAGTTACCTAGTAGGAGTTTTTGTTCGCAATCAATCATGTCAATGTAAGCCAACCGACCAAATAGGGAAGAACTCAAAATGTTGCGAATTTATAAGACGGCGTAAGGTGGCTTACTTGCTCACAGTTTGAAGTTAGTAACCCGGCTAATTTGGATATGTAACACACGTCTGATAAAATCACAATATATGATTTCTTTTTTCAATTTGATCGGCTTGTAAACATTAAGACATTCGAAAATGACCAAAAATTCTCGCAATAACCACTCTGAATCCAACACATCTGAACTTTTTCCTTAAACAGATAATGGGACGAACAAAAGAGATTGTAATAGACCTATTTAAATAAAAATATTTGACATTGTCTCTAACTTTGGGACTCATTATCTAAATAGAATTATGTCTGTGTGTGTAAACTCGGCAATCCGTTTGAAAACATTCCAACTGTGATAACTGAACATAATCACAGCCTAATGACGTCACGTTAATTTCCTCTGAATTGTTGGTGCGTTTAGTAATTTCCGCGGCTGAAGGGACTTGGCAAATTGCTTGATTTACCCTGAAGAGATAAAGCTTAAAGCTCACGAATGGGGGTTTGTTTACCAGCGTTCTTATGGATAATCGAAAACTGAACACAATTATTTTTTTATTTATTTATTTATTTATTAAGGATCACCAACATTTGTTTACATTGTTACTTAATTTAAAAATACAAGAACAACAATAAAAATTAATGTAACAAACAGTTACTGGTGAACACAACATGCACCAGTTACAAGAACATACAATATGGAAACAATAATAATATTATTTAAATGTTCAAATAATGCTGGCCAGATACTTGGCCAGGATATTGCGGGATGCATTAAGCGAGTCAAAATGCACGTCCAAGAGGTCGCCAAATTCGTTAATCACCTTGCAAAGTCTCGGAATCGGAGAATTGGACCCAAGAACAGTTCTACGCAGTGGTGGGCTGAAAGGAGTCAGTCTGCTACGAGGATACTTGAACGGTATTCGAAATCTAAATTTGGAAAGGAGTTCAGGACAATTGATTTTGTTATTGATAATTTTGTGGGCAAATAAAAAGTCATTTATTATTCTACGATTGGCTAACGAATTAATTTTGAAATAATTTAAACGATCGCTATAAGACGAATCTCTCAGCCTCGACCAATCACTCGAATAAGCCAGATGCCACACAAAACGTTTTTGTATTCTTTCCAGACGTAAGGAATGCGTAGCGTAGTGGGGTCTCCACACCACACTAGCATACTCTAAGATTCCTCGTACTAAGCTGTTGTAAAGTAATACTTTGGTCTTATGGCTTCGGAATCCCCTAGCATTTCTGATTAGAAATCCTAACATTTTTGATGCTCTTTTACTAATATTCTCTATATGTGGTATGTACCAGGTCTCTGATTTCATTTACCTCCTGAATATTTTCGCCACCGATATGGTATGTACTGGATATAAGATGATGTTTTCGTGAGTATTTGATGTGAAAGCATTTTTTAGGATTCAGGGTCATTCCATTTTTGACACACCATGAGGTAACTTCATCAAGATCGTGCTGCAGCTTTAGTATGTCCTCGTTATGTTTTATAATTCTACAAAATTTTAGATCGTCTGCATACATGAATGGTTTGGAGAACTTCAGATAGTGTGGAAGGTCGTTTACGAAGACATTAAATAATATTGGACCCAGGTGGGATCCCTGTGGCACTCCCGAGGTTATAGATCGAGGTCGAGAACGGAAGCCGTTCATCACTACGAAAAAAGTACGGTCTTTAAGGTAAGATCCAATCCATTTGAGAAACATGCCAGAGATACCATAAGACGATATTTTATCAAGCAAAACTATATGTGATATACAGTCGAACGCTTTACTGAAGTCAGTGTATATTACGTCCATTTGCTCATTGGCGTCCATAGCTTCAATCAATGTTTCCGAAAATTCAGTTAAGTTTGTAATGGTAGACCTGGCTGGCATGAATCCATGTTGATGCTCGTTGATTATTGGTTGGAGGTACCTCTGCAATAAGGGACAAATGATCGACTCGAAGGCCTTGGCAAGAGTTGATAAAATAGATATAGGTCTGTAGTTGTTAATTAGATCATCACTATCTGCTTTGTGGATTGGGACTACTTTTCCTATCTTCCATTCAACAGGGAAAACTCCTGTCGTTAGCGATGTGTTATAAATTTTGACTAGCGGTTCTACAAGATTTTCAGCACATGACACAATAAATATAGGTGGGATTCCATCTGGACCCATACTCTTATTACAATTCAAACTTTTTAGCTTCTTAAGTACGGTGTCGCGATCCAATTTAGGGAAGAGATGACTGCTTGAATCCCCATAATGGTTTGTGTAGGAGCCTAGGGGCTCTCCGACATCTGGCACATTTTCGTTTCTGTATAACAATTATGTAAAAGAACGTCCACAACTTTAATAGAACGAAACTACTTTATAAGAGGGAATCAGGTGACCAGTGCAAATACCAGTCATTGCCATTTTAGTTCCACATCGGCAGGTTCTTTTTATACCACTAAGGTGGCAAACAAGCATACGGCCCGCCGTAGCTTATGGACACTTGCAATACCGGGGGTATCACTTACGCGTTGCCGAACCTGTAGAAAGTGGAGCTCTGGAGACCTTAGGAACACAACATTGCCAAGACCAATGATATTTAGCTACGATCTTCTGTAAGGTGGAGGTCCTTCCCCAGATGGGCAGCTCCGATTTGAGCGGAATATTCGCTGTGCCCTACCTCTCCTAGTTTTTTGTGTTATGGCTGATTTCCTCAATAGTAGGTAAAATAAATAAATAAAATAATTACCCGGTGTAGTAGCAAAAGACCGTTTGTCTTCATTCGTTCACTGTCTTCATGGTCAAAAAAGAAGAATATAAAATAATTTTTTTTCGTTTGCATGTTACCCGGTTTCTGGGAATTGGGAAAATCTAATTGGGTAATTCGGGGGTGGCTTGGGTGTTAATAAGGTGAATCTATAGTAAATCACAATCACTTTGTCACTAACTGTTAGAAAAGTGTGGTTTTTATTTAAAAAAACGCATTATCCAATACAAAGAACGGCATAAGTTAAATATTATGCAAATTTCGCGGTAATGGTAAAGCAATTTGTCCGCCATTACCGAATTCAGGGCCCGTTTTAATTTTCGTATTCATATTTTATCTGTTGTATTATTAACAACATGTATTATAACGTAAATTTTGAATTTACCTAATCTCGTAATCATATTAATTAAAGTATTGTATGATTTAGCGATCCCCTGTAAGATGAATCATGCGAGGTTTTTGTGGGTGGGTTTATAAATGGTTATAATGTTGTGTAGATATAATAAAACATTTATTCTTATATTCACTTAACTTCGCGAATAGTTTAGTTGTACGACCTTCGTGGCGTAATTAATGACCACCAGCCACCCAGGAGGTCCCGGGTTCGAATCCCGATGATGAAAAACGATTTTTTTCTGATTGGCCTCGGGTCTTGGATGTTTATCTATATATCTATTTGTTATAAAATATGGTATCGTTGAGTTAGTATCCCATAACACAAGTTTCGAACTTACTTTGGGGCTAGCTCAATCTGGCCATAGTTGGTCCAACAGGATTTGTTTTTTCAAATTGTCCAACAATTTTAGTTGTGCCAAAATTAGTTGTGCGTGCGTAGTTGGTCCAACAGGAAATGGTGATTTGTTCCTATATACCTATTTATATTTATTTATGGACTGTATATTACGATTAATATACCACAACAGGATGGAGAATATTTTATAGTCATATTCTTTCTTCTTTTCCTTAGCCTTCTCGACCACCATGCAGGTGTAGGCCTCCTTCAGTTATCGCCATCTAGTCATAATCTATACTATACAATTTTGTAAAGAGGTAACCTTTTTGACGTTGTAGAGGGAAATCTCTAGATCTATTGAACCGATTTTGAAAATTCTTTTACCAATAGAAAGCTACGTTATTAATCGCTTACACGAGCGAAGCCGCGGGCAACAACTCTAGTGTATAAATGTTGATAGATGCTTTTGGATTTTAGTCTCCATATTTTACAACCAACATTGTGATGTATTCAAAACTCCTTAAGCACGTCAAGTCGCGGTTAAAATGTGTGGCTATAATTAAAAAGTTAGAGCGTTCCCGAAATAAGGGCGGCCACAGCTGCGGTTTATATCCACCGCAAGAAAAATAATTTATAACGAACCTTTACGAATAAACTTTATAAACGACAGCACTAAAATCGAAATTTAAAAATTGACGTTAAAAATGTCGTATAAATTATGGGCGGGAAAAACTTGGAAAGTTGTACGTCACATGTGTATAGTGACCTTATTTCTACGTCAGCGGGCGTGGGTTTGATGCCCCGAGGAAGTAAGAAGCAGCATGGTTATAGGCTCCGGCTTCGGGTCCGGTTTCGGCTCTCTCACTTATCGTTACAGCCTGTTTCTGAGTTTTAATTTTAATTCTACGGATCTATTTTCTTGTTCTTTAATTTGTAATGTGTATGTTATAATCGCTTTTCAAAAAATACTATCTGTTCAATTTTTTGCGGCCCTTCTTTTCAACATAATATAATTTAAAAATTGACGTGTAAAAGTATTTCATGTAAATCTACTTGCAAAATAAATGATTTTATTTAAAACTTGCAACCATGAAAGTGTCCATCTGAAACAACGAAACACGTAGTCCTGTCAAAAAGAACATTACTAGTTAGAATAAGTAGTATTTTAGGAATTTCGCTTAATAGTTGCCCCGTTTGGATTTTTCAGAGAGAAACACACGTGTTAGATACATCCCTAATATGTCAGGTGATTAAGATCATTAGAAGGAAATAAGTATCAAGAAAGTAAATTAAACAAAGTAGGTAATTAGTAAATTATATATTTTCAATTAAAACCAATACTTGGGCAGATAATCAAAATGTTTATTAAATCAATTAACTACTTTATAAACTACCACCATTTCGGAAATAAACCAAAATGACCACCGGTAAAAGAAATGGCGAAAGAAAACCGGTTATGGCCTTTTTTATCGATCAGGTATTTTAACACATCTTTTTCATACAAATACAAAATTACAATAATAATAAAAACAATTGGAACTTATCTTTAATGTCCGGCGGCCTCACAATAATAACTGCCGCCTAACGTTCTACCATGTCCTTATATAACCTCGCTCCCCGCCAATCGTCACCTCCCCGCCAATCGTTACAACAAGTCAAAATAGCAACTCAGTTTACTTCTAATTATAAATTAAATAAATTTATAATAAACGTAAAACAATTTTAACATAAATTTAACAAGGATTTAAAACAAATAAATAAATCGTTAACCAAGTTATTTTCAGAACGGAAGTACGACTTGTAACATTTAACAAGTCGAACCGGAAGTGCAGAGTATCATTTATTAATTTTATAACATCATAAGTAATAATAATATGATTAAAGATTTATCACTTGTATTTATCATTTGTACTAATTTATTTGTGACTAAGTGACATTCAAGTTAAACACTTGAAACATTAGCTAACATTTATTTGTGAACCGGAAGTGTCAAGTTACAATTTAAGTTAATACACAATATCATCACATTATCATTTAGCAATACCATTTGAAACATTAGCTAACATTTATTTGTGAACCGGAAGTGTCAAGTGACAATTTAAGTTAATACACAATATCATCACATTATCATTTAGCAATACCATTTGAAACATTAGCTAACATTTATTTGTGAACCGGAAGTGTCAAGTGACAATTTAAGTTAATACACAATATCATCATATTATCATTTAGCAGTACTATTTGAAACATTAGCTAACATTTATTTGTGAACCGGAAGTGTCAAGTGACAATTTAAGTTAATACACAATATCATCACATTATCATTTAGCAATACCATTTGAAACATTAGCTAACATTTATTTGTGAACCGGAAGTGCCAACTGACAATTTAAGTTAATACACAATATCATCATATCACTTATCAGTACCATTTGAAACCTTAGCTAACACACGCTTTGAATTTTAGAACTCATTACAGATATTAGACAAGTTACTAACTAAAACATTGGTATACCTACCTTCAATAACCATACACGTAATCTACGCTTAGCAGGATTACTCCGACTTAGAGTGTAACGAGGGGAGCTCTTAAACTCAATGCATATTTAACGAGTACACGCCTGCTTAGGAAATGACTCGTCTGGGACCTGAACTTCGCGTATGCAAATTGAACGATTATTTCAGGTTAACGTTATTGATAATAACGATAGTATAAGATAATAAATTCTATACAAATCACACAGAGCCACCTGGTCCCAGTGAGGTAATAAATAAATAAATAAAAAATCTTTATTAGCAAAATTAATAGTTCAATGCCCGTTTACCAACAATATTCCTAAAATTTTAAAGTCTCGTAACAGTTTTCTCATTGTCCAAAACCCTTGATTTGGAATGTGTATGACATATAAAATTATCGATTTTTTGTATGTTGTGAACTAGCCGTCAGGCTGGAGGTGTAGATACTTTTTTAATAAGTACTTTTTACTTTTTTCTTTCGTTTTGTTTGAAAGCTGACATTGCGCCTTGGCTCTGTTCGCCTTTGGTTTTTCTCTGAAACGTATTTATTTTTCTATTATATTATATTTCAACTTATTTTGAGTTCTGGTTTCCACTTCTCTGCCCTGTCCTTTACACCGTATTTGAATCGATAATTTTACCAAAAACAAGGATTTGGACATAGAGAAAGCTCTTACAGACAAGTATAAATGAAGATAAATGTATAATAAAATGTGGCTGAACTAGTACAGGATTTCCTCATAAAAAAAATGTAAAAATTATAATAATCACTAAATAACAGTAGTTAAGTATAATCACACATTGTATTTGCTTCCAAATAAGCACCATGAAAAAGTCTTTTACAACCCATCTTGTTGCTAAGCCGCCTGAATCTAACACCCAAGGCGCAACTTGCTAATCCAAAATTAACCATTGACTTAAAAAAAAGAAGTTAATTACTAAAGTATATTTATGTTTACCCATTTAAGGGTCTCTAACAAACTACCTTTCATCTTACGGTAAACATAAAAAAATGAAGAAATTGCTTTCAAGAGGGTAAGATTGAATTAATTCGTTTGGCTCCTCTTTGATCTTCCATCTTATTCCATTAACCTGGATTTTTATTTTAATTACCATCCCCAACATTTTGGGAATTAAAGTTGTTAAATTGCGCTTGAAACGTGGAGGTAAAAATATCAAATAGAAGTCTTATTTATTTTTAGGGTCACCAACATAAGAACAGGTAACACATGGTATCTAAATTATATGTATATAATTATTTTTAACTAACTGCAATCAGAAATTATAGGTTTTGTACCACAGCATGTGTTAAAATTTTAATATTAAAAAAAAGTGGATCAGGAACAATAATCTGAAGTAAAATTCTTAATTTTTTTACTTTTCGTGTGATTTCCGCAATTAGCATCAACTGACGGTAGCTGGTGTCAGTTTTTCCAAGCAGCTTAACATTGAGTTAGCTCAGCGGATAATCCGCTCAAATTGGCGCAGCCCGTCTAGGGATGGACCTCCACCTTACAGAAGATCGTAGCCAAATAGCATTGGTCTCGGCCATGTTGTGTTTCTACGATGAGTAACAGCACAACATACGAGAGCAACGCGTGAGTGATACCCCCGTTATTGCCAAGCGTCTATAGGCTAAGGTGATGCTTACCATCAGGCGGGCCGTAAGCTATTTTGCCACCTTGCTGGCTTAAAAAAAATGTACTGAATGTGATCCGCATTCGTGCTGCGCCGGAATGGCTCCCAAACTCTATACCTAGCGTCCAATGTTTTTGACGCATTACCTACCAAAGTTTTAACAAATTCTACTTCTATATTATTCTTAGCTCCAAAAGTACAGAAAATAGGTGAATAGGCAGCGTTCCCAGATTGTAAGCAACCAGTAATGAACTTAAAAGATACCTGTATTTTTCATGAAAATATTATGTCTTGAGGACGGTGTAATTTTACTTTAATAAAAATTTGAATACCCTTTTAGCAGATACATATTTTCGTGGCGAAAATTTTTGTAAGGAATTTATTATTTTTTACTTTAAAATAAGATTAGGTAGGTTGCCTTGATTATAATAAGTTAAGGAACGTTAACAGTAACCTGTGTATTGATGGGTTAATCAAGTTTAAGATGTAGTGTTTGTTGGATAATGTTTTTAATTCAAATTGTTTTTCTATTTCTTTTAAAACTTTTATTATATTTTCTTTATAATAATATTATATTTTCATATTGGCGTCGCTGTGTGTTGCATTCTATAACGAACTCGCAAAGCACAGTCGTCAAGCCAAGTCGGAAACATTTACATTAATAAAAACTGGGTTTAATGGCACCTATGTATTTTGCGAATTGTCTAGTAGACGGCAGCGGCCCGATCGCTAGGTATGCGCAATTCCTGTGCAGTGTGCACGCGAAGTAGGGCCCGCATTCTATTTATTTTTTTTTGAAACAAAAAAAAATAACGGACGGTATGTTATATGTCATCTAATTTTATACATTTGTATACAAAAATGAAGAGCTCGATGGTATCGTTGTGTGTCGCACTCTAAAACGAATACGCAAAGCAACTTCGACTTCGGTTTCAACATCTCGAGTTTGTTAAGCCGTCGGTCCCGGCTATTCAAAGCCAAAGTCAATTATTTTTTTCTACCACCAGTTCAGATGGCTTTATTATCGATGGATGACAGTCGTTTAGGCAAGTTGTTGGCTTTCTGGTCTCTTGAAAACACCTGCATTGAAGCATCTGGCAGAGTACCTACGCCCTAATCCCCTTTGATTAAAGAGAGACTTCTATCGCTGCAGTGGGATGATTATAATATAATATAATATAATATAATATATCTTTATTTCAAGCAACAGGTAAAAGATTACACGGGCTCATATTATAAATACCTTACAGACTAACATACATATTATAATTTTAATAAAATTAACTATTAACACGTAGTGTCGGCGACGTGTAGCGCGCGGTCTCCGCTGGCAGTCGTCCTCGGAATCTCCGGAATACGACTCTCTGCGGCCAGAAGTCCTCCTTCATGAAGGTCTCTAGATGGTGGGTCGGGACCCTCACCACAAAAGAATTGAAGTTCGTTCTGTGGCGGGATTCCAACCTCTCGACCCTCAGCGTGAAGTTGGTCTTCTTCCTGATGTAGTCTACAACCTCCTCGACCGTTGTAGACCAATGAAGTCGGGAGACGTACACCTGCGTCGATGGTGTCTCTGGACGCAAAAGGTGATTCGCTCCGGTCGGTGCTGTGCCGCGATGGTTGCGGCTGGTTGGCTTCCTCTTCTTCCTTTCCACCTTGACGAAGCCTTCCTCGTCGCAATGTCGACTAGGTGGTTGTGTAGGTGGCACAGCCTTACGTTGAGCCATCTTGCTCTTCTTCTTTTCCCCTTTGCTTTGCTGAGGTGGTATGGCAGCAGCAACTGCAGCGTATGCACGAGGGGTCGACGTACACACGCGTGAAATCTGCTCCTGAGGTGTGGAGCGGGCGGCGGGGCAAAGGGCATCGCACCTAGCGACGGCAGCCGGCGGTGAGTCGTCCGATTTCGCTGACTCAAAACTGCCAATGTCCATGTTTCGCGCTCCGCGACGAGTGTTTACGTTAGCGGCCTCGTTTGACCTACTTACCGAATCATTATTATTTTTCAATGACAATAATTCGGCACGCAGTTCGTTGATGGTAGATTCAGAAGCCTCTAACCTAAGCACCATCTCGGCCTGACTGGCTTTCAGGGTAGTAATATCCTTGAGCAGCCTGGTGACGTCGACGTGGTCAAAAGTGACGGGGGGCAGTCTATGCAGCTCCTTGGCCACGAAAGTGGGCACGTCGTCTGGATCGGTTGTCTTCAACAACGAAATGATGTCTTGAAGACTTCTTTCTCCTTTCTCATCCCTTCGCCGGGACGGCATACGGTCGATCTTGCCGAGCACCTCGTAGAGCATCACCTTGCTTCTGCAAATCTCTTCTTCATTGAAGTTCGATTTACAGATCTGCACGATGCTGATCTCGTCCATAGTATCGATGGCGTGGTTGATGAACGCCAACAGTTCGTTGGCTATGAGTTGCGCGGAACCCATAGCAGCGGTAGCGGCAGCGGACAAGCCGCGCTGTTCGCGAATTATAAATTCGTAACAATGCAATTTGCGGGGCGCGTCCGTTTCCGAGCGCGCATCGCACTGCAATCAAATTATGGTTGATGAATAATATCATATTTATTTGCTGCAAGTTACACGAAAATATTGACATTCAAATAGTGATTTTCACTTAAAACTTTACCATATAATAAAATTTAAAAACGTGCTTCAATAAATATTGACTTTAAAAAACACATGGTCACCGTAGTCGCCGGCGCAATTTGATTCAATTAACGCTACACCGGGCGTCTAATTAGGGCGCCCGCAAACTGTGCGATGTTGGCGTGACTGCTCGGAAATTGCCTCTCGCCTTCACGTTGCCTTTTACACCTCACCACAGTTACTTTTTTCAGGAAATTTGGTTTGTCAGACTTTGTAAGGGCGAGTCGAGCTTGGCACAAAGGTTCTGCACTACAAGCTAATGATTTTGAAGCTAAAAAGTTGTTTTTTGTTTATGTGAAATGCACATCACAGAATATTACTTTCCAATTTGTGTTCTGTGTAATTGTAACTTTTATTAGTTCACACAGTTTACAGAATTGTAAAATTTCACCACCATTATATCCAGATATCGAGTGGATGTGGGTTCGAATCCTACTTGGGGCGGGGAGGTTAAATTTTTCTTTCAAAAATATTTTATAAGTCCGTACCATTATTTATGAGCAAGTGTTAAGTTTCTTTGCCAGTTCTTTTAAGTATAAATCCATCTATCCTAGTTCTTTTAAAATCCACTCAATGCTGTTGCTGTCTGCTCTTAATCATTAAAAAAAACTCTACAGCTCTCATATTATTAGTATATATTAAAGCTAATGATTTTAAAGCTAAAAAGTAGTTTTTTGTTTATGTGAAATGCACATCACAGGATATTACTTTCCAATTTGTGTTCTGTGTAATTGTAACTTTTATTAGTTCACACAGTTTACAGAATTGTAAAATTTCACCACCTTATAACCAGATATCGAGTATGTGGGTTCGAATCCTACTTGAGGCTTGGAGGTTAAATTTTTCTATCAAAAATATTTTATAAGTATTTTCCATTATATAAAAGCAAGTGTTAAGTTTCTATGCCAGTTCTTTTAAGTATAAATCCTTCTATCCTGGTTCTTTTAAAATCCACTCAATGCTGTTGCTGTCTGCTCTTAATCATAAAAAACTCTATAGCTCTCATATTATTAGTATATACTAGTGAAACCCGTGCAACTTCGTTTGCGTGTATTTATTTATGCACAGTAGCGCCATCTATATCAGACTTTTGATGAAATCCTAAGGGAATCACATACTTTTCGGGATAAAAAGTAAACTATGTGTTAATCCAAGGTATCAGCTACCTACATACAAAATATCATAAATATTGGCCCAGCCATTTGAGCATGAAGGAGTAACAAACATACACATAACTTTCATCTTTATAATATTAGTAGGATTACATGAAAAGTTAACTATATCGAGGATTTTTCCATCATACAATGAAACGCATAATTCTTCCGTTTAACGTGAGTCGATCCGTATTGAATGGACCCTTGACGAAACTTTGCACCGAATGTACCAGACAGGCTGGATTTATGATATCTGGATATATAAAAGTTTTAGATTTAAATCCTACTAAATTCACGATCCCTCTTTTTACTTTAAAGAGGTTTAATGCGTTTGACGTATTTTCAATACATAAAGACATTTTTTTAATATAGAGGCAAACAATATGCGGGATAACCAATCTTTAACAAATAGAAAGGAGAAAATGTATATTTGAAGAAATTGGGTAAATCTCTTATTTACCAAAGGAAACGAAATGCTGCTCCAGCTTTTGCGAGATAGTCGTATTTTTCTGGTCGAGCTAGTCTATTATAGAAGAAAACCTTAACAACTTCCTTAAAAAAATGTAACTTTAGGGACACATCATCACTTGGTTTTTTTTTTGCCATATCGTGGTTCGTGACGTCTTGTCGTCGCCTATGGAGCGTATAAATGTTGTTCCGTTGTACTTGCTTCGGCAGTACATATACTAAAATTGGAACGACACAAAGAAGATTAGCATGGCCCCTGCGCAAGGATGACACAAAAAAAACTTGTTAGATATTTAAGAAATCGTGGATACGATGCCCCCCTCCCCAATTGTTGAATGATATCTTTTTTTTATATACCACAAAGGTAGCAAACAAGCCTACGTCCTCCGGCCTGATGGTAAGCCGTCACCGTAGCCTATAGACGCTTGCAATACCGGGGGTATCACTCACGCGTTGCTAACCCTCCCAACCCCCCCCCCAATTGGAGCTCTGGAGACCTTACTCACTGTACACATATCTATCCCAGTTGCCAATTTAATGTCAAATTGTCTAACATTAAACCCTACCATTTTACCTTGTGTCGACTTATTTAATATAAGTAAACAATATTAATATTCTATTAATTCAAACTGTTTAATATGCTCGTATTATAATAACGCCTGAAATCTTCAGACCTTAATAAATCTTAGATTTTCTACAACGTTTTACATGATCATAAATCTTAAAAGAGCTAAAGCCAAGATAAGCTGTATTTCTCCATTAAGCCTTTAATAAATTAATATATATTTGAACCTAGCAATGCTCCATTAAACCCAAAACTAGGACACGAGATAACGAGCTAGACTATCAATATTACATCAGCTGAGGACAATAGAATTACACAGTCCTCCAAACATTGTTTTTCGTACCAATCATCTCTTAAGACAGAGAAAGGAGAAGAATAAATAATATTTTTGACGCTATAATATTAGCATTCTTAATTTTGATTTACCTCAATATCTAACACCGAGCGAAACAAAGCGAAATCTTACTTACAAAAGCCACGAGATGTTGCTTCTAAATATTCTAGAATTTAGTATTAACTTTTAATAATTTATTAGGCCACGAAAAGTTCTAAGAATAAATTTTTATTTACACTATTACTTAAAAGTGTTTCAGCTCCTCTCTAATTTGGTACTGCAGAATATTGTGTTATTTTACAATCAAATGCGAATTCTCTCAGTAAGCTGTGGAGTGATCAGGCCACATCTACTGTGATGGCAGATGGGGGAAGAAATTTTTGGAGAAATTGTCGACCTCCAAAAAGCACCTGAAGGCACAGAAAGCAATACAGAAAGCGGAGGATCGTTTAGTGGAAAAGATTGGGAAAAGCTTATATCTAGCAGTGGGTAGACACAAGGTGATGATGATGAATCAAATGCACACATAAATATAATAGTCTCCCAAGAAGAAAAGAGAAGTGAAGGAGAAATTCGCGTGTTTGAAATGAATCGGGAATTTATAAAAAGGTTCTCTCTAGTTGGAGGAAAAGAGATAAAGATTTTTCCTAACAGTCGAATCTGAATGGTTAAACAATAAAATCAGTTTGATACGAAAAACGAGGTCCGGACGGTGGTGTACATGTAATAGGAACAACCGAGTGTAGGCCCCGGGAGTTATTACGAACTCGCTCCCAAGTTTCTGCTGAAGAAAGGTGTTATAAATTAGTGAGGTTCACAAAAGACTGGCCATGAATGGGCTCCACATTGTTCTGTCAGTTTAGACAATGCTTCACGGTGCGATTAACCGGCTCGCGACTCATTATAATTAAGTTACCGGTGCTAATGCGCTCTATTCAGGGTACTGAACCTTTTCTGTACGTTT
This sequence comes from Endotricha flammealis, assembly GCA_905163395.2. Taxonomy (NCBI): domain Eukaryota; kingdom Metazoa; phylum Arthropoda; class Insecta; order Lepidoptera; family Pyralidae; genus Endotricha; species Endotricha flammealis. Next base: position 636,084 of record LR990867.1, read on the forward strand.
GAGAGTTGTCGATTAGATGGATGCTAGATACCTATCTTTTGCGTTATGTGTGTGTCAGTCGGAACAAAGGAAAGTACAAAATTGTAACTTCAATTTTGATGACGATTATAATGAACTAGCCTTCTGCCAGCGGGTGGCTTCGCCCGCGTGGCCTACTAACAATTAGCATATTATTCTTCAGGAACAAATTCCGGTCCGGTCGGTCCGGTCCACATCGTCCGGTCCTTATAAGGAACCATGCCAAATTTGGAATCTCTATTGATTATACTCTCGCTAGTCGTTACTTCGTTTGCGTAATATCTCGTTTACCCGTGGGAATTTTGAAAAATCCTCTCTTAGTACATCCCTAGATGTTGTAAGAAACCTACCTTGATTGCGCTATGTGTTAATATATACTTAGGTCAGTCAGTCAGTCAGGACTTTGAATATGTATACACATAGATAGTTAGTTCATTGGGAAAACGGATATTTTACCAATTTTATTGTCCAACGAAGCGTTCAGTCGCACAATCTGTATCTCGCTTTAGAATGACAGCAGTAAATCAGCTCCTCACAGGTGCCAGCGCTTTATCATACACATTGTTAGGAGTTTATCGTCCTCGCGAGATTTGCTGGGGAACGTTAGAAACATTAATTTTGAAATTACACCGTTTTGTTGCGTAACTCCGAATGTTTTTTGTAATGTATGATCTATAAAACACGTAAGTCTAAAAATAATTGCACTGAAATACTTAAAATGATCTATTTTTATCTATTCTAATATTATATTGTAGGTGCACGTCGAGCTTTTACACTTGCAATTTTGGCTCTTATAACATAGAACTTAAGAATGGTACAAAGTCCAATATGTAAAGGTCGGCCTGCTCTTGACTGTACTCTCTGACAAGAGAATGTGTTTTTATAAACCTATTCTCTGAATAAAAGTTTTGAATATTCGAAACATTTTTCACAACTGTTTGAGATGAGTCTCACTCATTGCCATGGCGGCCGGAAGGATTTTTTGTTTGCATTGAATAGGCTCTAAAACTACTGGTATGATTTGAAAATTTTATGTTTAGAAGATTTTTGGAATGTGGTTTGCAGCAGTGGGACAAGGCAAAAAATATATTTGAGGTGGGGTGACAGATGGCTCAATTACTTTGAAGGTTGTAATCCAATGAACGGGCTAAAAATGCATGTTTAAATGAAATAGAAATAATTGGGTTTTTAGTTCCAACGGGCCAAATTGAACGGGTTAATGAAAGAGTGGGTTTTTTCGATTTCCCACTCTTCAAACTCGTGAATGTTTATGTCGTCGATGTTCTGTGAGAAGGTTCCTGATTCCTGATGAGTTTTGAATGCATAAACAACAACACATGATAAAAAATGATTAACCGCTAGATTTGAAGTATAAATCATTAGGCATTAACATAAATAAATATTCAGTGGCGTTCGTATTAAAGTTCATCCCATCGTTGGCGGTACTCCAAAGGCGCGGCTGACTACAGAAAGCTAAGCCAAAGGTCTCACTAGATATGACACGTTTTTTTTTGTCATACTGTCTGAGATAATGATGATGATGAACCAGCTTTACGAGCCATTCCTTTTCAGCGTATAAGCTAAGCTCTACCACTGAGTGCTCAGTACGCGTCGTGTCAAGTCAAAGTCAAATATTTTAATTCAAATAGTAATATTTTGCTTGTGTTCAAAATGGTGGTGTTTATAACGTATAGTTTATTAATTATTTATACATAAATATACAAGTTGTAAATGACAAGAAATAGTGCCTGTGAAGGTCTAATTTCTGAAATAAACGATTTCATTTCATTTCATTTCTTTCGAATCCTCGTATTTTTTGCAAGACGACGAAATTGACAAAAAGTTACACGTTATTAAATTTATCAGACTTGTGTTACATCTAAATTAGCTGGTTTGCTCTGCTCACTATAAAACGTGAAGTAAACCACACAATTTTGATATAAATGAAATAAATAAATATATAGGGACAATTCACACAGATTGAGCTAGCCCCAAAGTAAGTTCGAAACTTGTGATATGGGATACTAACTCAACGATTCTATATTTTATAACAAATACATTTTATATAGATAAATATCAAAGACCCAGACCAATCAGAAAAAGTTCATTCATCATGACCCGACCGGGATTCGAAAACCCGGACCTCCTGGGTGGCGGTCTGGCGTGGTAACCATTACGCCACGGAGGTCGCCAAACATGCGTCTTATAAATTCGCAACGAGACTTTTTCTCAATTTGGTCGGTTTGTTTAGGTACTGTTCTTTATTTATTTTTTATTTCATACAGTAGACAAACAAGCAAGCGGGCCACCTGATGTAAAGCGGTCACCGCCGCCTATGGACATCAGTAACATTAGGGGCGCTACCAACTGTAAGCGCTCTGGTACATTCAGCATTTCAATATCCGTGTACTGACTATGCAAAATTTCTTCCAATGTTTTCAGTGAGCGCATCGCTCTATCCATTTACTATCCATTAAGAAGCCCTGATTCTTGTTACATTGTTTGCTATGAACTCGTTACTAGTCACTTCCTTCTTAACTCGTAAACAAGGAAAATACTTTGAGTTACATGTTGGTTTCGATCTTAAAAGAAAGGTGTTAATGTTTACCTAGTGGAAATAGAAACATCTTAACCTTGTATGTATGTTACATTATCTTTGGTCTATATTTTGTTGAAAGTCTAGATTCGCTCGTTTATTCATGCTCAGATATAATAAATTATAAAAAACTAGCTAATGCTCGTGGTTTTGCCCGCGAAATCCTGTCATTCCTGGGCCGAGATGCAAGTTAAACACTTTGTGTATAATCCAAGTTATAACCTACCCGTATATCAAATTTCCAATAAATCTATCAAGCCGTTTTTGTGTGAAAGAGTAACAAACATCTTACATCGTATAGTAATGAATAAGGTAACCATTCATTCATGTCAATGACAAGAAGTTCACTGCTGGCATATAAAAGTAAGGCTTGCACCTGTTTTTCTCATAGACAAGAGATACTTCTTTATTTTGGGTTACATTTAGATAAAACCATTATATAATGTTCATAACATAACGTCTTGTCGAATGCACTCCCGTCAGCGCTAAATGTAGACTTACTACCAACTTAACCAACTGGTTGTCAAACTTATCGTTAACTTACCGATACTATCCATTATTTCCCATAACACTTGAGCAGAAATAAATTAAGAAGCTCAGAGTTAAATCGTTTGTTAGTTCGCGATAATTCCCAACTTTCAGCCACTAGCGCTCTACTTTCAAAGTGAATGTAATTGGCTAAAGTATACTTTGACAACCTTACAAACTTGTAAGAATAGTTTGACTGATGATCATAATGGATTGTTTTATGTGATACAGTAGGCAAACAAGCACGCGGACTATTATGATTCCCGGATCTTTCACTTACAGGAAGAAATCCTTTGCTATAGCCAATATTCAGTGAGAGGGTAATATTTATCTGATCGAGTAAGCCCATTTCAAAAATACGTGAAGAAATTTTGAAACAGGGACTAAAGGGGCTGGTTTAGGAGACAGCGGACAAATAGAACCTTAAAACTAGTTATAGTTTTATCACATCTCATTTAAGGATGAAGGAAAATAAGGACTTGGAAATATAATTAGAAAGGTGATCTTTTATATAAAATCGTAACGCAACCCCTACTATTTTGAAGTGACTATTAGGAAACTTAACTAAACTGCCCGAGGTCGGGTCCCAGTTTTATGGGACTACCTGCCTTAACCGCCCCAATTGGGCCTTGTCACAGTAGACTTAAAAACAATAAGGAAAATACTTACTCGTACATGCGGAAACTTAGAAAAGTCTTGTTTGTATTGAATAGGCACTACTGGACCGATTTGAAAAATTATTTTACCGTTAGAAAGCTACACTATTCCCGGGTAATATACGATATATTATACATATTTTTAAATAGGGATCTTAATTAAGACCTATGCAAAGCTGGGGCAGGGCGCTAATATTATGGCTCCCACACATAATTGCGAATTCCCATGACATTGCAAGTATCTGTCAAAAAGAGGACGGGTTGCACTCCGGGAGTGCCGGCAGAAGTGAAAACTACGTTGTGCATTTTTGAATATTTTGGAATGGTTAGGGAATCTTACGCTTTTTCGATCAGGCTACGGATCTGACGCGAGTTTAATATTTTTTACCCATCTAAAAAAGTGCCAAGCACCGCCAAAGAAGTTTTTACTTCAAAAATTTGACAGATACTTGCGATGCGACGCGAATTCGAAGTTATGAAATGAAATGAAATGAAATCGTTTATTTCAGAAATTAGACCTTCACAGGCACTTTTTCTTGTCATTTACAACTTGTTTAAATAAAAAAAATAAACTACGTTATATACTACCACCATTTCGGACACAAGCAAAATGGCAACCGGTAAAAAGAAATGGCGAAAGAAAACCGGTTACGGCCTTTTTTGTCATTTTGTACTTTTTTTTTTTTTCCTTTTTTTTCCACTCATTAGTTACAATGTAGGTATAAGTACATTAAAATTTATAAGAAGAATACGCGGAATGTTATACACAATGGTGTGGAATGAACAAATCTACAATAAAATAAAAAAATGTCAGTACTGACAAGAGTGAGCAGACCATAATATGTGTGTGGGAGCCCTTATATATATCGTGTGCATAGTGCGAGATTACTTTAAAGTTTCAACACTGTTCCGAAACTCACTGTGCCAGTGATTTTCTTACGAACTTCATAGAAGCAATTTAAGTTTCCTTTCGGGAGCTAGCATAGCCGTGTTTGGTTGTTGGTCAAAAAGTTTCATAGTTTCCCAGTTTCCTACTATTAAGTTCAAAGAGAAAATGTTATTAATAACAAGATGTACTTGCAAACAGTAGCTGTAGATATTTTTCCACTTTTCTTAACTTAAAATAGAAAATACGAAGTATTTTTTAATATTATAAATATTTTGTTTATAGAAATAAAATTAAACAAAATTAAATTAAAATTAGACCGCGGACCAATTTAGCGGGCTCAATCGACAAAAGAGCCTTACGTGGGTGATTCATCTGTCTACTAGATTAATTACACAAATAATTTAATACTGTAATGTAATCATTGACGAGCGAAAGTGTCTGTAAGGACCTACTCTCTGAATAAATATTTTGAATTTGAACTCGCAAATAAAATGTTTAAATTTATTTTCTTCATCTGCACACTGAACCGTAGATACTATGACGTATATACAATTCACGTAACGGATCATGTGTGTATTGTTTTATATAAATTCATACAACTTACTTTTTTTTCATGGTATGTACGGTTCAGTCGGAGTTCTTTAGAATAATTTGTCATCTACCGGTGTCCATTCACTTTGAGAACCTCTGGTCGTGAGGTTAGAATATATTTGTATTAAAGATATCGAGGGGTCATTGGATGGGTCGTTTACAACATTTACATACTCAAGGGCACATATTCGGTGTAAGATATCGACACTGAATTTATATGAAAATTTTTGAATAACTTAAAAATACTGCTGATTTCTATCTAGATTCTAGACGTTTGATGACTAGATATTGGACGTAAATTTATTGAGTGCAAACGTGTTATCAGAAATTTTTGTGAAAATATAAAATTTTTACGTTTTCAATATTTTCTTTATGTTATTTAAATTGTATTTTAGAAATGTTCACTTTATCTGTGAAATTGCTCACAAGCATTTTTTTATTTTTTATTACGCGTTTTATTATGGCAGTTAGTGTCAAACTAAAAAAAGACACCGTTTGAGACTGTGGAACTTCCCAAAGTAAGTTTGATTTTACCTGCTTTTGTTATAGGCACCATAAACAACAAGACCCGAAAACAAAAATGCCACCACGTTAAATGTTTGCCCCATGCTGGAATCGAACTCGCACCTGATGCCGAAGGTAGGTTCACTAATCCTACCTTTTTGCGTGTAAATTTCTCTAGCACTGCCAGGTGATCAAACAAAAACTATATCTTAGAAATATTATTTTTAATGTTAGATTTTAATTTTAGTTTAGTTTTTGGATTAATTTTAATCTATATACTTAAATAAAATTCAAAGTCTTAACTGATTTAACTGCATCAACGCACAGCCCAAACCGCTGGGTATAGAGATTCCAAATTTGGTTTATAGGTTCCTTACGGGCGGCGTCTAGGGGTGTTCTAAGAAAGGATTTTCAAAATTCCCACGGGAAAGCGAGATATACGCATACGAAGAGTATTTTACTGGTGTTGTTATATTTCAGCAGTTTATCCATTTTAATTAGAAATCCATTTAAACTGATAAAAATAATATTAAATTTACAATAAATATTGGAGACATATTTCACATCCAAATGATATTCAAAGCGTCCCCGGCCATCAATTGGACCAATCTCCACTCCCTCATATATTTCCCATTGTGGCGGGTCATATCGATCTCACATTATGTCCCTTCCCACTTCTCATACTATAAATACCTCGTCCAGTACCATTTCTGACTTGTATATAAGTAAAATATTACTTATACATCGGCAACTGAGTTATTTCCCTTCATTTTCATATTTTGCAGGAGTTAATTATGATAAGACAGTCCGATGGTGGTAGTGATCCTAACTTCGGCACCACCGGGCGCGGATTCGATTCTCGGGGCAAAATAATTTATGTGATCGCTTTTGTGTTTGTTCTCGAGTCTGGATGTATTATATCTATATCTACATCTACACTAATACATAAAAGTGTATTGGTAAAATACATAATTAAATAACATGAAATTCAATAAAATTAATTAAAACTAAACTAACAATAAAAACTAAAACTAAGCATTAAAAAGACATGGTCCCTGTGGCAGGGTGCCCAAAATGCTAGCAGCGTTACCTCGCTGAACGGCGATAGATATCCGTTGAGCGAAGTAACTGCCAGCCTTTGGGTCACCAGTGGTTTGTCGCAGCCTTTTTGCGATGTCATTAAAAAAGGACACACAAAAAAAAACACACACTAATACATATTATTATTTGTGTGTATTTGTGTGTATGTTTGTAATGAATAAACTCAAAAACTACTAGACCGATTTCAAAAATTCTTTCACCATTGGAAAGGTACATTACCCCCGAGTAAAATAAGCTATGTTACATTTTCAAAAAAAAATAATAGTAGTTAGTAAAATCCGTGCGAAGTCCGCTAGTGTATTATAAGTTTACATTTGCAATAATAATATCCACTGTACCCATAATACAAGTAGATTATGTCAAGCTTACTTTCGGCGCTGTGTGAAATGTGTTGAGTTTAATTTTATATACGCGGCAAAAACATATACCCTCCTCGGGTTGGGCAAAAAAGAACATTAACACATTCCCGTTACGGAGCTGGTAAACGCTTTGAAAATTCAAACGCAACCCGATCGCACATCAATTCATATTTGCGACCGGAAAACTAGACTTAGTTAGCGTCTATAAATTATTCAGTAACCGAATTACCTTTTGGTATAAAAAAAGCAGAATTTACCTTGCACATAAAACGGAGCGCTTAGTTTAAAATTCAAATTTGGCAACGTCTAACAACGGGCCGCTCAGTCGATTTAAGTGCAAATACGACCGAGTTGGGGAGTCCCCCGACTGGACATTTGCTATGGTAATGAGGTACACTCGCCCGCGGCCGGGTAATTCTATTCATGGTACTAGAATGGACCGAATGCACTGTACAAATAGTGAATTACTTCTGTTGAATAAAAGAATATTTACAACTAATCTCCGTTTAAGTTTTACCTCTTTTTTATTTACAATACAGAAGAAAAAGTCTCGTTAACAAAATATACCATTCGTTAGCAACACCAACCACAACAAAAGCAACCGATTTAGCATTTTATATTTTAGATTTAATTTTATGTTGAGACAAATTAATGGCACTATTTATTGACATTCCGCGTACGTAATGTTGTATGTATGTACCTAGTTTTAAATTTTATGTTGAAAAAGAAAAGAAAAAAGAAAAGTACGATATATTTTTAAATGACAAAAAAGGCCGTAACTGGTTTTCTTTCGCCATTTCTTTTTACCAGTGGTCATTTTGCTTTGTTTCCGAAATGGTAGTAGTTTATAGAGTAGATTAATTTATACAAATCATTTATTACTGTATACTCTGACAAGAGAACGTGTTTGTGAAAACCTATTCTCTGAATAAAAGTTTTGAATTTTGAATTTTTGAATTTAAACAATTTGAATATAATTATTAAAACACGAGTTTTTGAACGTACTCTAACTACACTGCTTCTTTGTGTGTGAGAATTTAGGACCAATGTATACATTCAGTTCAGTCGTCTAATGTGTACAGACACATCAAAAACGTTTAGGACAAATCAGCGCATAATGCAACATGCAAGGAGTATATCGTAGTGTGGACATAGCGCTGTGTTTTCTTCCTTCCATAGATCGCGGCGTGCACGAGTTGAATCCTCCGTTCGTGCGCGTAGTGTGCACGATTCGTGCGCGCAAGGCGTCCACACTATAGGAATTCTGTTGCATTACAATGCTACGTTTACCGTTCGACTTTCGTCTGCCAGTGACCTCCTAGACCAGTAGGCGCGAGTGCTTCTACTCGAAACGACACGACAGGCAATATCAAGGTATGCGTTAAATTGTCCGGTTTGTTATTTAGTCTATAATAATGTTACGAAAGTTGAAAGGGTTATCACTGTATTCAAAAAATATCTGACCTCGCGCGAGGCAAAATATTTTAAATTCTTTACTAGTGTCGCTGTAATACCTCGCCTCGTGCCTCGAGGCGCGCGAGGCTATAACTCAGGCGGGCTATCGACGGCCGGCCGAGATGAAATATGCCCCCGACGCCTATACCGTTTGAATATAGCCGTAGTGGAAAAATGCGGTTATTCATTGTCGATTTATGTTTCAAAATGGCATACATTGTGAACAAAAGTCGCGTACTTTTTACTAGTTTCGATTTTTTTTGATTACTTTTTTTTTATTGTAATTTGTAGTTTTTTTGATTAGTTTGATTTTGAAGGGCGGCCGCCAAGAGGTGGTCAGACGACCGCAGGAAGCTACTGTTGCGGTCGCACTGGAAACGTTTGTGCCTCTATGTCCAGCAGTGGACTTTTTGTGGAATGATGATAATTTTAAAGGTGATTGCTCAAAATCTTCTTAAGTTCATCATCATTGTAAAGAATTTAATAAAAGTGATAGAGATTCATAGTATTTGATAGTGTAATGTGAAGCAAAATTGTAGGTCAAAGTGCATAGTGATTGGAGGTTAAATGATCCAGGAAACATTAAAATACCATCCGTGTTGACTTCAAAATCCGTCTTCTCTGAAGATGTTTTTCTATCATCTTTTTTCATTAAAAAACTGTTTAGTGAGTCGAGACAACATGAATACACTGCTTTAACTTTCACTGAATGATATATTGACTTTAGCTAATTGCAAATAACAAAAATGCAGAAGCTATAACATAAAAAAACTAGTCAAAACGTAAAAGATGTTAGACAGCCCATTCCGATCCCAAAAACAGACCCGATGCGCCCTTAACGCGGAATGCCCAATCAAATCCTTTCTCTTAGCCATTTTGTAGTATCTCACAGCGGATTCCGAAAGCGTAATTGGAATCTAGCGATCCTTAAAATGACCCATCGGAATACTATTTCCTCTCAAATTATTACTTACATTGAAATACCCAGAAATACCTTGAGAAAAGAGCAAGGCGGAGACGTGAAACTAAATAGATGTTTCTATTCTACATGTATCTGGGGCTGAAATCAAGCGAAGAATAGTCATCACTCGCACGGCTATGGATAAACTATCCAAAATATGGAAAGGCCGCAATATCATGACAGTTACGAAGACTGGCCTCGTGAGATCTGATCCAGGAGCCTCTCGATGAATGCGCAAGACAAGCTTCCACCAGAGACAGATGAAGAACGGGAGTGAGACGTTACCGAGAGACACGCGTGGCCACGACTACTCTGTCAAGAGTATACGACTGAGAAGAAGAAAAGATTCTACAAGTCTCAAGTTTTTATCGAAAAAGCTAAAAGCTAAATATATAGCTAACTATATAATACACTGCCAGCGTCGGGGGGTAAGAAGCAGCGCGGGAGGATTCTGTCTATACTAATATTATAAAGAGGAAAGATTTGTTTGTTTGTTGATTTGTTTGTTGGTTTGCATTGAATAGGCTCCGAAACTACTGGACCGATTTCAAAAATTATTTCACCAGTAGACAGCTACATTATCAGGGAGTGAAATAGGCTATAGCTTTTCCCGAAATTCAATGTGGTTCCCACGGGAACGGGACTGGACCTTCACGCGGACGAAGTCGCGGGCAAAAAAGCTAGTATTTCATATATTTACTATGAACGACATCACACTAAACGCGGCGTGTGTCGGGTGTGGCGCGACGCGGCTGTCGCGTGTCTCCCACTAGTGACCTTTTTAATTTTTTAATAGTAAGTTGTGTCTATTTTTGTCAGGTCCTTGTTGTTGCCTCCTACGTCAAAAAGTTCATACTAATATTATTTTAAAAGGAAAGCGATAATTTTGTAACACTAAAAATCATGTACAAAGTAGATTGGAATGGAAATATACAGACACTAAACTACACTTTAAGAGAGGTAGGGCACAGCGGATTATCCGCTCAAATCGGAGCAGCCCGTCTGGGAAAGGAAGAACCTCCATCTTACAGAAGATCGTAGCCAAATAGCATTGGTCTCGGCATGTTGTGTTCCTACGGTGAGTAAGGTCTCCAGAGTTCCACTTTTTGGCAACGCGTGAGTGATACCTCCGGTATTGCAAGCGTCTATAGGCTACGGTGACCATCAGGCCGACCGTATGCTTGTTTGCCACCTTTGTGATATAAAAAAGCCACATTCACACTTTTGTCACAAAAAGACACACCTGCTCCATCTATAAAGATTTATATCTATGTCTTACATTAAAATACCTTAAGAAAGGTCCAAGGCATAGCTATTATGAATCGTCGCCATTGTCCAATAATTGGGCCGGGAATCGAACGGGGGACCTCCGGTAATTGAATCACAATGCCGTTATTATTGTTCCCTGAATGAATCAATGAGTATTTGATAAAGACAAAGGTCTATTGTTGGGTTTCCAAGAGTATTTTTTTGTCGCCATTTATTGCTTTTATAATGTGACATTATGAATTTTCCGGTGATTAAAAATGTTAAAAATCGTTGAATTTTTTTATAATATCATAGGTATACAACCATTTTTTTTCTGTATATAATTTTTTTATTGATATAACGACTAAATAATAAACATTTCATAAAATCAATCTCAATTGCTTTCTCGCTTATTTTATATTAGCTTTTCCCCGCGGCTTCGTTCGCGTTAATTTTATGACAAAGATATTGTTTGACCACAAAACAACCCATAGCGCGACTTGTGGCGCCATCTGTTGACAGCGCCCTCTATAGTAGAAAAATTATTTTCCCATTGGAACGACATACTTTCACGGGATAAAAAGTAGCCTATGTTGGGATCTGTACCCCTAACAATATGTATGCAAATTTTCATAATGATCGGCTGCTTAGTCAAGCCGTGAAGGAATAACAAACAAACAAACAAACTCACTTTCTCATTTATAATATTAGTAAGGAAGTAAGGATGAGCAAGATAGCGTTTGAGATTGATATTATATTGACTGTATTTTGTAACGAGAAAGGGCCTAATTCTCGTCTTGGCTCTCATGCAAGCGTAAAGCGTAGCAAAGCGTAACACAACGTAGCATAGCGTAGCACAGCGTAGCAAAGCGTAGCACAGCGTAGCAAAGCGTAGCACAGCTTAGCACAGCGTAGCACAGCGTAGCAAAGCGTAGCTAAGCGTAGCTAAGCGCAGCAAAGAGTAGCAAATACAGAATCCAACCCTGTGAGTGGCCGGACACGCACTTACACAGTTTTTACTTATATAGATTTGTAGGTACCTTGTGTAATGCCAAGAATTAGTTTCACGAGGAACTCGTCTAAAGTTTTAATGGGACGGCGTATTCAAATGTCAGATTAAATCTAAACTCCGATGTTTTTGAAATGAGTAGATTGAAATGACTGGAACACAAATGGCATGTCACTCGAGAATGTATGTAATTTGCTAAGCTGCTTCAATGCGGAATGTTGGTAGGTCAGTGTTTTCAACCCGCCTAAATGCCGCCGACTTGGCTTAACGACTGTCAACCATAGACAACAGTCGAGACTGGCGCTTAACATCTCTCTAGACTTTAGTTGTCTTTTCAAATTGCTGTTACTCACGTAATTGCTAAGTAGGTGTCTTTTCATTACTTCCTACTCTACTAACTTCTGTCTGATTAAATTCGTCGCATGTTTCTCCTCCGGGATGTCAATAAGCTTTATTGCTTATTTCCAATCTGAGGTCGCCGTTGTTAGAACTCTGGCTTTACAGGAGACACAGCGGTGGCAATGTGTGGTGAGCCTGTCTCGATTATAACACGGTTTGACTCATAGGATAGTGTTTTTTAGAAAACGGACTTAGCGGGCAAAACCGCAGGTATCAGCTAGTAATAAGTATAATTTCATATAACTCTTGTTATATTCGGTTAATTTTCGGTACGGAGAAGTTTGCAACACCTTTATTTTTTTGAGTTGAAACAAGTTCGACAATTAACTGCGGCCGGTGTAATCTTTTTGTTCGGTTAAAGTTATAAGAGAATAACGTTTCCCATTTCATCCAACGCCAAATGCAAATAGCCGTAGACTTCCTATAGAGCGTTTTCTCGAGCGTTTCTTTGTAATTTAATTGCGGGTACAGATTTCTGGAACATGCAATGTTCGCCCTCGCACACCCGCACACGTGCAAATGCTTGACGAAATGACACATTGTGACTATATTTAAAATGTACATCACTGAATTTCAAGTTCCACTAAGCTAATTTATAGAAAACTAGCTAAACCCGCGCAACTTTGTTTGCGCGTATGCCGTGCGAATTTCGGAATGATACCTAAAAGCCTTCCTCTTGAATCACTCTATTTATTTTTTCTGATTGGCCTCGGCTCTTGGATGTTTATCTATATATGTATTTGTTATAAAATATAATATCTTTGAGTTAGTATCCCATAACACAAGTTTCGAACTTACTTTGGGGCTAATTCAATCTATATGAATTGTCCCTATATATATATATATATATTTTTTTTTTTTTTTTATTTTTTTTTTTATTTTTTTTTTTATTTATTTATCAAATCAATACGTTGCGTAGATTTAAAGATCTAAGCATACATGGAGACAGACGGACAGCACGCGCGACTCAATTTTATACTATGTATAGAAAATAATTATTCCCCTTTCATTAATTGGACCACAACCAGGGATCCCAAAGAAACTGTTATTGCTTATAATTATGGGATTAGGCCTGAACTTTTTCGAACAGTTAACTGCTGGTTATCTTAACTTAATTAAAAAAACTCCCTTGAAATGTTCATTAAAGATAACTTAAGAGTAAAATGCCTTTTATAATTATTTTTTGTTTGCTATTTCATAATAATAGTTCGTAGATGCCAATTTCGAGAGGGGTATAAGGAAAGGGAGGACTTTGCCCAGCTCGGGGATATTATTGATTTGAACAGTTTGCAAGTTAAGTATCAAATTCAGTATAATATCGACGTGAAGCAGCAATGCGTTTCGTTCCGGTAGCCCAACTCCTTCCCTATCCCCTTTTTCCCTTCCTCCTTCCTTTCCTCCAACCTCCTTGGTGGATAACGCATTGGGAGCGCCCCTGGTGTTACTGATAGGCGGCGATGACCGCTTTCCATCAGGTGGCCCGCTTGCTTGTTTGTCTAGTGTATGACATAAAAAAAAAGTAATTACGACAATAACCAATACATTTCACATTCAAAATTCAAAAAATTCAAAATTCAAAACTTTTATTCAGAGAATAGGTTTTCACAAACACGTTCTCTTGTCAGAGTATACAGTAATAAATGATTTGTATAAATTAATCTACTCTATAAACTACTACCATTTCGGAAACAAAAGCAAAATGACCACTGGTAAAAAAGAAATGGCGAAAGAAAACCAGTTACGGCCTTTTTTGTCATTTAAAAATATATCGAAATTTTCTTTTTTCTTTTCTTTTTCAACATAGAATTTAAAACTAGGTATTGTTTAATTAACTCTACAAGCTACCACCATTTCAAAAACAGGAGCAGAATGACCACTGGTAAAAGAAGAGGCGAAAGATTTTCTACATCAATATAATTATTTTTTTTTTCTTTGTCTTTAACTTTTTTTTAAACTACACGACTTCCTTTCTATATTCATAGAAAAGAAGTCCCTAGCACATTGTATAGTAAATATGAATGTAGTCCCATCCCGCCAATAAGCTTCACTTATTTCACAAAATCTGTGGTCGCCGTTGCTAATCCAAGCTTTACAGTAGACAGCGAATATGTGGTAGGCTTGTCCCACTTATGAAATGATAGTAAATACCCAATAGTACAATTATCCAAATTTACAGCGTAGCCTAAAATCCTTAATAGGCAGGATCCCGAATGCCAATTACTCATGTAATCCTCAGAATCTGGATAGGAAAGCGAAGCAGGCCAGGTGGATAGATGGCACTGTTGTCGTGAGGATTAAAACTAATTTAGGTTAGTTACAACTATGTAAATTGTTATATTAACCATAGGAACAATGTTTTGGATATCTCCGACTCTCACGTCAACTCGAGAATACACGAGAACGGATGCTGCCGGGCCTGCCTGCTAGTGGGCTTGGTCTGCTCCTATCTTCAACACCGATTTATCATTTTATATTTTGATTTTAATTTTATGTTACGACAAATGAATGGGCACTATTTATTGACATTCCGCGTACGTAATGTTGTATGTACCTACGATATATTTCTAAATGACAAAAAGGCCATAACTAGTTTTCTTTCGCCATTTCTTTTACCAGTGGTCATTTTGAATTTAAATATCTAATTTACTAGATTTCTATATTATTTGTTAGGTTTCTACACCAGTAATAAATTGCATGCAAGTACTCTCGCGATAACTTACCTAACAGTTATCATATCATATCATTCTATGGGTCTCTCTTTAATCAAAGTGAATTAAAGCGCACTCTGCCACGCTGCTTCAACGCGACTTGACTTAACGACTGTCAGCCATTGACAACAGCCTTTAACCAACGGCATAACATGCCCTTCGAAGCACGGAGAAGCTCGAGCTAACGAAACCCATCCAAACGCTGGCTAGGGTCGACGTTGTTTAACTCGAGAGTGCGACACACAGCGACGCCATCGAGCTCCTCAACTCACACATATATATAAAAATCGAGATAAAAACTTCAACGGCGATATCCACTAAAAAAATATTTGTGAATGACGTGTGTCTCCAGCCTTGGTCATTACTCTTTAAGGCCTTAATCGGCGGATAACTGGCGGCTTTGTTTTTATGAGTCGCCATCTTTACGTCCCAGATAATGATTTTTCGCTGTAATAAAATAGCATCGGTCGTGACCCTTACGTACGAGTAGATTACGCGTTAATGTCTTCGCTCCATTAAACATAAAATATGATCATTGTAATTCATTTAGTTCGACTGCTATATCCCTCTTTTTGGACGAAAATGTAGCAACAAAGGTGTCTTTGTTGTCAAATTGAGTTCCTGGAAATTAAGAGGTAATTCATCCAAAAATTTCGTTTTAAACACCTTTCTTAAATTGTATAAGATTATTATTATGTTTTAATTTGTGGTCATAGTAATTTGCTCCTCTGCACCAAACACATTTTGCAACTACTTTTAAATATGTATATTGGCTTTCAAAAAAGGATGTTTGTTGAGTTTCTTGCAGCACTTCTTCTCAACAGACTATTCACGCCGAAGTGTTGGTAGAATAAAAATAAAAAAATATAATATTTTTTTTTAGATTAAATCGTGAATATATTCTAAATTCTTGTAGAAATGAGGTCAAAGTATTTGTATACTCCAAATATTCGCTTAACATCTATAGAACGGTTGGCAAAACTATTCAGAATTTCATAATAACAAGGCAACCAAATCAATATTCAAGCGACAACTTGCAAAGGATATTTTGCGAGTGAAAGAAGGGGGGCCGCCCGTAATCCGACAGGGGAGTGAGCTGATCCTCAGACTTTCAAACACCACAACTGAGGCAATAAGGCATTTTCATATTTTCCATCTAGATGCCAAATAGATTTCTATTTCAATTTTAGAGGTTGATATTCTCAAATTGTCGAAAGGTCAACTTCCGATTCAGTGTGTTTACAGTTGAGCTATCGCCTCGTGAATCAAATGATTGTTAATTTGCTTTAAATAGTTATATTTTCTGAAGTTTTCAAATTGTACAGAAAGAATTATTTACTTAGAACTTTATTTCTTCAGGAACGGCACTAGTCTCAAAAACTGACCCAAGAAAGTCGTCGTAAACCGCTCCAAATATCAAGACAAGTACCTTTTTGAGAATGTAATTTTTTACATTTTGAAAATAATACAGTTTGCTTAAGTGTGCCTTTATAATTGATTAATTTTATGATTTTACTAACATCATCATCATCAAATCAGCCACACAGAATTCACTGACATAAATCTCCCCAAACGCTTCCAATATGACCTGTGTGCAGCAGACTGCATCCAGCGGCTTCCTGCGACTTTTAGTATATATGTTACAGTCAAAGTGATTGGGTTATCTTGTGATAGACACGGCGCAGCACACGCTTGAGGTGTGTCTAGCGTGGGCGTGGCGGAAGTTGGTTCCGACCTCTCGCTCCCGGCCATAGTCAAACAGATGGCTGAGAGCGAGAGATCGTGGGAAGCAGTGGCCTCCTTCTGTGTCGAAGTCATGACACAGAAGGAGGTCGCGGGGCGTGGTAGGGAGGTGGATCCTACCGCCCTCCCCGCTCCGTCGTAAAGACCGGGTGGTAGGCGTTTAGCCCATGCCCGACTACCACCTTGACGGGGCTTCCGGGCGGTGGTGAGGGGAAGCCGCCGCCCATGGAAAGGAAGTCCCCAAGCGGAGCAGGCGCGCTTAAAGCGCCGCTGAAAGAGCCGTGACCACCGAAATTGGGTCTACAGACGCCCGCCGGCGGGGTCGTGGAAGTATCGTCAGTTCCCGCAGCCCCGCTGTTATATGGCGAAGAAGGTGACAGACAGTCAGGTTTTTAGTCGGTATATCCCTCAAGTGTCCTTGGGAGGGAAGAGCCCGACAGACCCCCGCCGCTTCCCCAAGGCGGGACATGCAGTAATGCATTTTCCTGACTATAAACAAAAAAAAAGGTTATCTTGTGATCATAACACCTTTTTCCTTACGATTCCGCGTTTTATTACTTTGGCTAACTTGACTCGCTGCTGTTATGAAGAATGTCCGGACAAAGTGATTAATTTACTTGTTTTATTACTTTAACCAAATTGTCGAAGATATTATATTGCTAGGTTATGTGATTAATTCTGTGTCATTTATCACTTTGTCTAAATTGAGTAGACATTATAAATAATGACTGGATAGTATATATAATATCCGGATTTATTACTTTGGCTGTAACATATTATTATATATATTTATTTAAAATTGTCTAAATGTGTCTAAAATGTTGCTGGCGCCGCGTCTTCTGTCGCTAATCCCCACCAGACACGACTAACTCTGATTAATCGTAGCAAATCTACACTGCATCTACCGGACAAATCTCACTGCCTAGTCCTCTCTAAGCTATGTGATTACCCTTTTTTTGTTAACCATAAGATTATGTGTGAATTAGTTTGGATGGTTTCAACGTAATTTTCCTTGGTATTAACCCTATTCTAATTATTGTTCTGTGGGATCATGACACGGCTTTGGGTCATGATTAATAATATTATATCCCCATGACCCTGAACGAAGTAGGTACAGTTCAAAGAGAGAAAAGTATTTTTATAGAGTTAGTCATTTAGAAAACAAAGACTTATAATATTATATTAAGTTTTTAAAAGGTTTTAAAATCATTTTATCTAGAATTGTCTAGAAAGTCGTTTAGAATTTCTTCTTCTTCTTCTTTCTTAATTAATGGCGTTTCTGTCGTGTCATAACGACACATAGACAATTTCGCCAATGTCGAGTATTTTAAATGAACACTTTTTAACAAAAAAGTACACTTTAAAAGGGCAACGTGGTACGGTGAGGATCCGAGGCCGCCATCTTGACGACCTTCGTTGACAAGGCGGCGATCTCGAATCCCGTTTAGAATTTATTAAAAAAACTAAAATTAATTAGTAAGGAATATTTTCGTCACTGTCAATTTGGTTGTAAGAGCAAAATTTTGTACGTTTGTCACCTATCAGACCCTAACTATCTAACCATAACATACCAGTCATGAAACTATTTTAAAAGTTTGATAGAACTAGACGGACACATCTTTTACAATGTTAGATAAAATGGTAATTTTTAATCTACCCTAATTTGGAAACTACCATTGACAAGAAGAAAATATGCTGAAAGAAACTCTGTTATAACATAGAAGAAAGTCCTTTCAATGATATAATAAGCGTGATTCCAGACACAACATCCTAAATATCTGAGCCTAATTAGCAATGTCGGTAGCATTGTTGTTTCTATGGAAAAGGGAAATAAAATAACTAGTAGTTTATCTTACATTTATGATATAGAAAAACGAAATATTGCCGAAGATAATCACTACAGAAACAAATCACAAAAATGAGGTCAACCCTAATATCTTACAATTATCATTAACCTTTTTGCTAATCATTACCATCTGGCGAATTTCCGAACGGCCATATCGTAATCACCATCGGATTAAGCGAACCGTACCATCCCTCATTACCTTCCCAATATTTCACCCGTTATCAAATCACTAGCTTAGACCGTTGTTTTACGCTTCGAAAACGTCAAACGGGCAATTTTCGGGCTATTTGGAATGCATAAAAGTTTATGCGCCGCCACAAAACTCCCGACCAGTGTAAATTGGACTGTTGCTCATTACGTTCCGCTTATGTTCGTTTCGAGTGTTAGATCCCGACGTGTCTGTGTACACTGGTTGGTTCGTGGTAGTAACTGTTAATTTCGAAGAACAGCCAAAACCTTTTGCTCTTAACGAGCGACTGTCATTAAGGAGTGTTTAACAGCTTCAAAGTGTGACCTTCGCGGGTTTATGTAATATCGGTCACGTCATTCATACCCTAACTAGATAATCCCGGTGAAATGTTAATTCCCCTTAGCAGCATTTTAGCCGCCTTTACAATCTGCAAAGTTTTTGCGTAGAGTTGTGACCACTCATTCTCTCAATTTTGAATATTTTTTTCGTTTTGAATTATTTAGGATTTTTGCTGTTATTTATATTTATTTATTTTTCATTTATTTAGGACACAAACAGTCGGTACAATAAATACAGTGTTATTTTTAAAATTTGGTACAATATAAAGACCTAATAGTGTCAGTAAAGTAGTTTACACAATATTAATAAATTTTGAATTCCGATAAAATTATATTAAAGGTTCTGTCCACCAATGGACTTCTTGTGGCTGAGATGATAAAGAATTGATGGAGATACGTTCTTGTAAAGTGTGAGATAACATTACTTTTGCATAACTCATCATCATCATCATCTACCCATAAATCATCCCACTGCAGGGATACGGGTTTGCCTTCGAGAGCAATCAGTGGTGGAATGTAGCAGACGGTAAAGTTTTCAATTCCCTTTTTCAACCAACGCCTCCTAGCGGTAGGAATAACCTAGCTGGAACGATTTGTACGACATTTGATGAGAAGATTGTTCCTGCTAAATGTTTCATAAATATTTCCAAAGTTTTTAGTATAAAATCTTAAAGAATTATTGAAGACTGCCTCTGATTTAAAAGTTCTAGAAGCGGGGCAATCACATAATTTTTATTTTACTGACCTACTTTGCACTTCATAAAGAATTTCATTGACGGCACTCAAAAGTCCATAAAGTATATAGCCAAAGGAATTTAGCGTTGTCGGTCTACTACGGATTTATTCTAACACTGAATAGAAATTAATGACAGAATATTAAAACAGTGAATGTTTAGCTAAACCTATTTCTTTTTAGTTATGGATTCTGAATTTTTATTATTTTAAGGGCGCGAGTGATGCTCCCGGTGTTGCAAGAGTCCATTGGCTATGGTGACCGTTTACCATCAGGCGGGCCGTATGCTTGCCTTACATTAAAAAACTTGCAATATTTTTTTTTTTTTTTTTAGTTCATTTAGCCAGTGTCATGTTTTGTAAAGAATATTCTCATAATGTTGCTGCTTTTAATTGATTTGGCCAGTGTCATGCAGCAACGAATGCATGTAGTAGTAGATTATATCATTCGAATTCATGTTGTCTCGACTCAATACACACCATAGTGTAGTGACCGAATACGTAATACCCGACGAACTTTCTAGTATTAAGCGTCTCGGAGATAGACCGCAGATAAACGAACAGGCCAACAGACGGACATGGTCAAACTTTATAAACTGCTTTTTAGTTAACTACGGTCTAAAGACTTAGTTATCATAATATTTATAACAGCGCTAAGTCAATAACATAAACTACGTACTTACAAACACGTCGACTTAAACTAGTCTAAAAAGATAAACCTATCCGCTCAGTAAATTCCATCACGACAGCCATATTCATGCGCTATGCGGCACATCGTATCAGGAATAATAAAAAAATAAAGAATACACATATGCCGAGATGGCAGCGGGAATGTGTCACAATTTGTATGAGACGTGACGTCCCAGTAAAAACCTTACACCTCACGCCGAGCACCAAGTATACAAATTACGTTAGAAATATGAAATATTCTGATTGATTTTAAAAATAAATTACTATACGGATTTATTATAACACTGAATGGAAATGAATGACAGAATATTAAAACAGTGAATGTTTATGTAGTTAAACCTATTTCTTTTTAGTTATGGATCCAGCATTTTTATTCTTTTACTTAGGGCTAGGGTCGGCAACGCGTGAGTGGTACTCCCGGTGTTGCAAGCGTTCATAGGCTACGTTGACCGCTCATAGGCTAGGCGGGCCGTAAGCTTGTTTGCCAACTTAGTAGTGATGTATTAGTAGTGAAATGTTAAATAAATACTATGTTCATTACATTATTCACACATCATACATCGAGGCAGACCCTACACACGGAGGGAGGACGCCATTAAGAAAATGACGGGACCACAATGGCAGCAAATTGCTCAAGACCGAGATAGATGGCAGTCTTTGGAAGAGGCCTTCACCTGAGAGTCTTATAAATTAAGAAAATTAATTAGTGAACTATTCAATTTATAAATTACTAGCTTCCGCCCGCGGCTTCGCCCGCGTGGCCTAGTAACAATTAGCATATCTTTCTTCAGAAACAAATTCCGGTCCGGCACGGCCCGGTACGGTACGGTTCCATCCGGTCCGGTCGATCCGGTCCGGTCCGGTCCGGTCCGGTCGGTCCGGTCCTTATAAGGACCCTACATGACAAATTTGGCATCTCTAGACCCAGCGGTTTAGGCTGTGCGTCCCTTCTCAACTTCGTTTGCGTATATCTCGCTTTCCCGTGGGAATTTTGAAGTATCCTTTCTTAGTACACCCCTAGACGTTGCCGTCGTAAGGAACCTACAGTCCAAATTTGGAATCTCTAGACCCACCGGTTTGGGCTGTGCGTTGATATATAGTTAAGTCAGTCAGTCAGTCAGTCAGGACTTTGAATTTTATCTATGAAAAAAAATCCGGTCCGGTCCGGTTCGATCCGGTCCGGCACGGCCCGGTACGGTGCGGTTCCTTCCAGACCGATCAGATCTGATCCGTTCTGGTCCGGTCCGGTCCGTTCTGGTCCGGTCCGGTCAATCTGGACCTTAAAAGGACCCTACATGTCAAATTTGGCATCTCTAGACCCAGCGGTTTGGGCTGTGCGTCCCCTCGCAACTTCGTTTGCGTTATCGACGAAGCATATTTAGTGTGATAATTGTTGTATTATTTTATGTATGTTAAATT
Organism: Endotricha flammealis; assembly: GCA_905163395.2. Lineage (NCBI taxonomy): Eukaryota > Metazoa > Arthropoda > Insecta > Lepidoptera > Pyralidae > Endotricha > Endotricha flammealis. The sequence goes on from LR990867.1 coordinate 658,064, forward strand.
GTAAGGTATATATTATAATATTGTATATATGTTAGACTATAAGGTATGTATTATATGGGCCATAATTTCATTGTTAAATTCGTTGCCTGAAATAAATGATTAAATAAAATAAATAAAAAATCTCAGTTTCCCGTAGGAATTTTGAAATATCCTTTCATAGTACACCCCTAGACGTCGTAAGGAACCTACAGTTCAAATTTGGAATTTCTAGACCCATTGGTTTGGGCTGTGCGTTGATATATAGTTAAGTCAGTCAGTCAGTCAATCAGGACTTTGAATTTTATCTATGAAATAAAATCCGGTCCGGTCCGGTTCGATCCGGTCTGGCACGGCCCCGTACGGTGCGGTTCCTTCCAGACCGATTAGGTCCGATCCGTTCCGGTCCGGTCCGTTCCGGTCCGGTCCGGTCCGGTCGGTCTGGACCTTATAAGGACCCAACATGTCAAATTTGTCATCTCTAGACCCAGCGGTTTGGGCTGTGCGTCCCCTCGCAACTTCGTTTGCGTATATCTCGGTTTCCCGTAGGAATTTTGAAAAATCGTTTCTTAGTACACCCCTAGACGTCGTAAGGAACCTACAGTTCAAATTTTAATTCTCTAGACTCATTGGTTTGGGCTGTGCGTTGATATATAGTTAAGTCAGTCAGTCAGTCAGTCAGGACTTCGAATTTTATCTATGAAAAAAAATCCGGTCCGGCACGGCCCGGTACGGTGCGGTTCCCTCCAGACCGAACAGGTCTGATCCGTTCCGGTCCGGTACGGTCCGTTCCGGTTCGGTCCGGTCCGGTCCGGTCGGTCTGGAGCTGGACCTTATAAGGACCCTACATGTCAAATTTGGCATCTCTAGACCCAGCTGTTTGGGCTGTGCGTCCCCTCGCAACTTCGTATGCGTATATCTCGCTTTCCCGTGGGAATTTTGAAAAATCCTTTCTTAGTACATTCCTAGACGTCGTAAGGAACCTACATGCTAAATTTGGAATCTCTAGACACAGCGGTTTGGGCTGTGGGTGGATATACCCTCGCAACTTCGTTTGCGTATATCTCGATTTCCCGTAGGAATTTTGAAAAATCCTTTCTTAGTACACCCCTAGACGTCGTAAGGAACCTACGGTCCAAATTTGGAATCTCTAGACCCACCGGTTTGGGCTGTGCGTTGATATATAGTTAAGTCAGTCAGTCAGTCAGTCAGGACTTTGAATTTTATATATATAGATGAAAAAAAAACCGGTCCGGTCCGGTTCGATCCGGTTCGATCCGGTCCGGCACGACCCGGTACGGTGCGGTTCCTTCCAGGCCGATCAGGTCTGATACGTTCCGATCCGGTCCGGTCCGTTCCGGTCCGGTCCGGTCCGGTCGGTCTGGACCTTATAAGGACCCTACATGTCAAATTTGGCATCTCTAGACCCAGCGGTTTGGGCTGTGGGTCTCCTCGCAATTTCGTATGCGTATATCTCGCTTTCCCGTGGGAATTTTGGAAAATCCTTTCTTAGTACATCCCTAGACGTCGTAAGGAACCTACATGCCAAATTTGGAATCTCTAGACGCAGCGGTTTTGGCTGTGCGTTGATACACCCTTGCAACTTCGTTTGCGTATATCTCGGTTTCCCGTAGGAATTTTGAAAAATCCTTTCTTAGTACACCCCTAGACGTCGTAAGGAACCTACAGTCCAAATTTGGAGTCTCTAGACCCACCGGTTTGAGCTGTGCGTTGATATATAGTTAAGTCAGTCAGTCAGGACTTTGAATTTTATATATATATGTCGGATTGCCTAGCGGTTAATTCGATGTGCAATTCAACATCACAAGGGCGTAACGAGGGTAGTCGTGATATGAGAGAAACAACAGTTTTAGTTCTACTTAAAGAATGTTTATTAAATTTACTAGCACTTCGGAATGACCACTGATGGAAAAGAAATGCCGCAAGAAAAACCTCAGTCTAGGTCTCTTTTTCAAATCTTTGTTACAACACAATTTAATTAGGTACAGTATCTTAATTCAACTAAATACAAATAGACACTAGGTAAAACGCGACAGTTCCGTGACTACGAGTACCACTCTCGGTGGCGCTCGATAACCAACTGTCTAGTCGAGCTCGCCAACCGCCACGGCTCCGTCCGAGCGCGCCAAAGCAACGTTTTCTCAACACGCCGCTAGATGACGCACCCTCGTTTTGCTTAGCGTCCATGTCCATACTCATGACCGTATGCGACACTGCGACACGGCCATTCTGCAAGACACGCGTCCTCGCGTGTGATTCTGAAACAATCAACACTCACACAGCATCACAACGTTCGGTCACTCCTGACCACACATAGGACTTTTTCTCTAACTCAAATCCAAAGTTTCAATATCAAGTCCAATTTACTTCTATTCTAAGTAAACACACTTAGCTTAGCAAATCAGTACCTAACCATGAAGAGCTTAGTACCAATAATTAAAATAAAATCAATTAACAACCGAATATAACCGAGTTCATCAAAAAGCAAGGTGCCATAACCATCCTCGTGGTTACAGCTGATCATCCCTGTGACAAACCACTAGATCATCCCTGTGACCTTGTTTCATCAAACAATCATGTACAAACAACAAACTGGTTTTAGAACCTCAATAATGTTGTATCACTTGACCAGCGATACAACTCTTTTTTTTTGTTTACATTATCACTTGACCAGTGATAGTCGTTACTTGACCAGCATTGAATTTAGTAGTCACTTGACCAGCGACCATTCTAAAATTTTACGCTTAACCAGCGATTTCGCTTGACCAGCGATTTCACTTTACCAGTGATTTCACTTAACCAGTGATAGGATGCATAGTTAGATGCGCATCGCGCACTCTTCGGTTAGACCGGAGCTACGACTACATGCCAACATATGCAGCTTGAAGTCATGAAACCAGTTTTGACAAAATTAAAAAAAACAAAACTAAATCACTTACAGTAAAATAATCATTACTCACGTCAATAAAATTGGTACTTAGACTTCATGTATTTTGCCAATACAATCTACTCAGTTCTCTTGGCCTTAACAACAGAGGGATCGGTTGTAGTAATGAGAAAACTTTACTCAAAGAAACTTAATTAACATAGTACAATGCATTACATTGCATCACTTCTCATACCAACAGTGTTGGTCCAACACACAAACTCAATCCTATCCATAGGCATTGGAGTCACACAATAAGTTTAGTCCATCGAACATACAATGTCAAGTCCATCGGACACATCGGACACAAAACGTCCGGTCATTACATTACATTTCAAGTCAGTAACTCGTAATTAAATCAACTAAACTTTTCTCATTACTCAAAACGTATTTGTCACTATTTCACCAATAGAAACCTTATTAAGTTTCATCAAAACTCTTTTAAATAAAAATGACTCAATTTTAAATAATGGAGCTAACTCTCGCTCGGCTTAACCTGACTAAAAGGTTAGTAGGTACGCAGAAAAATAAGGAAGAAAGTATGCCTCATAGTAAGTTAACATAGGTATCAAAATTTTAAAATCAAAGTCACACGATCAACACACATTACTAACAGGCCACAAAAAAAAAATAACAAGGATTCCCACAAGGAATCGGTATACTCAATATACATGGTCATCTGTGGTCATCACAACGACATGGTCATCCGTGGTCATCACAATTCTGTGGTCATCACAACGACACGGTCATCTGTGGTCATCACAATGACATGGTCATCTGTGCTCATCACAATGACATGGTCTCCCATGAGACATAGACTGCCACACCCTCAGCCGCGCATCGCGCCCTGTACGAAAATTCGCAGTTACGACTACGACTGAAGCGTGCGGTTTAATCAAATGAGTAGCCATGACAGTAAGTGTTCACACACAGTTAGAAGGGCCTTCACCGGCACTGTCCTCATCAGACTCAACATTATAAATTGGTACGTTAACTTAAAATGGCACATTACTTTCTGAGCACAATTTGAACTAAACTCTAAATTATACTCCACAATCGAAACCATTGAGCAACTATCTCTCAAAATTTAATTTTAAGTGTCTCTCACTTTACATGAAAACAAAACTTTTCAAAATTCAAAACTTAAAATTCATCGTCATTGCTCAGTAGTCTCCACTTTAAAATTATCAAACAATACTCTCCTCAAGAAATCCCGGGCACCTCGACTGCGCCGGTGGTCCCGTCTGCCTCGCCAGCTCACCACCATCACGAGCAAACCTGGTCCACTTCAGAGTCTGCACACCGCTGACCCGCTGATCCTCGTCTCGCTCCATTGTCCGGAAATCGAAAATAAAACATTGTTTGAGTTCATTGAAGTTACTAAGTGAAAATAATTAAAAAAAACGTTTATCTCGAAAACGGTTGAAAATAATTAAAAAAAAACGTTTATCTCGAAAACGGTGCGTCCTAGCGATAAAAGGATGAAAATTTTGAACCCCTTATAAGAACCCCACTCTCCACGTGATACATTTGATTTTGACCTCCAAAGTCAAAAATCTCAAAGTCAAAGTTGAAGTCAAAAATACTTTATTCTGTGTGTGCATTAACCTTTAAATGACCTTGACCTCTAAATCATTTTGAGCATTAACCTTTTAATGACCTTGACCTCTAAATCATTGTGTGCATTAACCTTTAAATGACCTTGACCTCCAAATCATTAATTTAAATGAATAGTGCTAAATGACCAATGAGCTTAACTTCATACACAGTTTCAGCTTCAACTTACACAGTTTCAGCTTCAACTCAACACTTTCAGCTTAAACTTAGCATCATACGTAATCAACACCGACCTTTTTTTTTTTTTTTTTATAATATCGGAGGGTACACTTTACCAGTAGGCCACGGGCACACACACCCGTGTTTACTCGTGTCGTGGCACGTCTCTGCCTCAATTGTACTGCGACTCGGGGCACGCCGCCACCACGCCGCCGCCGCTGCACCGCCAGTACCGCCACCGCCTGGTGCGCGTCCCGTCTCAGCCTCAGCTACCCGTCACACATCGTCGAGTATCGCACAGTCATACACCTGAAATTACACCATATTAGAATCTCCATACATTTTGAGGTTAAGTACCCACCATACGATACTCTTTGTCGGTAGAATCCGCTACTCGTAGTCCGCAAACTCCACTACTCGTAGTCGACGATAGTAGACTGTCCGTCGTGCATCGAACACGCAATTTCTTAATTTGTCACGTTAATTTGTCACGCTTTACATTAGTGAGACCAGACTGATCTGTTAAACTCTCAATACCACGACTTGCATCTCACTTCTGATGTCGGATAGCCTAGCGGTTAATTCGATGTGCAATTCAACATCACAAGGGCGTAACGAGGGTAGTCGTGATATGAGAGAAACAACAGTTTTAGTTCTACTTAAAGAATGTTTATTAAATTTACTAGCACTTCGGAAAGACCACTGATGGAAAAGAAATGCCGCAAGAAAAACCTCAGTCTAGGTCTCTTTTTCAAATCTTTGTTACAACACAATTTAATTAGGTACAGTATCTTAATTCAACTAAATACAAATAGACACTAGGTAAAACGCGACAGTTCCGTGACTACGAGTACCACTCTCGGTGGCGCTCGATAACCAACTGTCTAGTCGAGCTCGCCAACCGCCACGGCTCCGTCCGAGCGCGCCAAAGCAACGTTTTCTCAACACGCCGCTAGATGACGCACCCTCGTTTTGCTTAGCGTCCATGTCCATACTCATGACCGTATGCGACACTGCGACATATAGATTAGTAAGGAGATAAAAGGTTTTGCTATTTTATTTATTTTATATGTTCATTACATTAAATGTTTGTCCACTGCGCGGATCGTAACCGCTTCCTCTTTGTTTTATACTATTTAAGATACGTAAAAGCCTTAGCCGTCTGACACAAAGGCTAATGTCCATCCTAACACCCTGTAATCAGGACTCTCCAGAGAATTCCATTTCTATCCAGAATTACAAGTATGTAATTCCATTACCTACTATCTCTTTGAAAAGTACATTTTTGTTTTTCTTTTAGGTTTGACGACCTCCGTGGCGTAATGGTTACCACGCCAGACCGCCACCCAGGAGGTCCCAGCTTCGAATCCCGGTCGGGTGATGATGAAAAACGAACTTTTTCTGATCGGCCTGGGTCTTCGATGTTTATCCATATAATAATTATGTATTTGTTATAAAATATAGTATCGTTGAGTTAGTACCTATCTTATAACACAAGTCGCTCAATCTGTGTGTTTTGTCCCTATATATTTATTTTATTATGTCAGAGGATGACAATAATGCTAGCGAATCATCTAACGGCAAGCAATCACTGCCGGACATGGTGAAACTATGGCGAAAATTTGCACGCAGTGCCGTATACGATCACCGTGCAAATTCGCGTCGTCAAAAGGCAGTTCCTTGTTGGTTTACTACGGAACCCTAAAAGGGAAGGCAAGGAAACAGTATGTAGGAAAGAGGACGAAGGTTTCCGGCTCTCTCACTCATCGTTCAAAATACAGCAGCATACCACCATTACTGGGAGAATTACAGTAGATGGCGGGAGGAATAAATGCAAAATGGCCACTGGTAATAGAAAAAAATCATTGCAATAAAAAAAAATATATCCGTTAAATGTAAACAATATTCAAACAAATTCCACGACACTTACAAAACATTTTGCAGCGAAGGCTTCCCTCTCTACGCTTCTGTGAAACTTTGATACGTAATTAAAGAATAATTTCTCGAAACTTCCACGCTGAATACAACGGTGAAAATTATTTTTGTTGCGAACGGTACAAGATTATATAAAATATCTCTTTTTGGTAACTTTTGTACAAAGTTGGAACAAAAATGTTTTACAGATCACTTAGTATACCTCCGACCTTGAAAGGCGTTTGTTTGATTCCTTTACAGGATAAACAATTTATTTGATGATGATTTTTGTATGTAATAAGTCTGAATATTTCAATTGGATTACTTCGACTCTCACTAGCACGTTTAAACTTTTGTATAATTTGACAAGAGTTCCTTAATTTTGTATTTTATTTTTGTAACACATATTTTTAAATAACACAAATTATTGACGACCTCCGTGGCGTAATGGTCACCACGCCAGACCGCCACCCAGGAGGTCTTGGATGTTTATCTATATATGTATTTGTTATAAAATATAATATTGTGGCGACACCTATCGCCATACAGAAGAACTACAGAGTGAAGAAAAAGTTCGCAATGCGAACACATGACGTCATATACGACGACAATTTAAAATCCTGAATCACGCTATCGAAGTTTCTACGATATGGAGATATATATACAACCTCCGACACATACATTGTCGGAGCCGCGGTTCCCCAGGCATAACACCCAGCCTGGCCGGAAGATCTTCCCTTTGTGACGGTCGAGCAAATCGCCATCGCTCCCGCTACAGTGGTGACCCCGACGTGATTGGAAGCAGCCTTCTTCATCATATCTCCTCATCAGCTCTGACGTCATCACATTCTTCACTCCTCAACTGGAAGCCTCATCATCAGCAGTCTCACAGCACTCCAGCTACGGGGAAAATCAGGTTCATCGCAGCCGACTCACCGAGCTACCTGTTCCTGCGCCCCTTATCCCGACTCACTGGGATAACCCTTATCCCGACTCACTGGGATATTCCTCATCCAGACCCACTTGGATAACCCTCATCCCGACTCACTGGGATATTCCTCATCCCGACTCACTAGGATATTCCTCATCCAGACTCACTTGGATATTCTGCATCCCGACTCACTGGGACATGCATCATCCCGACTCACTGGGACATCACTCATCCCGACTCACTGGGACATCACTCATCCCGATTCACTGGGATACATCAAGCACGCACGCTCACACCCGACTCACTGGGACACTTGGAGCACGCACACTCAAGCCCGACTCACTGCGCAAGCTAACGAGAAGCACAGACTGCTGATCATCATCTCATCGGACCTTCGATCCTGGAGGGGAGTACTGTGGCGACACCTATCGCCATACAGAAGAACTACAGAGTGAAGAAAAAGTTCGCAATGCGAACACATGACGTCATATACGACGACAATTTGAAATCCTGAATCACGCTATCGAAGTTTCTACGATATGGAGATATATATACAACCTCCGACACATACATTGTCGGAGCCGCGGTTCCCCAGGCATAACACCCAGCCTGGCCGGAAGATCTTCCCTTTGTGGCGGTCGAGCACATCGCCATCGCTCCCGCTACAATATCGTTGAGTTAGTATCCCATAACACAAGTCTCGAACTTACTTTGGGGCTAGCTCAATCTGTATGAATTGTCCCTATATATTTATTTATTTAAATGACAAAAAAAGACGTAATCGGTTTTCTGTCGCGGTTTTCTTTTACCAGTGGTCATTTTGATTTTGTTTCCAGACTAGTGGTAGCGTATAAAGTAGATCAAATTATTATGTGAATTAAATAATTACAAATTAAAAGAATCATTTGATTTTTTTTTAATTCAAAAGACACCTAAAACAATCCCATTAATTACAAACGGCAGACAATTTAAAATAAACTTGAAGTTCACAAAAGTACATTAATTGGCATAATAGATTAACTCCAAAAATATCTGGTACACAATAACAAGTAACCCAAAATTCTACTTAAGAAGTTTAATGAACCCTAATTAAAGCGTAAATTCTAAACCAATATACACCGACGACGTAATCTGGGACGCGGGGTAATCCGAACATTTTCGTACAACAAGCTTTTGTTGATCAGCTTTTATAAAAGCGTGCTTTTAAATTTGACAGTTCAATCTACATTATCTTGACAGATGATATTCTATTTCACGAAGAGCATTTGCCTATGAATGTTGTGAGGCGTGTATGCACATCTATACATATCATAAAACAGTAGACCCCGATATGTCTGTACATTGGACATATTTGGCAAAAATGGAGAGGGAACAGTTAGAGTAAGGTAATAAAAGTAAAAAAATTTTTTTTTTGGTTTTTTTATCTGTCTGTTTGAACGCGCACATCTTCTAAGTTACTGAACGGATTTTAATCCTGTTTTCACAGGAAGATAGAGCTCGGGATGGAGCAGAATATAGGCTTTGTTTCATTTAAATCGCATGTCAGGAAAAGGAGTTATTCTTATTTTAACATTTCACGCGGACGAAGTCGCGGGTAACAGCTCGTTGTTAATATGTACGTGAGCGATTTTACGAGCGTTTTCGAGGTTACGCACACACTTACGCCAAATGCTCCTCGTGAAATAGAATATCTAAACTAATATTATAAACAAGCGGACCGCTCCGGCTCCGCACCGGTTACTAAGGACCCCAAATTTTTTTTAGAATATAATTATAGCCTATGTTACCCGGGGGTAACGTACCTTTCCAACGGTGAAAGAGTTTTCGAAAGCGTTCCAGTAGTTTATGTGTTTATTCGTTACAAACAATAATACAAATTCTTCAAAATTTCAAATAGATGTAAAAGTTTGACACGCACGAACAGAATAGACACGCACCAGGCCGCGCGACTTCCACAAGAAAAAGTGTCTGTGAAAGCCTAGTTTTTTTAAATTTTTCATGTCAAACACGATTTTATAAGTTTAGGTACTAATCAACAAATCGTAATATTCTAAAGTAGGAATATTATATTATGTAATTCTTTACTTTTTTATTTTATTCTACGACGTGACATTTTTATACTATTTATTTATTTTTTGAGATTTATTACCCCTTTTATTTTGAGCTTTAAAATACGTTGTTGCGAATGATGTATAGTTGCATAGAAGCTACATATGTCTTACTCAGAACTCATTGAATTTCATGAGTGGCCGACCAAAGTGGACGCTATGGCGCTATTGTAACCTATATTGAAAGCATGTGATGTTGAATAGATATTACGTTTTTTGTACATTTTCACTAATATTTTAGAAATAATATTTTTTTATATTAATGCTCTCGGTGGCGTGTTGGTAGTGACTCAACATTCGGCACCAGTATGTGCGGGTTCATTTCACGTAAGTATAAAATGAAATCGCCGCCGCTGTCTGCTCGCTTAGATCTTTAAAAAAACTTATTGAAGTTTTCAGCAATTGATAGAATGTAACAAGAGAAAGGTTATGTACAATACATATAAGAATACGTACATATTAAAATTCCCAAGGAAAACAGGACACACGGAAACAAAGCTTCATGCAAGTTTAGCTGGTTTATTTTATACAAACGAGCGACTTCGTCCGCGTGAAATGTTAAAATAAGGATAACTCCTTTTCCTGACATGCGATTTAAATGAAACAAAGCCTATATTCTGCTCCATCCCAAGCTCTATCTTCCTGTGAAAACAGCATTAAAATCCGTTCAGTAACTTAGAAGATGTGCGCGTTCAAACAGACAGACAGACAATAAATTTCAAAAAAAAAATATCGCTTTTATTACCTTTCTCAAACTGTTCCCTCTCCATTTTTGCCAAATATGTTCAAAGTACAGACATATCGGAGTCTACTGTTTTATTATATGTATAGATGTACAGACATATCGGGGTCTACTGTTTTATTATATGTATAGATAATAGATCTTGCAAAAAGACAATGACAAAATTAATTCTTTTTTTTGCTTTATCGCACACGTAGAGCACATTATGTAATCACTTGGCCAACTACTGCGGACGCCCTAATTTATCAGATTAAAAAAAAATACTTTTCTACTAAACAAATACACTGGGCGTCAAAAATAAGTAGTACAGTTTTAAAATTGCAATTACTCTTAAACTATAGAAGTTAGAGTTCTGAAATAAAAATCAATCTTTTAAAGACGATATTATGTATAAAGTTTTCATTAAATGAAATGAAATTGTCTTTTAACTTTTTTTATTTCAAATGTCTAGCTTCTGTAGTTTAGGAGATATTGCAATTTTAAAACTGTATTACTTATTATTGACGTCCAGTGTATATAGAAATAGTAAATAAACTGTAAATAAATCAATGATTAATACATCGACCACATGACGATAATCTTTGAGAGGGCGGTACTGCCTTGGTCGAGCCAACCAATTTGGTAGCAGTACCTATGCTTTTACATCTCTAAATCATTTTTTTCAATAAAGACTACTCCAAAATATAGTAAAGAGTAATGTGCAAAACACACTGCGGCAGCGCCGTCACCGAGTTGCATCGCGTTTAGTGTGATGTCGTTCACAAATTCAAATATATGGAATACAGATGCTGACTGCTGACTGCTGACTGCGATACTTCTTGTACCCACCCTCTTCATTTTCTTTTTTTTCGAGGGAAGTCCTTTCAATACTTCCTACTCCGAATATTTTCATTCTGATTAAATTCATTGTGAGTTCCAAGACAGCTGTAGTACCTCCTCCGGGACGTCAATAAGCTTCATTGCTTATTGTCAATCTGAGGTCACCGTTGTTGATCCTGGCTGTACAGGAGACACAGCGGTGGGAATGTCTTGCTTACCCCGAGATGCTCCTGCGGCTCTCCCGAATAGCTGCCGCAGTGTGTTTTTACCCGTAAATAAAATCTATACTAATATTATAAAGCTGAAGGGTTTGTTTGTTTGAACGCGCTAATCTCAGGAACTACTGGTTCGAATTGAAAAAATATTTTTGTATTGGATAGTCCATTTGTCGAGGAAGGCTTTAAGCTATATAACATTATGCTGCGACCAATAGGAGCGAAGCATCAGTGGAAAATGTTGCAAAAACGGGGAAAATTATTCATATCGTAAATATAGATGTCAAATACCAAAAATAAGGATACCGTTGTGTTTTAATAACAATACACAACAAAGGCAACTTAACAACTGAAAACCATTAAAATAATAACAAAACCGTTTGTTAAAACTTACTGTTCAACATTTTGTTTTGTAAAACCTTTATATTCGTCTGCCATGAAAATAATTCAGGCGGAATATGGACAAATTGAATTCCGGACTTCCCTTTTGTCTGACATTTATAAAAGGTTTCGTGTTATCAAAGTGTAATTTACAGCTTCATAAATATATATATTCCGGGGATGAATTTAGATTATTATCGTCGGCCATCTTGGAAAAATATAAAGAACGCGCCCAAAGACTAGAGCAAACAAAAAAAGGCCTGCCGTGGTTGGCACCATGGTTTCAATCGCCCACGTTCCAAATATATCTTAGTCGATTTACACCAAGGTTGCAATCAGCCAATTCAAAAAGAGTCCTTCCGCGATTGACACCATGATGCCAATCCTTCGTGGTGTCAGTCGATGATACACCAAAAGCCGCGCGGTCGATGGTTGAAAGATAAACGTCTATTCAGACCATAGCGGTAATCTACCATTGTCCATATCAACCCTTAATCAATTTAGGATTAGAGCATACTCTGCCACGCTGCTTTACTTCAAAACTAATGACTCAAGGAAAAACGTCATCGTCGTTTCGTTCAAAGCTAACGTATGTTTTATGTCATTTTTTGGTACAATAAAGAGTTTGTATTGTATTGTATGTTTTCAGTTCAAACCTTTACCAATAAGTGGCGCTACTTGTATGAAATCATATTATTATAGACTTAAATGATTATGTTCTCTGAAATCTAAACTGATCATCAAATATAACGATCTATTTCTCTTTTACTGTTAAATTACGCTTACCAAAATCCGTTGTGATTTTCATTTCCAATTAATAAAATAGATTCTAAACTGGTATTGTAACCAGCCACGTAGCAAATCAATGTTAGTGCAGTGACACAATATACACATGACAGTATGGTCAATCCTATTATAGGTATCTTGCATACATAACACATACTAAAACCATTCCTAACTCATCCGAAAACCATTCCTAACATAACTTAAAACCATTCCAAAGTCATACTAAAATCATTCACTAAAACTTTAGTTACCTCAACTTATCCCAATACTATATCTAAATCTCGTAACACCATCTTGAACATAAGGAACAGAACATGCAATATTAATAATATAACTTATTTCGAAATGAGGGCGACCTCCTGACAGATCCTGACAGAGCTGACCGATGCACTGAAAATATCAACGCTTGAGGACACTGTTATACACAGAGCACATGCGAATAATCTGTAAATTCCCCATGTAAAAAGAGCACGCCTAATAGGAATGTTTTTCTACTTTGTAGGCGGAATCGAATAGACCAAATGACTCTACCGTCTATTATTTTGTAGTGTGTCACTAAGCTGTAGTTTGTAGTTGCGGTCAGCATATTCAATCAATGGCAATATTTGCCAAACGAAATTAGCATCATAATGAGCTGACCGCTTGTTTCCGTTCACTCAACCGAAAGTACGCTTTCAGTTTACGGCTTTAATTATTAAAATACCTTTATGCATTGGTTAAAAAGCAGTTGGTTTTAAAGTTAAAATACAATATACAAAAGGCAAATTTATCGCAGAGTAATTACTTCTAGACAACTTTCAAATGAACTTAATTTTAAAATAAAAATAATGAAAAAAAAATGTGATAAAAATAAAGGTGTTTTAAACACATAGCAAGGTAGATTAGACAAAGGACTTAAAGAAAGGCTCACTCGGAAGAAGAAAAGTAGTATAACCAAGGAAAAGATAGGGTTGACCTAACAAAGAAAGCACCGGGAAATGAATGATTAGAGACAGCAAAAGATAGAAAAAAATGAAAGTAATTGGAGGAGACATATACCCAAAAGGGGTGTTTCTTTAAATTATTACTTTTTTTTCTTTTTCTTTAAATAGCTGTAAACATTTATCGAAAATAAAGAGGCTTTATTAATATTATTTTTGTTTTAAATTGCTTTTACTCTTTATAATGAAGGTATTAAGCCATACGTGGGCAGTAACCAAGTGCATGGGCTCATATGCAGAATGCAGCATTAAGTTGATGGTGTTAAAATTATTATTATTAAATCAAAGGTGTTCAATTAAAAGTGTTTTTAACATTTTGTTTATGCAACACTGTTAATAATAAAGTCGCATCTGCACTGAAGTTGAGCTCTTAAAACCCCCAATACTATTTTATTAGAGATAACTTTGTAAATTGTATTTTCCTGCAATTATCGCTTGCATAGCGTGCCTTCCCACCGCGCACCTGCCACTCCGTCTTGCAACCGATGAAGGGTGGTAATTGAATTCGCCACAGACACTTACACCTTCAGAATATCGACTACCATGTAGTGAGTATAAAGCCTACCATGTAAGGTATTCACTCACGCGTTGCCAACCCGGGAGGGGGGGGGACCCCCTCCTCCCCAAGTAGAGCTCTGGAGACCTTACTCACCGTAGGAACACAACATATCCGAGACCAATGCTATTTGGCTACGATCTTCTGTAAGGTACAGGTCCTTCCCCATTGTCATTTCTTATACCGGTGGTCATACTGCTTTGTTTCCGAAATGGAGGTAGTTTATATTATAATGTACATACTTTATAATATAATTGTAATGTTACAAGAGAGAGTGCCTGTGAAGGCACTATATCACAATAAACAATTTGACTTTGACTACCAAAAACGACTATTTTCAATTATTTTTAGGGAAACAGACAACGAATATCGTTAGTGATAGTGAGTTACAAAACAGTGGCTAAGACCGTGAAACTACAATTAAATCTGTTATAAAGATTCCAGTACACAGTCAATGAAAACAAGATATCTTTACATTATTCAAATCTAGCATTTTCTTTCTTTTTCAATCAATTTTCTTAAACGAGCCTACTTCTAAAAACATTTCTATTTCTCCGTGCTCGTTAATCTCTTTTCACGCGGTTTTACAAAACATTCAGCTATATGTGGTTTGGTTTTCTCAACATAATTCGATCAAACGAAATCTATATTACTCAAAATATACAGCGAGCAATACTGCGGACAGTAGCTCACACTATAATAACAATAAGATTCCGAAATTTTGGAGTGCAGCTACTCGTTGCCTTTTTAACATACTTTAGAATAATAAAGCTATTCCTGAGCTTTAAGAACGTTCCGTCACAAAGAATACCAGCCTTTGTAAGCTCGTAATTAAGTTCCGTTAAGTTAAATTGATTTCATCGAAGCCTGCAGAATATGCTGATGATCCGCCCTTTCTGCTCGTCGTCTGTCATGTAAAATTTCAAGGAAATTCTCAATTTAGCGTCTCTTTTAAACCTTTTAATCCTCAAATAGAGTTTAATAGCAGAGGACGCGCGTTTTAGGCGCCGTAGATCCTGTACATATACGCGCGTTGGTGTTGTGTTTCGTGCTACATTGAGTTCTTTGTATGTTGTGTTCCTACGGTGAGTAAGGTCTCCAGAGCTCCACTCGGGGGGGTTGGGAGGGTTGGCAACGCGTGAGTGATCCCACGGTACTGCAAGCGTCTATAGGCTACGGATCACCGTAGCCTGATGGTAAGCATCCGCTTATCATCAGGCGGGCCGTATGCTTGTTTGCCAACATTGTGGTATAAAAAAAAATGTTAGACCTCACGATGAAATGATTGCAACTCCACGTAGATATGAAATGCAACGTCAACTCCCGGCGAATTATCCCTTTCTGGGCAAGGTTACGTTCACATCTCGTTGGAAGAGGTTATACGCGCGTCAACAGCACGTCGTCTGCGCGTTTTTAAATAAACTGTGTTTATTCCTCTAAGAGTTAATGTTGTGTATTATAATATTAAACATTTTAAGGCAACAATTGATATTAAATTAACAATAATTTAATATTTACCAATATAATTACTATACCATATTGTTTAACAAGTCAAGTAAACTTGCTTAATTAATCTATACACTAGCGTTTAGCAAACTTGTGTGGTCACAATGCACATTGTAAATTAATTTAGCTGTTCAAATATAATTTGGATGGTAATCCGATAAAGGGAGATCCGGCGATAAATTTACTGTTCCAATTAAACCAACCCTGTTTTGGTTGGAATGTAGACGAGCAGGCCGAACGCTCACTAGACGATTGGGAAAAAAACACACTGCCCAGGAAACTTACCTTTTACGCCATCGGTAAAAGATATGGAGAAAGAAAACTGTTTACGGCCTTTTTTGTCATATAACAATTTATTTTTCCCCTAGTTACTACATAGTAACCGTATATAATACCGCGTATTCTTCTTGTAGATATACTTAATTACATAATTAAGTATATTTACAAGAAGAAAACGCGGAATGTCATACACAGAAAAAAGGTTAAATTTTTAAGTTGTTAGGCAACTAGCCATGCTGTGGGTTTGATTGCCATGGGACGGGGACGTGAAGGTTTTCTTTCAAAAATAATATTAAATCTATAATACAAAATAGATTTCTAAAATCCACATATCTCGTCTGCACCAAATCCCATCGGAGGAGATTTTCATATCCCCATTTGGTAGGTAGAGTCAGAAAATAAATTAACGTTCTTGCGCTGACGGTACGGACCATCGGAACATATCGGCGTGACGTCACATGATTTACTGTTTCATTTGCATTTTCATATTTTTAGCAAAGCCTTTTTTATTCGAGTTCCTGTTATTTTTTTCATTCATTTTTGTAAACGTTGCAACGTTTTGTTTACTGTTTTATCACGTCGCTTGTACAGTTGATGGCACATCAAGCTAACTTCCTTCAATATTTTTTAAGTTTGCGTTCTAATACGTTTTATATGAGTTCAATAAAGAATAAATGAAGTAATCATAATTTAACATTATTGAAGTTAAAATTTTTTTTTATACCACAAAGGTGGCATACAAACTTACGGTCCGCCTGATGGTGAGGGGTCACCGTAGCCTAAATTAAATTGAATAAATATATCAACTATTCAAGAATTTATCTTTTGTTATTTACCTGGATTTTTTGTATTCTACCAGCGCAAAAATGTTGACACTTGAATTGGATGTCAGGGCCGATTATTTGATCGGTAGTTAAGTATACTAATGGTTAAAATTCTTAGCAATTTTTAACAAATACCTAGTTAGTTTTTTCAACGAATTTTAACCATTAGTATACTTAACTACTAATCAAACAATCGGCCCTTATAGAGAGGTGAAAGAAATAGCACAAGATAGAAGAAAACTGAGGCTGCTTCACGGACACGGGCAGCTCTTAAATTTAGAAGAAGAAGAAATCTGTATGATAGAAATTTGAAAGGTAAGCCACGCGGCAACTGAAAATAAGAGAATTTCTTCGGAAAAGCTTAAAATAAGTTTTATTAAAACATTGTATTTGACTAACATCATATCAACCCATAATCATCCCAAGGCAAGGATACGGGTCTCCATTCAATCGAAGGTGATTAGAGTTTTTTTTTGTAAATAAATACTTATTTTATACATAAAAAACACCCAGATCAAGGCAAACAGAAATGTTCATGCACACAAATATTTGCCTTGCGCAGGATTCGAACCCGCGGCCCTTGGGATAAAGTGACCATTGCTAGCCACTCGACCACCGGGCCTGTCAAGTACCTCTGAAACATATCGATCCATCTTAATTTCATAGAAATAGTTCGACCGGAACGCTATCGGCTTAATCTATTTCGGACCAACCAAAACTGCCCTCCTATAGCCTGAAGCTCTGCAGTCACATCGATGCAATTACGCTCTCCACGCAGTGCCCATCGTAAATATACAACTTAGTATATGCAACAAGGAGTAGAAATACTTCGAACATTGACTTCAATTCTGTGTATGGAATTTGCTTGCATAAAAAAACTGACCGCACGCCTCAGACTGCAGTTGCAGACGGTAAACGAGACTATCTATACATATAATAAAACAGTAGACCCTGATATGTCTGTACATTGGACATATTTGGCAAAAATGGAGAGGGAGCAGTTAGAGTAAGTATATTTTTTTTTGTCTCTCTGACTGTCTGTTTGAACTCGCACATCTTCTAAGTTACTGAACGGATTTTAATGCTATTTTCACAAGAAGATAGAGGTCGGGATTGAGCAGAATATAGGCTTTGTTTCATTTAAATCGCATGTCAGGAAAAGGAGTTATCCTTATTTTAACATTTCACGCGGACGAAGCCGCGGGTAACAGCTCGTTAGTTTATATGTATGAATGTGGCGCCGCCGGTTCGAGTGTCGCAGAGATACATAAAAACAAATATGTCGCTTGCAGTCTGTAGCTGCAGTCTGCGGCGTGCGGTCCGTCTTGGAATTGTACCATAACGCGACAAAGCTGAAAGTTTTTTAAGTTATGGCTTCTGCCTTCCATGTTCGTTGCAATTAGCCTGTAATTCATACAAAGCGGCGTATTCATGTTTTCTCCACTCACTCAGTACACACGTTTCCGAGACAAGCATACGCAATAGACGAAGTGGTAGAACCGTTATGACTAGTACCACTCTCTCACTGAGTATTGGCGTGAAATAAACATGTATTCTGATGTATTCTGTTCTATGCCTTTCCCTCCTTTCTTGTAGCTAGCAACACATTGCCCCCTGGTGTTGCTAAATGCTCAAACGCCGTCAACCACTTTCCATTAAGTATATGTATATATATATATATATATATATATATATATATATTTACATCCGGGTACTCATCATGCGTCATTTCATATCGCATTATTGTGACGTCCAGTGCTTTTACGATAGTTATACATACTTTTTTAGCGTATACTAGCTAATGAAGTAATTACAAGTAAACTGTGCTACTCAGTTTTGTTTAAGATAGCTCTATGTTAATATACAAATATTCGTATATTAACAAACACATTGCAGCTATTCTGACGTCCCTTCCACAATACTAACCATCCAACTACCCGTGAATATTTAAGTATTTTCATTCATTGTCATTATTATTCGAACTCCTTTTATTACGAAATTTCGTTACCTCAAAAAATTATCAGTGTTGCCATCACTGTTCTTAAAAAGTACCTACGTTGATATAAAATTAATTTAAAAATAGCAGAACTTAAAAATTGTTAATTTAAATACCTATATAAGCTATTTTCATTTATTTTATTTCCTAAAATTTATTTATTTATGTATACATTATAATAAAACTGCAGAAGACCGATGTATATTGAAAAAAAACTATAAGTAACAGATGCCAAAAATGTCTGTCTGTTGTCCGCGATTCACGCAAAAACTACTGGACGGACTGCGATGAAACGTTTTTTTTTTATATAGCTATTGGTTCTCGGCAACATATAGGCTATGATTTACTTGAAGATCAGAATACCTGAAGTGGAACCATAGCAGCCCAGCTAAACTATAAGAGATACAAATAAAGCGCTTTAGGAAAAGGTGTTCAATATGACGAGTATTTTCTATTGACGTAGAAATATCGAAGATCTGGTACACCTCATGTGAACCTATAACAGCCCAAATAAACTATAAGAGATACATATAGCGCTTTTGGAAAAGATGTTCAACGTGATGAGCATTTTCTAGTACTTACGAATACGAAGGTCTAGAAGGGGGGGAGGAGGGGGACAGTGGGAGGGGTAGCCCATTTTAACCTACTTGTTCCTAATGTAGACATCCCCTAATTCATACAAATTTTGTTAGAGTTAGCGAATATCAATACTACCAATGGTTGGTGAAAATGGGTACCATTAAACCATTTTTTATGAGAAACAAAAAAATTATTTTTTTTTTAGCATGCATTCATTTACTACTTACTGTATTATTTTTTTGTTAATTCAGTACAATAATAAAATAACATTTAGTAGTATGTAATTTAATCAAACTAAGAATATTTTCCCACTATTAATAAACGTCGTGTAACATTATCATTTGATTTGTCACTATCATTTTTGAGGAGAATTAAATAAAGTGCGAAAGTGACAAAACACTGAATGCTATGCCGTGTCGTTATACAGTCTTTATTAATTATTAATACGGGGATTTATGATAGATGGCCATAATTTAGGAGTGAGTGTACTCAATAGTTAGCACAACAATTTCTATAGACCTAATAGTAAATGTTGTTAAAATTAATGAGTATAATCACTTCCTAAAATATGGCCATCTTTTTTTTACGCCTTAACTGGACGTCAAATTTCTTGCAATATGAAAATTAAGTTTGTTATCGACGTCTCCGTATATTTATATGGATGTCAAACGAGAGGCGCAGTATATATGTAGTTTGTGATCATTTGAAGTCCTTAAATCGCAAATATTCAGACGTCACTTGACAACAATAAATACTAAATTACAAATTCGACGTCCGTATGTAATCACCACCGTTTTAAAAGAATCGGAGGTGGCAAACAGACCCTTTGAGTAGATGCTATTAATTTATTATTAGGGAAGCGAATGATTTTCAGTAATGCTTATGTATCTAATAATAGTAATAATAGTAGTAATATTTCTTT
This sequence comes from Endotricha flammealis, assembly GCA_905163395.2. Lineage (NCBI taxonomy): Eukaryota > Metazoa > Arthropoda > Insecta > Lepidoptera > Pyralidae > Endotricha > Endotricha flammealis. The sequence goes on from LR990867.1 coordinate 678,301, forward strand.
CTTTCTTTTTTTAATAAATATTTATGTAAGGAAAAGAGCGGATTTAGGTTGATAACTTGGGACATTTTATTGACCATCGAAGTAAAATCAAAATGAGAAATAAATAAAATATTTTTTATTTGACACACGTTAATTTAATATTGTAGGTACTTCGTACGACAATAAATTAAGAAAATGAAATTAGTCTCCAACAATACAATGTTATTTATTAGTATTACAATTGTTTCAAACTTAAAAATTAACAGTCTTCTCATACATTGATTAAATTAGATCACAATGAAACAATAAAAAAAATATTAAATAAAATTAGATGGCCATATTTTAAGAGTGAGTGTACTCAGTAATTAGTACTACAATTACTATAGACCTAACGAGATAATCACTTCCTAAAATATGGCCATCTATTTTTTAAGCCATAACTGGACGTCAAATTTCTTGCAATATGAAAATTAAATGTGTTAACGACGTCCGTATAATTTATATGGACGTCAAATGAGAGGAGCAATATATATTTTCTGATAATTTGAAGTCCGTATATTATCGCAAATATTCGGACGTTACTTTACAACAAAAAACACAAAATTACACATTCGACGTCCGTATGTTTTCATCTGAAAGTATTACGTACAGTCGCACCTTATGGACATCAAATATTGCACGGTGTGGATAATAATATTAAGATGCGCCCATAATTAATTCTAGTAGAATATGGACGCCAATCGTCGTGCGGTTTAGATGTTTAGTGATAATCTGAAGTCCGCATATCGCAAATATTCGGAAGTCAATTTATAACAAAAAATGTTAAGCATACTTTATATCAAATTAGATGATAATAATCATATTCTAACTTAAAATCAATCAGTCGTTTCGTACACACTAAAACAATTATTTTATTATTGTAAACGAATGAAATCTAGCAAACAATCATAATTTGATTGTTTGTTAGATGTCATACTGCAGGATATTTGACGTCCGCATTAATAAACACCATATTATGCATATATTATGGTGTTTATTAATACGGACGTCAAATATTCTGCAGTATAGAGGACTTGTATAATGTGAAGTCCGCATATCAAGAACAACCAGACGTCAATTTGTGGTAAAATTTATGATTACGGTATTTGACGTCCGTATATATGTAAGCCATAGCATAACAAATTGTTCAAGTACTTAGGTAACTTAAAAATTAACAGTCTTCTCATACATTAATTAAATAAAATCACAATGAAACAATACAAATTAATGGACGTTACATTCCTTACGGTATGGACACTAATACGTTAGTTTGTCCAAATATATCACATTTTTAACTTAAATGTTATAATAATTTGGTTTTAGTTTAGTTATTATTACTGTAATAACAGATTTCACATTCATCTGTTGGAAAATGTTCGTAAACAGCATACTCACAATGAGAGCACCAAAACTCCTTAAATTTAAGAAAAGCATATGTGGTTCCAGGAACATTCATGTCAATAATAATATGTCTGGGTCGATCGTAAAAATCTAGAAGCGCTCTTCGACAATTAAAACAAGTCGATCTCAAATTGAAATGGACTTTATCCCAAGGCCATTTAAGGTTTTTCTTCATTATATAAGAAAATAGTCTTTTCTCCAAAAAAGTGTCAATATCTGCAAAATTTTCCATGCCTGAGTATTAAAAGTATAATAATAATTTGTAAATCTTAGGCAAATGGGCTCTTGTATGGCTGTGAAGTGTGAAAAATCTAAAAATTATACTTATACGAATATTGTAATTGTCAACTGGTCCGTACAAGTTTTATTTTAGGCTTTCTAAAATATTGTATATGTATATTGTAGTGTTGTCGTTTTATAAATATTAAATCGCAATACATCAATAAGTAAATAATTATAATATATTCATGATGAACTCGAAACAATAGATAAATATGGTATATATGGTACTTATTTATAACGGGTCCGGTACCTAGTGGCGAATGACGACACACGTTGTGGCGAAATAAAAATTCAGCGTGGTACGCTGGGGCGAAAAATCATTGAAGCGTAACTCAAGTAGTCGAATGACACTGGAGCGAAAAACATTGTAGCGAAAAGGTGAAATAAAACACAGAAAGTAATCGTTTAGTTTTAATCATCAAAAGAAAAAAAATTGAGTACTATGTACCTACCTACGAGTTATCATTAATTTAAATAAATCAAATTGTTTTAATATCGAAAATCATTTATCACCAAATTAACTTTAACTATACGTCTATAGGTGATTAGCTCTGCTAGAACATTAAAGAGATGGTTTTTTTAATTTTATTAAACAATTTGATTTAGTTAAATAAATGACTAGGTACTGTATAGTACTCAAAATCTAATTTTTAACTTATGCTGATTAAAACTAAACGTTTACTTTCTGTGTTTTATTTCACCTTTTCGCTACAATGTTTTTTGCTCAGTGGCATTCGACTACTTGAGTTTCGCTTCAATGATTTTTTCGCCCCAGCGTACCACTCAAAATTTTTTTTTGCCACAACCTGTGTCGCTACTGCGTCATTCGCCACTATTCTAAAATAACGATAGTGTAAGTTAGGTTTAAAAATAACAGGTATAGGTAGGCATAATCTATAATAATAATATAAAAAATGAATCGCTAAATGTGTTGCTAAGTGCAAATCTCGAGAACGGCTGAACCGATTTCGCTAATTCTTTTTTAAAATATTCCTTGAAGTACGAGGATGCTTCTTACGCAGAGAGAAAATAAAAAAATCCCACGGGAAAGCGGGTAGGGTAGGGTAGGAGGGTAGGGGTAGGGTAGGGTAAGGGTAGGGTAGAGTAAGAGGAGGGGTAGGGGTAGGGTAGGGTAGGGTAGGTAGTGGTAGGGTTGGGGTGGGGTGGGGTTGGGTAGGGTAGGGGTAGGGGTAGGGAAGGGGGTAGGGGTAGGATAGCGGTATTCTGGCGGGATAGGGACTGAACAGAATATCAGGATGTTTATTGCGAAGTTGCTCACATTCGTGTCGTTTTGGAGGTTGTTTGGATTTTACATGTTTGTTAAAAAAATTTAATACGATTTTTTTTTGTTTTGATGTCCAAGGAACAAGAGTTCTTTTTTTCTTTTCCTTGGTTATAGGAGGAGTATTTGTAATACCAGAAAGATGAGCCAACTCTTCTGTATTAGCAACAGAGGTAGTACCTATTTCACTGATTTGTTTTGATTCGTTTGGCACTAAAGCATCGTACTCTACCGTATCGTCTACATCTTCGTGTTCATTCCTAGTCTCTTGTAATAAGTCTTCCTCTAAATCTATATCTATATCGTCCAAAGATTTACCTTTGTAACTATCTGCTTTACCACTCTCCATCAGTAACAATAGTTTTGATATTTTGGCTGTTTGATAGACATCATCGGGCAGCCTGTAGTTTTGTCTGTGTACCGTTTGTGTATGTCCCATGAAATTCGCCAGTTGTTCAATATCCGAGTCTTTCAAATTTAACATTTGTGTCAGGGTAGCTAAATGCTTTCGGAGCTTTGTGGTAGTGATAGCTTTTGGGTTCTTGGCTCCACATGACTTGGCGTGCATCTCCAACACTTTGTACCCACACAAAGGAGTGTCACATCCAGGCCTGGCAAATAAATAATTGTTTTTATCGGATATATACATGCGTCTGACCGAAATCAACAAATCAATGTCGTTTTGAACATCCTCTGATATCAAAACAGGTACACCCCGACCTCTCTTACCTCTTATAACAATGCGTTTGAAACTTTTTACCAAAAGCTTTTCAGTGCAAGAAATGGCACGATCAAATTCTTCGTAATTATTATCTTTATTGTTGCATTCTTGGTAAGTGCTAAGTAATAATCTTTGTAATTCACCAGGCCGACGTCTGTTTAAAAGTATCATACGGCAATAAATTGTTTCCAGCAAAGATTTGTATGCTTCAACATTACCTGTTTCAGATTCATTTAATTTAGATGCTGCAGATTTTGCTTTTTCAAAAAGATGATTTTTAAGGAGCTTTAAATCACTTGCTAGAGGAACTATGGTTACTTTGTTCCATTTTTTAATGTTTAAGTCACTGCACGCTTGACTTGAAACGTCAAATTTCCAGTTAGCTTCAATAATCTGAATTAGGGTCTTAAAATCAGCTTCCACTGTAGCACTTCTTAAACTAGGTTCTGACTTTAACGCGATCATAATTCCAATATTGCAGCACTGTTTCAAACTTGTGCTAATGTTCATAGCGTAGGTAGGAGCTCCATAGCGATCTATTTTATCATCATAACTAGCTACTTTTTTAGTTGCAGATACAATTAAATCGTAATTCTGAGGCTTTAGACAATCCATCAATTTTTTTATGGAATTATTATATTTTTTTAATTCTATTAATAGCTTCGCCAATTCTCTCATCTTTCGGGACGTTACGTTAATAAAATGTTTTTCACGATGGATACGCAAGTATTGAGCACCATATGCACAAATCAAGGGATCTTTTTTAGCTTCGAAAGATATGCGGTCTGGTCTCATTTTTGGAAAGACCTCATCCTTCAACTTTTTGTCTACAGGAATATTTCGTAGCATGAAATTTTGGGCATCAACTTGAGTATTACTAGTTTCAGATTGTGGCTGACATGACTTTTTATGTTTCCATAGTTGTTTGCGAGAATAAAATCCTAAACATTTTTCACAAGGCAAGTAATCTATAAAGGGATAGATATTACTCTTTTTCATAGGTTTAACGCACTCTGAAATATTCGTTATATAATTTCCTTTTTTACGTAAAGTGGTGAATAGACTTTTTCGTGTAACACTCTTTTTAGGATATGATAAGATTTTTTGCACTTCAGGTTCCATTGTATGATTCCGTATTACATGTCTGGCAAAATTTAAAACTTTGGTTTCACAAAAAAAGCAGAAATCTCTAATTCTTACCCTAGTAGTATTAGAGGTCAATGTGTCAGCAATATTAATTTCTTTTACGCGATGACTTTGTCTTTGAGTTTGGTGTTCAGCTTCGCTCAAAATATCATCTTTTTCTATTGTTTTTGTTTTATTAGAAGTATTAAGTTTATTTTGATTATTTGTATCTTGGCACTTAGCATTATACATTTCATCGTTATCAGTCGAGTCACTAAATGACTCTACCGGTGAAGGATAATAATTTGGATCTGTATCGCTATCATCGTATTCTGTAGTCAAGTTTGGGTTTTGGGAAATAGTAGTATTTTCATGAAAGGGAATAGAATTGGATGGTAGTGAATTACTAGTTATTGTATGATTGAGTGGAAGATGTAAACTGTCACGAGTGGGTGTTGAATGTAATACGTTTAGAGTATCGGAGTTTTCAATAAATGAATTGGAATAAGAAGTTCTAACTTCGTTATCTAATGCGATAGATTGTTCACTGTCACTGGGGGGAATACATACATTTTGTTGAAAAGTTTTTGACGCATTTGAAATTGAAATGTTAGAATCAGAATTATCGTAGTAACAGTCATTATAATTTCTACAATTATTAACAAATTGATCTTCTAAATCGTTTCCTGCGACTGTAATATTGCAAGCGACATCAATTTGCAGAGCACTACAACTATCTTGTGAATCTTGTTGTAATGTATTTACTAATATAGGAATCGAAGTCATTTCGCTGGTCATCACATCGAGTTCAGGAGGCGGTACATTTTCAATATAGTAATTCGAATTGTTAGCAGTATTATTCTCAAAATTTAAATATTTATTTGAACAGTCAGACAATTTACTTACATCATCTTCAGTAGTCAAGTTTAATGATGTTTGATTAAAATTTGTGGAATTAAGATAACTTATGGATAAAAACGATGAATTTGCAGTAGAACCGTCGTCCATGGATGAAACAAAATAAGTGTCATCTTTGTTTCTTTCCGGCATTGTTATGTCGAGTGATGAATCTGCGTATGATGGCTGAATCAATCTGGGCCTCTGTAATAAAAGTTTATTTTATTATTACTAAAAGTATACAGGCACGTATGTGCGTAATGTTTGCACCTGGGTATCCAGGTGCACACATTACGTACAAACGCATACACGCCCACTGCCACAACTACACTACACAATAAAAAACATGATACACGCATACTGACATAAACGTGCCTTTATCCCATCATCGCCATCACTACGCTATCTCATCGCTATCTTGTTGCTATACCATGTCTATCCTATCTCTAATCTATCGTTATTCTGTCTCTATACCTATCCTGCCTCAATCACGATCTCTTACCTATAACGTGTTACCATCCTGCCATCCATCCTGATCCCGTGTCTATCCCGTCCCCACTCCGTTTAATCCCGATCTCGTACCCATCGCACCACAATTCCGGTCCCGATCATATCCCATTCCTACCCATCCCAATCCAATCCCCATCCCGTCTCCATTCTAGACCTATTCCGTACCAATCCCGCCACAATCCCGATCCCATATCTATCCCAGACCGATCTCGTAACTATCTCATTCCTACTTATCCCAATCGAGTACCTAACCCTAACCCGTACCTATCCCGCCACAATCACGATCGCGTCTCTATCCCCGACTTCCCGTTCTAATCTAACCCCTTGATCCCGTTTCTATCCCCTTCCATCCCATCAAAATCAAGTGCCCATCCCGTATCTATGCCGATCCCATCTCCATCCCAGACCGATCCCGTTCTTATTCCTTTCCAACCCATCCCAATACAGACCTTATCCCGTACTTGTCCCGATATAAACCGATCCCGACTCCATCCCAGCCCGATCCCGTTCCATCCCATCCCAATCCTGTACCTACCGCCACAATCCCAATGCCGTGTCCATCCCAGACCAATCCCGTTCTTATACCGTTCCATCCCACCCATCCCAATCGAGTCCCTATCCCGTACCTAACCCATCACAGTCCCGATCGCGTCATGTACAGTAACGTGCAAAAGTGGTGTCATATATTTTCAAGCATCTGTAGTATAAAAACTCTGACTCCACTTTTGCACGTTGACTGTACCTATGTCCCTGTATGTATACACAGTGCGTATCTCGATGGTGTACGCACAACGATCGACCTTCTCGTATCGACCGTACAAATGATGTGGGAATCGAACCCGTAACTCATTGATGTTATAGTGACTAATCGCTAGTCAAGTGGCCGAGCTTAACTAAGTACTACTACTAGTGCTAATACTAGAACTATTACCACAGCTATTACTATGATATCCAAATACTTACCAACGATATATGACAATGCTTTTGTGAATTTGATATGCAAGCTTCATTTCTAGACCGTTTTATGCTTTCATTTTGGCCAGTAGGGTGATTATTATCTGCAATACAATTTTATTATTATGTAAACAAGTACCTCAAATATAAACATTAATTTTCTCATACAAATAAACTAAAACAGTAACGAACGAGTCATCATCATGAACCCGTACTTATCCCACTGCTGGGATATGGGCCTCACTTCAATCGAAGGGGTTTCGAGCATACTCCGCCACGCTGCTCAACGCGGGTGGCGGACATCAAAGTTTAACGACTCGTGATTTTTAAAGCCATCCAAATAGTGGCAGGGGTTAGCGTTGCTTAACTTGCGTATTCATTACATTTGATACGCACAACGATGTCATCGAGCTCCTCACGAATGAGTAGGTAAGTAAATAGGTAGGTAAGTATATAATTCAGCGATTAGCGGGTAGGTAAGTAATGTTTTTTCATGTTTGCTTACCTAATAAAACATGAAACATTACCTAGGTACTTTGTACAAAATAATAATAAAAAATATGGCAAATTAATTATTAAAACCAATGTTCAACCTTATTTGTCTGCTAAGTTAAAAAAAATATTGATAAAAAAACTTAGATCTATATTACATAACTGCATTTATTTATTTTGTTTACCTAAACTTAAAACAGTAATGAATGAGTGGGTACCTAGGTAGGTAAGTAAATACCTATCTAATTCAGCGAAGAATAGCGAGCCGGTATCATTACCGCCAAACCCATACGTGCCAAAACAAGCACGAAGCATTGTTAAGTGCACGAAGCGCGAACATCAAAATCATTTTTGATGTTCCCGCTTCGTGCTTGTTTTGGCGTAGGTATCATAGGCCTATGATACTTAAGCATGTTAAAAATAGATTATGTCAAAATTACGTATTAACTTTATTCGCCTGATCTGAGTTAAAAACAATTTTTATTAAAAAAAAACAAACCGACTTCAAAAATGAATTTAAATAATATATAATTTAATGTGCTAGGTACCTACTGTTCTAATTGAAGTCGGTGCCACGCGGACGTGATCACCCGTACTCGACGTACACAGTACACAGCCTTCCACTCATGCATGTGGCCTAGGTAATATTTGGTTTGGTTGGCACCGACTTCAATTAGAACAGTAGGTACCTAGCACATTAAATTATATATTATTTAAATTCATTTTTGAAGTCGGTTTGTTTTTTTTTAATAAAAATTGTTTATTTAATACTTTTTAGTGCATTTTATACAGCGATTTTTTAGAAGTCTGATAGAAACAGTAGACCCAGGTATGTCTGTATAAGTACTGTCTGTTTGTTTGTACACATCACTTTTTAGCAGTCCTTTTCGAATACTATGTCGAGACTCGCTCGCTTCGCTCGCTCGGCTGTTGATAAATAATCACAAGTCTAACCTAACCTAACCAAAAATTCCTATATGAAAAATTTACAGATTCGATATACCGGCAGATCTCGATCGGCCGGATTGACCGATCTGCATACGAGACGACATATATAATTATAAGCTATTCGTATTAACATTGATACGACTTGTGACTATGTGTAACATTATAACTTGAGAAGGCCTACTCTCCGAATAAGCGATTTCACTTTCGTAATACACTATACTGCAATTCATGGTGTGAAGCAACCTCTTCCTCTTCGGTGCTAACAGCTGGTGCTTGAGTGTCAACTTTATGGTATAGTGAGCCTCCTAATATAGTCACTCAAGAGTCACTTGTTTACACGTGTTCCCATCATGATAATCAACGGTCTAATATATACCTGCAATATTTAAAGAATTATCCTCTTACTCCTATCCGTTTAGGAGTTGTACCTTCCATTATCACCTCACCAACATGGGATGATGACTCCAGACTTAAATACATGAATAGCTAACGAAAACATAAGTAACGCGTTGTACGTGCCTATAAAATTTAAGGAGTGCCCTCGATTTACCTGAGATCCTATCATCAGATCCTGATTTGGTGACAAGTTATGAAGGAAAAAAATCAAATGGTCTAATCTAATACATACCTACAATACTTAAAGAATCATCCTCTAACTCCTATCCGTTTAGGAGTTGTACCTTCCATCATCACCTCACCAACATGAGATGATGACTTCCAGACGTAAAAACATGAATAGCTTACGAAAACATAAGTAACGCGTTGTACGTGCCTATAAAATCTGAGGGTTGCCCTCGATTTGCCTGGGATCCCATCATCAGATCCTGACTTGGTGACAATGGGACCAACTTGGGAGTATGCACTTTCGAATAAAAAAAGAATTTTGAAAATCGGTCAAGAATTGACGGAGTAATCGGCGGACATACAAAAAAAAAAAAAAAAATATATACAATGAAACATAGAACCTCCTCCTTTTTTGAAGTCGGTTAAAAAACTGGCTTAAATTGCATCCTATTATGTTTACCTACCTAAACCAACCTAAACATTAGAGACCTAAACTAATTCAATCGTTAAAAGTTTAAAACGACCCTGCAGATTTCCATTTAAGCATGTACGTACATTAATAGGTAAAGATAGTCACACGCACGTTACAGACAATAATGTTTAAATTGTCTGTAACGTGTCTAATAGTAATAATAATAAATAACCATAAATATCAAAATAATCTTACCTGATAATCCCGGCGGCAACAATTCGAGTATCCTTGCACTCCGAAGATTTCTTTTCATTGTTATAATTTAATAACAGACGGCACATCAATAAACATACGTGTTCACGGGGTGCGAAACGCAATCAAATGGGATAAATTACGTAAAGAAATTAGGTTTAAGTCCTAACCGAGTTGTCAAAATGATTAGGTACTTATTAGTATCATATGCTCGCTCACTTCCTCCTCGTCCCGCCGTCGCCCATTTTTGCGCGTGAATGTTTAGTAAGGAAAGTATTGAACATGTATTTTGAAATGTATGTTTAATTTACCCACATAAATTTACTATTGGTTTAACTGGCAATGTCGCATAACAAACTCAAAGGAGTGGATGTTAAACACGGCTCAATATGAAAGTTAATTTTATGACATCGGCGCTACAATTTTTTGCTGTGAGAGTAGATGGAACTAATAAAATATACAGGATAACTAGCCTACTATAAAAATGACGTCCATAATATTTTTTTATCTTTAGCATGTCAATGATCAGGACCTGAAATCTAAACGTCTAGGACTAGAATCCTATCTAGCGTCCGTATACGGACGTCGCAAGCAGGTGGACGTCACATTATATGCAAAAAGGCCCATAATGGACGCCGAAAGAGTAGCATGATGTAAATATATATATATATATATATAAACAAGATAAACAAGGAAGTGAGCCACTTAATATATATATATATATATATATATATTAAGTGGCTCACTTCCTTGTTTATCTGTCATTTATTATCTTTACTGGTTATCATTTAAACTATGACAAAACGCATCGGGCGTGTGTTCGAGGCAGATGTGTGAGCTTTGCGCAAATTCGTTGAAGCACTAATAGAATTTCGCAAGTATGTAGTCAAACGTGGTATTATTTCAATTTAACTTGTTACATTTGCATTGATGCTTCACGCCGATATTTTAAGAGAGGCTGGTACTACCTTCGAACTAGTCCATATGATCAATGAACTTAAAAGAGAAATTGAAAACACATTGATCTTCTAGACATTCATCATCATCATCATATCAACTTATAAAATCACCCCGCTACAGGGACACAGGTTTCGTGTGGTTTTAAGAGTGCGATGCGACAGACAGCCAGATACCTGTAACGTTATACGTACATGTTTACTATAAATAAATTTAAATTTACAATAAATAACATTTTTTTTAAACAAATTAGTAAAATAATTAAAACTAAAAATTAAAAAGGTTTATTAAAAAAAACATTTAACAAAAAAAAAAGATTACACTATATTTACAAATTTTTAAATTGGGAAAATTAAACATAAATACTAATTAATTAACTAAATTGCGTCATACATGCGGTTCATATATTTAACTAAAATAAAATAATACTAATAAATAAAAGAATAAAATACGTAATACTAATAAATAAAATGTAGGTGCGCGGATCCCTAAATGCATTTTTTGCAATCGGTTGCATGGCGTGATGTGCGGGGGCGTGGTCAAGCAGCCGTCCATTGTCCAGAGCGGGGATCGTCGTCGCCGCGTTAAACTTTACCACGTTGACCAAAAATTAGAGTGCGAGGCGAGAGGACGTCTTCTCCTAATCTCCTCATTTATTAAAGTCTTTTAAAATTTCATTTCAGTCACGTCTTGACTATATGAATACGAAAAACATAATAATATACTATTGTGTTGTGCCAATAATAAATCCTATACGTTAGGATTAGATATTTCCCTAATTAGGTAAGTGGTGATATTTGTGAACCGTAGTCGCATAGTTGCAATTATAAATTGTGTTTTTCTAATTATAATATAACGCACTGAATGCTTTCCATTTCATTGTATATTGTTTAGTGTACCTTCATTGCAAACTATGTTATTTGTGCCTACGCATTTCTTTAGCCGTTTTAGTTTTTTTCTGTTCATTAAAATATTAATTAAATATAAATTAATTAGTATACTTTATTAAGTATTACTAGCAGTTCGTTTTATTCTTTTTATTGTGTAATTAATAATTGAATCGAGTAAATTAATCTAATCTACCTACATACAGCTTTTCTGCATACCTACTTACGTAGTTCTTTGTAATCCGTCTGATTGCGATCTTAATTAGTAGCCACTTCACCTTCTACAACCTGTCTTCTTTGCTTTGGCCGAAATATACCCGTCTTCTTTGCTTTGGCTTGGCTTGGGTTGGCAACATTGAAGATCGCAATCGATGGCTTTAGTAGACCGAAAGAAACAACTTATAACTGGAACGTAATTTCAGGGAACAAAGTTCGGGATAAAGAAGTCCGGGATAACAAAGTTCGGGACAAAGAAGTCCGGGATAACAAAGTTCGGGAAGAAGTCCGGGATAACATGGGACGCGTCCAGCCCCAACATTTTGCTACCAGCCTCCCTACCGCTGTCCAATTCACCGCCAGGCCACCATCCACTTCGGCCGGCCCTCCTGCAGGGAAGTACGGAACCGCGGAAGTGAATGACCAGTCGGGATTCGAACTCACTACCCAAGTATCTGTTCACTGGGTAAATAAATAAATATTTATTTTGTGCACGCTGGGTCTTCATTTATTTATACCTCCCACGCGACATACCATTGAGCTTATTTTGTTTATGTTAATTTCTGTTAATTAATAATTAATATTTAAGGGCTGTGGATTTTTTCTGATAGAAAAAATGAGGGGAACTTGAGATGTCCCAATAGTGGTATTATAGTAGTTGCTGCTAATGAGTAAAGTAAACCTTCAACACTTCCTACTTCGTCTAATTCCTGTGAGTTCCAAGACAGCTGTAGTTTCACCCCCGGGACGTCAATACTCGTAAGCTTCATTGCTTAGTGTCAATCTGTAGTCGCCGTTGTAAATTCTGTCAACAAGTCACAGCGGTGGGAATGTGTAGTAAAGAAAACAACTGAGTTACCACAAGGGCCGACTTCACAAAGTGGAAACAATGTATTGTTTGAAATAAATGTCTTTATTTAAACAACACATGGTGTTTCCACTCCAAAACTGAAACAAAGCTGAATTTCAGTAGCAACGTTGTCTAAACAAGACACCGGAGCGCATTATAACTTGCACCGACTGGATGCAACTCGCTATTTTTATTTGAAAACTTGATAAACAGAAACACTGAAGTGCTCCTGAAATTGCGTACTAGGATTTTTAAAAGCCTTATCATTCGAGAGCTAGATTTTATGATGTATTTTATTTTATTTTATTTATTTACATCCAATCCGGGTACAGCCAATGACAGCGGTGAGCAAGGCCGTTAATATGATCCTAGTTTTCTAAATCGATATCTATATATATAAAATGCTTTGTCCTGACTGACTGACTGACTGACTGACTGACTGAGAATCAACGCACAGCCTAAACCGCTCATCGTAAAAATCTGAAATTTGGCAGGTGGACCTATTATATGACGTAGGCGTCCGATAAGAAAGGATTTTTCGAAATTCGAACTCTAAGGGGGTAAAAAAGGGGGGTAAAGTTACTATGGGACAACTTGATTCCTTGGTCCAATCCACTTTAAATTTTGCATAAAAATTGTTTAAGAGAATTGATGGAAGACGTGATTCTTATTTTATTGAAATTCTTGAAAAATATGTATTTGTGGGTATTTTTCTTCGAATTGATATCAATACTCATACTCTTTAGTGCTTTTGATTTCAATAACATTTCATTTTGACACATTCGTGAAGTGAAGTATGTCATCTGTCATGTAATATTTTTTATAAATTGTGAATATTCAAACAAAATGATTTCATAATGTCGTCATACTATTTGTTCTGTTTGTGATCTCGGAAAAACAGCTAAAATTTTAACTATGTTTAAAGCGGACTGAATCATATTCATCGATAATAAACAGTAAGTAATTAAATATGAAATTTTATAATATTTGACAGGGGTCAAGTTAAATTGGTCAATGGTTAAATGGCATATTGATGTTGTGTAGGTATTGAAATACCCATATACTTTTACATTTTTTTTATGGAAGTGGTTGGAAAACAAGCTCAGGAATATGGATCATTTGATATTAGGTGATTACCGTCGACTATGGAGCACATAGATTCTAGGGTCCCTGACCCGTTGCCGACCTATAATAGGAAAAGACAGGATATATAGCGAGAAATAGTATATGGAAGTACATAGTTAGATTTTTTTTATACCACAAAGGTGGCAAACAAGAATTTCGGATATTTCACTCTCCGAACGAAACGCATTGCTGCTTCACGTCAATATTCTGTAAAAGGGTGGTACTTCACCGTTCGGGCTAGCCTATTTCATAAACGCCCACTCCAAAGATTGTAATGAGAAGTATTTAAATAGAAAAATAATCATGTATAGATACATTATGAAAATGTTTTGTCTTGACCGTAGAGACCTGAAATTTGGGTGTGTGATGTGGGCAACCGATAAGAAAGGATTTTTTGAAATTCCCACGGGAAAGCGGGATAAACGCAAACGAAGTTGCGCGGGTTTTTCTAGTAATATATAAAATTCAAAGTCCAGACTGACTGACTGACTTAACTATATGTCAACGCACAGCCCAAACCGCTGGGTCCAGAGATTCCAAATTTGGCATGTAGGTTCCTTATAAGGACCGGACCGAACCGGACCGGACCGGACCGAACCGGATCGGACCGAACCGGACCGGACCGGAATTTATCTCTGAAGAAAAATATGCTAATTATTAGTAGGCTACGCGGGCGAAGCCGCGGGCAGAAGCTAGTTAGCATATAAACAAATATTACGTTTGTTTAATAAAATGTATTACATTGATTTATATAAGTATAACAATATACTCAAATAACATGTAGGTAATGTAGACATTTTCTGAAAAATACAATCGTGTACAATTTTCTCACAAGAATTGCTGTCGAAGAAAGTCCCTTGTTATAACTTAGTCTCGGAGACGTCGAAGCAAATTACTGTAACCGCTCAACTCTTTGGCGCTTTGTTCGCCTTACACTGAGATATTTTAAAGAAATACCTACCAGGTAAATAGTTGTGAACCTTGAAATATTCTAGATTATTATTGAAAATATTCTTAGAGTTGTATAACCTAACCACTACTATGAACTGGTAAATGGGCGGCTTGGGGAGTGACTATCCTCTCTCAGAATATCGACGTGGAAATAGTGGTGTGCTTCATATTAGTTCATACCCCCTGCTTCCTACTCACTTTTTCACTTTCCTTCCCACGTCCTGCCTTTTTCATTCCATCATAAATAATAATAAATAAATATATAGGCACAATTCATACAGATTGAGCTAGCCCCAAAGTAAGTTCGAAACTTGTATTATGGGATACTAACTCAACGATATTATATTTTATATTTTCAGAGGTCTGAGAAAAACTAAAAATGGAGGCGTCATTATCAGCACTCAAAACAAGGAGGATGTTGAAAAGCTGAAAAATGCAAGTCAACTGAAGACCTCTGGCTTCACTGTAGATGAGCCGCAAAAACGCAAGCCCAGAATTGTTGTCATTGGAGTCCCAACATCCTTGTCGGAGAGTGAAGTTTTTTCCTGCATTTATACTCAAAACTTAGCCGATAACTTTGAAGGTACGCTAGATAGTTTTATGGCATCTGTAAAACTTAGCCATAAATCGGGAAAAAAGAACGTTGAGACCTGCAATTACATAATAGAAGTACCTGCACACATACGTAAGGCCTTAATCACCAAAGATAGAGTGTTTGTGAACTGGTCTTCATGTCCTGTGAGAGACTTCACTCTTGTGACAAGGTGCTTCAAGTGCCAGCAATACGGGCATGCAGCCAAAACCTGCCGTGAGCTCGTCACTACGTGCAGTCATTGCGGCTTAGTAGGCCACGGCTCAGACGTTTGCACAAAGAAGGCTGAACCCCCAAAGTGCGCGACGTGCCTATACTTCAAGAAGTCTTGTGACCACAAAACTGGCGACCCTGACTGTCCGGCGAAATTGATGGCTGAAAAACGATACCTTAACTCTATAGATTACGAAGGCGCATAATAGGGTTTTTTTAGAACTTAATTAATTTTTGTTGAATATTATTTTAAAGTATAATAGTCGTGTAATTTATTATAGCTTGTTTAGTATTTTTATTAAGTAATTATAGTATCTGCATCAGCCATCGAAATAATATTACTACGTATAGAACGGACACCGCGAACAAAATTTTTGTCCCCATACGTTGAGGCCAATAGACATCAACTCGTTTAGAAACTTGCCGACGCTCATCGTGATTGGTCCTCGGATTTATGTCAAAAAAAAAATTGGAAAATGCCGTCATGTTCAATAAAAACTTGTAAAAACCGTTCAACAGTAAGGAAGAAAGATAGCGGCGTAACTTATCATCGCTAAGTATACAAAAAATTAAGTAAAACCAACCAAAACAATTTTTTTTCATTATTTTCTAATGCATCATGATTGCATCCGCCATTTCTATGTGAAAATCATAGATTATCAAAAATTAATCGTACAGATGGGATACGTAGGTACTAAGCGTCAGTCAATTTTATAACATAATTTAGGTATTTCTGAATTTTTTGTAGCTTTTTTTTTTAACCGACTTCAAAAAAGGAGGAGGTTCTATGTTTTTTTTTTGGAGGTCCGCCGATTACTCCTTCAATTTTGGACCGATTTTAATCATTCTTTTTTAAAAATAATATGTAATTTAAATATTGATTTTTTAAACTATATTTCCAAAATATTTTTATATACTAGGTAAAATACGTAAATGTGGATAAAGTTACTAACTAAGTAAAAAAAATAAGTTTCTAGAAAACAAAAAGATGGAAAACGAAACAGCATTTTAAATTTCGACCAACCATTTTCGAACAAATGAAATTCGGGCAAACAAGTTTCGGAGTAAAGGCACAGAATAGATAATAGTACTACGTAGTAAAGGTACGTTACCATTCTTGAAATTCAACACAACTCCTCTTGTCTGGCATGCGACCGTCTCCTGGTTATTGCATATATTACAAAATACTACAATATATAAATAGCTTCACTATAAAGTTAGTTTTGATTTAATCTCAGTTTATTTTTGACTAATATTAAGTTAAGAACAAAAATGTAATGTAGCTTCCTACCTATAAAGCTAATATTATACCTATTTTCTATAAAATTTATCTATTAAGTAAAATAAAATATTGTAATAAAATAAAATAATCAGTTGGATGTCCAATAGGCAGAATATAAACAAAGTGTCGCCCCTGCGTAGTAATGTCATATTCTATGACTCGGTTGGGGGCGGGGCCAGGGAGGGGCGCGCCCCTCACGGCCGAACACGGCGCCAAAATTTGAAGGCGCTGTCATTTCTATACGTAGTAATATTATTTCGATGGCATCAGCTGAATTTATAAACTGGGTCAAATTTAATGTTTACTTATGTACATCTAATTCTAGTTTATTGTTTTTATTTTTAGTCTTAGTCAGCGTTTTAAAGGACATTTATGATTTTAATTTAATTATAATTATTATTTTTTAATTTATATTTTTTCTTATTAGTTATTTTATTTTCATAAATAGTGGTGGATTAGACTTCTTTCGCCCGAAACACAGGAATGTCCTAGTTCGGGCATATGTTTTAATTTTATCTTAGTATATTTTATCAAATGTTTATTTTAGATCTAAGTTTTATCAATAAAATTTTATTTTTTATATTTTTTTTTTATAACAAATACATACATAGATAAACATCCAAGACCCGAGGCCAATCAGAAAAAGTTCGTTTTTCATCATGACCCGACCGGGGATCGAACCCGGGACCTCCTGGGTGGCGGTCTGGCGTGGTAACCATTACGCCACGGAGGTCGTCAAAGGCAGAATAAGTAATAACCCGAGGCCACTCTCCGCCCCTCACCGAATCGCGTTATCTTACCCCAGGCGGGTATCGAGGCGGGTGCAGTCGCAAAAGTGTGCGCTTAGTGAACGAATGTGTATACGTGTGCGCATACGTGCGCGCGTGTACAAATGACATTGGCTTATGTATGTAGTAGATATAGGTAATTATTTCACGCGCGTTGTATGGAGTATCCGGAGTGTTATAGGTAGGCAACGCATGCAAGATCTTGTAGTCCTGGACTCCTGGATGTCCATGGGAAGCGATGATTGCTTAACATCAGGTAATAAAAGCTAATAGGGAACAAATAAAATCTCCACTTTTCTGGTAGCTTAAGTGGTAAGAGCACTCGGCCGGATATCGAGAAGCCGTGGGTTGGAATTCCACTTGGGGCGAGCAGATGGAGTTTTTCTTTAAAAATTATATGGATCAGGCTGCTGATAGAGAACTTGTGTGTTTATCCCTCATGGCTATCTAATTACGTGTTAAATGTTTCGTCCCGGCTTGTGTTCACTCAACAAAGATCGACAAATGGCATTGGCGGCCCCCGGGGATCGGTTTCATTAAAAGTTTAATTAGTGGCGCCCCCTGACTGACAACATAAACTGTGTTTTGAAACGATCGATTTACGTTTTAGTTATTTTGTTATGAAGGAACCCATTCCTAGATACGATTTTTAGACTTCATTTCAAAAAATATATAAAATGTGATAATTAAAAAAGGAAAAGTCTTGGCTGAGCTGGGACAACAGTAATAAAATATATAGTATAAATATATTTTTTTAAATATTAGGCGAAACAAACATATCTTTCGAAAATTTCCTTTCAAAAATATCATCACAACAGGAATGATAAGTTGAACCGTGAGAACTATAAAAAAAACACATTATGCTTATTTTGTGAAAATTTAACACACATTATAAAAAATCGTATCCCTAATCACAGACCATAGAGACTTATGAACATGCACCATCACAGCCAAAACCCGATACAAACATTGGAAATATATTATATCCTTAGGGAAATTCTACGAATCTCTCGTTCCCTTCAATCCGCCCTTTTTATAAACAGACTCACCGTATTTAGACAAGTTATTTACATTATTTATATTGAACCTATTGGAATTTACTTTTATATCGATTTTGGTAAACATCTAAAGCTGAAAATTTTCTTTTATGTAATGCAGTATTACCCTTTTTTGACGAAAAGGGAGAAAGAAATAAAAATTCATAAATATCAAGTAAAAAACACAAAATTGAACAATATTCCGGGACGGAGCGCACAGCTGCAGACTGCAAGCGACACACAAGACAAGGTCTAGGTAGCTCTACCCTGTCCATCGCTTTCGTTGGTTGACTGTATATAATAAGTCAAGTCCTCCAAGGCAGCCGAATAAAAAAAAAACACAATAAACTTTCAGCAAATGGAACATAGAATTAGAAAAAAAATATATAGCACAAATAGACGAAGAAATACATCAGGGCAAGTACAGCTGGATGAGGCCCGTGCGTAATATATGGGCGGGCACTGGGGCCATTCCGGTTTTATCTGGTCATTACTGGCTCACATAAACATTTGCCGCGCAAATAGTCGCCACTGCGTGACCGGCATCCTTGACTATGGACCACTTTATAACCCTATGTACATAAATAACATTTCATATTAATTTTATTGTTCGTATCCTCTCTGTGTATGGGTTAAACTTTTCAGGAGGCCTACAATGAATGTTTTAAACATTACAATGCAGGAAGGTGAATTCACAAAATAATTACTTTTTATTGAACGTTTTCAATTGTTACCGAAAGCAAAAACCTATATGACCTCTCCTTATTCCTTTCCTTGTAGCAGCTGATTTTACTGATGTTCATAGGAGGCGATAACTTTTCATCAGGTGGACCGCTTGCTTGTTTTATATCACCAAGGTGGCAAACAAGCATATGGCCCGCCTGATGGTAAGCAGTCACCGCAGCATATAGACGCTTGCAATACCTGGGGTATCACTCGCGCATTGCCGACACTGTAGAAAGTGGAGCTCTGGAGACCTTACTCACCGTAGGAACACAACATGGCCGAGACCAATGCTATTTGGCTACGATCATCTGCTAGGATTTGAGCGGATTATCCGCTGTGCTCTACCTCTCTCACTTGTATATCTGCCGTATATCCTGTTACAGCTGACGATGATAAAAACAATAGGAAAGTCACTGCCGCAGCGAACGAGTACATAATTACAATAGTAAGCAAATCTACCTTTTCTGTCGGAGAATATTCAAGTTTTTCTTCATTTCGATAGTGAATTTATCAAGAAAACTTGCCTCTTACTTATTGGATTTTTTCCAATACGTGGTATATTGTTATGCTTTCACATTTTCCCCTCATAGGGTGAGATAAGGCACGCTAGGTGCGGCTCCGAACTGATTTACAAAGCAATCTGTGTCTGAAAATACTGAACAATGAATTGTTTTTGTGTATTTATGTAGTTGAATTTATTCATAATATGCAATTCGATGTTCTGATCTAACAAAACTCAGACAACTCAAAACAGTAGTTTTTAGTAGGTTTTAATGCATTTTTTGTCCTATTTCACGATTTTGATTTTATTATTGCGTATCTTGGTTTGCGTGTACCCCGCTTTCCCGCTCTATCTATTTATAAAAATCGCATCAAAATCTGTGGCGTAGTTTTAACGTTCTAAGCTAGGGACATACAGACAGACGGCGCGACTGCATTTTATACTATTAATAAATAAATAAATAGGTACAATTCACACAGATTGAGCTAGCCCCAAAGTAAGTTCGAAACTTGTGTTATGGGATACTAACTCAACGATATTATATTTTATAACAAATACATATATAGATAAACATCCAAGACCCGAGGTCAATCAGATAAAGTTCGTTTTTCATCATGACCCGACCGGGGATCGAGCCCGGGACCTCCTGGGTGGCGGTCTGGCGTGGTAACCATTACGCCACGGAGGTCGTCACTATGTAAAGCTAAGATACGATTGTAGGGAGACCCGTATCCTTGCAGTGGAAGGATTATGGGATTTGTTGATTATTGTGATGAAAGAAATAACAAATCAACTCTCTATCATATAATATTAGGAGAGTATAACCACAGAGTGTATAACTTTATGTAGTTTGACGACCTCCGTGGCGTAATGGATACCACGCCAGACCGGGTCGTGATGAAAAACGAACTTTTCTGTATGGCCTCGGGTTTTGGATGTTTATCTATATATATTTGTTATGGAATATAGGTAGTATCGTTGAGTTAGTATCACATAACACAAGTTTCGAACCTACTTTGGGGCTAGCTCAATCTGTGTAAAAAATAAAAAGAAATAGTCACTTGAATAAACAAGATTCTCTTTAGATTCTTTTAATAGAGTTTTCTATAAAAATAAAGAACATAAAATCAATATCTTAAGTTGTTATTTTCCGAAATAGCTCCTTCTATTTTTATCGCTAACAGGATCAGTGAAAACAAACATCATTAAGGAAACGGAAATAACTATTAGCTTTTTCCTGTTGCCACGGCAATAAATATGTATGTTGTATTACTAAACAAATAATAATCAAACGATAATCCCAACTCGTCACAGTTTTGATTCGTCATATAGGATTATATATATCTATCACCACAGTTCATCGTGCGTCTATCCGTCCGTTCCCGATCTAGCGCCTAGACCACATGAGTAAAAATAAACCGCGGAACAGAGGCTAAACTTCATACAATGTCACTGCGATGAGTACACGCACACAAGCATGTGTACGTGACGAGCGCTTTGAGGACACGCAATACACGCGCCTCATGCTTGTGTGCGTGTCCTCGGCGCGCGACGTTGTATGGAAGTGCAGCCTCTGTCCGTCAGTTTATTTACTCATGTGCCTAGACGCCTAAAAGTGACAGTTGTAATTTTGCATGTATTCTACTATATATATTATACTGAACGCCAATTCTCCTGGCGTGTGCAGTCATAAAACGAAATTCGAAACTCACACTTTCGTTACTCACGTTTTATTACTCAGTGCATAACGAGAATCGATTTTTAATTGTCATAACAACTGTGAGCCAGAAGCTTTGGCGCTGCGCTGAGTTTAACTATGCTAACAAAGTGGTAGAACAACTGATTTTTTTTTAATTATGAATATTTTTTGTCGTCCTTTGGTCTCTTAAAAACATTAAGGGCGTCTGAATCATTACTCGATACAATGATCCGTTTTACCTTAATGCTAATTTTTATTTTAACACGACGGTACTTGGACAACTTGGGAATTTTAGTGGTAATTTTTATTTTTGCGAACGAAATAGAACTGTGGCAAGTTGGGAATAAATAAGATGGGTAGCTACGGAACGGATAGGCTAAAGAGACGAAAGGATAAGGATAATGCTATAAGAACACAATTTACTTCACATTTTGGTAAAATAAACAAAAACAGTCTAATAGATTTTTATACTATTGAGACGAACAATTACTGTACCTAGGCAGTTTCCCCGAGTACTCTCCAATTTAGGGGTTGCAACAAAAGTGTTACAACTTCGGATTTATAGGTAAAACTGGATATTTCGTCTATTGTACATTACTTTTTGTTGTGTATTGCAAATAAAGCATATTAAATTATGAAATGGCTCTCTTTCTTTCTAACTTACTAAATCAAATAGAGAGTGAATTACAGTGACGTCAGAAGTTTCGTCTCTCATCATCATCATTTCAGCCACAAGAAGTTCACTGCTGGATAAAGACACCCAACTGTCAGCAAACAGATCTAAGTCTTCACTATGGCTAACTTAGAATAGAATAGCCTCTATAATCAAACACAATTATAAGTATTTAACAAAAAGAATTCACAAATTTTGAAATTAAAAGAAATGTTTATTTTTAAAACTATAAAATATTTCTTAATATTTGTTTTCACTTATTCCGCTGGTTGACAATATCGGGTTCATTGTCTGTATGCCCTTTAACAAAGGCCTCCTCCCTCCACTTCACTCGGTTTCTTGCTACCCTTGTCCACGTTTGTCCTGCTACTTTGACTATGTCATCTTTTATTTTTTTTATTTATTTAGAACACCAACAATTGTTATATCAATACATCACTAATACTTATCTATTACATGACTTAATGCACAATTAATTATAGGTGAACACAACATGCTTTAAGTTATACAGTACCTAATACAATTAACTTGAAAATGCCAATGAACATTATCAAAAACATAATGTATATAACTATAACATAAAACTTTGTTTGTAAATAAGATGAAGATAAAAGGACAAATTAATGTAGAAAAAATTACGGATAGTATATAATTGCAATTAAGCACTCAAATGTTTGTGTATGACTTTATAAAATTTACTAAATGAATCAAAATTAATATCGATAAATGACAACAGCTGTCAGCTGAGCAATACAAGGTCTTTATTTATAAATATTTTAAAAATAATAAATACGAGTATGTGTTAGCAAAATAGTGAAAATATTGCAAATAATAATATAATGTATAAGTGAGAGTGTTATCTTTAAGAAATATAATACCATAGTGACAAAAAAATCAGTTCGAAACACAAAAGCCGTTCAGTGATTCATGTAAATAAAACTGTCTAAATACGATCGAAATTAGTGTAAATACTTAAAAATAACGTCATAATTATATCACATTCCATATTTATAATAATTATTTTCGATAAAAGTGATTTTAAAAAGGTAAACAGTGAAAAAAAATATCAAAATTGTCATATAATACAACGGCTGAGTGAACGACATCTAGGGAATGAATAAACAACTAAAATGAGCACGTCGATAATGCAGCATTGACGGGCTCATATTATGAACCTTATTTTCATCACTTGACTTGACTAGTCTGGTGGCGTAATGGTATGAGGGGTTGACTTGTTAAACTATCAACACCAAGTTCGATCCCCGGTAACTGTACACTTTTTGTCAATAAAATTTCATAATAAATAAATACCATAATGGAGAATGACAATATTACACGAAGAAAAAAGAAATGTTATAAACAAATTAGCAACTCTTGCGAATCGCTACCAAATATGGATGGCTCAACTTCATCACCTTTGTCTAACATGTCAGACAGAATAAATAGCCTGCCTGACCTATCAACCACACGCTACACTGATGAAACGGATAAATTAAAAACTATTATAAATGAATTAAAATTGCAACTTTCTAGCGCACACGCTGAAGTTGACAGACTAGCAATAGAAAATAATACCCTACACAATATTATTAAAAATGATAAAACTAAAATTAATGAATTACTTCACATCTGTTCATCCACTAAAAACAAAAAGGATCCAAAATTTAGTTCGAAACGCGATCAAAAAAACTTGAATAAAAGGCGAATTGATTTCATAAACTTATCTACACCCAATTTAGACTCTGATATCCGTCACACAGAATTTATTGATAAAACTACACAAACAAAATTTGAAGATGAGGAAATATTGCAGAAAGACCTACTAGATACCACAAGACAAATAAAAATATTGAGTACACAGCAATGTTCGGGATTAGCTGCAGTAATGATAGGGCAAAGAGACAGTAACAAATATGAAAAATATAGTATATCCTCAATAATAAAACCCAATGCACCTTGTGAAGAAGTTCTCAGAGAATGCGATACCTTACGTGCAGAATCTACAGATAAAATAATAATATGTATCGGGGAAAATGATCGTAACCCAACCAAATTAACTATCGAACTTTCTTGTACTTTAAGAAAACTTCAAAAATGTACCGTTATTGTGTTGAATGTATTGAATAATGATTGTATGAATGTTAATTTGTTGAATAATAATATTAGAAAAATCTGTAATCACTTTGATAATTGCTATTATGTAAACGTAAAACCTGTATCCAATAGTTATATTGTTGATATTGCAAATAAATTAAATGTTGTCATAGATTCTCATGATTATGAAGAGAAATACTTGCCATTCAATAAACCATTCAATCGTAAATTTAAAAATCCTAACAAAACTAGAAACAAATTGGCCCAAATGAAATCATTAAATAGTAACATAAAAAGTAACAATGTAAGCAACCACTCTTTGAAACAAACCACCATACCTGATTACTTTCAGATCACTAAGTCTAGGAAGCGAAATGATATTCACTTGCAACAATCTTTTAACCATCAAAACTTTACTACGCCTGTGAGTAGTTCGTCTAAGCGACCATATGAAACACGAAAACAACTTTTTCGAACCCCACGATAACTCTCAGTCAGTAATAGTCTTACATCAGAACATCGCTGGCATATTAAGCAAACTCGACTTATTCCAGGCTGCCCTTGATGAATTATATAAAAACGGAAATATCGTGGACTTTATCTGCTTAAGTGAAACTTTTCTCAAAGAAGGACATCAAAATAATTTAGCTCTAAAAGGATATAATCTAGCAGACCACTTTTCTCGACCTGGCCAACGACGTGGAGGGGTCTGTGTTCTTTGTAGAGATGGCTATAATTATAGACCGATCCCTTTGGTATCTGAACTTGCATCAGAAAAAACTTTTGAATGTTCTGGCGTTGATATTCCAGATCTCAAGTTGCTCATTGTTTGCATTTACAGAATACCAAATTCAAATCCAGACATTTTTCTCGAGAAACTCGAAATCATGCTGTCTAAGCTGAGGTATAGACGTAATAGGAAATTGGTGTTAACCGGAGATTTCAACATTGACATATTAAAAGAAAATCATATAAAAGACAGGTATGTACAGATAATCCAGAATTATGGATTTACTCTACACATTATTCAACCCACGCGTAGAAACGCCTGCTTAGACCAAATGACGAGCAACATACCTGATGCTCATGGAGAGGTTCAACATTTGGGGCTATCTGATCATGAAACCTGTCAAATTCTATATATTCCATCTTGTAAAAAAGTCAGTGTCAAAAGAGCATGTTATGTTTACAAAAGAGATATTACCCAGGAAAATACCAAGCTTTATGCAAAATGCTTAGAAGCCCTCTCCTGGATAGAAGTATATGAGACACGTAACACAAATACTGCTTTTCAAATGTTTCATGAGACGTTGGTATTATTTTACAAGCTATGTTTTCCAATATGCAAAATGAAAATATTCCAAGAACCTAAGAAGTGCCGTTGGCTCACCACTGGACTCAAAAGATCATGTTTAACTAAAAGAAATTTACGCTTTAATTATTACTACAGTCAGAATAGAGAATCTAAAGAAAAGTATCGGAGTTATTCCTTACTATTAAAAAAATGCATAAATAAAGCAAAAAAAATAAATAACGAAAAATTTCTCAAAAAATCTAAAAATATCTGCAAAGATGCATGGAATGTGATAAAAGAATACGACCAGGGTAACTCTTCTAATGATAGATATATAAATGAAATGACCCATGATAATGATATAATAACAGATCCAAATAAAATATCTAATACCTTTAATAACTATTTTATTAACTTAACTAACTTAAACAATAAACAAAATACTACAAAATTAAATAATAAGCATTGTGATATACCATTGGTTGAGCAAACAATTTTTCTTCAACCTTGCACATCTGATGAAATATTTAAGATAATTATTTCTCTTAAGAATACTTCAAGTGTAGGGTACGATGAGATCCCAACCAAAATTGTGAAATATTGTGCCAACATTCTGTCCCCACCACTGTGCTATCTGGTAAATATGTCGTTCACCGACGGTGTATTCCCTGAACTTTTGAAACGCACAGTAATAAAACCAATTCACAAAAAAGGGGAAAAAAATATCATGGATAATTACAGGCCGATTGCTCTTATACCCATTTTGGCCAAGGTGTTTGAAAAGGCTATGCATACTAGACTTATATCATTTCTAGAAAAATACAAAATCTTAAAAGAAGAGCAAAATGGATTTAGGAAAGATAAATCTACATCTCTTGCAGCTTTTAATCTTGTAAAAACCATCACAGAAAATGTAGACAAAAAATTGGATACCGTAGCTCTATTCTTTGACATGAGCAAAGCTTTTGATTTTGTATCTCATGAAATCCTGTTACAAAAATGTGAAAGATATGGCTTGAGAGGTATTGTAAATAAGTGGCTACATAGTTATTTAAGAGACCGGCTCCAATACACAGAAGTTTGTAATGTAAACGCTAGGAAAGAAGAAGTATTCTTTAAGTCGTCGTTGGCAATGAACAAAGTGGGCGTCCCTCAAGGTACCATCCTGGGACCATTACTATTTATTATATATATAAACGATTTACCTAACATAACTCGTCATAATTGTACCCTGTTTGCAGATGATATCTCCATTGTGATAGCTGACAATGAAAGTGTAGTTTTCAATGATGAGATCAATTTGACGGTGTGTAATATTGTTAACTGGCTAGAGGATAATAATTTACATGTTAACATTAAGAAAACAAAATTTGTGAGATTCTTCAACAGAAATCCTCAAAATTCACATCTAGAAATATTATCGAGGAATATACCAATAACTGAATCGATTGAAGTTAATTTCTTAGGCATCACTATAGATAATCAATGCTCATGGAAACAACATGTTAAAAAAGTCTGTACCAAATTAAATAGGTTTGCATATGCTTTATGGCGACTGACTAAACAAATTAATGAAAAGACCGCCTTGATGGCCTATCATGGCTACGTTGCGTCAACTCTCAGGTATGGTATACTCTTATGGGGTAATTCCGTTAGCGTGAATTCTGCATTCATTTCACAGAAGCAATGCATTAGAGCGATATGTGATGTACCACCCATGACCTCATGCAGACCACTTTTCCAAAAACTCAAGTTACTAACTTTACCATCACTATTCATACTGGAATGTTGCATGTTCGTGAAATTACATATGGACTTATTTACTCGCAAAGATCACAATGCAATAAAATCCGTAAGACACCCAGAAAGATTAATGTTTCCCCAGATACGGACAAAATATTTTCACTCTAATTCCTATACCAACTGCATAAAAATTTACAACAAATTACCCAAAAATATAAAAGAACTCCATCCAACGTTATTTAAAGCTAAATTGACAAAATGGTTGAATGACAGGTGTTTTTATTCATTAAATGAATATCTAAATTCATATGTTGACATATTATGCTAAAATTGATAACTTGTTTATAGCTTCTGATATTGTATTATTATTATTTTTTGCATGCTATTATATGGCTGGCGAAGTGTAACTGAACTACTCACAACCTAACACCACTATGTATACCTTTGTCTTGCAAATAAATTATTTGAATTTGAAAAAAAAAAAAAAAAAATTTGAATTTGAATTTGATATCAATGTGATCACTATATTCATTCAGAATTTTGCATAGCCGTGGAACCGGCGATTTCGCACCCAGGACAGATTTGCGCAGAGGAATACAGAAAGGTGTAATTGGTTTACGAGGCATCCTTGACGGCGCTCGGAAACCTATCTGTGCAAGAAATTGAGGACAGTCAATTAAGTTCCGGACGACTTTAAAAAGGAACAGTGTGTCCATCAAATCTCTACGTTTAGATAAGGGAAGCATTCCGAAATACTTTAATCTACTTTCGTAGTTTCTGATCTTCTCTGCTTTACCAATTGAAAAAGTTAAGTTCCATAGAAAGCGCTTCTGTATTCGTTCCAAGCGCAATGTATGCGTCGCATAGTGTGGGCGCCAGACCACAGTACAATACTCCAGTATGGACCGGACGAGACTATTGTATAGCAATTTCTTGGTCTTGGGATTTCGAAATGTTTTACCATTTCTTATGATAAAACCCAACATTTTCGAAGCCCTCTTAATAACATGATTTATGTGAGGTATGAAAGTCATTTTTTTTATCGAAAGTTACGCCCAAATCCTTAATTGTATCCACTTCATTTATCTTGTTACACCCTATATAATAATTTGAATGTATACAATGCCTTACATTTCTTGTAAATTTTAGATGTGAACATTTGCTATGGTTCAACTTCATTTTATTATCATCACACCATTGAATAAGTCGATTCAGATCAGATTGTAATAAGACAGAATCAATAGGTGATGTGATTACACGTGCAAATTTCAAGTCGTCGGCATATAAGTAAGGGTTAGAATTATGAAAACAGCTATGTACGTCATTTACAAAAATATTGAATAAAATAGGACCCAAGTGTGATCCCTGGGGGACACCTGAAGTAATATTACGAGGACCAGATCGAAACCGGTTCCTTTCCATTCACTCGGTTTCTTGCTACCCTTGTCCACTCGTTTATTCCATTTTTATGGCTAACTTACTGTTCATAAATTCAATAACTTTTATTTACTACAATTTCCAAATCTGCCCGAAAAGATTGATCCCTAACACCGAACATCTAAAAATAAACGGTTATTTTTAAAATTTCCCTCTTTTAATCTTATAAAAAAGAAGCCATAACAAAATCCTATTATTTTTAACTCCTAAAAATACAATTTCTATAAAAATAGACCCTGGACGGGTTATCAGCACAATAAACAAGCCCAGGAGACAGAGACATCGATCAATGGACTCGGCCGTCGTCCATCATCGCACAATACCCTCGGTTTTTGTTCGAGTCGCACTATTGTGCGAATATGCTATGATTCATGGTCAGTTAGATCAGTTGATGCCTTCATTTTCTTTGTGAGTGGTGAGGGGGTTAAAATTTATTTGTGTTACCTTTTTTCTAATACACACTTATTTGTGGATATAGGTACTTTGTCGTTCATTTTTTATATACGAATACAAGGTGTTGTTCGCGGCTTCGTCCGCGTGAGCTTTTTCGGGTTAATATAATAACCTCACAAAATAACGTATATTTCTATTCGTAAAAGAATTTTCGAAATCAGTTCGGTAGATCCAGAGATTAGCCTACAACTTACTACAACCTACAAAATTTTACTCGTTATATTTTTATTTATAAATACACTAAACAAACTGTTACCTACCAAAAAAAATTCAATTCACACTTATAGCCAAGTAGTACAGCTAGGCAACAACTCCAAAGATGTGTATACATTATAATAATAGTTTAAATAACCAATCAACTCAGCTCAATTCATTCATAATGGTTTTAAAAACTAAATCTTTGAAAAAAGTTTCAGGACACGCCCACGCCCTGTCTAGAATTCATTATAAGCCACAAGAATTTAACATTATAAACTGCTATAACATTCAGAATTACTTTTTTTATTCTAGTTTCCCATGAGAGAGAAATAAAAAATAAAATATTACTTGTTTAAAAATCTTTTCTCAATTTAAAATTTATTCATCATAAGCAGTTCGAAACTAGTTAAGTACTTGTTAAGTTGACTTGTAAGTATTTACTTCTGTGCAGTAAAACGTAAGCCTTCGGCCGAGTCAAGTGTAACTTGTAACTTTGGACTTGAAAGTTTCGCGACAAAGTGCCAACAATTCGGCGACTTGACGTTCAATGACATATTTCTTTAAAATAACAAGTGTTTATTTTACAAGAAATGTATTTAAATATTTTTATTAAAATGTAACAAAAGTAATTGTAGTTAACATTGTTCATGTATTGAAACATAGTTCTTTATTCCCAATAGTTTCTTTATTGATTCCTTTGAAAGAAATAGTGACACTTGCCTTGTCAATGCGCGTATGAATTTTATTCGTGCATTCGCACTAGTCCCTTTGGTAGAACTTTTGGTGGAACTTTTTTGTCCCACTAGAAAAGAAAATCGTTTAGAGAGTTGCGAGTTTTTGTTGCGTTCGACAATCCATCGCGGAGGTTCAATTATCTTAGAATTAGGAATACTTTACAAAGAGCTCAATGTAGCACGAAATGCGACACAAATGCGCGTACATGTGTACTGTACGGACACAGAAAATGTGTGTTCTGGGTTGGCCCTTTATCGTATTATTAGCCAGTCTTCTGCGTAGACCGTAAAGCAAATACCATGCAATGTGATTTCAACTCTTATTACCAAAGGCGCTACTTGTATGTGGCCACACGTTGGTCATATTGGCACCAATGTTGGATCCAATACTAAAGTATGTGATGATTCAATGATACTTAGTTTCAAAGTTATCATTGCATCCTGATTGGATGTGTGTTGTCCAGAACTCAAGATATTGAAGCACCAGAATTACATTGAGTCACGTTGGATCAAAAGTTGAAACCAATGTTTGGCCACGGAGATAAAAACATTTTCTAGCCATAGAACAATGAAATGGGAAATTTATTTTTCATTCATTTATTCAAAAGTAGAAATGTGGTTAACTCGCTACCAATTGTATGCGAACCATGTCTGTAAGTTAAACGTCAGTTTAACGCCAAAAAACCACACCCTTACGAACCCTTTGGTTGGCAGTATATTTTTAAAAATAAGTACAGAGACGCGAAGTCAAGTAACAGTTTTCAAAATAAGACGTTTTATTTAGCACATAATATATGTACAGATTCGTCAATGTTATTACAGAGAGACAACAACGCCCCCATCTATTCGTTTATTTTATCTGTGTTTCTAGCCATAGCAAATAGAGGAGCTGGACGGGCGTAATTCCATATCCGTTTTTCAGCAAAACCTTTACGAGTCAAAGGAACTGTTCCCAGAATTCAAACAATAGTGTCATTACCAGAATACAAACTAAAATCGTGGAGTGGTAGTGCAATTATTATGAAATGGGCTTGCTCAACCGGGGAAGTACCACTCTCTCACAGAATATCGACGTGAAGCAGCAATGCGTTTCGTTCGGTGAGTGAGAGATCCGGAAGCCCAACTCCTTCCCTATCCCCTCTTTCCCCCGTCTTCTTTCCCATCCCTTCCTCCTTCCTTACATCCAACCCACTTGGTGGACAACGCATTGGTAGCGCCCGTGGTGTTACTGATGTTCATAGACGGCGGTGACCGCTTTCCATCAGGTGGCCTGCTTGCTTGTTTGTCTGCTGTATGACATGAAAAAAAACTGACGTTTAGGTTGAATATTAAATACTGGTTTATCTAGTACATACAGCCAAAAAAGGCCGTAACTGGTTTTCTTTCGCCATTTCTTTTACCAGTGGTCATTTTGCTTTTGTTTCCGAAATGGTAGTAGTTTATAGAGTAGATTAATTTATACAAAACATTTATTACTGTATACTCTGACAAGAGAACGTGTTTGTGAAAACTTATTCTCTGAATAAAAGTTTTGAATTTGAGCTAGTAATGTATTTTTTTACAGGACTACGTGTTTTGTTGTTTCGGATGGACACTTTCATAGTAGACCCCGGAAGTATAATATGAACGCTTATTATGAGCAAAAAAGTGTTAGCCACCCGACAGAGAGCTAATCATAGTTTAGAATAGTATCCTCTAAAATCTGGAATACAATTTTTTTGCGCCGGAGCCTAGGTTTCTTTTGGATCACCTATTTCATCTAGAAAATATCTTTCTAACCTTACCCTCATCCCTTCTCAATACATGCTCGTTCTACCTTATGTACGTATTGTGTGCAAAAACAAAATATTTACGTCGTAAACAAATGGAATTTATACGGATTTTCTTTAGAGCAAAAAGTATCCTCTACCTGCGTTAGCGAGGCGATCTCGGGTAATCCGATTTCATTGATTTAATAAAACAAGCTTCGGCGACTTACCCTTTTTTGTAAATGATTTTAAATAAATTGTTTTTTTTGTAACAAATAATGTTGATGTCGCCTCGCCTACAGATTCTTTTATCAGTGATCATTTTGCTTTTGTTATATGGTAGTAGTTTATAGAGGATATTAATGACACAAATCATTTATGTATGTACTATCTGAGAAGAGAACGTGTTTGTAAAAACCTATTCTCTGAATAAAAGTTTTAAATCTTTAAAAGTTTCTTGACGATGCCTACTATTGCCGCAAAAATCTTTAAGATTGTTATTTACATATAGTTGTTACAGTTCAACTAATCATTTATTTATTTATTTTTTAATAAAAAAATTCACCTTCCCGCCCCACGTGGGATTTGAACCCACGTCCTCTCGATAAGCACCTGAGTAGAAGCCTGTTTATTTTTAGGACGCGTAATATTTTAGTCTATGAGTAAAAAATTATATTGTTTTAAATAAGTGCCTTAATAAATAATTGTAAATTTTAACTGCCCAAATAAACATAATTTTCTTTCAAAAAATACTTTAAGTTACGTCTGAGTAATAGCACTATTAAAGAGTTTTAAACTCAATCATTCGTGGAGCTTGTTAAATACTGTTAGTAGTTAGTTTGTGGGTATTTTTGCATAAGTGCCGCTTGCTCCCGGGACAGCGGGCCATAATGCCCTATTGGAAATGTAAATTTCGGGGAAGTTCCACTGAAGTTGAGACGCCACTCAACTTTGTTCATTAATCTACGATTAAAAATGTTCCGATGTGGTCTTGTTGAGTAATGAAAACAATTTTATTAGCTTGGTTGAATAAACATTATACACACTAATATTATAAATCCGAAAGTGTGTTTGTTTGTCCTTCTTTCACGCCGAAACTAACTAACGCATTGATAATTTTTTTTTTTGGCATAGATTTATTTCTGAACCTATGCGTTTGTTATCTTGAAAAACATTTTTAATACAGTTGCTCAAAAAGTGGCGCAGGGACGTATAGCGTTCGGGATGTGGGCTATTTATATACTCGTGCTTTTTCTTTACCTTTACCGAACTCGTGCGTTTCTTTCGGTTTCCCAACTGTCAAAATAATGTCTATTAAAAAGAAAAACACAACCACGAAGTTTTTACTAAAAAAAATCATAGAAGTTTATATGATTCATGCAAATTTTAATATGTCTAAAAATAAGCTACTAATTTGTTTCAATATCAGATTTAATGATTTGATTCTCATTATATTTCATTTTCATTTCATATCAATAAAAAAATTATACTGAAGACTTGGCTGTATGGGCATAGTTCCCTTTGCCTACCCAGAATGGGTGAAGAAAACAAAAAAACTCTGCTTATATTCTTTTACTGTTGGCGCCATTTTTCAAACATTTTCTTTGCGAGTTTCGTTGTTTGTTGCACAAAATGAGTAATTCAATTGCTTAATTTTTTCACAACTGTATTAAAAGTAGTTGTTCAGTACACGTGCGGAACCGTCATTGCATCTTGTTCCGACTGTCAACCCCCTCCTTCGACTGCGCCTCGGCTCGGGTAGACATTTGTCGGATCTCTTTGCAATGACAGGCTTTCCGCACTCGTAATGAAATATACTATTTATTTCGGACGGGAAAAAATAAAAGACCACGCGGGCGAAGCCGCGGGTAACAGCTAGTTTAATATAAATAATTAGTAGTATTAGTACTGGACCTTGCTGCAACAGTACTAATCCTAAAATGCAGAATATTTAAAAGACTACTTACACTAAGTTACTTTCAAGAGTTACCAAAACAATCTTAATTCCTAAAATTCCTTTACAAGCAAGAAAATTAATTAAGCCAAAAATTTTCGGTCAGACGATAATACTAGACTTCTAAATTAATACCTACTCGACTTTAAGAATTTAGTACATTATGGAAGTAATGTCTTCGTTACAAGCTTACAGGGAGGTCAAAGCTTTTAATATGCCGTTTAAAAGCGCCACAGCCTCGTAAAACCTAATATTTACCAATTCCCAGCTTCAGAAAGCTCTCGCCGGAAATAAGGTTTCAGGCTATTCAAGTTATTTTTAGGTTGTAATCGAGTGAGATTAGTCTAGAAATAGGTATGAATGCAAAAAATATAATGAGCTTAGATTCCGGCTTTATGAAGCCAATTTATTTCGACCTGACCGGGCGGTGTGTTAGTAGGGATTCTACCTTCAACACCAGACGGTTTGGATTCCTGCAAAACAAACATTATTTTAAGTGATGGCATTTCGTGTTTGTTCTCGAGTTTGCGTGTTTTCTATGTACCTATTGTAAATATATATATATATATATATATATATATATATATACTATAATAAATTCGTTATCTGCGCACAGTCAGGAACACGTTGAGTTTTACACTTGCAGTAAAAAAAAAACTAAGTCCGAAAAGAAAAGGTCGACCTGCTCTTAACTGTACCTTTATTATAAGTAAATTAAGCCTAGCTTATTTTAAATATCATTAAAAATTAATTAATAAATTGTATTTCTTTGCTTATTTCCTTTTCCGTTGGCTAAGGGCTATTCGTCAATTACAAGGATTTTTTTATTTTTTTTATTAATTGATAAGTTCAGTTCGGGTGTACTAACACCCTCTTCTGAGACACCGGACTGTCGCGGGAGCGTAGGGCTCTCACCGCAATTACAAGGACGGGATTCAAGTGAAATATATAGTCGGAACTGGTGGAAAAGTGAAGTGGAAAAAAAAGTGTTCTAGGTATCGAGCCAGTAGATTTAAGTGGAAGGATGGACTTTAACCAATTCGCATTCTCTTGATATAACGACATCTTTCGTGTTACCTTAGCACTCACAACATCCGACGTAGGCTAACCACGAATTAAGTGTTTGTGAACAAATCTATCTATTAGTTGTCCGCAATTCGATACGCAGTCTATTTCCACTGCGGGCGAGGCAAGGCGGATTTGCGCGGATTCCGCACAGTCACTGGGGAATACAAATTACTTCATTAAATAAGTACGATCGATCGTACGCCTACACCGCGAGCGGTTAATACTCAATTGTTTACACAACACGACATATTTGTACAAATAAATAAACATCTCTGTCTATTCGACCGTTCGGATGTTCTGTTAGACCTCCGTAGCGTAATGGTTACAACGCTTGCCACACACGAGGTCCCGGATTCGAATCCCGGTGGGGCCATGATGAAAAACCGGTCAAGTGCGTGTCGGGCCAAGCACAGCGTAGGGTTTCGTATTTGCTGTGCGTTGCTTGGTTGCAATAAATGAGTCCAAAATCATAATAAATGACATTTGTAAGTTTTCATCAAATAAATTTAATTCTATTTTATAAGTTCGTCGGCTATTACTCGGTAACAAGTAGAGCCAACTTAACCATAATAGTTTTCATTGACCACGTCTTTTTTTTTCAAATTTCTAAGCACAAGCCTTCCGGAGATAGCGGGGTTTCGAACTTACTTTGAGGCTAGCTCAATCTATGTGATTTGTTACTATATATTTATTTATTTGTCCCTATACATTTATCTTTAATTTAATTACAATTAATAGAATTATAATGCGGATTTTGTTCTCAAAATTTTATGATATCTAAGTATTATCATATGAAATCTGGCTTCAGTTTTTCGCACGGAATTCACACACTCGCTGAAAAAGTAGATAGATAGATAAGTAATTTATTCGTATGTAACGTTTAAGGATTACAATAATGTAATGTAACAATAATGTAATTTCGGAATAGATAATAATAATATTTTCTTCGGATAATATTTTCTTGCCAGCTTTCATAGATTAAAAAATGTTTAAATCCTTATCTCGTATTGTTTTTAGAGTTATTTAAAAAATAAATCCGATATAATATCGGATGGTCGGATCGTAAAGATTAAAGAGGGTCGGAGTGCGAACATGTCTTTCCACAAAATGTAAACAAAATACGTAGCCGCCTCTATGGGTTTTATGGTGCTCACTGCTCTGTAAAAATGTTTTACGCATAAATTGTTTTATTCTATATTTATAATCCAATATTACTTTTATAAAATTAATTTAATTTGAGTGTTTTTTTTTTATCAAAGTGCTTAAGTATTTAAAATCATTTTTTTTTTACAAAATGTCGAACTTGTAAAACTACCCCGTGGGCTCTGAGTATCTATTGAAAGACATTAATAGGAACAAGTATTTTTTTTTTAATTTTGGCAATTCTATTGTACACTTTTACAGGGTCGCCAACGCGCGAGTGATACCCCCAGCATTGCGTCCATAGGCTACGGTGACTGCTTACCATCAGGCGGGCCGTATGCTTGTTTACCACCTTAGTGGTATAAAAAAAAAGAATGCTCTAAAGGCGCATATTATGTAGTATCCTTATTGATAGTGACCTCTTAGGACAAGTAATACCAGTTGTACAAGTACAAAAAAAATCACAAAGTTATTATTTCCTCGTCAAGTAAACCATATGGTAGTCTAAACTTATAAATTACCCACTATAATGAGAGTATTACGGCCGGTTTCTGAAACGCGTTTTAAAAATTAATTATATAAGAAAACATAATAGTGATGTAATGTAAGTGTTATAGTTAGCAAAGCATGTGATAGTGTAAAAAATAGTTTTGTTATTTTGTGCAAAAACTATGCTTGCAGGCGAAAATTGTATATAAACATTCTTGCGTTTCTCTAATAAGTGAATTGTAAAATTCTTTTGAGAAAAAAAATGTTTAATCCTGAGCTATAATCACTATAATAATATTATAAAGAGGTAAGATTTTTTTGTTTTTTTGCATTGAATAAACTCCGAGACTACTGGCTCGATCTGAAAAACGAGGCATAAACGGCTGTATCTTTTGATTGCGTTGGCTTAGAAGTTTGATTTTTTCACAGCTAGGGACAGTAGACACTCCTAGGGACAGTAGACCTGAGTATTTGATATGAATTTCAGTTTGATACCTCCATGCGTTCCAAAAAAAAAAAGGGTTTTGACAGACAGTCGGACAACAAAATGATCTTATAAGTGTTCCGTTTTTTTCCTTTCCAGGTACGGAACCCTAAAAATCAAGTAAATCACTTCACGCAATATTTAGATAAGAAACTTATTTGCGGCCGTGTTCACCTCTTTCATGGGCTGACTGTACATAATAATATTGCTAAATCAGCAACTTGGTGCGTGATCAAGTGGCGGCGGTCTCTTTTTTTTTATTTCTGCTCCAAATTTACCGAGAACCCTCGAATTACTTCCGAAGGTAAGTGTCCATTCACCTTTCAAATTGATTTTGCTAAAAAAGCAATACTTTCCTTTGATAATTTCATTATGATTGTTAATTTGTGAAGTGGTTCTTGTATTCTACCGTGGTTAAAGGTAGATTAAGATTGTCTTATTTTATTTATAGAAACTTTTTTTTGTGGAATTTTGTAGCACAGAGTGAATGGTGAAAATAACGACCGACAAATTATTATATCTTAAAATGTAATATACTTACATATATTATATTATATTTCAAAGTCAAAAAGCAAAACATACTGCCAGCGGCATCGGATCGGGAGCGGCGCGTATTTCTGTATTTCATATATTTGTGTGAACGACATCACACTAAAGGCGGCGCGGATCGGTGGCGGCGCGGCTGTTATCACGAAAATATTTTCGTATGATTTAATATCTGTACTCGTAAAACAATTACCAATTATCAGTAAATATTCATATTATCCAGATATTTATAAACATTAGCCAGATAATGTGCGTTATTGGACAATTTCACGATATTTATGCGACAACAAATCGGAAATTACTGCCGCGAGCTATGCTGTTATTAAGTTATCGTAATGTTTGCGAGCAATTAATTGATTTTATTGTTTGGTACTGCCAGCCATTAAAAGAGGTGAGGGCCTTAAATATGATTATAGTTTTCTAAATATCCAATATCGGAGCAGCCCGTCTGGGGAAGGACCTCCACTTTACAGAAGATCGTAGCCAAATAGTAGTAGTAGTATATTAATCAATTCTATTCATATTGTACTATATAATTAGAGAGTTTCATAACGATGCTATTAGCATAAAACTCTTTGTTATTAGTTCTCTACCCTGGTCAGCTTTTTCATTGTTCGACTGTACACACGACACAAAGTATTAATTGTCTTATTACACATACGTAAATTTTGTACACCAATTAAAAATCATATTTTAAAATCGAACGATGATGGATCGCGATACGAAGCCGACCTCACAAAAGGACGCGGGCAGAGAAGTGAAAGGAGGTTAAGTTGATTGCCAAAAAATAATGAAACAAAATATTATAATAAAAGTTTAAGGGCGCGTTTTGACGACGCGAAAATTTGCCGTGTCGTCTAAATGCGCCCTTATGAGTCGCCCGCAGTGTCGCTTGCGCAAGTGTAGTTTTATACTATTTTAGCTGATACTGGGGATAATTCACCAAGCACCATCATCAAATCTTCAAGCCGCCTGAAGGCTTAACGACCATCCTCCATCCGACCGCCGAGACTGACGGCGTCACGTACCCTTCGAAGCACGGAGAAATGTGCTGTCTTTAATGGAGATTTTGAGGAACTGGCGAGCGACAGGGATACTTGAAGCGTAAGGAGGCTTTTACCCAGCAGTGGAAATAGTTAAATAAAAAATATAAAAGTTTTTAATCACTTAAAAAAACTTAAAAATTCACGTCGTAATTTCGATAACGTTTTCATATATTTCGTATTAAAATACATACAAAGGTCAATTTGAAGATTAGCGGAAGAAACAGTCAGACTGATTAGATGTTTTATGACATGATTGAGTTTACTAACAACATCATATCATCGAGTATATGTGATACGTATGACAATGTGCAGTCCTATTACTCCTGTTCCCGTGGGAAGTCTATAAATTGCCGTCTTTGTCCTTGTCAACATCTTATATATCCCTATACGTATTGTATTATAGCAGGCGCTCAACCTAGAAAACTGAAATTTTGTATAGAGGTTCCTTTTAAGATGTTGACAAGGATAAAGATGGGGTTTTATAGAATTTCCACTTGAAAGGGAGTAATAGGACTGTACGTGTCGTTTAATATCGCAGGCGCTCAACCTAGAAAGCTGGTATTTTGTATAGAGATTAGGAAATCTCCATAAAAAATTTCAGCTTTCTAGGTTGAGCGCCTGCGATAATGTACTTACTGTCCTATTACACCCTTTCCCTTGGGAATTCTATAAAATCTCATCTTTATCCTTGTCAACGTCATAAAGGGAACCTCTATACAAAATTCCAGCTTTCTAGGTTGAGCGCCTGCGATAATGTACTTACTGTCCTATTACACCCTTTCCCTTGGGAATTCTATAAAATCTCATCTTTATCCTTGTCAACGTCATAAAGGGAACCTCTATACAAAATTCCAGCTTTCTAGATTGAGCGCCTGCGATAATGTACTTACTGTTCTATTACACCCTTTCCCTTGGGAATTCTATAAAATCTCATCTTTATCCTTGTCAACGTCATAAAGGGAACCTCTATACAAAATTCCAGCTCTCTAGGTTGAGCGCCTGAGATAATACACTTATACTCCAATTACTCCCTTTCCCGTGGGAATTCTATAAAACCCCATCTTTATCATTGTCAATATCTTAAAGAGAACCTCTATATAAAATTCCAGCTTTCTAGGTTGAGCGCCTGCGATAATGCACTTTCGGCCAGTTCTATGTTAACTGGACGACCAAAGAATTTATGAAAACGCGAACCTCGACCATTAGAGGCCAGACTTAAGTGGACGGATGTTCCTGAACGTCGATCTCTGACCAATTAAATAGACCCGTGGACATACATTTTGTTCCGACAGTTTTGACATTTTATATAATCATCCCGCTTTCCCGTGGGAATTTTGGAATTTATAATACTTAAAAACCTTCCTCTTGAATCACTCTATGTATTGAAAAAAACACATCCAAATCCGTTGCGTAGTTTTAAAGATTTATGCATACATAGGGACACACAGACAGCAAAAGCGAATTCATTTTATAATAATATATCTATACTAATATTATAAAGAAGTAAAGTTTGTGTGTTTGTATATTTGTTAAATTGTAAGGGGTAATCTCGGGATCTACTGAACTGATTTTAAAAATTCTTTCACCAATAGAAAGCCACATTATTGCTGAGTGTCATAGGTTATATAAAAAACCGAAAAATAAAAAGGCTTTTATGTGGTAGTCGGTTTTGCAACGTAAATCGGAGAAAAAACGTTCGAATGAAAGCGTTTCTTACAAACGCCTACGCGCCTGTACAAAAAAAGGATTATTAACATTATGCCCAACGAAGTGGGCACGGGTCAGCTAGTGTAAAGATAAAGACTGTATAGTAAATAGTCATCGTAGACTAATTGTGAACAGCGTTTCCTAATAAATATTGTGATTGTTTATTATTTTATCAATCTACAATTATTTATCTTGCGTCTCGTCATTCATAACTATTATATTATTAAATGAAAAGATTTGTATGTTTGTAACTAATATATATTAAATTATTATTCTGTATTAAATAAATAAGTTACCTACTCTATAAAAACTTTTTTGCCCATCAGATACTTGTTTTTTTTATTGTTCTAAGTTCTCTACTCTGCTCTTTCAATGGGACTGGGCCACACTGGGCTATATTTTTAGTTTTTTTTTTCGACATCACGTATACGTTTAAAAATATGAAATTATACACACATTCCCTATACTCTCGACAGTATAAGATGACGCCATGCTATATAACCATTCACGCAAAAAAATATAACATGATATTAGTATTGTCATTGTAGAATAATCGTGATCAGCAACCATTCCAAATATTATCAGACTGATTATAGTTTATCATTTTTTTGAGTACATTGATTATAATCGTACCCTCGTGATTTATATACTTTACTATTGAATATATCTATACTTTCAAGAGGAAAGATTTGTATGTTTGTAACGAATTAAACAAAAAAACGATGACGGCATCTTCGCCATCATGACGTTAGTAGAACTGTGTCCAGCCAGACTATCGAACCCGGTCCACTGGCGGACCATCGAACCAGCATTTATTTATTTATTTATAATTTACATGTTTACATTCATTGCATGCGTGCAGCATTCCATCGAACCGTCCGACATGACAGCGGACGCGTAAAATGGCGCCTCATACAATAATCTCTCGAAACTGAGCGAAAATGTCTACTAGAAAAACTGAAAATAATAATTAGTCACCCACGCTCTGGTTGCCGTCTCCAAAACCGTAAATTATTTGCTCTACCATCATATTACACTAAGCACTGTCAGCATTCGCCACTCTACCGCATGTTCTTGTTTTACAATAATGACTTTTCAATTCATCGCATCGAATCCAATTTTAGACTAGAGAAACCCGCGCAACTTCGTTTGCGTTTATCCCGCTTTCCCGTGGGAATTTCAAAAAATCCTTTCTTATCGGTTGCCTACATCATACACCACACTTTTCAGAACACACCCATGTTTCAGGTCTCTACGGTCAAGACGAAACACTTTCATATGTATAGATGATTATTTTTTTTTTATCTATATACTTCTCATTACAATCTTTGGAGTGGGCGTTTATGAAATAGGCAAGTCCAACCGGTGAAGTGCCACCCTTTTACAGAATATTGACGTGAAGCAGCAATGCGTTTCGTTCGGTGAGTGACATATCCGAAATTCTAACTCCTTCCTGATCCTTATAATGTAGAAATAGTATAAACTATTTCTCGCTATATCCTGTTTTTTCCTGTTACAGGTCGGCAATCAGCAAAGCAAAGATAATGTGCTCTATAGTCGACGGTAATCACCTAACATCAAATGATCCACACTCCTAAGATTATGTTCCAACCACTTCCATAGAAAAAATATGTAAATATCGGTATTTCAATACCTACAACCATCCCTACAACAACACTACGAAAAAATAGAGCGAGTCGACGTACCTAATCAGATTTCCTATAAGTGAGAAAGAGACATGTCAATCAATATGTCATTTAACCATTGACCAATTTAACTCGAACCCTGTCAAATATAATAAATAATTATTTATTAAATATATTATTATCATGTATATGATTCAGTCCGCTTAATAGTTAGATTTTAGCTGTTTTTCCGAGATCACGAACAGAATAAATAGTACGACGACATTATGAAATAATTTAGTTTGAATATATTATTCGGGATATTTACAATTTATAAAATATTACATGACAGATGAGATAACACGCTTTACGGATGTGTCAAAATTAAATGTAATTTAAATCAAAAGCAAATTCAAGATCGCCACCTTATAAACGAAGGTCGCCAAGATGGCGACCTCGGATCCTCACCGTACCTCGTTGTCTTTTTAAAGTGTACTTTTTTTGCTAAAAAGTGTACATTTAAAATACTCGACATTGGCGAAATTGTCTATGTGTCGCTAAGACATGACAGAAACGCCATTAAACAAGACAAAAATTAAAAGCACTAAGGAGTATGAGTATTGATATCAACTTGAAGAAAATTACCCACAAAATACTTTTTTTTCAAGAATTTCAATAAAATAAGAATCACGTCTTCCATCAATTCTCTTAAACAATTTTTATGCAAAATTTGAAGTAGATTGGACAAAGGAATCAAGTTGTCCCATAGTAACTTTGCCCCTCTTTTTTACCCCCATTTAGTTAGAATTTCGAAAAATCCTTTCTTATTTATTTATTTATTTATTTATTTATTTATTTAATTCAATCAATTACATTATTTTTACAGGTTACCCCAATACAATAATGTCGATACATGCATAACTTAAACCTAAAACTTATTATAATAATTATTAATCATTATTATTATAATGTAGCGGGAGCGATGGCGATGTGCTCGACCGCCACAAAGGCTTCTTCCGGCCAGGCTGGGTGTTATGCCTGGGGAACCGCGGCTCCGAC
Source organism: Endotricha flammealis (assembly GCA_905163395.2). NCBI lineage: Eukaryota > Metazoa > Arthropoda > Insecta > Lepidoptera > Pyralidae > Endotricha > Endotricha flammealis. The sequence goes on from LR990867.1 coordinate 721,479, forward strand.
AATGTCGAAGCCACTGGTCATCACACGGCGCCCGTAAGGGCGACGGGGAATCTGTTCCGAAGCGGTGCTTCTCTACAGAGATATCTTTCGCGACATATAAATATATGCCGGGCGTTGGGTTTTGTTCCTCGCCAACTAGCGGCGAGAGAACCGTGTAGTTGCGCTGCGTGTTGTGCTATCTATTCATCTGAGGCCGCGGTGTCCGCTCGCGACACAACGAGTTCGCGAGCGTAGGGGCGTCCGTCGGGTGGTCGGGCGTGCAACGGCGCCATGCCACGAATATGTGACAGGCTGGACGCGTCTGCACGCTCGAAGAGCCGTTTCGCGAGGTCACGGATGAAAGTATCCGCGCTCTCCATACGCAGGTCTCTCTCGATGGTGTCGTTTCTAACGTAGCGAGGTGCTGCCGTTAGTTGTCGGAGCGTTATCGACTGTTGTCGACGCAGTCTCTCACGCTGGCCTTTGCCTAGCAGGGCATACCAAGCTGGCGCCGCGTACGTGAGACGGGAGCGTATGTATGTCTTATACACCCCGAGCTTCGTTAATTCTTCGTTAGTTCCGACAATGTATGTGTCGGAGGTTGTATATATATCTCCATATCGTAGAAACTTCGATAGCGCGATTCAGGATTTCTAAGTGTCGTCGTATATGACGTCATGTGTTCGCATTGTGAACTTTTTCTTCACTCTGTAGTTCTTCTGTATGGCGATAGGTGTCGCCACAGTACTCCCCTCCAGGATCGAAGGTCCGATGAGATGATGATCAGCAGTCTGTGCTTCTCGTTAGCTTGCCCAGTGAGTCGGGCTTGAGTGTGCGTGCTCCAAGTGTCCCAGTGAGTCGGGCGTGAGCGTGCGTGCTTGATGTATCCCAGTGAATCGGGATGAGTGATGTCCCAGTGAGTCGGGATGATGCATGTCCCAGTGAGTCGGGATGCAGAATATCCAAGTGAGTCTGGATGAGGAATATCCCAGTGAGTCGGGATGAGGATTATCCAAGTGAGTCTGGATGAGGAATATCCCAGTGAGTCGGGATGAGGGTTATCCCAGTGAGTCGGGATAAGGGGCGCAGGAACAGGTAGCTCGGTGAGTCAGCTGCGATGAACCTGATTTTCCCCGTAGCTGGAGTGCTGTGAGACTGCTGATGATGAGGCTTCAAGTTGAGGAGTGAAGAATCACATCGGGGTCACCACTGTAGCGGGAGCGATGGCGATGTGCTCGACCGCCACAAAGGGAAGATCTTCCGGCCAGGCTGGGTGTTATGCCTGGGGAACCGCGGCTCCGACAATGTATGTGTCGGAGGTTGTATATATATCTCCATATCGTAGAAACTTTGATAGCGCGATTCAGGATTTCTAAGTGTCGTCGTATATGACGTCATGTGTTCGCATTGTGAACTTTTTCTTCACTCTGTAGTTCTTCTGTATGGCGATAGGTGTCGCCACAATAACATAAAACAAATAAAGTAGCCTTTGTGAATTCAGTCAATGAGCAACAGAATACGTCAACAGAATTCGCGACCTCGTTTAGTGTTTTCAACGTTCTCGTGAATGGTGCATACTTCATAACGTTAGTTCGCGCGCGCGGCGTCGCAAACAGCGGAGGCCGACGTTGTCGCCACACGTATCGGTCGGGCACGCACAGCGACATCGCCTGCAACACACACTGGTTGAATACCCGGCCCCGCAACAATTTAAATAAGTACGTAGCCAAAGTTAAACCACGTTTAGCCTCCAAAGAATTGTACCCCACCATGCCAAGGACAAACAGCGTTGGATACATCAATGGGTAGAACGGATACACGCCATAAAGTTTAAAATATAGGAATCTGGTGAATTTGTTTTGTATCCGTTCTAACATCAACTTATATTTAGCCTCTTGAGGTCCCCAAATAACCGCATTGCACTCCAACTGGCTTTTTACAAGTGCCTCATATAATGCCTTCACAGCACTCAGGTTTGTGAATCCATTGGAGTGGCGCAGCACAAACCCTAAATTCCGGTAAGCCTTCTTACAAACCTTAACTATATGTTCCTTGAAGTTGAGATTAGCTGTGAAGTGAACTCCAAGGTCCCTCATGTTCATCACTCGCTGCATTGGGACGCCATCTAAGCAGTATCGGTAGTTATAGGGCTGCTTCGCCAATGTAAATGTTATTACCGAGCACTTATGGATATTGAAAAATAACTTATTCCTTTGGCTCCATTGTACCACCCTGTCAATATCTGCCTGCAGTCTATCACAGTCTGATTGGTTTGTTACTGTCATTACCAATTTAAGGTCGTCAGCAAAAAGAAGGCACGTTGCATCCAGAACGACTGTCGACAAGTCATTTACCATCAGATTAAAAGCCAAGGGACCCAGATTACTCCCTTGGCTCACCCCTGACCTAGTATAGTAAGGATTCGACTGCTGTCCGCCCCAGTCCACATATTGACGTCTGTCCCTCATGTAACTGGCAAAGAATGAGAGCGTTTTCGGCGTGAAGCCCGCCATTGCTAGCTTTGATAGTAAAACGTCATTATCAACTGTGTCGAACGCCTTCTGAAAATCAAAATATGCTACGTCCATCTGAGCCGCCGAGTCCACTGCTGGTACTATCTGTGTCATCAAATGTGGTAGGTTGCTCGTAGTGCTCCGGGCAGGGCGAAACCCATGCTGTGCCTCTGATAATTGAGCACTTACTTGTGAGTATTTGGCGCGGTAGATAGCAGACTCGAAAACCTTAGCCGGCGCGCACAAAATTGCCACCGGTCTGTAATCACAGGCACTATTTCCGCCCGAACCCTTCGGAACCGGCACCACTCTAGTTAGCCTCCATTTATCCGGACACATCTCTTTTTCTAAAGAAGTGTTGCAGATATGTAGCAACGGGGCGGCCAGTACCTCATGGCAGTCCCTAATGATGAAAGGTGGGAGGCCGTCTGGTCCCATTGAGTGTTTCGGCTTTAGCCTTATCAACGCTCGCTTCACGTCAGCCAGCTGCAGCGGTACACAGAGCAAAAGAACTCAGCAAATTCACTCGCACATTCCCTCTCAGAAAGAACGTAGTCGTTTTTTTGTATTAGCTTCGGTTTGGTAACACTACCTCTTTTCGTTTTGACGAACTGCCAGAACGCCTTAGGATCCCTTGCTAGATTAGTCTGCACTCGATTTTTGTACTGGTTGTGGGCGAACTCTAGAGCTCCCTTTACTCCCGCCCTACACCGCGAGAACTCATCATAGTCGCTGCTTAATTTACTCTTCTTATATCGTTTATGCAGCTTGTGTTTTAATTTAATTTTCGATATAATATCTGATGTGTACCAAACCGGATAATTGTACTTTGTATTACAACTGTTAGTCCTCCTTCTGGGGACGCAATCATCCATAGTGTTATTAACCTTCGAATAAAAATAATCTAATGCCTTATCAGGATTTTCAATACTATACAACTCACTCCAATTCAAAGCCGCCAATGAAGAGTACAAGAGATGAAAATTAGCTTTCCTGAAATTCCACCGACCTGCTTTCCTTATCGGACCTCCTACGTCATAAAATAGGTCCACCTGCCAAGTTTCAGATTTTTATGATGAGCGGTTTAGGCTGTGCGTTGATTCTCAGTCAGTCAGTCAGTACTAGTAGGTAGTCAGTCAGTCAGTCAGTCAGGACAAAGCATTTCATATATTATATAGATTTCAAATTGTAAAACATTTCAACTTGTAGGGTTGGCAACGCGTGAGTGATACCCCCGATATTTCAAGCGTCTATAGGCTACGGTGATGCTTACCTTCAGGTGGACCGTAAGCTTGTTTGCCAACTTTGTGGCATAAAAATAATAAAAACAATTGTAACATTCTTTTTCCAAAGAGTTGATCACAGATAAAAAACTTACAGATAAGCAATGTGAGCGTAATCTCTCTCGTTTTATCATTGACGAATCTGTACAATGTACAATGCCAATCAAAGGATTCGGTTCTCAGAGGGCGCGGACAATTTGTAGTGAACCACATTTCTACCGGGGAGTAAAACTCCCCGCTACATTGTTCTGTGGTTACGATAATAATGTATTTCAACTCATGCCATCATCAACCATGCGGGTCATGATGAACAACGAACTTTTTCTGATTGGCCTGGCTCTTGGATGTCTATCTACATATATAACTGTATTTCAAAAATTTAGTTGTTTTAGTATCCCATTCCCATAACACAAGTCTCGAACTTACTTTGGGGCTAGCTCAATCTGTGTGACTTGTCCCTATATTTATTTATTTACTAGCTGTGCCCGCGACTTCGATCGCGTGGACCACACGATTACATGCTTTATGATAGATAGATAGACTGCTGTGCATGAAAGAAGTACAATATGAAAGCTTGTGTACCACAAAGGAAAGTGTTTACGAAGAAACTTTTACATTTTTACAATAGAAGTACCAAAATTGTATTTTGTAGTGTAAAAAGGTACACACTACTCTATAAACATGTTACTTATAAAATTTCTTCGTAGTAAACTTAATTAGGGTGCTTAGGGAGAAAACAGACTTAAAGTCCAGGCGTCTTAGAGGTGAGCCGGAGGAAGGGGAGGGTAACAAAGGTTCAAATTTTAGGTTTTTCGCTTATATCTCAAAAAGGGTACGTTATGGCGAAAAATAGTCTATGACGAAATGAAAGCTAATAAAATTCTCTATCACTTTGATAATTTAAATTTTTTCCTAAGAAGATGGATTGGTGACCTGTCATGGCTGCCAACAGAATGAGGCCTCATCACTGTTCCAAAGCGTGTAATTTGAAAACGGTTGGGAATATGGAAAAATAAGCTTTCATTTCGTCATAGACTATTTTCCGCCATAACATATTTTTGAGATCCACCCTGTCATGTCACCCTCCTCTCCCTCCGGCTCACCTCTTAGACGCCAGGACTTTGAGAATGTTTTTACCCAAAGCATCCTGATTAGGTTTCTGAAGAAATCGCTTAGGTTCCCGCTCACGCACTCTACGACTACGTTATTTTACAACTAACTGCTTGACATCACGCCGTCTGGTTTATTACCATGCGTAAACAACAAATGCTCATTACGCAGAACAACTTTCGCCATATTTGTATCTCTTATAATTTAGCTGAGCTGCTAAGGTTCCTCATCAAGTGTGCCAGATTTTCGATTTTTGTACGTCAATAGAAAATGCTCATCATGCTAATCAGGCGCTATATTTGTATCTCTTATAGTTTAGCTGGGCTGCTAGGGTTCCTTACCAAGTGTGGCAGATCTTCGATTTTTGTATACATCAATAGGAAACGCTCATCACGCTAATCAACTTTTCCTAAGGCGCTATATTTGTATCTCTTATAGTTTAGCTGGGCTGCTAGGGCTCCTAATCAAGTGTGCCAGATTTTCGATTTTTGTACGTCAATAGAAAATGCTCATCATGCTAATCAGGCGCTATATTTGTATCTCTTATAGTTTAGCTGGGCTGCTAGGGTTCCTTACCAAGTGTGGCAGATCTTCGATTTTTGTATACATCAATAGGAAACGCTCATCACGCTAATCAACTTTTCCTAAGGCGCTATATTTGTATCTCTTATAGTTTAGCTGGGCTGCTAGGGCTCCTAATCAAGTGTGCCAGATCTTCGATTTTTGTACGTCAATAGAAAATGCTCATCATGCTAATCAGGCGCTATATTTGTATCTCTTATAGTTTAGCTGGGCTGCTAGGGTTCCTTACCAAGTGTGGCAGATCTTCGATTTTTGTATACATCAATAGGAAACGCTCATCACGCTAATCAACTTTTCCTAAGGCGCTATATTTGTATCTCTTATAGTTTAGCTGGGCTGCTACGGCTCCTAATCAAGTGTGCCAGATCTTCGATTTTTGTACGTCAATAGAAAATGCTCATCATGCTAATCAGGCGCTATATTTGTATCTCTTATAGTTTATCTGGGCTGCTACGGCTCCTAATCAAGTGTGCCAGATCTTCGATTTTTGTACGTCAATAGAAAATGCTTATCACTCTTATCAACCTTTCCTAAGGCGCTATATTTGTATCTCTTATAGTTTAGCTGGGCTGCTACGGCTCCTAATCAAGTGTGCCAGATCTTCGATTTTTGTACGTCAATAGAAAATGCTCATCATGCTAATCAGGCGCTATATTTGTATCTCTTATAGTTTAGCTGGGCTGCTACGGCTCCTAATCAAGTGTGCCAGATCTTCGATTTTTGTACGTCAATAGAAAATGCTTATCACTCTTATCAACCTTTCCTAAGGCGCTATATTTGTATCTCTTATAGTTTAGCTGGGCTGCTACGGCTCCTAATCAAGTGTGCCAGATCTTCGATTTTTGTACGTCAATAGGAAACGCTCATCACGCTAATCAACTTTTCCTAAGGCGCTATATTTGTATCTCTTATAGTTTAGCTGGGCTGCTACGGCTCCTAATCAAGTGTGCCAGATCTTCGATTTTTGTACGTCAATAGAAAATGCTTATCACTCTTATCAACCTTTCCTAAGGCGCTATATTTGTTTCTCTTATAGTTTAGCTGGGCTGCTAGGGTTCCACAACAGGTATTCCGATCTTCAAAATAAATTATAGCCTAAATGTTGGCGAGGACCAACAGCTATATAACAAAAAAAGTTTCATCAAAATCCGTTTAGTAGTTTTTGCGTGAAAAGCGGACAACAGACAGACAGACAGACAAAAATTTCATAAATCACATTTTTGGCATCGGTTTTTTTACAAGTTTTATTATAAAATATATATATATATATTATGAGGAACTCAACGACCCGGCTGCCGACGACGTATTCTCAAAACCATTCCAAAATTATCTCAAAACAAATCAAACTCGTCCCAAAAATACTATGGCACACGTGCAGTTGCCGTTCTAGCCCGAGGTTCCCCTTCCCCTTCGTAAGTTGTCATTTTCAGAATTTTTCGTTTTCGGAAATAAAATTGTCAGTTTCAGATTTGACATTATCGGAATTTGTCATTTTTGCAATTTAACATTCATTCATTTTCGGAAATTGTAATTTTCGAAATTTTTCGATATTTCAATAGACGTTATAAGAAGTTATCCTTCTCAGTCTGAGGGTCTCTAATCTATTAAATGCGAACGAAGCGCGAGCATCTTATTGTTAAGGGGCTCCATGGAGCCGATGACCTTGAGGATTTGACCTCTAAGTAACGGTACTTCACCCCTTCACCCCGCTTTAATATTACGTAAAATGCCAAAAACTTGACAACTATTGATCATTTTATAGTACTAAGTTTTGATAAAAACCTTGCCTTTTTCACCACTAGAGGGCTGGCAATGACGTGGCGCGGCGCGGTAATATTAACGACATCTAGTTGAGAAACCAATTATTAAAATATTTGAACACTTTCCATAGACCTCTAGAACTAAACAATATCAGTTGACACTTTTAAAATGTTATGTGAATTATGATAGAACTAAATATATATTATTAAAAACAAATCTTAACATTGCAAATGAAATTTTGCAGGCGATGTATGTTATGTCGTATTTGGTTGGTTACACAAAATTATTTAACAAAACCCGTTTTTTTTGCTCTAGTTGTACCATACTATCTCAGGAACTATAAGCCCTATCAAAATATGGATTAGACAGAAAAATTGGGTATTTTTCTCTGATTCACATTCAATGAAAAAGGTCATTTTGCTACAACTCGTGTTGTACCGGTTTTCACAGGACACACACATTTTTTTGAAATATTGATCGGCTGGATTTTACTATCGATACAGTACCAAAATAGTCATTTTCAACAAAAAAAACTGTACGTCTGCGTGTTATACCGTATCACGCAAAAACCACTGAATTTAAAGAATGAATTTTGATGAAATTTTACACGGAGATCTCGAGTCAACATTTAGAGTGCTTTTTATCCCAGAAATGCGTAAAACTAGAAAAACCAAACTCCACGCAGGCGAAGCCGCAGGCACCCACTAGTATGGTATGAAAGGCACTATGAGTCAAATAAATGACGTAATCTATATCATAATTTTATTTGCGACATACAATACATAGTTAAATTTCGCCACATCTCTTATTGTTTACGATGGCTTTATGGTTGATTCAAGAAATCATTAGTAAATAATGTCCAGGTTCAAGAATTGGTGCTCATGTTTTTTATTTGATTTTTACACTTCTTTTTAGCAATATAATTTTATGTTTTACTTTTTACCTACCTAACAATAAGTTACGTACGAGCAGTAAAAAAATATTATAATAAAAATGTCCTCAAAATTTTAAATTGGTATCTGATATTGTCTATTTTTATACACATTAGTAAATAATATTTTTCGTTTTATTTCTTTTTTTTTCTCGTCTAAAAAGAGATAAAAAGAAAAATATAATTTTATGTGTATAAAAATACTTCGACAATTTCAGATTCCTATTTAAAAAAAATTATGCATTTTATTACATATTTTTATTATAGTTTTTTACTGCTTGCAATTGTAGGTAGGTAAAAAGTAAAACATAGAATTATATTGTAAAAAAAAGTTTAAAAATCAAAAAGCATGAACACCAATCTAAGGATCGAACCAGGAGACACTGGACTAAAACTAGCGATTTGTTGAATCTACCAAAAAACCATGTAACCAATAGGAGCAGTGTCGAAATTTAAGTATTGTATGTGGCGCTGTAATGCGCCGCAATCATTATCGTGGATAAAATAATATACGTCATAATATATAATTCAACGTATTTGGTTTGACGACCTCCGTGGCGTAATGGTTACCACGCCAGACCGCCACCCGCCAGGTCCCGGGTTCGAATCCCGGTCGGGTCATGAAAAACGAACTTTTTCTGATTGGCCTCGGGTCTTGGATGTTTATCTATATATGTATTTGTTATAAAACATAATATCGTTGAGTTAGTATCCCATAACACAAGTTTCGAACTTACTTTGGGGCTAGCTCAATCTGTATGAATCTGTATGACGAAAATATCCAAATATAAAAAATATCAACAAAAAAAAATACAATAAATGCATGAAAGTTATTTATCTTTTTAAAATAAAATTAAATATTTATTTTATAAAGATAAATAACTTTCATGTATTTATTGTATTTTTTTAGTTGATATTTTTTATATTTGGATATTTTCGTCATAATAATAAAAAATCGAGAGCATGCATGGTGCAGCGAAAATTTGGCACACGTCCATCCATCCGAAAGCGTGGGAGCGCACTTATTACCTTGTGTCCAGTCACCCGCTATCCAGAAATTACGTAATTGACGGAAAATTGCTTGTGACTTGGTGGAAATACACTCAAATTCAAAAACCAAGCTGCAAATAAGTAGATAATATTATTGCCTATGTATTAATGTAAATTTTACACGAATCGATGCATAAATACCCAAGTTGAATCACATTCTTTCTTTGATTACTAGGTTCCTTAAATATTTTATTACTCCATAAATATTCAGTAATTTCAAATTTCGAGCTGGTTAAATGTAGTACAATGATTATAGCACAACATATATTTTTTTGGTGGTTATTCGTTATGGTAGCTAGGAGTAGAGACAACTTGAAAAACAGCAAAATTTTAGCGAAATTTGTTGGTACAACCTTAAATTAAAATAGTACAACTTAGATATTTTGAAATTCACGGCTACATTACTTAGAGTTATCAGTTAATATACTTATTTGGTCATCATTAACTTACGTTTTCGCAGTATCATTCTTCAGTTGTATATAAACACATGTCGAGATATCGTGACCCATTATATGCCCTTGTGGCGACGCACATCAAACAATTTAATATAAAATAATCAAGTGAACAAATTGTGATTAAATTTGTGAGTGAGGGATTAAAATTAATCAGGTTATTTAAAAAATATTCATTAATTTTTCAGTACAATTTCGACGTTAAGTACACTTTAAGTCTCAAGCTGTGTCACTTTTATTTTCTTTACAAAATTGTTTATATAACAATAAATAATTATGTAATTTAATAACCTATCAAGTTACTGATAACAGCCTGTCACCCGGGGGATGGTGTAGCTTCTCAACGGTGAAATAATTTTTGTAATCGGTGCAATAGTTTCGGAGTCTATTAATGCAAACAAACGAACAAAAAATAAATCTTTCCTCTTTATAATATTAGTATAATATGTTGATATAATTTTAAATATTAAAAATGTAAAAGAGTACGAAGTCATAAGTTTTCTCACAGTCCCTTCAAAAATTGCTTGAACGATACAGACGCGCGGGCTCCGGGCGTCGCCCCTCTCTATGGTTATGGAATCTCACACATTAATATTGTCTGATGATTATCAACCTTAAAATTATAATGGTTAAGTTAAAGTTAACATAATCAATAAATATTCTGCGCCAATAGTTATTGCTTATGCAAGTATGCGCGTTGTCGCTTCATATGCACACGCCATAATGCCACACATCACAGTAGTTTATGTTTCTAGCCTGTCTTTGTCCATAGAAAGCTTTGTGACACTGTAAGTAACATCAATTTTATTTTATTTTATAGCTCACTGAAATAATTTCTTTTTCAGAACAATGCTGCTATTATTAGCGACAGTTTTAGTGCTGTCCATAAGCACATATCTTTATCTGAGATGGAGTAAACTGAGATCTTATTGGGCGGACCGCAAGGTTCCACATTTGGACCCACACTTTCTATACGGCAGTCTTACTTTCCTTATGAAGATTAATACGGTAAGTTGTTTATACAATGTTTGTTTAACTTTTAAATCCTTTCTTAATTATTTTTCTCCTTTAGAAGAAATATGATTTGAAACTTTGTATTCCTGGTTCTTCCAATATGTCCATAATTTAACGTAATTCTATATAATTATCTAATTTATGGCAAAACTTTAAACACACACGAAATTTGAGGTAAATCATCATTCTTAAGATGTCAATATGTAATATATAAAAAGAAAAAACCTGAATGATCAATGCCCAGTCCTCGAACCTAGAGAGCAGAAATTGAAATACAAAGGTATCCTATAAGATAAAGCCAAGTGCTAAAACGGAATTTTTTGAAATTGCTTAATAGGTAAAATAATGTTTTTTTTTTACCACAAAGTTGGCAAACAAGCATACGGCCCGACTGAAGGTAAGCATCACCGTAGCCTATAGACGCTTGCAATACCGACTATCACTCACGCGTTGCCAATCCCAACTCACCCAAGTGGAGTTCTGGGGACCTTACTCACCGTAGGAACACAACATGGCCGAGACCAATGCTATTTGGCTACGATCTTCTGTAAGGTGGAGGTCCTTCCCCAGACGCGCTGCTCCGATTTGAGCGGATTATCCGCTGTGCCCTACCTCTCTTTAATGTGTTTTTAATCCATGTTTTTAATCCATAATCAGACGAAATTTTCAATGTATTGATAACACGCACGCGACAAGCACCTGTTATTTTTAGTCAATACAATCATTACTAAGTAAAAAATAGATATATATTTGACAATAATCATTTATCTATTACGATTTTTCACGTAACATATGTAACAATGAATAATAATTATCATATTATAAATCTATTATTAGTTAAAACGATAATTCTATTGATAATACAAATCTTATCGAATCCCAAAGATATGTTTTGTAGTTCTGACATTGATAATGATGGAGTAAAACGTAATATTGATAAACAATTAAAAAATCCTTTCAATTGCAATTTTAAACTAATTCAAAATTTTCATGAAAAAGATTAATTAAATAAAAATTTAATGTATTTAGTCCACCTGCTTTGTACACCTGGGTGGACCACGGATACTATTTTTATTGCCCGTGATCCGCCTAAATGATGAGTACTATGAAAATCAAAAATGACCCAAGACCCGTTAGGACACCATAGTATATCTAGGTTGATTTGTACTAGCGTGTTACTCCGACAATTGGCATGTAAATGTTAAAATTCGTCTAATTTAAAATAATTATAATTATAACAAAAACATTACTAGATAATAGTGTAGATAACAAGTTGGGCAGACCAGCTATAAGACCTCGAAAATGACTGTTCATTTGTAATGATGTAATGATAAATCATTACATGTCATTATCTTACTTTATTGTGAATGCAAACTTAGAATCATCATATAATTATTGACATAATTATGATAAAATGCTTAGAATTGTTACTAATTACGTGCTTCTATTATTCTGTGTACAGACAGAAAACGAATCTTTAGGCTTTGACATCGGGAAAAAAGTAGGTGGAACAGTCAGCACCTTTTTTGGGGTGTGGATGGAAAAGTCGAGAGCAGAAACTTTGACTATTATCCTGCCTTGGTCAATATGACCCAGTGTCATTGGCGCCTGATAGATTTAGGTTAAGGCTTAGGTTAAGGCGACTTTGGATTCAGGTTGCGCTGTGTCAATTGTGTAGAATTTATTAATTTATCTTCATTATATTTCTTGGTATCCATCTTTATCTTGAGCAAAGAATCGAGAATGTCCTACCTGCGTACTTGCTACCACGGGTAACCCAAAGGCTGACAATTTATTTCATTCAGCGTACAATGAGGCCCATTTCATAAATGCTCTAAGGTTATTTTTTTCCAGGGATTATGGTTCCGTGAAATGTACAATAAGTTCAATGACTCTCCTTACTTCGGCATTTGGCTTTTCTGGCGTCCAGCATTGGTCATAAACTGTCCGGAAATCGGGAAAAACATCCTCATAAAGGATTCAGACAACTTCAGAAACAGGTTCCTGTCTTCGGGACAGTCAGATCCTATAGGCAGCCTTAATTTGTTCACTGTTAATGTAAGTATAGTTTAGTTAATGTTTCATCATTATCAACCCGTAATCATCCCGCTGCAAGAATACGGGTCTCACTCCAATCGAAGGGGATTAGAGCTTATTGGCAGAGTACAGTATTTTCAAGACGCCAAGGTTACCGAAGACTGTCGTTCAACGACAACAGCCCGGTCCGACGTCTTGACGTTTCGGAATACGGAAGTTAATGTTTATTTACCATTATCTGTCATTCATTTTAGTATTTTCTGTGGTTTTATAAGAATAATGATCTATGCAGTCAACATCAAATTTAGTCAAGCTCATGGAAGTAATAAGTACTAACGTAGTACTTATTACTTCCATGGTCAAGCTATATTGGATGTTGATGCAGCAATACAATACATCAAACAATTTATTCAATTTACCTTGAACCTTATGGTATGAAACGCGAAACTTTACTTTCTTACAACTGTTCCAGGATCCCCTCTGGTCATCTCTGAGAAAGCGTTTGACGGCATCATTTACATCAGCAAAACTTAGAGGCATGCACAATCTAGTGACGGAAAAAAGCAAACAACTTGTCCAACGAATCGGCAGCGAATTAAAGACAGGGAAGGAAATAGATATAAGGGTATGTTTTCAAGCATTTTTATACAAGCATAGGGAACAATAATGATAACAAAAATATTTTCATGATTAGCTTGACTGAATTAAATTAGAGATATATTTAATTTAATATGCATTTTTAAGTAAAACTTAGCGCTAACAACATCATCTATTCAGAAAAAATTAAATTTAACTTTTATATATTTATAATGTGTGTCACGGTGTCTGTAAACAAATATTACAAACTTTTGAGCGTGGGTTCGGTTGCTACCGAAATTTCTTTTACTAGTGGTAATTTTGCGTTTGTTTCCGAAATGGTGGTAGCCTGTAGAGTAGATTAATTAAACATTTATTATTTTATGTACGCTTTGCCTAAAGAAAGTGCCTATGAAGGCCTACTCTATCAATAAACAATTTCATTCTTTAATTCTTAGTTTTGTTGTTTTATTCGAAAACTTGTTCTAGTCATTATACGCTGATTATACATCAGACATCATTGGGACGGCTGCTTTTGGCGTGAACTGCGACGCCACTCTCACGGGAGAGAGTCCTATACGAACTGTCACAAAGGAGTTCATGAAGTTTAATCTTATTAGAGGTTTCGCTTGGACAAGCATATTCTTCCTACCAGAAGTTTGTAACTTATTCAGGTAAGACTTTTAAGTTGATATCACAGTAACCCTGGCGAGACGCGCGGTTGACCTGCGTGCGGACTGTTGTGAAACGAGTTTTATTATCGCGCGTTTCGTCAGTGCTCTCCAACTGTACGTTTCACGAAAGGCTCGGTAGAAAGAACTGCGTGACTATGATATGCGGCTTCTAAGCATCTGATTGGCGCGGTTCAAACGAAATTACGCATTTTGCGTAAAATGTCAAACACGACGAAATTTTGTGCACCGACAACGTGCGATAAACGTCGTTGACTCGTTGTGATTGTGACTTGTGCACTTTGCACACGATGCTCGCGCCCTTGTTTATTCGTAATTCTACTATTCTGTCCTATTAGTAGGACCACGAGGGAGAACTATTTCTGTTTCTGCTTGTATTGCTACAAATATTTAATTTCTAGACCTTCCAATATTAAATTATTGAATTGAATGTGTTAGATAAATGAAATTGTGAATTTACGAATAATTTGAACGAGCGAATTAGTTTTGATACTGTAATTCTAGTCAAGGATAAAAATATTTCCCGTGATACCTTCCAGGGACTATCACAGGGACCACGGGCAAAAAGGGAAATAAATAAATTATATTATCAGAAAAAAACAAATGAAAGGTATCAAAATATATTGAAATTTTTGCTTATTGCTTTTATTCTTTCAGATTTTCATTATTCCCCAAACATTCAACAGAATATTTTAAAAAAGTGTTCAAGACGATCGCTTTGCAAAGAGAGAGAGAGAAAACTGACCATAAGGATATTCTCGATTCTTTGCTTAAGATAAAGAAGGATGCTGAGAAAAATAATGAAGGTAAATTAATAAATAAATTCTACACAATTGACACAGCGCAGCGTGATTCCAAAGTAAACTAGGCTTAGCCTTAACCTAAGTCCTTAACCTAATTATTAACCAAACCAGCTGCATATTTATCACCTTGGACTGTGTTTTCGTCGACTACTCAATAATTTATTTATTTTTTTCTTCAGAAATTACTGATGACATACTCATCGCGCAAGCAGCCATATTCCTGCAGGGTGGTTTCGACACTTCAGCAGCGGCACTCACATTTTTAAGTTATGAATTGGCATTCCATCTAGAGGCACAGGTATAAAGGAATACTATAATTTTTTAATAGTAGTTCTTTCTCTACACAAGGCCTTTGAGGCTACAACTTCAATGCATTGCAATACATTTAATAGGAGCATTATAAATAGTTTATAGTAGGTATTTAAAGGGTTCCGTTTCTTCCTTTTACGGAACCCTAAAAATATCAGAAATGACTTTTTATGAATTTTAAGAGTTTTCAAACAAATCAATTACATTCACGCATTACCTATTTCACAGGATAAACTGTATCAAGAAATATTAGAAACCAAAAATAAAATTGGTGATCGGGACTTCGAATTCGACGACCTGACCAACTTGCCCTACATGACCGCTGTTATAAATGGTAAAATTTAATTTATTTGTAAATTAGATTTCAAGAAAAAGGGTAAAAAAAACACACATCATCACTCACTAATAGTATTGATATAAGAGAAGGTGTCTTAGTCCTCTTAGTAGATTTCGTAGATTTACTCTTGTGTCTGGTAGAATCCCTTGATTATCATGCAATTATCAGACAGGACCTCTCATTTATTGATTTGTGTGGAAAATAATTAGAAATATACTTTTTTCTTGCAAAAGAACCCAAAAAGAGATAGAACAACGAAATTTCATTGTTTTTTAATAATTATAAAGTTTTAGCATTAGAAAGAGACCTATTTATAAAAAAATTGCTTATTTAATATTAGGTTTGTTTTTAGTTTTTTTATGTTAGTTTAATTCTCTTTTTTTAATTAATAAAAAATATATTACAGAGGTACTGAGACTGTATCCTGCAATGGGATTTCTGGATCGTATAGCAGACAAAGACTATAAGGTTGATGAAAATCTGACCATACCAGCTGGCACTCCTGTTTATGTGAATGCAGTGGGCATGCAATGTGACCCAGACTTCTACCCAGACCCAATGCAGTTCAATCCTGATAGATTCTTGCCAGAGAACGAGAAGGATATTACGCCATTCACGTTCATGCCTTTTGGGGAAGGACCTAGGATTTGCATAGGTAAGTAAAAATAAGTTCATGCAGGTCGACGAGACGAATGCTGAACTTCTTATTATATACAAACGCCTTTATAATACCAGCTGATTGCTGAGAATAAAATATTTTACTTACAAATATTAATAATAACCGTCTTATTCCCAGACACCTCAATTACTCCTTAAAGATTATAGAATCTAAAATCTTTAAGGGGATAAAATTTAGATCTTAACCCAATTACAGATATTCGATTACACGAAGAGCGTTCGCCTATTACCTATTCCATATGCAAAAAGCCTCAATACTTAACACAATGCTGGATAGTAAGGAAGTTCATGGACGTTAACGCTGACATAGATATTCCAATAGCTCTATCAGTAAATCAATGATCCCTCCCAATAGCACCCACTTGGCTCTCGCCCGCATGCCATTTAACACCAGCCAAGAAATTAAGCTGAGAAAATGTAAAACCTTTTAAAAATTCTTCTGCTTTCAGGTCAGAGATTTGCATTTGTGACCATGAGATACGCAATAGCCGCTATGTTCCTGAAATATAAAGTCCAGCCATTACCTAATGCACTGAAGCCTAGAGATGTGGAAATAGAGAAGAAGGGAATGTTCCTCATGCCTGGCCAACAGCTATCAGTTAAATATGTACCTAGAAAATGAAATTCTGTGACGTCATAGTCCTTGTCCCTACTCTTGTATTATTGTTGCTAAGCAAAAAGCGATTAAATTCAAACTTACGCTGCAGAGATTATTAAAATATAACCAGTTGAGTTAAATCCTGATTACCTTTTTTTTTAACGAGTTTTTATTATAAACGTAATCATAGATTACCTAAGACTTTGGTCATATGATTCGCCAAGAGATTATTTCTATCCATACTAATATTATATAGTGGAAAGAATTGATTTGATTTGTTTGAATTGAAAAGGCTCCGAAACTTCTGGACTAATTTGAAAAATTCTTTCACCGTTGGAAAGCTAAGCCAAATGACATGGGTTATATATATATATATTTTTTTAAATGGGTTTCTTGCTAAAACACGTGCAAACACGGGGCGACCCGCTAGTGTGTATATAAAATACATAGTATTCAATAATAATACCATATAGATATTATTTATTAATCTTTATTCGATATTTGGTTGTAGAATCAAAAATATCTGTAGTACAATCAGGTGCACGTCGAGCTTTACATTTGCATTAAAATTTTGTTTGGCTCATAGAACTGAAGAATGGTACAAAGTCCAATATGCAAAGGTCGACTTGCTCTTGACTGTACATACTTTTTTATAAAATTATATTATTAAAAGTTTTTATAAATTTTCGTGTTTTATTTTTCTAATATTTTAGTCTACTTACGATTTGTAAATGATTATTGAAAGTCGTTAGTCAGTTTATATTACTTATCGGCGTGTTATCGGCCAACATGTAAAGTTAACAAAACATGCAGAAAATTGCCCCGCTAACTTGACAATGGCATTGCTGAATAATCCCTCTCTCTCTCTCTCATTGTATCGATTTTTTGTCTCATTTCCGTGCATGTGTCAAGGGCCTCAGGGGAAGGAATGTACGAAACGCAGTTACATATTCGCATCCTCAACACGGACAAGCGAACGAAATAAGCGGGTATTTTTATGAAAGTATACATACATACATGGGTTGTCTCATGGGTTCTGTCAATGTTATATTGTCACGCTTGATATTCCCGAAGGGATAGAATGCACCTCGGGCCACGTTAGAAAAAGTTTATATTCGAAAAAATTTAGTTCGAGCCCCGAACAAAAAATAACATTTTCGTGTCCATAAAAATGACTGAATTGGTATGGAAGATTTATTAAAAAAGCATTTATTTATATAAGACTAGTGAAACCCGCGCAACTTCGTTAGCGTCTATCCCGCTTTCCCGTGGGAATTTCGAAACATCCTTTCTTATCGGACGCCTACGTCATACAAAGTATCCACCTTTCAAGTTTCCGATTTTTACGATCAGCGGTTTGGGCTGTGCTTTGATTGTCAGTCAGTCAGAGTCAGGACAAAGCATTTCAAATATAAGATCCTAATTTATTAATGAACTTCCTTTTAACAGATGACTATATAGGTTACATAATCGTTTAAGCAAGGAAATAATGGTCTAGTATTCAGTAAAAAAGATTTATTCAGATAATAATAAGTAACTAGCACCATCACCATCATGTATCGGAAACAAAAGCAAAATGGCCACCGGTTAAAGAAATGGCGAAAGAAACCCAGTTATGTTTGTCATTTATCTTTATTTATAAGTCTATTATTTATCTAGTACCTATAATACTGGCTTGTTCAGAACTACATAAACGGCTTTATTACTAATATTACAAACATAATGCAAATGCATTATAGTGTTGAGTGGTAGATATATCAAGTTCCAAGTCATTAATACTGCCTGTATGACAAGGGAAAGTTAACACCACTAAGAAGACTCTGTATACTAGCGTTACCCGCGGCTCCGCCCGCGTGGTCAAGGGAAAATGACAATATTTATTCCCATGGGAATCTCTTTATCCCGTGGGAAAAAAGTTGCCTTCTCACTCTCCAGACCTTAAATTGTCCCCGTTAAAAAATTATGAAAAAATAATGTTATTTTTTTTCCGGAATGGAATGAGATGTTTTTCCGGGATAAAAAGAGCCTATGTGACTCTCCAGATCTTAAATCATCTCTGTTAAAAATATCATATCGGTACTTAGGTTCCTTTCGACGTGAAAGAAGAACAATTTAAATAATTTATTTTGTCCCGTGGGAATAAGAGATTTTTCTGGAAATAAAAGTAGCCTATGTCACTCTCCAGACCTTAAACTATCCCCGATAAAAAATTCATATCAATCCGTTCCTTACTTTCGACATGAAGAGAGGGCAAACAAACAAACAAACACACTTTCACATTTATAATATTAGTATGGATTCCATTCCAATCTACTTAAGATAGGTTGTCTAGCGAAATTAAACGATTGTATTTGAACTAGCTTGTAATATCTTATTCTTGTGTGACGATTCGAAAGACCTTATAATATGCTTATTTGGTGATGATCCTTTAATCCCTCATCAGGGACATAGGGCTCGTAGAAGGTTTCTCCAGGTGGATCGATCTTGAGCGGCAGACTCCATATCACTCCATCAAATACCAGCTGATACAGCCTCTCTTTCAACTGAACGCCGCCAGGTGGTACACGGTCGACCGGGTTCTCTGTTTCCATCGACTTGCCACTTCAGGACTTTGTTTGGACATGTTGTCAGGTTTGAGCAACGCATTCCCAATCCATGCACCAACATTTAAAGGTGCATTTGTAAAGCAACAACAATAAAATAATATTTAAAATCAAAGAATGGAATATAGACGGACATCGACTGAATTTTGTGACTAAGCGCGTACGCATAGCGATCCGTTTTACATATCCGTTATTTCGTGTTAGTGGTGTTAGTAGTTGTATGAGCGAGTTCACACACAATACAGTATACCGGATCGCGATTTGTATAGTGATGGATCCGTTAAAAAGGTTCCTGTAAAAACGGACGTTAGGCATTGGAATTTTAGTCGAAGTCAAAGTGTCGTTTGTTCAGCTGTCAGTGTTTTGCCCTTAATTCATTACCCCGAAATCTACATACAATTTTACATGGAAATGATAACAGTCGCATTCCAAACGGCAATTAACTTGAACCAATTGAATTTGGTTTACTTTCCACGGAAATTGGGTAAAGTGACGTTCATAATAGATACATGGGTAGTTGAGTTACAGCCAGTTACAGCTAGTTTAAACGCAAAATTTAATAACACATTAATTTATAGCTGTTACTGTCAAACTAAAGAAGAAAAAAAGAGATGGCTTGAGTGAGACTTAAAATGGAAGTAAAAAAAAATGCGATTTTGACGACCTCCGTGGCGTAATGGTTACCACGCCAGACCGCCATCCAGGAGGTCCCGGGTTCGATCCCCGGTCGGGTCATGATGAAAAACGAACTTTTTCTGATTGGCCTCGGGTCTTGGATGTTTATCTATATATGTATTTGTTATAAAATATAATATCGTTGAGTTAGTATCCCATAACACAAGTTTCGAACTTACTTTGGGGCCAGCTCAATCTGTATGAATTGTCAAAAAAAAAAAAAAATGTGAAACGAATGTTATTTCTGACATTTCAAAAATGCCTGTACCACATTTTTATCCGAACAAAGATATTTGTAACAGGCTCGCACTTCATCCATATTTTTGTTACAAGAATCAAACACCACCATTCTCGCAACAAAAACAATTACAATCTAGTATCAATCATTATATTATTTTGTGTAAGCGAGATAGCGTTTGGGATTAATAAATAACAATTTTATTTTCCTCAAAACGAGGTTTGCTCACAGACTATGGATTATAATTTATTTAATTAGGTTTTCAGTTGTACCGATGTAAAACGACCTATGTAATATGAATGTGAGGCTGGTGCCTATAGTAGGTTTGGGTGAACAAACCTGTGTCACAGACTCACAGGTCACCAGGGCCCTTCCTCCACATGTGACGTGGTTTTCATGTTACAGCATAAAGGCATTAAACTATATAATTATTATTTTTTAAAGACTACTGAGAAAAATAAAGCAGTAAATGCTGTTTGCATTGTGATTGATTGTAGTAGGTGTTGCTGGGTGTATGCGTGAATGGGTGTGTGCGTGTGTATGTGTGATTGCGACTATCTCCTCTCAAACTCACGCGCTATCCCGCTATAATTAATATTTTGTATGAGCAAAATAGCGCTTAATAGTTTTTGTTCATAATCAAGCACCACATGAGAACATCACCTTACTTCGCCCTCCTGCCGCACCGCGAGTACCAGTTAATTTGATTTCGTCGTCGGACGTCTGAAACCGACATTTCCTATTTTTATTGGCGCAATATTCCATATTGGTGTTTTATTGCTACTGTTAAAATGGCAAACAAGCACGATATCCAATTTACTTTTTTTAAATATACGTCTGAATTGAGACATTACATTTAGAATTCATCTGTAACGATATCATACGCCGGTCCCTTGCCACCGTCAACGTGCCAAGTCTACTCGAGCCGACTGGTATTGCAAGAGACGATGGCAAGAGACCGGACGGTATGAGTTTGATTCCATGGAAGATGGGCCGGGTGCTGGTATGGGATGCAACCTGTTCAGACACACTGGCCCCTTCCCATCTACATGGAACCAACAACAGAGCTGGTGCGGCTTGTGAAGCGGCTGAAAAAGCTAAGGCTTGTAAATACAGGGGTCTAGGCTCCGAATATGATTTTGTCCCATTCGGTGTTGAGACCCTTGGTCCGTGGGGTCCTTGTGCTATAAGACTTTTTAAGGAAATTGCAAAAAGGTTAGTCGACATCACAGGAGACCGAAGAGCTGGCAGCTACCTCGGACAAAGAATTAGTCTAGCTATTCAAAGGGGGAACGCTGCCAGTATCTTCGGAACCTTGCCCAAAGGGACTCCTTTTAATAATATATTTTAGTTATTTTATTTTATTTTTTAAGGTTTTTAGTTTTAGGTTCATTATAATTTGTTTATATTAATATGTTTAGTTTAGTTTTAGTGTACATATATAGATTTGTTTCTTATTTGAATAAATTGAATGTAAAAATATTCATCTGTGTTTCCTTCGGAATATGACATGAGACTATTTCAAGAGGTACATTAGATGTCTCGTCAGAGGTAGGCAAGGCACTGGTATTGGTGATGTCCATAGACGGCGGTGACCACTTTCCATCAGGTGGCCCGCTTGCCTGTTTGTCTGTCGTATAGCATAATAAAAAATAAAAAAGAGACCACCGATTTCATTTTAAGAGCTCGATGAACTCATGTAAGTTAAGCAACAAAAAAAACATATTTAAGTGAATAAAGAAAAAGAAAGATTGACACGGGAAGTGGCTTTGTTTTAAAAATCGTTTTACTTTCAGAGAGCCATTGAATCTTTCAATAAAATTTAAACCTCCAAATTAGAAACGCAGCATCTGTTATTTCTGCGCGAAAGGAGTTAATGCTATTACGTTATCAAACACTAAAGAAATTTTGGCAAAAAAAAAACCCTTTGAGGGGGCAAAATATTGAATATTCATAATATTCTAATACCCTGAGCATCTGTTATAAAAAGTAAATTGAATTTTTACCGAAGAATTTGCTCTTATTTAAACTCAAAGTCGGGGACAAGCCAGAGGAAAAATTGAGTTTTTAATGTTGTTTTAAATCCTATTCTACACGGTTTACAACTTAAATAGATATTTTTAAACTCATCCAAGTAATAATTAGTGTTGTCATTGTTTAACTTGCGTTCGTTCCACTTTCACACGAACAAAGAGGCCATCGATCGTCGTCGTCACTAACTCAAAGTTAAATTATAAAAAAATATATACAGGGTTATTTTAAAAACATTGAAGACCCTTTAGGGGATGATTCTACTCTTCATTACAAACAATATTTACTATGGGACCAATTTCGAAATCACGAACAATAAATCAGCTGTTCCATAGAAAATATCCATACCTACTCAACAAAATGTATGGAACAGCTGATTTTTGTATATGTACTATGTAATATTGTTCGTATTGTAAAGTAGAATCAGCTCCAGGTCTTCAATGTTTTAAAAATAACCCTGTATAATTATTATCTAAAAAAGGGTAAGAGAAACAGAGTAAGAAATAGAATAACAGGACATTACGATGAAAGCAAAGCAGAAGAAAAAAAAACTGAAAATATCAAAGTGAATAATAGAATGTTTTTAAACTATTCTGTGTCAATCTATTGAGAGAGACAAAGAAAAACTCTCATTTCGCTTAAAACAGCGCAGTTATATTCAAAAATGCTAATCACTTAATTAAAATGCCACCGCTGAAGATTATTTTTCATTCTTGCTTTAGATAATCGAGTGGAAAAAAAGGAAAAAAAAATGCAAATTATAAAATTCTGCATCTCCGTCTTTGTCGACTTTCGTAGACTCATTTACAAGGAGATTGCTAAATTTGTCATCCACGAACAAAATAATGGTTGGACCTCATTTGACTGCACGAATTCGCAATTTTTCATATCATTCGAGGTGCTCGGCATCGCTTTGCCGCACTAAAACGAACACGCCAGTTAAGCAACGTCGACCCTAGCCAAAGTTTGGATGGGTTTAGTTATCACAAGCTTCTTCGAGCTTCGGAGGGCACGTTAAACCGTCGCGTCGGTTCCGGTTGTTGTCGATAAATGACAATCGTATGAATCTATAATCTTTAATGCATAGTGGATATGTACGACTAAAATAACTGGACATAAATAGTATATTAACAAATAAGCCAACTATGAATACTATGATTTTAAATTCTTGGATGCGTTGCCCATCTATGAAGAAATGAAAAGGATTGTAGAGGGAAGGGCACGGAGTAGGAATAAGGGTTCCAGTTCTTTCATTCATCGTACGAACCACAGCGGCATATCACCGTTATTTCGTGTCGATGAGATGGTGGTATTGAATTTTATTGTCCGATTACCAAGTTAAAGTCCCACAAATCTATTGTATTTCAATGTATATGCATTTATTTGTCGCTAATATTTTATGAATGCTATAAATATAAATCCTGTACAAATTGCAAGTATATAGTAGAATGGCCGTACCGCCGTCATAGAATAAAGTATGGAGGCTCACCTTGTTAAAATTATTTTGTTTATACCTATCTCTTTTCTGAATGATAGTGACTCTCCAGTGCTCAATGGATAGTGGTGATCAGTTACAATCAGAACGAGGAGCAGGTTTGTCTGGAAAATTTTTAATTTTTGTATGCTTTTGGCAGATTTTCCGATTTCTTTGTCCGATTTTTTAAGAAATATACTTCTGTTACATCTTAGCAAGTGGTGTAACAGATCCTTACCCTTCTCTTTTATTAGAATATATTGTTTTTTCTGAAATCGTTGTCATCAGCCCTTCTCCGCTCACTGCTGCGCATTCGCCATTCTCATTACGGAACAACCTACCGACTTTGGGTTAGGGGGAAGCTCGTCCGCGCCCAAACTCATCCGAGTCTCGAACTCGGACCTGGTTACTCCTATTCAACAAGGGTTGGGTCGGGTCGAACTATCTCGCTACTGGACATCCGACTTACTTTTGTATTAAACATTTATACACTAAACTCATATCTTTATCATTAGAATAACCTACTCTCATGTGCTTATATGAAAGTGGTTCTCTGTACGTTAACCAGACGGTGCCGGAACCCGAGGTCTAAATAATGGAGGTTAATAATTTGTTATTGAATTGGGAGCTGGCGCTGGGCCAGTTGGCTGGCCACCGTTGTAAATAGTCAGCTTTATGATGTATAAAATACTAGATATAACAATAATTAACTAAAAACCATCTTCGTCAAAACTTCCTGGTAGATTACCGGACAAGACTAAAGATTCCTACCCCTGTGTCCTGTTAAACGAGGCAAGGTTAACAAAGGCGACCTCAGATTGAATATTGTCGTGAAATGACCCCGTCTGGGGAAAAACCTCCACCTTAAAGAAGATCGTAGCCAAATAGCATTGGTCTCAGTCATATTGCATGCTTCTTGGCCACCTTATTGGTATATAAAAAAAGATACGCCGCTGTGTTTTAATTATTAAATTGAAATTTTATAGAGAATTTTATAGATTCAAATTGAAATTCTTTATAATGGAGCATAGGTTACATCATAAGAGATAGCTGTTACATTTAAAAAATAGTTACACTATCCTAGCGCTAGGGTTAACAATAGCAGCCCATTGAGCCAGTATTTTTTCTAAAATTGCGAATCGATAGTAAAATATCTATTGTTTCTTTGCAATTGGAACCTAGTCCAAATCATAGAGTATATCTGAAATATGTTTTAGCTCTTCTAGTTAGCCTAGTGCGTAGGTAATCGCTACACGTTATCATAAAAGCTGGTAGGTGATATGACACCGTTCAATAGCCCACAATAATGTTATACAGATAAACAAATTGCTGCTTATCTATTCTATGCCACACATGGTGGGTTTTTTATGACCATCATAATCAACCCGCAGTCATCCCACTGCAGGGTTACGGGTCTCCGTTCAATCGAAGGGGAAGCTTCAATGCGGATTGGCGGTGTTTTCAAGCCGCCTGATGGCCAACGACTTGGTTTAACTGTCACCCATCAACAGCAGCCGGGACAGGCGGTTTAACTTGGCATCCGAAACACGGAAAACCTCGAGATTACGAAACTCATCCAAACACTACGTTGTTGTAACTTGCATGTTCGTTTTATACATGCAACGACTCCATAGGGCTCCTCAGTACAATCAACAAAGGAAAGAGTAAACCAGCTTAGCAATGCTTAGCAATCGCGATTTTAATTCC
Source organism: Endotricha flammealis (assembly GCA_905163395.2). Lineage (NCBI taxonomy): Eukaryota > Metazoa > Arthropoda > Insecta > Lepidoptera > Pyralidae > Endotricha > Endotricha flammealis. The sequence goes on from LR990867.1 coordinate 746,912, forward strand.
AATTCAAATGCAAAATTAACAGAAAATCCTAATCGTACCCTTGAAAATTTATTCTTTACTAACTAATTGGTTAGCATACAATTCGATTTCATTTAGTTTAGTATTTAGTTAGCGCTAGTCTAGCTGTACAGACTACCTAAAAGTAACAATCCAATGGCGATCGACCGGAATTATCTTTAAGAGTAAGGGGGCAGGCAGGACTGTAAAGCCCACCATTCACACGCAGATTGGTCCGGCGGATTGGTCGGCCATCGGACTAATCCGCCTGTGTATGGAAGCGACGAACCGGTCCGCCAGACTGTCAAATGGGTTGGCGTCGGGCTCGCGGCGAGCCGCGAGCGCCAACCGAACCCTCGCCCAACCCGACCAATCCGCGCGTGTGTGTGTGCAAGGTCAGATTGGTCGGCCGACTCAGTCAGTGTAGAAACCACGTTTTTATTTGTTTTTTTATTTTTATTATAATGTCTTTCGACGATAACAAACCGTTTCTTTTTTCATTTCTCGGATAAAATCATTATTCCGACGACGATTAAAGCTACTTTTGCTTAGATAGTACAGGCGGCATATTAAATAAATACACGTGTAGGGCTCACCAAAGTCACACTTCGAGTGGAGGGTTGGCGGTGGGTTGGCGGAGGGTTCGTGCAGTGTATGGGCAACATCGGATTGGTCGCGGTCGGGTCCGGGTTGCGAGTCGGGTCCGGGCTCGTGTAGTGAATGGTGGGCTTTACGATATCTAAATATTGCGTGAAGGGATTTACTAATAAAAATATTTATCAATAGTATTCATATTGTACTGTGTAATCACAAAGTTCCAAAACGATGCTTAGGTACATTTTGCACATAAAATATTTAGTTTTTAGTACACTACCCTGGTCACACTTTTTTTTAGTTGACTGTACATTATGTGTAAAACTCTCCGTATAGGCATAATCTCATAACAAATAATCTAAGTTGCTATTTAACTTTGCAAGTGGAACTTTAAGTGGCAAACGATTGAATAAATTCCCCCCTCTTAATATTTACGGAACGTGTAAATCCGCAGCGGGTAACCCCGGCCCCGGCAAGTTATTGCTGGCAACACAAACAGAACTGAGGCGATGTTTGCCGCACTGTTTGAGTTTGCTATCTTGCGGGTAACACTACCTTTTCGCTAAACGACAACGTATGTGTGTACGAAAACACTTCCACGTTTTATTAGTGGCAAAGGTTTGTCTTCGTTTTTGTTAATGATATAACTCATCTTATTTTGTTGTATGCTTCCCGCAATCGGTTTCAACTGAGAGTAACTGGCGTCAGTTTTTTTAAGGCACCAACCAACAGTCTACAACAGGTACCTAGCAGTAAACTCGGACACAGAGTTTTTTAGTATCCGAGTTGCCCCCTAAAGTCACCTAACGAAATGAAATGAAATCGTTTATTTCAGAAATTAGACCTTCACAGGCACTTTTTCTTGTCATTTACAACTTGTTTAAATAAAGAAAATAAACTACGTTATATACTACCATGAACTACCATCATTTCGGACACAAGCAAAATGGCAACCGGTAAAAAGAAATGGCGAAAGAAAACCGGTTACGGCCTTTTTTGTCATTTTGTACTTTCTTTTTCTCTCCTTTTTTTTTCACGCAATAGTTACAATGTAGGTATAAGTACATTAAAATTTATAAGAAGAATACGCGGAATGTTATACACAATGGTGTGGAATGAACAAGTCTTAAATCTACAATAAAATAAAAAAGTCAGTACTGACAAGAGTGAGCAGACCAGTCCCCCCAGGCAGCACCCGTTCACGAGTTGACGCAAGAGTCAGCCATCGCTGTGCTCAACCATATTAGAGGGAACTCAGAGTCACTGACGACTGTCTTCCATCAAGAACACCCGGAACCGACCGCTCAACGTGCCCTCCGAAGGACAGAGAAACTCGAGATAACGAAACCCATCCAAGCACTGGCTTTTGTCAAAGTTGCTCAACTTGCGTTAGAGTGCGACACACAGCAACGCCATCGAGCCCCTCAAATGTATTGTGTATTAAAAAGTTGAAAGTAGAATATTTTACTTTTTGGAGTAGTTACGAAATGATATTAAAAATTTCATTATTTTGCAATAAAGTACATTTTTTTTAAATAAACATAACTCACGTTAAATAAGTCAGTTAAAAGAACAACAAAACATAAATAACATAAAATGTATTTTTTTATAATAAAAATTCAGAAACTGGCAGCAACAGGAAAACATGGCGGCGGTCATGCCCGTGTATTTATTTTTTTGCAGCGGGACATTTGAAACTAATAAATTTCATCCCAAACGCGACTGTTTCCCGGTGTGACCGGGAACAATACCGTCGGGATAGGTACGGAATTCTGAAATATGCATGTTTACTAATATTATAAACGTTTGTGTATGAATATTTGTGACCTCCTCCTCGTGTCGTGGTCCTCATTACTGAGGGTCGTGATTGGTGAATTGACAATTTTCGTTTCACGATGTCCCTCCATCGACATCTGTTTTTAGCACAATGGAGTGCGTCATGTAGCTTTGCTTCAATGGCGTGTGAAACCCTGAGGCCAGATATCAAGAGACTGACTGTATCTGACGACATTTAGACAAAATAAATTTAGCAGAGGGCTATGCTCGGGGTTTCTCTACGAGATCGAATCAGGAATGAGGAGATCCGTAGTAGAACTAAAATAACCGACATAGCCAAACGGATCAGCAACCTGAAGTGGCAGTGGACAGGGCACATAGCGCGCAGAACCGACGGCCGGTGGGGCAAGAGGGTTCTGGAATGGCGACCACGTACCGGAAAGCGCAGCGTAGGACGCTCACCTACAAGGTGGTCAGACGACCTAAAGAAAGTCGCAGGAAGCCGCTGGATGCAGGCCGCTGCCAGCAGGTCGCATTGGAGGCGTTTGAGGGAGGCCTATGTCCAGCAGTGGACTTCTTGTGGCTGAGAAAAAAAAAATTTAGAAAATGAACTCCCAATTAATTAGCATTATAATTCAATTAAAAATGTATGTTTCGTAGGTATTTTGTTATTTAAACGTTGCCACCGGACACCTGTAGAAGTATGCGGGCTCTACCACTCAAAAAAAGATTAAAATAACATAAATGTAAATTAAGATTTAATCGATCCATCAGGTAGTTTACAAAATATTTCAACACGCGAAACAACAGAAAATGTTGGTAAAGCATCTTTTAAAACTGCCGTGTTTTTACGTTGCTCGGGAAATGTGGCGGGGTCCCGCGGGCTCGCACGCCTCGCCGAATGAAAACTGTTTGCGAAAAGATTTGTGAACCTATTATAATATTTACGAAGTAACGCACTTTAATATTAATCGCAATATTTTGTGCCTGTGATGCGTGGAAGACACTGCACACATGCGTGCCCTGATGATTATTTTCCCTGCTGCTACGGGAAATTATTGGAAATAAAAAAAATTGACTAAACTACTCTTCATCATTCATCTTTTTATGTTTTGGACAAGTATAATAGAGATTTTTTTTTAATTTGTCATCAGTTCGTGTAAACATAGATACAATTGCAAGAGATAAAAAGATTAACATTTTCACATAGATATTCATTTAATGTATAAAACATTCTAAATAACATTAAAAATCATCATCATCATCTCAGCCAGACAAGACATAACCACATTAAAAATAATGACTAGAAAATGTGACTGTGAATGACTACTGAATTCTCTAAATAAACTATTTTACTTCTTCATATTACAAGTAGAAAATTAAATTTTATTTGTTTGTATATTTTTAAACATGAGTTACTGTTACATTATCCCGTGTTTGCATTTCAATTCGATTATATACATGGGGATATTTATGCGACATTCTGAATGGAAAATACAGGGGGAACTTTTGAATATTTCCAATAAAAATCTGAAGGGAATTTGACATGATTTCGGTTCCTTTTCTTATACGAATACTTATTTTCTATTACTAAAACTCGTAAATCCCTATCCAATACAGCGTCTGTAGAGAAACATGTTTCAAAAACAAAGTTTTGTGTATGTGTTTTTTTGAATGTTTTCAAAAAAATTTCGTTATGGACCCGGCTTTACTGTTATAAACGTAGATAAAAGAAACTAATGCAATAAAGAAACTAGGCAACGGCAATGTGGGCATGATCTCTCTGGTCATAACATTGACGAATCTCTACGTCTCATTTTGACAACTGTCATTCGACTTCGCGCATCCGTGGTTATTTAAAAAAATACACTTTCAATGAAAAGGTTTGGTTCTTTTGAGGGCGTGGTTCTTTGTCATTTAACTGACGTTTAACTTACAGACAAGGTTCGCATACAATTTGTAGCGAACCGCGTTTCTACTGAGGAGTAGAACCAGAGTAGAACTCTCAGTTCTGTAGTTAAGAAGAAGAAGAAGAAACCAAAAAAAAGGTGAGTAAAAACAATAAAAATGCTGAACACACAAAATGTTAGTTCTCTCGTGGTGTTTCGTATTCTCAATGTATACCTCCATAACGCTTTATAGGCGGCACACGTGAGGAATCTTACGCTATTCAATCTAGCGGGAATTAAGACGAGAAACATTTTACGTGAACTATTTATTAAGGTTAGGCCATAAAAACTAGGTTCATACTGAGGGCAGAGTACCTACTTAGTACAAGCTTTTTCTTCGCGTTCGATCATATCGATAATAAGAATCGATGTAAACAAACGAAGAAATTGCGTAGCAATAAGGCCTACTTTTGTTATTCTAAATTAATTATTGTCCATGTTTATTATTGTAATTTTTGTTTGGTGCAACACATATTTTTTGTATTGTATTGTATAAGGTCCCGGGTTCGAATCCCGGTCATGAAAAACGAACTTTTTCTTTCCTTGATGTTTATCTATTTTATGTATTTGTTATAAAATAATAGTATTGTTGAGTTAGTATCCCGTAACACAAGTTTCGAACTTACTTTGGGGCTAGCTCAATCTGTGTGATTTGTCCCAATATATTTATTTATTTTATCGTTAAGCCTCTCATATTCGGCCCGCCCTTCTCCTAGCCCCGCCTAAACTATGGTACAACGGGCCCTCAGTTGTAAGTGATACGTGTAATTAATAACGAACTCTTCTGGATGTTATAAATATATATCTCGTGTTCAATATATTTTATTGTTATAGTATTTAAGCATAGAGATCTTTTAACGATAACTCTAACTGAAATTTCTTTCGTCATTTCTTTTTTCTCATGTGATCGTAGCCAAATAGCATTGGTCTCGGCCATGTTGTGTTCCTACGGTGAGTAAGGGCTCCACAGCTTTTTACAGGGTCGGCAACGCGCGAGTTATACCCCCGGTGTTGCAAGCGGCCATAGGGCATCCATTATATCTATTATAGTTTGCCACTTTAGTGTAAAAAATCAAGAATGAGGTAGTATCAAGTCGATGAATCATGATTTTCATTTAAGTTTTCTGTATATGGCAAGATGATTAATAGGAAGATTAATAATGACATGCACGCAATACCATTTTTGACTCTTAAGACATAGAACTTAAGAATGGTACACCTGTTGTTGATAACCAACAACATGGGGTGGGTGCGAAAAAAAAATATTTCCATTTTCGTAGGGGAGGCACCATAAAGAAATATATTTTTTTAAATTTTGTTCCAGCACTTTGTTTGTTATAAATGAGGATATTTTAATAGCTCAAGGGTTAATTTTCCTTTTCAGCGGCTTCGACACTACAGCTGTTGCACTCACATAAATATGTCACATATGAAATGGCGTTTCATCCAGAAATTCAGGTGAAAAAAGTTAATTTTCGAGTTAAATGTTTTTATGCAGAGAGTAAGCCTTCAGACAAGCCGACAGAAGTTTCTATAGTCGAAGTGTATAGATAGTAATGATATGTATGCCAAGTTAGTTTCTGTTATGTGACTAAGACATTGAAGACAACAATGACAATTTAAATGGCACTGAAGACAAAATATAATCTTGTCAAGCTAACCTATCAGTTTTCGAAAACAAAGGCAAAAATAAAAGAAATATCAAAATACAACCAGCTACGGCCTTTTTATGTAATAAATTTACAGGAAAGACTTTACCAAGATCTTCGGGAAGCAAAGAAGAAGAACGGTGACAAAAAATTGGATGGAACCACTCTCGCCAACCATACTTGATTGCTGTTATGAAAGAACACATGAATTTAAGATATGTACCAAGTTAATTAAGGCGATTGAGGTAAAAAAATCAACCGAGGTTATCTTGGTAGCAGAAATAATAAAATAATAATAAAAATGATTGGTTAGATCGGATTGCATCAGAAGATTATGAATTTGACGAGAACTTAACCATCCCAACTGGTACACCAGTGCATCAAATGTTGCAAGATACGTTTTGTCATCATTGATTCTAAACTCCGAATTAAGACCATTGCCGAATTCACCAAGACCAGAGGAAACTCATATAGAGTAGAGGGGACTATTTCTTGCACCAGATCAACCTTTATCAGTCCAATTTATACCAAGAAGCACAAACATCATACACGATGCGTTTTTGTTTTTCAAAATCAGCGGCTTCGATTTTTATAGCTACATTTTTTTTTCTAAAATACAATGATGCAGTCTTAGATTAATAACTTACTAGATGGAGTGGGGTCATACAAGCGCTCTGTCAAAAGTGAATCGCTAAACGCTCGATGACATGTCGGTGACATGCACTTGACACTTGCGGAATGTTGCCAATGGAGGTGTAGTTTCCAAAAAGCTGGGAAATAAATAGAGTTTGTTTAAATTTCTCAACTTTCAAGTAACAAAATTTTTGGTATATGATATCGTAAATTCACAAAGACTTGCATTAGAGAACGTGTCACATACCTACGTAAATATCAGTAGCAGCAGCAACTGTTTTAAAATTAATCAGTCGAAGCAATAAAAATAGTTAAAATGGGAAACTATTTTCACAATCGGGCAACACCGAGCATTAAAATAATACGCTAAAATCGTATTGTTTCTTTTTCATAATTAAGTCAAAATACTATGAAATATTTAAAACTTTCCTATGAAAAGTGATATCATTACATTTCTTTTGTTTTTCAGACGTGTTGTGACACGATTTAATAGCACAAACCGCCATATTTAATTGTTTTCCGGGAGACACGTTTGGCGAGCTTTGACATCGACAACTACGAAGCGGTTCGGCAAAGTTCGGCGTTTGGTGCCACAGGGGGCCAATTGTACTAAACAAATGCACCAATGGACTCTCAATGGTGTCTCAATCGTGTCTCAATAGAATGCCGATAGTGTATCAGTGGAATAGCTATTGACATTTGTTATGGACTTAAATAATAACGTAATGTTTAACGTATTGTTTAAGTCCATAACAAATGTCAAAAACTATTCCACTGATACACTATCGACATTCATATGAGACACGATTGAGACACCATTGAGAGTCCATTGGTGCATTTGTTTAGTAGAATCGGGCCCCAGTTGAGGTGTATCAAAACGGGTGTATGGACACTCCCTCTTTATATTGTTATTACTCTAAGGATGCAGTTTATTTTTTGACAAACGAAATTGAAACCTGCCTGAAAATAACAAATGAAAAACACAATAAAAAAGTTGACGCCTTTACTTTGCTTTTTAAATGGGGCAAAATAAGTAGATACCTATTTAATAAAAGGTGCAAAATATATTTTTGTAAGTATTAAAAATGTTTAAAAAAATTAGTTTTTTTTCCTATTGCAACTTATACGCGCTATGTGGACATTATAACTAGGCAAACTGAGGGCAAATAGTCAACTTACTATTCGTTCAATCAGGTTATAGCCTAAAGCTCAGTTCATCAAAACTGTGTAACAATTTGTCGGCCATTATAACTTTGGCGAGGTGGAATCAATTAGGACTTTAGGGTCGCCAAACATTTCCGACATCCCGAAAACCATTCCCAAATAACTTTGTTGGGATTATTAATATTGAATTGGCGAGATATTCTCGTGACTAATAGTCAGTTTCTGTAACGCATTTTCAAATCTAGTGGCACATTATATACATATATAGATGTCACTGTCAAACTAAAGAAGGAAAAAAGAGATAGCTTGAGACTTAATGTGGAATCCAAATTAAAATGCTTTTCGGATACTGGCTGTATGTCTGTAATAACAGTAGGCTTGGTTCCCGCAATATCATTTCTTATTACAGAATATTAGTTGTTATATTTTTCGCTAAACTATATTCTGGTTTAAAATATGTATTATAAAAAATAAAACAATTTTACAAGTTGTGGGTTTCGGGTACGGATTTTTATATAAAACACGAAATGGTTTTTTTTACAAAAAAAATATTTATAACGAAGGGATGCATCCACACTTATCGCAGTACAGCAAACAAATGAACGCAATGTAAACGAATACATATTCACTTGTTCGTCTCGTTTCTTTTATTTAGCATTTACAACAACATTGTAATGTAATGTTGCAGGTTGTCTGTCCTGTACTGTCCGTAATGTTCTTATTGTGAAATTGATTCAAAAAAATTATCGTTCCGTAAGACATTAAAGAGCCCTTATTTTGTTTTGGCACTAGTCAAATACAAAGAAGTACATATTTTCGGTACCTATACCACAAAAACAGATTCAGCCTAGTGTTCCTACCGAACTCTTTGAACTCTTTGTAAATAGTTATGTTTCCTTTTTCTTTATGCTTTTAATACTTCTAATATACTGTCATTAACTTCACTTTTTACCTTCACATTTTCATCTCGCCTTTATTCAAGTTTCCTATAATTATAAGTTTTTTTCATCCCTTCCTCTTTTTCTTACTATATTTACTACCCTGTGTTGTGTGAATTGTGTATTTTGTTTTTATTATGTTTTATTTAAATTAAACAAAGCGCCGACGAACGTGGTCACTCCCTAAGCGAGCAGCGGCGGCAGTCTCCAGGGCTGTTACTTCCATTGATTTGAATAATTTCACTCAGTTTTAATAAATTCCCGCTGTTTAAATTTTTTCCCCGTCCCCGGAGGCTTGGAGCCGAATAATCTTAATTTTCTCTGTACCGACAACTCGTATACTTTATTCTCGTCCCTAAGCGGCAACTCTTTGATGTAGAGCAAAATTTTTGCGTAGGAAACTTGGTCACAGTATACATACAGTGGCACATTTTTAAACAAACGATTTCATTCGCGCCCAGATTAGCAGTCTACGTAAACTATGTAGTTCCACTGAGTATACGTTATATTTACGATTTTTTATATCATACGGTAAGCATACAAGCAAGCGTGCCTGTCATTTAAAAATGTATTGTTAAAAAATGAAAAACAAGGTCGTAACTGTTTTTTTTGCCATTTCGTATTCCAGTGGCCATTTTGCTTTTCTTTCCGAAATGGTAGTAACTTAAAGAGTAGATTAATTACACAAATATTAGTTTACTAGCGAAACCCGCTCAACTTCGTTTGCGTGTATCCCGCTTTCCCGTGGGAATTTTGGAATGTATGATACTTTAAAACCTTCCCCTTGAATCACTCTATCAATTAAAAACCGCATCAAAATCCGTTGCGTAGTTTTAAAGATTTAAGCATACAAAGGGACATAGGGACAGAGAAAGCGACTTTGTTTTATACTATGTAGTGATTATTCTATTTATGACGAGAGAAAGTGTCTGTAAAGACAAACGGTTCGTTTCGCGCTCTCCAAGTGGCAATGGCGCGGCGGGACATGCAGTACATTTTCTTTAACAAAAAAAAGGTTTTATAAATGAACTAGCTTTTCCACGCGACTTCGCTCGCGTTAATTTTATGACATAGATCTCGTTTGACAACAAAACAACCCATAGCGCGACTTGTGGCGCCATCTGTTGGCCGATACAGCGCCCTCTATAGTAGAAAAATATTTTCCCATTGGAACGACATACTTTCACGGTTTAAAAAGTAGCCTATGTTGGGCTCTGTATCCCTAACAATATGTATGCAAATTTTCATAATGATCGGCTGCTTCAAGCCGTGAAGTAATAACAAACAAACAAACTCACTTTCTCATTTATAATATTAGTAAGGATATGTTGTTTATGAGAGACTGGTGCCCGTGGTAGGCTGTTAGGCCTGTGTTACCGGTCACCAGGTCACCAGGTAGACGTTGGTTAACTTGCGTGTTCGTTATAGAGTGACACACGGCGAGCGACAATATCGAACTCCTAAAGAGAACGCTGTCTGATGATAAACGTATGAAGTTGTGTTACTTGATGATATTGTGCCGTGGTCCTGGAGGCCCGACATTCAACATTGGGGATTTACTGTGTCGTTGAACATCAAGGTTTGTTATGTTGAATACTCCCATTTTGTCTTTGTGATGGAACGCGAATTAACCGAGTGGAAATATTCTTGGTATTATTATGAGTTCTTAGATTTCAAATTTACATTTATTTTAATATAAATTCAAAGAGATTGTGAGTACCTTTGTTGTGTTACGAGTATTAATAGGTGAGTAAATAATGCGTCGTGGTCAATAATATTAAACTCGTTGTTTTTAAATCCCTCATTCCACTTGGATCTATTATTTGATCCCTCATTGGTAAAGTAATGTAAAAAATCCATTATTTGATCCCTCAATAAAAAAATTCGCGGTCTTATAAATATTTTTTAAATCATAATTTATCTACTACCCAACTTTTTAACAAAACCATTATACGTATCCAAAACCCTTACAGTGAACCATAAGAAAAACTGTAAAGGTTAAGTTGGTTATCTACTAGTTACCGAGTAATAGCCGACGAACTTATGAAGTAAAATTTATTTGATGAAAATGTAAAAATTTTAATGTTTTAGAATATGGCAATGTACTCATCTGCGAGCAAGCAAAGGGTAGCAAATATGGAACTACATTGTGCGTGGCCCGACACGTACTTGCCAGGTTTTTTATTTTATCTTTAGATTTTAACTAGTTTAATTTTTAATATTAGTTTTTAACTTTTTAGTTTTTTTTATGTTATTTTTAGTTTGAAAAATTCATTGAAAGTCTGATTAATTGTGGTTATCCGGTATCATTCTGGTATGTTACAATTGAGAACTTAGAATACTAGACCATTTCAAAGTACCAGGAAAGTATGAGCTTCAGTATAGTTAATAATAACAATATCTTGTTTTGCATGCGAGAGCAAACATGCTCGGACCGCCCGAGTTGTCTGACTAATGTATTTGTTTAGGCTCGGGTACTTAGGACTGGGCCTTGTTTTAGTTTCTGTTATTTATAGTAGGCACGCTAACCCTATTTCAATATCCTGCTTGTAACAAGATATTCTAAAATGTTATTCTATACTTACAACTATGTTATTACAATATTGACTACATATAATACAATCTACATATATAAAATTCAAAGTCGTGACTGACTTAACTATATATCAACGCACAGCCCAAACCGCTGGGTCTAGAGATTCCGAATTTGGAATGTAGGTTCTTTACGACGTCTAGGGGTGTACTAAAAAAGGATTTTTCAAAATTCCCACGGGAAAGCGAGATATACGCAAACGAAGTTGCGAGTATTTTACTAGTACATAATATAACTCTTAATTGCACCAAACATAAAATTACAATAACACGGGTAAAAAAATCAAAAGTACAATATAAAAAATATTTGTCTGTACTAACTTATATGCAAAAGTATTAAAAAGTCGTAACGTACAGTCAGACAATAAGAGATGTGTAAAAATGATTCAATTGTGTGAAGGGATTTACCCGATTTTTTATTTATAGTAATCATGTTGTACTAAATTACAAAAGTTTTACATAAGTAGACTTAATGTGAAATCAAAATTAAAATGTGTTTCAGAAACTGTTAATTTCATAGCTAACATTTTATGTAACGATTTAACAAAAATTTACAAAACAAAAAATCCTAAAAGGGACCACTCAAAGTATTTCATAACTTCACAAACAAAGTACAGACTGAAAACCACCCTGAAAACTGTATTATTGTGGGCCGAGGGGTAGAACAAGAAGTTGCCCGCCGTCCGTGACAAATTGCCCAAAGATTACCGCTTCCAACATTTTTTTTTCTCAAGAATTCTCTTTAGATGTGGAGGGAAATTCGGAGGCATTGGAACAACGAAGCGTGCAGATTTCTTTACGTCTACTTTTTGTGCTAACGTGTAAAGGAACGTACATAATGTGACGTGACGAATTTTTTATCGTACAAAATATGGGATGGCAAAAGAAAACGACACAATCTGCTCTAATTTTATTACAGAACTAGCTGTGCCCGCGACTTCGTTCGAGTGGTTGTCGAAAACACTATAGCGATTTGAATAATTTTCCCCGTTTTTGCAACATTTTTCACTGATGTTACGCTCCTATTGGTCGAATTTTTCAATTCGAACCAGTAGTTCCTGATATTAGCGCGTTCAAACAAACAAACAAACTCTTCAGCTTTAAATATTAGCGCGAATTGGACACCACTGCTTCAGTCGCTCGCTCGCAACTAACTGAACGGGTGGTGGTGTGTATGTGCACCATCGCAATGCCGCAAAATCCCAGTACCGGACAGCTTGTCTATGCTTTTATGTCGATGGCAGGTTTTAACAAAACAAGATTAGGATTAACAGAATACAATGATAGTGCACGTATGTGCCGCCGCAATAGGACAAAATATGTCACACACAACTCGGTGAGATATGTTACTCGGTTGGAGTAACCACTGGTTTTCAGATGTCACCTTTGAGATGACGAAAATAAGTTTCTACTGGAGCGCATTTCTACTGAAAAGTAAAACTCCCAATTGCCAGTTCTGTGCCTTTGACGACCTCCGCGGCGTAATGGTTACCATGCCGGACCGTCACCCAGGAGGTCCCGGGTTCGAATCCCCGTCGGGTCATGATGAAAAACGAAACTTTTTCCGATTGGCCTATAAGTATTTGTTATAAAATATAATATCGTTGAGTTAGTATCCCATAACACAAGTCTCGAACTTACTATGGGGCTAGCTCAATCTGTGATTTGTCTCTATATATTTCAATTATTAACACTAGTAAGTAATGTCAGCTCTTGCTTTTCTTATGACACATAATTTAAGTATTATTTTGCTTACATTTTTATTTATTTATCATAATTATTATAACAATCTCAAGCCATTGTGTAGACTCTTTAACATAAGCATTTTTTTCGGCCCTCAGCGTTGCCTCGAATTCTGTTGTTTTCCTTTATTTAATATTAATACGCTGCGTCCCGCGGGCCCGTGCGCCGGGACGAATCGAACTTCGCGTAATCGCGTTTACATGCGAAATATAAATATACAGAATGGTCGAGCGGAGATAATATTTTCACCATAACTGAAGAGCTCGATGACGCGCTGTGTGTCGCCAACGAACACGCAAGCAACGTCGATTCTAACCAGTGTTTGGATTGGTTTCGTTATCTCGAGCTTCTTCGTGCTTCAGAGGGTCAGTCCGTCGGTCCTGGCTGTTGTCGAAGATTTTTGTGATAATTATAACACCAAAATATTTATTTTTAGTTCTCTAGCAAGTGCTAAGTTTCTTGCCAGCTTCTTCTAAGCACAAATCTGCCGTCTGAACTGGTGGTAGGAAAAAATTGTGACGATTCGAAAGAGCTTATATTAGGCCTATTTGAATAAAAATATTTGAAATTTGAAATTTGAATCTATGTCCTGCTCTTCTTTTTCATTGATTGACTGTTACTTGTCTGTTTTTTTATTATTGTCAGAATTAATTTTTGAAATTTTGATTATTATTATTATTAAAGAAGAAGACAAAACGAATTAGCAAGTAACCGAATTTTAAGCTAATCTCCGTAACCTTCCAAAAGGTTCGGCAAACATCAAATCTAGACAGGATTTAATAATAATAATAATAATAATAATAATAATAATAAAATTATCACTTCTTGTATCAGCCAACTAATGTATAAACATATAAATAACAACAATATATTGTCAGAAGAACAGAAAGGATGTAGGAAAAATAGTAAAGGATGTAAAGAACAGCTCATTATAGATGCGATAGTCTCAAGAAAAGCACAAGTTAGAAAACAAAGCATTTTCACTATGTATATTGACTACCAAAAAGCATATGATTCGGTACCTCATTCCTGGCTAGTTTACATATTACAGCATTATAAAATACACCCCTCAATTATTACCTTTTTGGAAAAAACCATGCAGAACTGGAAAACTAAATTAATTATAAATAGCAGTGACACTCCTACAGAAACAGATTTTATTGATATACGTAGAGGAATATTCCAAGGCGACGCTTTAAGTCCTCTGTGGTTCTGCTTAGCTTTGAACCCTCTCTCTAACCTTCTTAATGATAGCAAGAATGGAGTTAGTTTAAAATCAGACAACATGCAACACACGTTATCACACTTAATGTACATGGATGACATAAAACTTTTTGGTAGCACCTTACAGGAGATACATAATTTGGCAGAGATCACAGAAACTTTTTCAAGAGATATCATTATGAAATTTGGAATAGACAAATGTAGAATGATGTCAATAAATAAAGGAAAAGTTGAACTAAATACATATGAATTACAGAATAATGAACACATAGAACCAGTGGATGAAATAGAGGGATATAAATATCTAGGATATCAGCAATCAAGACAAATACATCATAAAGAAACAAAAAATTCATTAAAGAAAAAGTTTAAAACAAGATTACACAAAATACTTAATTCATTGTTAAACGCGCGCAATACAATCAAAGCTATAAATTCATTTGCAATACCTATATTAACTTACTCTTTTGGAATAATTCAATGGTCAAAAACAGACTTAAAAAATTTACAACGTATAATTAATACCCTCATGACTAAATATAGAAAACATCATCCTAGGTCTTGTGTACAACGTCTCACACTACCAAAATGTGAAGGAGGAAGAGCTATAATTGATATTGAAAACTTACATAATAAGCAAATTATTACAATGCGCAATTATTTTCATACTAAAGCACAAAACTCAACATTACACTCAACAATAGTCTATACAGATAAAAAATATACACCACTCAACCTAAAAGACTTCACTAAACAGCCAAATGAATCAATAACACAACCACAAGAAAAACTTGACACTTGGTTACAAAAATCCCTCCATGGAAGACATCGTCTCGACCTGCTGAACCCAAATGTTGACAAAGTTGCGTCAAACGCGTGGCTCAAGCGGGGAGAGTTGTTTCCCGAAACTGAGGGATTCATGCTTGCAATCCAAGATCAAGTGATAGACACCAAAAACTACCGGAAACATATAAGACACGACACTACTCTCCAAAACGATACCTGCCGCCGATGCCATTCTGCCCCTGAAACTATACAACATATTACTGGTGCTTGTAAAGCCATATCACAGACCGATTACAAACACAGACACGATCAAGTTGCTGCCATAACACACCAATACCTTGCAATTAAATATAACCTACTAAAAGATACAACCGCCTATTATAAATACACACCACAAACCATATTGGAATCCTCTGAATTTAAAATATATTGGGACAGAACTATAATCACCGATAAAACAATACATCACAATAGACCTGACATAACACTAATTGACAAAATTAATAAAACAGTCTATCTAATTGATATAGCCATACCAAACACACACAACCTGTCATCCACTTACACCGAAAAAATAGCCAAGTATACAGACTTAGCCATCGAAATCAAAACGCAATGGAGAGTAGACACAGTGAAAACAATTCCTATAACGATATCATCTACTGGAGTTATACCCAAAACTTTACATACGAGCCTAAAAACTCTTAACATACACCCGCTCACATTCATCCAAATTCAAAAAGCCGTGATACTTAATACAACGAGAATTGTTCGCAAATTTTTATCTTTATAAATTACAACCTACTTACATTTCTTTAAGTCGCTGTCGTTTGGCCGCAAGCCCGCGACAGGGACTAAATTACCCCCTATGGGAGATTAAAAAACATAAAATATATAAATAATAATAATAATAGTCATTTATTTCAGGCAACAAATAAAATTTTAACAAATTATCGGCCCATATAATATATACCTTACAGACTAACATATATACAATAATATAAACACTATAACTATTTCACATGTGATGTCGGCGACATGTAACGCGCATTCTCCGTAGGTAGTCGCCCGCGGAATCTCCGAAACACGACGCCCTGCGGCCAGAAATCCTCCTTCATAAAGGTCGCTAGATGGTGAGTCGGAACTCTCACCACATAAGAATTGAAATTTACTTTGTGGCGGGATTCCAACCGTTCGACCCTTAAGGTGAAGTTGGACTTCTTCCTGACATAATCTACAACCTCCTCTACCGTTGTAGACCAGTGCAATCTGGAAACATACACCTGCGTCGACGGTGTCGCTGGACGCAAAAGGTGATTTGCTCCGGTCGGTGCTGTGCCGCACTGGTTGCGACTGGTGGGCTTCCTTTTCTTCTTTTCCACCTTGGTGAAGCCCTCCTCGTCGCACTGGTTCTTCTTTGGAACAGCCTTACGTTGGACCCGTTGACTAGGACCCAGCTTCTTCCCCTCTTGAGATGGCTGCTGCGATGGTTTAGCAGCGGCAATTGCAGCGTATGGACGTTGAGGAGTCGACGAACGTACGATGGATGTCAGCTCCGGCGCGGTGGAGCGGGCGGCGGGACGTAGTTCATCGCACCTTACGACAGCGGCTGGCGGCGAGCGGTCGAATTCCGCTGACGCAGAACTGCCTAAAGTCGCATTGTGCGCTCCGCGACGCATGTTTACGTTAGCAAACTCGTCTGACCTACTTACCGAATTATTACTTTTTATTGATAATAATTCGGCACGTAGCTCCTTGATGGTAGTTTCCGAAGTTGCCAACCTAAACTCCATCTCGGCCTGACTGGCTTTCAGGGCAGTTATGTCCTTGAGCAGCCTGGTGACGTCGACGTGGTCGAAAGTGACGGGGGGCAGCCGATGCAGCTCCTTCGCCACAAAAGCAGGCACGTCGTCCGGATCGGTGACCTTCAATAATGATATTATATCTTGAAGGCTCCTCTCGCCTTTCTCATCCCTTCGCCGGGACGGCATACGGTCGGCTTTGCCGAGCACCTTGTAGAGCAGCTCCTTGCCACTACAAATTTCGTCTTCCTTGAAGTTTGACTTGCAGATCTGCAAGATGCTAACCTCGTCCATGGTGTCGATAGCGTGCTGGATGAACGCCAACAGTTCGTTGGCTATGAGTTGTTCGGAACCCATAGCCGCGGTAGCGGGCAGCGGCCAAGCCGCGCGTCTCGCGAATTAAAATTCTAGTCTAATGTCAATGCAATGTACGCGACCGTTTCCGAACGCGCATCGCACTGCACTGATACTGACTTAATAACCATTAACCCCAGCGATCTTTCAATAGCCGTAAGCACAAAGAAGAATTTAGGGTTGCCAGGCCTATTATTGATTTTTATATATTATCGTACATAGGTATAATATTTTTAGAAAAAATAATACATAGGTAGAAAATGTAGAAATAAAATTTTGGCGTTGTAATCAATACAGTCATATAAAATGCTTTGTCCTTGTGATTGACTGAGGGATTAACGGCTGATTGTAGATACCTCAAACTTGGATACAAAGAACACATTTAATTTCGTGGGCATCCGATAAGTAAGGATTTTCCAAAATTTCCACATAAAAGCGGGATACACGAAAACAAACTTGCGTGGGTTTCACTATTGTCAAAATAAAAGCATTTTATTAAATGCAAAGAATGAAACACTGAAATAGTGAAAACGCTAAATAATCATCAAAAAATTGACATAAAAAATTTGCAAAATTGTTAATTTAACTGAGAATAATTTACAAACTACTTTCGTCTACAACAACTGAAATACGAAGTGAGAATAAAGTGTGAAGTGAAAATCAAATTCGGTAGCAGCCCTACCAGAGCTGTGCCGATGTGCTAAATAAAATGACTGTTTACCTATTTTACGGTCGCCTTGACTCGAAAGCCTGCGCGGAAGGAAAAGAACGTTTGGAGCGATTTATCTTCAAGCAGACGCCGTAGGGTTGCCAGGAATGGCTGGCGAGCGAACGCATAGTTATAGAAATAACTGGATGTGACACAAAATAGAGACTGCACTGTATGTGCAGTTCGGAACCTTACACCTTTTTGGATGATAATGATAAAGTATTGAGAAATTGTACTTAAGATTAAATTATTCACACTAGATGCTAGAGTAATGATAGTAAGGATGCACGGTCCGCTTGATCGACTACGTTCGTATTAATTAACTAATTAATTAATGACCACTGAGGCCTCCAAATGTATAGTTTAGTTTAAATTTATTTGCATAACAGACCATAGGTGGGTGAGTTGTCATACCACAAGCAAACAAGCAAGTGGACCACTTGATGCAAAGTGGTTACCCCCTCCTATGAACATCCTGCCTGCTACAATGAAGGAAATAGGCAGAAAAGGGTAAAGGAAAAGGGTATTACAAACCGACTGCTACACAACATACAATTTATTCGACAAAAAAATGACATTCACAATTACAATTTTTTATAGTCAAATCACTGATAAACAGTTTCGTAGGAGACGGCACAGCAGCGCTATATATGCGAAGTCTAGTCAGCTAATTTTTTCACGCTTGACAGAATCCTAGGAATTTATTTTTTAATGACTTATAGTTGTTATTTCTGGACGTTCTATTTAATTCAAAATTGGAATACGTCGATTTATGTTATTATAAAGACGTCTAGCCCTTATAAAACTCTAAGCTGACCGTGAGTTTTTCTCCATTTTCTTTTGTTTTTCTTTTATTATACACCCATTATTACCAAAGAATTATCTCTTCTAGATTATGTATATCAATCGAACCGCCTCTTGTCACATCTGTATTGGGGAGGAGCGGGAACAAGAGGAACACGCTGAATGCTTTGTAACCTCGCGTGAAGGAAGATTAACGACCACGGACAAATAGAAATGTTTTTAGAGGTAGGCTAAAGTCCCCTAGTTTATATTTGAGGGGCCGATGAACCCTCGCTTAAGAAAATTGATTGAAAAAGAAAAGGATCGAATTGAAAAAAATTTGCAAAGATTTTTTATTTTGTTCTCATATAGCCATAGTCCATAGAACGCGTCGTCCAGGGCAAGGTGGAAGACACTAGACCGCGCGGACGGTCACCCATGCGATGGACCGACCAAGTAAAATCTGCCGTGGGCGGTCCCGTGCATGAGTGTACCCGCACCTCTAACAGGAAGAAATGGCGAAATATCATGAGGCGTATTACATCTGCCCCAGGCCAAGTCTCTACATGACGATCACGACCGTTCTGTCAAGAGCGTTACGACCAAGAAGAAGAAGATTGATAGCCAGGTGGCGTGATGGTATTGATCGACACCAGATGGCCGGGTTCGATGCCTGCTCGAGGCAAACACTTTCTGGTAACGCATAAAGCCCTGCTGTTACTGATTTTCATAGGCGACAAAGGTTTTTTTTTTCTTACTAATAACTTGTATTAAATTCATACAGTACCATCTCGTCTCGAATTAAGCTATGTAAGATGATTCTAAGTGCCGGCGTTGGCCCAGAGAATAAATCAGGGCGGAGCGCTTCACGCCCACCTCACTCTACAGTGGCGCAGTTGAGATTCCTAACATTTCACTGGGGAACAACTAACTGTATGGCAATGTTATAATAACAAGGTTATCCACACACTTTTTGGAGTGGTTAGAGCATTTATAAAATAATCTAGCTTGGCCACGAAACCATTTGGCGTACAATTTTTGGACTACGGACTAGAGCAATTTTTTTGGAGATATAAGTCATGTAAACGTAAAAAAAGAGAGATACTTCAGCATGTTATCATAGTGCGTATTTGTGTACCTACATAATTTTGTTAAATAAAATTGTATAGCTAACCAATCTACGCTTTTGGTGATACAGCTTCAGTGAAACTAGACAAAAAATGTCATTGGCGAAGACTGCAATGAAATAACAAGACAAGCTGTTTTAAAACAACGAAAATCTATCGCGCAAACAATTTTCCAACTGCGAAATCATCCCGGGAAATAAAATACAGTGACACAAAGGAGCGGTCGCATAATCCCGCCATTCGTAAATGCGCTGCATCGCGGGATCTCGACACATCCATACATGTCCCGGGGAATCCCGTAACTGATGTCGTTGCGACTTCGGCCTTTTGGATGCCGAAGAACTGAACGAGTTCGAGGAACGATAATACAACGAGACGATATTAACCCGAAAAAGCCGAACCCACACCAAAAAAATGGAGGGGAAATGTAAGTACTTATAATTTAAACTAAAAAAACTGAATGGAAAAATTTTAATACGTAAAACTATTAATCGAAATAGTAAATAGAAAAAATTTTGTTTGAATCTGGAACCCAGTTCAATTTGAAGGGTATCGTAAGAAGAATTCCATGAAATATATCACTTGTTACAAGGTCTCTTTAGTATTTGTCAAATGTGCGAACAGGAAAACTTCATATTCCTCCGGGACGTTAAGTTCATTGTTTATAGTCGTTGTTCATTGATTGTTTTAGGTCGCCGTGGTCGATCCTCGAGGGCTACTACGTAACGTAAATTCGATACGATACGTTCGATATGATCGGAAGAATTTTAACCATAAAATACAAGGTATTTCATCATTACAAGACACACAGCGGCGCGGGGCGATGGGAATGTGTGTTTTGCTTGTCACTGATGATGTTCATAAGCGGCGGTAACCACTTGCTTGTTTACTTGCGTTATGAAATATAAAAATCTATTTATGTATTACTTAAATAAGCGTACAGTTATCTCGTTTTATTATCGTATGTCCTAATGGCTCCCAATTTCAACATAGTAAAATTTTGAACAATGTGGAAACAAAATACTATAGATACCTACTGCACTGGTAAATACTGTACTGGTACCAAAACAAATACCTAGTATAAATAAATATATTTTAGTCTAAAGTCTTTTTGTCCAAATTAATTAACAATTACGATTACCTTTATAATAGTACGTACAATATGGATACTATTGACAAATAAAAAAACCGAGTAAATCCCTTCGGCCTTTACGCAATATTAGAAAACTTAAATCTTATTACGGCCCAGCTCTTTCTGACTCTTCTCTTTTCTCTTTAAGTACAGACCAATGACTGTTCTATTATATTTTATTATTGTTGTATTTGAGAATTAACTTTCGCCACTGTCAACCAATGCACTTGGCCAGCAGATGCGAAGCGATCGACTGGCATGGTTCAGTCGGCAATGGCACAAGTGCCCCCGTTTGTCTCCCCTTAATCACGTTAGGCTCATCGAGATACGGAACCGGAGTAAATGCTAAAAGGAACTCAAATCCTAGCTTTAATTTTGTTTACTTCATTTAATATCTTTTTATTTTTTTTATATTTTTGAAAAAAACCAAATAGCATTGGTCTCGGTCTCGGCCATGTTGTGTTCCTACGCGGCTACGGTGAGTAAGGTCTCCAGAGCTCCGCACTTGGATTGGGAGGATTGGCAACGCGTGAGTGATACCCGGTATTGCAGGCGGCTATAGCCTACGGTGATGCTTACCATCAAGCGGGCCGTATGCTTGTTTGCCAACTTTTTGGTATATAAAAAATTAAAGAAAAAATTTATAAAGTTTCATCATCAAAGCATAAAAATTAAATTAAATTGTTCTTAGTTCTCTACCCTACCTCTTTCTTTGGTTGACTTTTGTACAGTCAAGAGCATGTCAACCTTTACATATCGGATTTTGTACCATTCTTAAGTTCTCATAAGAGTGTAAAGCTCAACTTGCACCTGACTGTACCTGCTGTTACAAGCCAATAGAAACCTAGCCAAATAATATCTGTATCTACCTGAGACATAATGAGATTTTTTATAAGATTTAAGCAACAAACGTTGACCAAATAATGCGAAAACTTATTTTTTAAATACACTATTATTCGAGGCATAACCCTTTATTTTGTTTTTGGGTTAATACCTAATATATATGTCGCAGTGTCGCATACGGTCATGAGTATGGACATGGACGCTAAGCAGAACGAGAGTGCGCCATCTAGCGGCGTGTTGAGAAAAACGTTGCTTTGGCGCGCTCGGGCGGAGCCGTGGCGGTTGGCGGGTTCGACTGGACAGAGTTAGTTGTCGAGCGAGAAACGAAGACACCCTTTCAAGCGATACAAAAGAACACAGCAACATTCCTCTACGAGTCATCGTTGAGTAATTGCCTTTTAAGTTATCTGCACAAATAAATTCGCCGCTCAGATAAACCATAGAAGACTCACCCAACGTTATTACTCACCAATGCTTTCTGTTATCAACATCTTAGCCCTATATATACTCAACTGACCATAGTTAAGATGATTCACTCCTGTTTAGCCTCACCTAGCGTTAAGACGTCTCCATGTAACCCAGATTGGGAAATAAATATTTTATTTTTATAAAGCACCAAGTTTGCACTTACGTAACTGGCGCCCGAACGTGCGGGGCTGTAATTAATTTTTTTTTTTCTTATAAAAAATTAATCTCTTTTGAGCTTCGACGGCCTCCGAACCTACAAATTAAGTACGTTAAAAGACTGGACATCTGCAAAACGACAAACAAGAGCACACCTCAAGACTGTACGCGACAGAACCAGCACAGCGGATCAAGACGAAGACTCCACACAACGAGCTTCAGAAGATACCAATGTTGAAACTTTGGTGCATAGTCTGCTTAACTCTAAAACTGTGAGTACCTTTTGGTTTTTATACTGGCCACTACTCCTTCCGGTAGACCACTCCTCTTACCACCCAGGATGAATCCCGCTATACCAGCCCCAGACAATAGACCTCAAGTTGTCGAAAATAGGCTTGTTCCTATCCCCAACTATGACGGAAATAACAGACGAGACTTGCGATCTTTCATTATTGCATCTGAAAGCTTCTTACTGCACTCCCCACTCGACAATATGGTTAAAATCCAACAAATATTAACAAAATTATCTGGAAAAGCCGCACGAGTCGTTTGGGAATCTCGTCACGAATTCCAATGGACAAATATTAAAAGTACATTGCAAAAATATTGCGGACGTTGTTGGGCAGCGGAACTCAGTGATATCTTTAACGAGATACAAAATATCCGACCGCGTTCAGACAGGTTCATTGATCTAATTGAGGAGTTAGATTCCTTGATATTGGAAGGTGCTGATATTTCCGGGTTAGACGGCTCCCAGACAGGACTGGAACAGCTTGCTAAAAACGCCCTGTTAAAATATCTACCACCCGATGTTCAACGCGGTGCGATATTAAAGAACTACACGACCGTTTGTAGGGAAATTGCGCGAATGGAAATAGATGGACTTAGGTTACCACTAAAAACCATTACGTCACCACTACAACCGAATCGCCCCATTAGACCTATAAATAATTTTAGCCCTAATAATAATTATTTTAATCCACCCAGAATGAACACTACTTATAGGCCCCCACAGCCTACTCACGCTATTAATACACCCCAAAAACATAACTACCCGATATCCCCCTTTAGTATGCGTCAAAGACAGCAAGGTTACAATAATATGCAACAACACAACTCTCCGCGGTATCAACAATACCCGAGACCTCAATTCCAACCACAAAATAACAATTATAGACCTACACCCTTACCACAACAAAATGAAGATGTTACAATGCGGACTGTTACGGCTCGACCATCAGTTAATCGCGATCGTAACACCCTATTCTTTCAGCAATCTGACTATATTATGCCCCAGAACGACCAACAGGATAGCCACGAATATAACGAAACTGATTATGAATACTGTCCCCCGGACGAATATTATTCTCCACCCGATCTTGACCAACCCCATGAGGATTTTCCGACGGAAGCCTCACACGATCACAAGACATAGTACACCTCCATGCGCACTATACAAATTATCAATTACCTCACATACGACTTCCGGAAAGCGACCAAAAAATCCTAATCGATACTGGTAGCATGCGATCCTTTGTACGCCCTCATGTTGCCCAAGAACTCCTAAAGGACGGCCTAGCGACATACCGTAATGAAAATTTCACCGTTAAAACGGCACACACTTCCACAAGTCATCAAGGCAAAATTATTACGCCACCTTGGCAACGACTCTTCCCGCAATCAAACGCCCCAATAGAACTCTACATTTTTGATTTTTCGGATCGATATGATTACCTCCTAGGATGGGACTCGTTAGCCCTCCTTAATGTAGTAATTTACCCCGGACATCACTGTCTTGCTTCCGAAGAGACTTTTGTTCCTTTATTCTATACAGAGGATAAAGATAGTATTCAGTCTATCATAAATAGCTTTAGTGACATATTCGCTGAAGATGCTTCACAGACGTGCTTCGAAGCCATAGAGCATAAAATTAACTTAACATCTAACGAACCAATTTATCAAAGACCTTACAGATTACCCGAAATTCAACGCCGCGAAGTTACAAAACAAATTACTGAAATGTTACAAAACGGAATAATTCGGCCTTCTGACTCACCTTGGTCTAGCCCTGTGCACTTAGTCGAAAAACATACCGAGCCAGGTACTCCAAAGAAATGGCGATTAGTCATTGACTATCGCAAACTAAATGAGCAAACATGCAGCGATAAATTCCCCCTGCCTCACATCGAAGATATTTTCTCCAAACTTAATGGATCGAAATATTTCTCTACACTTGATCTAACAGCCGGTTACCATCAAATAAGAATGTCCCACGAATCCATTCCTCTTACGGCTTTTTCAACACCTGATGGGCATTACGAATATACGCGTATGCCGTTCGGCTTGAAAAACGCCCCAGCTACTTTCCAGCGTATAATGAACAATATACTACGCCCCTTGATTGAACAAAATGTCTGTCTAGTTTACCTAGATGATGTTATTGTATTTGGAACTACACCTGCCGAACATCACGATAAATTAAGATCTGTGCTAAAAACGCTCAAACAAAATAAATTGCGCGTTAACAAAGAAAAATGCAAATTCTTTCAAACCTCTGTCCAATTCCTAGGTCATGTACTAACGGCTGACGGACTTAAACCATGTCCTCGTAAAATTGAAGCCATTCATAAGTTCCCTGTTCCCAAAACAACAAAAGAAATCAAATCATTTTTAGGACTCGTCTCATACTATCGAAAGTTTATCCCCAACCTTAGCCGCATTGTTAAACCATTAACAGAATGTACAAAGAAAAATGTACCCATTAAGCACACAATAGAATTCCTGAATGCATTCAACAAAGCCAAAACACTGATATCAAATCCCCCTGTTTTGAAGTATCCGAACTTTGATAAGTTATTTACAATAACAACGGATGCCAGCGATAAGGCCCTAGGCTCAGTCATATCACAAGATGGTCATCCAGTCGCCTATGCGTCACGCACCCTTAATGAATCAGAACAAAAATACAATACTACCGAAAAAGAATTGTTAGGTATTCTGTACGCGCTAACACAATTTAGACCCTACATCTACGGTAGGAGGTTTGTTCTAGAAACTGATCATCAACCACTTATTTGGTTGACAAAATTGAAAGAACCAAACGCGAAACTAACTCGATGGAGACTCAAGTTACAAGAGTACGACTTCGAAATAAGACATAAAAAGGGATCCACTAACCACGTAGCCGATGCCCTTTCGCGCATAGAGATAAACCTTCATCACTCAGACGTAGCTACGGTACATAGCAACGCTGATGACTCAGATAACGGATTTGAAATAAAGCATTCTCATCCACCAAGACGAATGAATAGAATATATGTATCACAAGGTGCAAAGTCATTTGTGACCAAACAAAAAGATAACAAAGCACATGACTACGAAGTGACGATCGATAACCCCGAGCAATTTAAAGATTTTTTACTAAAACACTGTTCAGGTAAACGATATGCACTGATCTGTACGGACCAACAACTTGGCCAACAGCTATCAGAAATATACCGTAAGAACTTCAATAAAACTCTAACTATAGTTTGGTTCAAAGACATAAAAAAGGAAGTCACCAGCTCTGAAGAAATAACTAAAATAATCCGATTAACACACGAGTATCTAGATCGACATCTCGGCAATCCCGCACTATCTATTGAGATTTCTAAAGAATATTACATAGAAAATTTAAAGGAGCTTTGCAACCAATATCTTAAGAAATGTGAAACTTGCAACCGCGTAAAATATTTACGACATCCCATTAAACCGCCTCTTGAAATTACGCCTACCATGGATAGACCAATGCAAAAATGGCAAATCGATACCCTACACTATAACAAGATAAAATACCTTACAGGTATAGACCTATTCTCTAAATGGTCTTTTGCAATTCCATTACCGGATTCCACTTCGATAACCGTGACAGATAAGCTCTTAGAAATATTTTCAACAATAGGGAAGCCAGAAGAAATCTCTACCGATAATGACACCATCTTTATCAACGAGCTCATGCGCGATTTCTTCTCAACACTTCGAATAAAACATCACATAACTACCCCTCAACATCATACCTCACATGGAGATATAGAAAGGCTTCATTCAACACTTATCGAACGACTTAGAGCTTTCCACGAAGCACATCCCAAAGATCAAATTAAAATGCCAATGATCATCTTAGGATATAATTCCACTATCCATAGTACTACTCGTAAAACCCCAAACGAATTACACTTTCTTCGCGAAATTAACTTGCCCTTAAACTCTAGCACTACGTCAGAATATTTAAATAAAATCAAAGAACAGATGTTAGAAGTAAAAAAGAAAATTGAGCGATCAAACGATAAACTGAAAAGTCCTAAAATACCCGAAGTTAAAATAGGTACCAAAATTTATATACGTCAGCACGACAGAGCAAAAAATAAAAACGCCTTCCGCGGCCCCTACGAAGTACTTTCCATAAAGCCACACAACATAATAGAATACAGAGCCCAAAGAAAAAATAGAGTTATCCACATCTCTGAAATTAAAATTCCAGATGTGAAGGACGTCTCACCTCGCTCTCCGGACGAATCCTGACATTCAACATAGGCGAAGTAAATACGAAAGAAGATGAGTGGACTCTAATCCACCCCGTGAACTTACAACCCCTTTTTAATGAATTCTATAAGCTCTCTAATGTCGCACTGAACATCTCAGATGGAACTATGGAAATGCATCGCCTCCAATATTTAAGGAATCGACTTAGCCAATGTATATTACGACTCCAACCCCAACGCACTAAGCGAGGATTAGTGGATGGATTAGGTTCCATAATAAAAGCAATAACTGGAAACCTAGACCAGAATGATTTAATTAACATCGAACACAAGTTTAGTTTCACTGCTGACATCGAAGATAGCCTCAACAAACGCATAAATGAAATGTCATTACAATTCAATACATTGATCACTCGTATACACCGCAATGAATTTCGAACTAATGTCACTCGAGAATTAGTGTTTAGTTATCAAATTCTATATGACCTTTGCATTGAAGCGATGGATGCATTTGTTTTCGCTCAACACTCAATACTTCACCCCTCGATTATAACCCAACTGCATTTAAAAGACAGTCTAAATAAAATTCCTGATAGTGTAAACATTATAAGAAATGTACTCACGTTAAACGCCCAAATCATCCCTGATGTCTCGCTAGAAGACTCCTATCTCATTTTTAAACTACCTATCCCTATAATCTCACGAGATAAATACCACTTGTTACACCTAGTTCCTATTATATCCAAAGCACCACCACACTGCCTGATCCCTCATATTAACCCTGGCCAATATTTAACCAAAGGTAGTCAAGTGTACCGAGCTGTAGATTGTAAACAGCACATATGCACATACGAGCATACCGATTTATGTACCCAACAGAGCATACTGCGACAAATTAATATGTGTAATGAAACCCTTATATTTTGCCCTATTACTTATACGCAAGATATAATACCGAACGTCCATTACCGTTATGAAGATCAAGACACCACTATTCAGGATCGATGTGAAAAAAAGGAAAGAATAATGCGAGGTTCCATCCTAATTGACCTTGCACATTGCATACAGCAAGACAAGGTTACCCCGTTCGAAGTCTACAACACAAAAATGAGCAGCATTGAAAATGAAGAACCAGTCCAGTTGGCCCTTACCAGCGCCGATATAGAAGCACAGCTACAAAAACTTAGAGACAATAAGTTAGTTTATAAGACGCTTAGTAATGTATACGTGTATGTTTACATAATAATCTTTGTAGTTATAGTTGTCATAATTCTCTGCGTCATTCGTTACTTATTACGAATATACTCAAGTTCAGGAGGGAAGAGAAACGAAGACACCCTTTCAAGCGATACAAAAGAACACAGCAACATTCCTCTACGAGTCATCGTTGAGTAATTGCCTTTTAAGTTATCTGCACAAATAAATTCGCCGCTCAGATAAACCATAGAAGACTCACCCAACGTTATTACTCACCAATGCTTTCTGTTATCAACATCTTAGCCCTATATATACTCAACTGACCATAGTTAAGATGATTCACTCCTGTTTAGCCTCACCTAGCGTTAAGACGTCTCCATGTAACCCAGATTGGGAAATAAATATTTTATTTTTATAAAGCACCAAGTTTGCACTTACGTAACTAGCGCCATAGAGAGTAGTACTCGTAGTCACGGAACTGTCATGTTTTACCTAGTGCCTATTTGTATTTAGTTGAATTAAGATACTGTACCTAATTAAATTGTGTTGTAACAGAGATTTGAAAAAGAGACCTAGACTGAGGTTTTTCTTGCGGCATTTCTTTTCCATCAGTGGTCATTCCGAAGTGCTAGTAAATTCAATAAACATTCTTTAAGTAAAACTAAAACTGTTGTTTCTCTCATATCACGACTACCCTCGTTACGCCCTTGTGATGTTGAATTCCACAATCGAATAACCGCTAGGCTATCCGACATATAGATAATAATCCAAGACCCAGGCCAATCAGAAAAAGTTCTTTTTTCATCATGATTAGTCCGAGATTCGAACCCGTGACCTCCTGGGTGCCGCATGCCGATCTGGCATGGTAACCATTATGCCACGGAGGTCGTCAAATGCTGTCGTACCTGCATTTGCGTTGCGTTGTCGCAGCATTTACGCCAGTGTAGACCGTCTCTTTACTCATACGGTCATACGTTAACCCTGTTAAATATAAAGTAGCACTCGCATATAATGTGCAGTATGTAAAGTGCGCTCCATAAATAATGATGAATATTATGCAGCCGCGTCGAGTACTGGCACTCATAGACTTAGAGACGTGACAATAATCCAATATTGTCATTCCTCCCGAAGGTAAAATATGCTGGTCTTTTAGGCGCTGGTTTCTCTGGCCCGCCCCGCACGTAACGGACGACGTGTGGAGACGCATCGGCTGCACGGGTTCTCTGGTAGTCGCTCGCGATTGTGAACGGAGCTTGAACAGTCGTGTTGGTATTCGGAGCAATATGAACGAAAAAATATAACATTGATAATTTTAGAAGAAGAAGAGGAAGATGAACTTGTGATTTTATCAAAGAAACGAAAAAAAAATTAAAATTTTCATTGTTTCACTGATATTCTCCCATACTTTTTGCTTTGAAACATTGTTTTTTATAATTTTTATAAATAAAATAAAAATAAAAATAAAAAATAAAAAACGTCGCGTGCACGTCGCTATTCTACAAAACAATACTGACGTTTTCAATTTACAACTTTTCTGTGTATACTTATAAATAAACAAACTTTTTTTTTTCCTTGACGATGTTGTGCAAGCTAGTGAAGCGCTAACGGGATACGCTTTACCAGCAACATTCGTTTTACGTGGGCGAGGTGTCAACCCGCCGCACAACCCACGAAATGCTGGAGGACCACACCCGTCGTTGGTCAGCGAGTCCATCGGACTTAGCCGGTTAGTGTAGCTAGGCTGTACTACCGACCATTCCCCTATCCGCCACCTTGGGGACGCTCCCCTGCGCTGTGAGGGCCAGCGCGGGGCTAATAAACAGACATTAGATGTGGGAAGACTGGGAAGCAATTTTGTTTTATAAAATAAATAAACCACAAGTCCCGTCTGATGATATCATATCACTTGGTTGGATATCGGGAGGACGGGGGTTCGGATCCCACCTGGGGCGGGGAGATGAAAATAATGGTTGGTTGAACCGAAACAACTATAATTATATTGACGACCTCCGTGGCGTAATGGTTACCACGCCAGACCGCCACCCGGTCCCGGGTATGAATTCCGGTTGGGTCATGATGAAAAATTTACATTATATATTATGTATTTGTTATAAAATATAGTATCGTTGAGTTAGTATCCCATAACACAAGTTTCGAACTTGATTTGTCATAGACATTTTATGACATTTAGACAAATTATGATCATAGACATTAATTATGATGAACCTACAACAAAGTGCACCAAATTACATAGAGAACATATGTTAACCAAAGATGAAATAATCAGTTCATTGTAACAACATTAGCTCACTAAAGGAAATGTTAGCAAAATGGATTTGTAGTGAGCGGAGTGTTTGCCGCCGCCTCTGCAAATATTTCAGCAATATTGTTTTGTTACTGGAGACCCGTCTAAGCTGCTGTTTGTCTATTTATTGCAATTGTATTGAGTACAGGATAAATATTTACCCGAATTCCTATTTTGTGGACTGTTTTTAAAAATTACATTGTTCAAATCATAGTTTTAAGTTTTGTTGGAAGTGATTTTATTTTCGTTGTCCAAGCGTGCGGGTTTGGACAAATTATGATTAGTATATTAAATTTATAAAATTTTGAGTGTAGTAATGCTCTACTTCAGAAATGCTCTACGCATGTACGAATTGGACTGGCTCGACCGGGGCAATACCAACCTCTCAAAGAATATCGGCGTGATATACCGGTGATATGCCGCTGTTACACGCGTCCTGCTTCCAACCCCTTCTTCCTGCCCTTTCCATTCCTTCATGGGCCATCACGTAACTGTTTAACCCGAGAGGGAATCGAACCTACGCCATCGGGTGACGAAGGTAGGATCACTATAAACCCACGACATGTCATAAATGTATTTTTATTGTAAGCAGATTGTCTGGTCCCTATAACACACAGCTTACTGTAAAAATAAAATAAAACAAAATCATTTATTTTGCAAGTAGATTTACAAGAAATACTTTTACACGTCAATTTTTTTTTATCCTTCTTGCACTTCAGACGTGAATGGCCTGTTGAGAAGAAGTGCCGCAAGAAACTCAACTATAGCCTTTTTTTAAAAGCATTTTAACATATTTTTTTTTAAATTACTTTACATTTTTTTTAAATATTTAATAAGAAAATTATAGTGACCACTAATTTTTATCTTTAAAATAATCTTCCACTTTATAATAACCCTTTTTCATCAAGCGACCTTTAATCGTGGATTTAAATTTATGTAGAGGCAAATCTATAAAACTTTGTGGCAGTCTATTGAACATTTTTATGCTTATACCTATGAAACAATTTGTTACTTGAGGAGCTCGAAGGCGTCACTGTGTGTCGCTCTCTAAAATGAAAATCGACCCTAGCCAGCGTTTAGATGGGTTTCGTTATCTCGAACTTCTCCGTGCTTGGGGGCACGTTAAGCCGTCGGTTCCGGCTGTTGACGATGGATGACAGTCGTTAAGCCAAGTCGGTGGCCTTAGGGCGGTTTGAAAACACCGACCAGTGCCAATCCGCATTGGAGCAGCGTGGCAGAGTACGCTCTAATCACCTTCGATTGAAGGGAGACCCGTATCCCAGCAATGGGATGATTAAGGGTTGTTATATGATGACTTTGGTACTGGCGCTGTGTGAATCGTTTAGAAATAACTTATTGTATAACCTATCACAGCTCAAGGTTACGCCCATTACATTACTTATATTTTTATTATAATATTCAAATGCTAGCAATACTCTAAAAGGTTAAACGGAGAACCAGCGTATGTATTATTCCGTAACAAACGTCCACAGGGGGAGACCATGTGTGAAAATGTACAATGTATTCAGCTCCGTTCGCGGAGCGCCGCTCCGCTTCCTCTGAGGGACAAAGGGCGCCCCGGCTGACGCAGAAAATCTGGATTTTCTACTATGTAGATTAAATCTGAAATATACTTTGTGCAAAATGTACCATTCGTATTAGTATAATGGTTTGATTTATATTGAATATTAAAACTACGAATGATTCATGTGATTACTTTTTATGTGCAATTGGTGTCAAATGCAGGTCAGTTGGTGACAGTCAAGTGACCCGTGATTTTTATACTTAGTTTTCTGTATAATCAATCAAACTTTGCCATATGCAAACCTATAACATTTTTTTTTAAATCGAAAATTCAAAATTGAAAACTTTTATTCAGAGAATATATAATAATTTCACAAACACGTTCTCTTGTCAGAGTATACAGTAATAAATGATTTGTATAAATTAATCTGCTCTACTACCATTTCGGAAACAAAAGCAAAATGACCACTGGTAAACGAAATGGCGAAAGAAAACCAGTTACGGCCTTTTTTGTCATTTAAAATATATCGTACCTACATTAATTTTTAAACATAAAATTTAAAACTAACATACAACATTTCGTACGCGGAATGTCTATAAATAGTGCCATTAATTTGTTATAATAATCCAATAATCACGTAATAAGTAGGTACAATACATTATTGGTGTGTTGCACAATATTTTAAGGTTAATGGCACATTAAATAATGGCGGTCACATAAATGGAGACTTAATGAAGAATTAAATTTGAAATGTGTTTGTGCGGCTCACTGGGAAAACCACCACGTCTAGTCAATCACGAGTCACGACGAAGCTAAAAAAATATCGACGTGCTATAAAATATTTAAGTGCTTCCTATAAATCTATTTGCAAAATCAATTATTTTTATTAAAAAATAATAATGTTGTTATTTGCACGAGAAAAGTAATCATCTTACTTGACAGTTAGGCTAACTGCAACTTATCAGAAACCTGCGAAAAGCCTGAATAAATAATTTCAATTGGAAAATGTATATGACGTCGTAACATTTTACAACGTAATCCAAAACTTTTCATGTCTATTCCATATCTACAAACGCGCAACAATAAAACTAGATGACTGAAGTTTGAGCATTGCCATGAAATATTATTATTTACTGTGGAATTACGCAAAACAAACGCGTATTATTAGCCATTAGGCTAGGCATAAACATTACAAGTGATAACTTCTTTAGCGGCGTTGTGCACTTTTTGGGATGGGTAAAAAAATGTTAAACTCGCGTCAGGAGTCAGGACACGTGACCTGATCGAAAATTCGTAAGACGGAGGGAGCTGTTTTAGTGACATCTATCGGTAAATATTGTAACTTTTTAGTTAACAGTAAATCCCGTTGAGTGAAGGCAATAATTGTTGTAATGCCACTGAGTTCGACTAGACGGCGATTACTCATACAATTTAATAAATCTTCTAATAGAGCAATTCGTGCGAAATTATTTCGTTAATATTCAAAAATGCACAACGTTAATGTTTTCACTTCTGCCGGCACTCCCGGAATGAAAACCAATGTCATACTACAGGCAAACCAGCAAGATCGCTACCTGGTGGAAAGTGGTTACCGTTGCCTATCAACCAGCAAAACGCTGAGGCGCTGCCAATGCATTGCCTGCTACAAGAAATAGAATAAGAAAAGAAGTATTTCTAACCAGACAACTAGACCAGCGCCATGGAGTCGGACGACATGGATCCCACGGTTAATACTGAGTTGATGCCTATTTGTTGTATTATATATATGTCGCAGGCATCTTGTTTAATCCGCCATTTGATTGAATGACTAAGCCCGTTCGGCATTCAATTGAATGACTAAAGGACAACTCGTCAAGTCGTTGTTCAATAACCTAATAAAATACAAAAAATTCGTTTGTAATGGTCGCAAGATAACCCTAACCTAACCGACCAATGTCTATCTGGTGGTAGTATATAACGTAGTTTATTTTTTTTATTTAAACAAGTTGTAAATGACAAGAAAATGTGCCTGTGAAGGTCTAATTTCTGAAATAAACGATTTCATTTCATTTCATTTCATTTCTGAACACCTACCAACCGAACTAAATTTGAATCACCTGACAGATTTACGTCCACCCTGTTGAATGGGACGTCCACCCTGTTGAATGGGACGTCCACCCTGTTGAATGGGATATGTTACAATCAGCTAACTGGTTGGACGTTGAGTGACGTTTGTTCAATCAACGTTTAGCCTAGTCATTCAATTGAATGCCGTCATTCAAACAAATGGCGGATTCAACCAGATGCCTGCGACATATACATTTTTTAAGTTTTTTGCATGTTAGACAATAAATAAATCATATTCTTTCTTTCCATAACATATTGTTCTGTGTTATTTTCACTTGACTGTACCTACTGTGTAAACTAAATGAAAATCGGTAACAAAAGGTATATTAAATTTAAATAGACAAAACTCGTAAGTGTTTTAGAACAGTGTTTCTGTCTGTGTATCTCCAAATAACATAGTTTGAAGTTGAAAATAACGAGTTGGAGAATGGAGTACTCTGAATTACCTACTTCACATACAGGGAAAGTTTTAATTGAGTTCCAATTTCGGCTTAGTTGTATGTAGTTAAAAAATCTCGATACAAATAATATTAATATTCCTTATGTTTATTAGATTTTTTTAATTTTGTAATATAACTTTTTGTTCTGTAGGTAAATCAAATCCAATCGTCCGACAATAAAATTTCTGCTTGCAGGACCATTTGACAACCTTTTAAATTATAAATTTTAAATCCTTTGTACCATGTACGTAGTAGGTGCTTACCAAATGAGCAATAAAGATGATTATGATTACAATAATGTTACGCTAGTGATTAATAAATCGAACATGGGTTTCGTATTTTATTAAAACTATTTAAGTAGGGTAAACTGTCCTAAAGACGACCATGGCCTAAATACGTCCATCGGATTAAAAATAAAATACTTTTTGTCTAACCGTTTTCTATTATTTTTGAACAAAAACTTCAGTCATACTCTTCACTAAAAGGGTTAACAAAATGGAGACAGTCGGCAGCTATTTTATGTCTCATTCCAGCTCAGACGTACACTGAGGTAACATGTTTCGCATGTTTTGCCGAATTATTAGCAAAAGCACATTTCGAGTGAATTTCGGGGCAAGTGATTTCTGTAATTTCTAGTGTATTAAGGTTGTTGTTATCGTTTGTTACAGTTAAAGTAATTGACAAAGAATAATTCCGTGTGTTTATTAAGTCTGTTTTCTTATTTGTTTATGAAATAAAAGGGGGGCCGAGTATAGGGTTCAAGATACGTTAAAAAGGCGATACACGGCCGACCATCCATAGGACAGACATCGTTGAAATAAATTCTTAAAGACGGCCGCTTGATCCTTGTAGACAGTAGAGCCCATACAGGGTGTTCCTATTTCTTATTGCTATTTTTAATCACTTCCATTTGTCAAATTGGGGGTAAATACAAATGACCTGTTGAAGGCATTGGTGACATGGTTTAAAGGTACACATGCAAATAAGTATAAAATTAAAATAGATAAATACATCATTGAGATTCTAAATTTACATAACAATTCAATAATTTTAAAAAATATTTAATATCAGATTGTATTATAATAGATCGTGTATGGGTTGACACGATCACGACGAATCATTGTCCATGAAGTGAAAAGTTTAAAAAACTGAAACCTGATTACGCAAATTTCATAAAAATAATTGTTTAGAAAAATAAATATAATTACTTAGGGTACTTACTATTGTTTATTTTCAATTTTATTTTGAAATGCCTTTTGAGCATCCCATAAAAGCCCAA
The DNA here is from genome assembly GCA_905163395.2 of Endotricha flammealis. Taxonomy (NCBI): domain Eukaryota; kingdom Metazoa; phylum Arthropoda; class Insecta; order Lepidoptera; family Pyralidae; genus Endotricha; species Endotricha flammealis. Next base: position 782,703 of record LR990867.1, read on the forward strand.
CTCATCCAAAAAGTTTTTTTTTTTTATACCACATAGGTGGCAATCAAGCATACGGTCGGCCTGATGGTAAGCCGTCACCGTAGCCTATAGACGTAAGCAATACCGGGGGTATCAATCACGCGTTGCCAACCCTCCCAACCCCCCCAAGTGGAGCTCTGGAGACCTTACTCACCGTAGGAACAAAACATGGCCGAGACCAATGCTATTTGGCTACGATCTTCTGTAAGGTGGAGGTCCTTCCCCAGACGAGCTGCTCCGATTTGAGCGGATTATCAGCTGTGCCTTACCTCTCTTAGATATGCCGACTTTAGGCATTTTTTATTACGACTTTAGGATCGACCAGGTCGACATTAGGCAAAAGCGATCTCTTTTCATTAAAACCTTCATGGCTCGTAAATAAAGGTTCATTTAGCATATTTCATGCTTAGACTACGCAATTGAATGACGTCCTAAGAATATAATACCAATGTTATTGCACTGTGTGACATATTTTTGGAACAGCAGCAGATCGAAAAACGGAAATCATCCAAACGGCCGACTTTGGGACGTTTTACCCTACCTACATTTCAGTTTTTTTAGGTTAGATGCTAAAATAAAGCATAATATCAGCAAAGTAATTATTGCAGGTACTTACCTATTTTATTTTTCGATATTTCAATAATTTGATTTGTCTTATTTTTCAATACAAAAGGTTAGAGGAGGTCCATCAGTTTAACACTCGCAACAAAAATAAGCTTAGGTCTCAAATGCAGATTGTCTAAAGTGAACAAATCTTTTGTAGCTCAAGGAGTACGTTTCTATAACAAAATACCGAATGAAATTTTAAACCTGCCTTTGATCCAATTTAAGTCATTCAGCGTTCACTATTGCATAAAGGCTACTATAGGTACCATTAACGAATTTATCAATGATAAGAATGCGTGGACTTTAATATGTAAAACGACACAAGACACTCGACAAGAGCGTCCCCAGGCGTCAAGTGCGCTGTAAACTATTGTGCGTCCATTTTATTTTTTTACATTTTTTATTGTTTTTTTTTTGTTCCAGACTATACATATATTGTACACGCGTCGAAGTGTTGTCCACAATGGTGATGGACATTTTACTAATACATTATATTACTACTAATATATTAAATATTTGGGACAAAGTCTGATAGGGTTGAGTATGTCATGCTCGCTTAAATGTCCAAACTGGTGGTGGCGTCGGGAGTCGGGTCGCTGAGTTCCCTCTAATATGGTTGAGCACAGCGATGGCTGACTCTCGCGTCAACTCGTGAACGGGTGCTGCCTGGGGGGACTGGTCTGCTCATTCTTGTCAGTACTGACTTTTATTTTATTTTATTGTAGATTTAAGACTTGTTCATTCCGCACCATTGTGTATAACATTCCGCGTATTCTTCTTATAAATTTTAATGTACTTATACCTACATTGTAACTAAAGAGTGAAAAAAAAAAAGGAAAAAAAAAAAGTACAAAATGACAAAAAAGGCCGTAACCGGTTTTCTTTCGCCATTTCTTTTTACCGGTTGCCGGTTGCCATTTTGCTTGTGTCCGAAATGGTGGTAGTATATTACGTAGTTTATTTTTTTATTTAAACAAGTTGTAAATGACAAGAAAAAGTGCCTGTGAAGGTCTAATTTCTGAAATAAACGATTTCATTTCATTTCATTTCAATATAAAAAATATTCCCAAAGTTGTCCATCATGCTGAGAACGACAATTCCCTAAAACGACAACTTTCTAAAATGTCTACTGGAAAAAAATCTTTTCACTAATAAAGAACTCACTGTAATTATACTACTTGTTATGACTCATCTACAATCCATTATTCATGGGTATTCATAAAGGCAATATAAAATAACTTTTAGCACTAAGGTGGCTAACAAATCGATAAAACTATTGAATTATGCATCAGTTAATCGTTTATTCTAGGCTTTAATGGCACCAAGTCTCATGAAAGTCAATGTATGAGCCCGGAAAAATTGCCACCAGACCAGTAATTCTAAGAATGCTGACTCGACAGTACTCCGAGGTCACATCTCAGTAAATACGACCTCCGTGGCGTAATGGTTACCACGCCAGACCGCCACCCAGGAGGTCCCGGGTTCGATCCCCGGTCGGGTCATGATGAAAAACTAACTTTTTCTGATTGGCCTCGGGTCTTGGATGTTTATCTATATAAGTATTTGTTATAAAAATATAATATCTTTGAGTTAGTATCCTATAACACAAGTTTCGAACTTACTTTGGGGCTAGCTCAATCTGTATGAATTGTCAAAAAAAAAAAAAAAAAAGAATGAATAATTATTATTTCTGTTCTCAGGTCTTTCTTTTTTATACCACTTACTGTCTGACCTTGCTAAGTGATACACAGTTTGGATCCAATTTTATTACTGTTTACTAAAATAATTCCTACACTAACTTATAACAAAATTAACAAAGTATTTATATAGGTACACTTTATTTATTTAATTTATTTAACTTTATTGACCACAATACAAAAGTACTGATACAATAGGCGGACTTAATGCTAAGTTGCATTCTCTACCAGTCAACCATAGGGAAGTGCAGAAATTCACGAATGCGGTTTTATGATAAATATACATAGGTACATACATTACAAACTACACTTAAGACAAAAACAAATATGGCATGCTGTTTCGAACACACTTGCATCACAGATTACTAAATTAAAAAGTACCTAGGTATCGTGCATGCAATTTCTTGCAATTCGTCTTTTATTGTAAACTTGTAAACTTTGCCCTTGGAATTTTACAAAATTACGAATACAATAACAAGAACTCAAAATATTTCCAATAGGCTATTTGACTGATTTTGAAAAACTGTTTTAAATTATTCGTTGGTATTTGATTAATACACCACATGTATATTTCTGCGAAATTTGCAGTATTTTCCGTAAAATATCGGTTTAAAATTTCAATTACAATATTCGCGCTAAAAACGCTTTTTCTGTAATGGCGGACGCCGTGACGTCACAGGCAAGTAAACTTGTACCAAAGTGTACATTCAGCGTGTTTAGAATCTTTTTTCTGTTATTTTACTGGAAAAAATGGTTTATAAATGGTGTAATTGTGCCACAATGTACAAATACTTCTATAAAAACTCCACAAAAACTGTTTGTTTCTGTGTTAGCTCGAAGAGACCCAAACAGCATTTTATCTCATACAAATGTTTTTATGTGTGAAGATCACTTTGATGTAAGTATGCCAGTAATATTTGATTCGAATAGTAATAGATAAAATGATAAAATCACACAAAATGTCGTAACAATGAACAATGTTGACTTGCGTGTGACGTCACGCGAGGCATAGCCAATCACAGAGCGTTCTTGGGGCTGAAGAAATTTAAAAAATAATTTGGATTTATTTTGTTTATTTTGAAAAATCTATAAATATTTTTGGATATAACAGAGATAAATATGTTTTTTTATGTTATTACCTAATAGGATGACCACATTTCGTAGCATATTTTTAATAGTGTCAAATAGCCTATTATTTAGATAAATTTCCGAGAATTTGTATAACCTGGCTCGTTCAAGTCGTTCATTGTGCATATTTTTATTCAGCTTTTGCCGCCATTTTCCCTCACCATCCTGGCACAAACGGTTCCCTTGTTTCCCCACCTATATGATCAATTTTCCACGCAATTTGTTTGTTTTCGTTAAGGTATACCTACCTGTACTCTCAACATAACAAACACGCGTCGGAATCTCAAAGTTATCAGAATTGCTTCAAGCTTTTGTTTGGTTTACCGCAACTTGTGGTGCGTGTTTTAAATATCTATTTACGTATATGGTATAGAAATTTGTTTTATGGAATAAATCGTATATAATTATGATAATAATATTGCATAGGTAGGTACTAGCTGCTCCCGTGGTTTCTCTCGAAAAAAATAACATTGATTGGCCTATTTTTTGACATATTACTTATTTAAAATCTGTAGTTAATTTATTACTGTTATTTATTATCAATGTTATTATTATTATTTTAATTTGACATTCTATTCTATGACAAACCAAAATTCAAATTGTATTGTTGCGTTTCGAACTGTATAATGTATGTATTTTGTTTTTATGAATGGTTCTTGTTCCCTCTCGAACACATTAGTACGTCAAGGCAAAACGTAACGGAATGTAAACCATTCCCGACATTTTATATACTCATGTTTTCTGCAAATAAATTGATCTTTATCCATCAATAGTCGGCAGCAGCATGAGTCCGCCAAGAAAGGCGAGTCCCACCGCTCAGCCAATGCGCTCAGAATGGATGGTGTTGGTGGTTCCCTGAAGGCGCCACAGTAAGTTAATCATATTTAATTTTTTCATAATTTTTTTAATATAAATGTACAATAATCCGTTTTGCAAATGAAAAATAATGTTTTATGTAATACAAAGATTCGTAACGTCCATGCGCGTTTGTTTAGGGCAAGCGGATTAGGGCGGCGCCCACATTCGCAGCCCGTTTGTCGTGAAGCTTCAGTTAATTTGTTAATCATTTAATTTTATATTTTTTACATTAATGGTTAAAATGTGGTTATTCAGGTGAGAACTCAAACAATTCTGAACAACGCTATCTAGTCTAGACTCATACAAAGTAAAAAAAAATTATAAGTACCATTGTTTAATACCGTTTTTACCCGAGCTGATATCCGGGCGATAAACTATGTGTTAGTTAATCCAGGTTATAAACTACCCGTGTACCTTTACGTGCAGGATTCGAACCCGCGGCCCTTGGGATAAAGTGACCATTGCTAGCCACTCGACCACCAGGCCTGTCAATATGAATACCATTTATAAATTGTACTGTTGGTAGTACCAAGTAAACTACTATATTTAGTCATATTGGTACAAAATCTTTAAATTTTACCTTTCATGTCACGTTATTCAATATTAAATGACAGTCACAACTCATTCACTCGCCTCAATAAACATGCAAACAGATTGTCAATAAATTCTATCGCTTTTGAAAGACCCGGGAACACCTCCTGTGCCCAAAAAGCAATGACCAACTATAAATTATTTGTTGGGAAAAAAATAATTTAAACACTGAGATACGACTGAAAATTTTTCTTTAAAATAATTTAATTTCAACGCAAATCACACAGTACCTAGCATAACATCAAAGCGGCTAGACTTAACCTGTTTGTGTACCAAATAACGAATATAATAAATAAAATAGATAGGTACCTATTACATAGAAAACACCCAGATTCGAGACAAACACAAATTCCATCGCATAAATGATTTCCGCGTGCGGAGATCGAACCCCTCTGGTGCCGAAACTACCAACACGCTACCAAGTTATCGAATAGTTCATTTTCCTGTGCGAGAATAGAACTGGTTCTTAAGTAACACAATCAGAGACTGAATTAAAAGAAACACATTTTCTTATTACTTACTTTCAGTTCAGTGCAATTTATTAGTTGGTCATTGGTCTAAGACCCAAATAATTCATTGCGGGGTCCGGACACTGATCATACTTACTCGTCCCCGTGGTGAAAGGAAGTGTACATTATTTGCAATATTTTACATGAACGCAAACAAAATTATTAGGTCTACCCTCGTAAGATCCGGTGGTGCTTACCTTCTGCACCAGAGGGTGCGGGTACGATTTTCCGCTCAGGACAAACATTATGTGACGGAATTTTGTGTTTGTTCTCGAGTCAAGGTGTTTTCTATATTTTTTAAGTACTTATATATTTAAAAGTATATATTCGTTGTCTGATACTCATAACACAAGCCGGCCGTACCATGACCACTTAAAACAAAACAAGAACGTCTGAGTAAGGGAGACAGTACAATCACAGGTACAATACATGATGTAAGGCGGCGTCTCGTTTACACAATCGTTTAAGGATAGGTATAAAAGGTCATAGTCGGCCCCCTGGGGCGGGCAGTTGAATTGTATAGAATTTATTATTATTTATACTAAGGTCCTATACAAACATACAGTCATGTTCTCCCGTTTGTCTAATCATATACATTAGCAGCGTGGCAGAGTACGCTCCTACTTCCTTCAATTGAAGGGAGATCGACCTACAGTGGAATAAGTAGAAATAGGTAAATGGGTTAATGTTTTTACCACTTTATGTAAATAGACAAGAGCCAAACACTGCAGTTACAAGAAAATTCTGATCAAATTAGCATTATTTACTAGCATTTTAATTACACTGCATTCATCATGGTGGAATACGCAAATTAAAATAACATTAAGTAAGGCGTGGTTTTAGTTCAAGCGTTTGCTCGGCAAATTGAAAACAAAACGTTTTGAGTCATATTTCCCTTATAAGTAGGTTTTTAAAAGAGTTATGTGTCCTTTTTCTTTATGGTTTTTATATTCTATTTTACTGTCATTTCTCTTCACTTTTTCACCTTCTTGCCATCGATTCATATTTTTCTATAATATAAGTTTTCTTCATCCTTTCCTCGTTTTCTAATCTTTCCATCCTAATATAATAGGGTGAAACCAACATATATATCGATGGGTGAAACGCTTGATTATCAGCACCCTAGTACCACCTAGTACATTATCAGTAATATTTTCAAAAAGTGGAGTAGATAAAAAGATGCTTATTTATAATTTAAAAAAACCGGGCAAGTATGTGTGTACGTGTCGGGCCACGCATATGGTAGGGATCCGTATTTGCTACGCTTTGCTTGCTTGCAGACGAGTACAATGCTATATTCTGTGACATTTGTAAGTTTTAATTTCTATTTAAAAAAAATACTTTAATTGCCTGCCGGATTTGTTCATTCGTCGGAGCAGAGTACTCTCTAATCCACTGAATGAAGGCAGACCCGTATCCCAGCAATGGGATGATTATGGGTTGTTAGTTGTTATTTGAGATAACTTCAGACCAAGATATAATCGATTTGAGTAATAAGTAGGGACCCCACCCAAAGCATTTGCGTCGCGCGCTTTCAATGTAATTTTTTTTTTGCTTTATGATAAACTTCCTAATTACAAATTCGACGTTCGCCGACGCGGATTAATGGGCCGTGCCGGGTCGGCAGGCTGTGCGTTTGAGAGGCATCCATCTCAATATTTTCTTGTCTTTAAAAACGGTTAAGGCATCACAATCAGGGAGTAAATTTTTCGCAGTAATTTTTAAGTTTATGGAATATTTTGATAATATTTAAAACTTTTTTTATACCACAAAGTTGGGAAACGAGCATACGGCCCGCCTGATGGTAAGTATCTTGTAGACGTTTGCAATACCGGAGGTATCACTCACGCGTTGCCAACCCTCCCAACCCCCCCAAGTGGAGCTCTGGACACCTTACTCACCGTAGGAATACAACCTGGCCGAGACCAATGCTACTTGGCTACGATCTTCTGTAAGGTGGAAGTCCTTCCCCAGACGGGCTGCTCCGATTTGACCGGATCATCCTTAGAACTAAACTAAACAATAACAATTAGAACAAAATTGTTTTTTTAAATTGTTTAGCCTCCCTATTTTCTCGTAACAAAAATCGTTCAGATCAGCAGCATTCCGTGGTTTTATTTACTCATGTGTCTGTCAGTCTCAATCGCCATTTCACTCATACGAAATAGAAATTGAGCGCGATTTTTTAATGCCACATGGGTGGCAAACAAGCATACGGCCCGCCTGGCTGCCGAGATAGCGTTTGACACGAGATTTGAACGATTTTTGTTACTAGAGCTGTAGGTAGATACTGTTTCTTTGCAGAATCTGGATCCGTACATTTGTTTACAAATTATGTTATAATATGGTCTGTTTTTTTAACAAAAAAAAGTACCGAGGGGTGCATCACAGTAGTACCCCATACCTGTAGTTTTCTATAGAACCTGTTGAGAACATGTTAGTGTTTAGTACTGATGGGTGAATAGCATGGTGAATATCCCAACAGTTCTATAGAACTACAGGTATGGTACTGCTGGGATGCACCCGTACCGAGTATGTCATGTCCCATACACATTTTCTATATTGACAGAGTGAGATGGGTCATTTTATCACCCAATCGCAACTCCACCAACAGCAGTGACTACGTGGACAAATAGTACCAATAGCACGTTTCTTAAAAAAAAGTCTTCTTGTGACTCTTCGAGTGACAAGTTCTCCCTAGTAGTCACCGAAATCTCACCCGAGACAGCCAGCCAACTAATTGTAAAAATGAAACAAAGTTTAAATTCTAAAGTCTATATTTTTCCACATTTGTAGCTAATAAATATTAACACTACTTCATTGCCGATGTGCACAAACTAATGTAGACAAATGAAAATAGGCATTCACACCACAACAGAATATTATGACATAAAAGAACAGTTATGAGAATATTTTTAATAGTCGTTTTCAAAATCCTCTGCCATTCGCATTGGAGCAGCGTGGCAGAGTACGCCCTAATCTTGATTGAAGAGGACCCGTATCCCTGCAGTAGGATGATAGGTTGGTATGATGATGACTTGTAGGCAATATTAGTGCTACTCGTAGCATATTAGCCCTTCGATCATGAATAAAAAACTAGATAACAATCCCATATAAAAATTCAGTTTCAAATGTGGCCTGATTGTGTGTCAATGGTTATTGTCAAACACAGTACAAATTGAGCACTTTATTTGTACTGTCAACTGACTACTATAACGACTATAACGACTGAATTCAAAGAGGTTTTGATAGCAAATTTTGTATTTGGTTTTCTTATATGTGACCGAATATTAAGCCTTATATTTATCAGTATGTTTATAATTGATCTTCTTGTCAATGCCAAGTAACTGCCTTATAATGAACTCGGGCAGTCTCTTGTGTCTCCAGCGTGTTGGCAGCGGAGTATGATTGGCTTTTGCCAGCTTGTCTGCGACATACTGCTCTGCTGAGAACTCGTTCGCCTCCTTCACCATGGCCAGTAGACTGTTCTGGAATACCTTTTCCTTGGCTTGGCGACGGCGTTGCTTTACCTGGAATTTACAAAATAATCTTTAACATAGTATAAAATTGAGTTGCTTCTGCGTATGTTCGCTTAGATCTGTTAAACTACTGAATGGATTTTTATGCAGTTTCCAGCATTAGATACATCCTTACATCCACTATGTATAGTGAGTAAGGTTTATATGCATAAAACATACAAAGAATATTTTTATTTTTATTTTATTTTTTTTTATTTATTTATTTATACGTTACATTTAGTTAAACAAAATGAATATCAGCGCAACAAAAACAATTTTGTTTTACTGTACGCTGTATTATAAAAATATTGAATTTAATGTGGGTACAACATGCAATGCACCTTACAATAAAATTAAATACGTAAAAAGTCACCTAAACAAGATATTACTGTTAGACAGAGATGCCATACTGCGGATTACAGTAGTGCAAGCGAGACACTCGTCACATACACTACATAGGTTGCTCCAGAAAGTATTTTTTAAGTTTGTATTTGTAATTTTTTATATTTAATTGGTTTTTCATATTCGCCTCAAGATTATTTATGAGTGTAGGAATAATATACTCGAGAGCACGTTTACCATAATAATTATTGAATCTTGGTATATTTAGCTTAGAATTCGCAATACTTCTTGTCGATTTATTATGATTCTTTTTAATTTGTATATGTGTGTTGAAAAATTGTTCTATTAATAGTGAATATTTTTACATTTTGTTTGAATTGGCATGATGTTGCAATATTTGAAAAGTTGATGATAATTGTCTTTATATTTAGCTTTTATTTTTGCGGGAACTATAGTTTTTAGTATTCTTAGTTGCAGAGCATATATCCGATCAATATAAGTTTTGAATGTCAGGCCGTAGCTACTCAAACCATACGAAATTATGGATTCACCTAACGATCTATATAACATTACTAGTATTTGGAATGGAATTTTGTATTTTATTATTTTAAATTTAGCAAGAAGTGCACGAAGCTTATCACTTACATTATTTATGTGATCCCTCCAGTTTAGTCTATTATCAATTATAAGTCCCAGATAATGCTGACTAGTTACGACGTCTATATGTGCGCAGCCACAGTCATTCATTTGATGACTTTTATGTAGACATTTATGGCTGTGCGCAATCAAACTCGGCACCACCAAGCATTTAATGTGATTAGAGCTTATGTACATGCTTTTGGTTTTGTGAACGTTCATAACCAGACCAACATCGTGAGACCATTTAGCGAGTTCATCAAAGTCTGATTGAAGCTGCTGCATTGCAACTTTGATGTCTTTATGGGCGGACACTAGGCATGTATCGTCAGCGAATTGATATATCTATTATTTTGATATATATATTAATGCGTAAACGTCGATAGTGCCCCTGGTGTTGCTGATGTCCATAGGCAGCGGTGACCACTTTCCATCAGGTGGCCCACTTGCCTGTTTGTCTAACATAAAGAAAAAAATTGCCAAACAAATTGACTCCACCCCACCATGTTGAGCAAGTGGAATCCAGAGGTGAGACCCATTTGCAAAATTCCAAAGGGAATGCAGGTTACACGCAAGTCTTAGATTAAACCATAGTTCAATCAGAACTGCTATTAGGATATTTTGTAACTGTTACAGATACTATTTAACTTTTTGTTGTTGGTGTCTGCTAACATCAAAAAAATTCAAGCCCAAACTTGAATAAATAAATATTCTTAGACGATTCACACAATGCCATCTAGTCCCAAACTAAGCTTGTACTACTTTTTTGTAGATAGATACTGATTACAAAAGGAATCATCGTGAAGATGCCAACACGAAGGTTGGTATTGTAATATATACCCTGGCCCAGCGATGTCTCATCCTCTTCCACAGTTTCCTACGCTGATGTTTCTTCATTTTCTTCCTGCGTATGACGATGAGCCTAACAGCTTGCTTCTCCTCATTCTGTATTGCTGGGAGGCCAATCTCATCCTTCCGCCAATTATCAATTAAAGGTAAAATCGACCTAGAAAATAAATAAACATGTTTTTGTAAAGTTAACTGCCAACCAGTAAGTTTTACTATTTGCAAATAACCAGTCTGATAAACTTACACAAATGTCAGTTTAACAGTGAATTACTCAAAAACATTACATCAACATACTTTCGGAGGGGATGTTAAGCTGTCGGTCCCCATTGTTATCGACAGATAACAATCGTCAAATCAGTGACTTGAAAACACTGACCACTGAGGAATCAGATTTATGTTTTGTTCCATTAAATACAATGTATTTCATGGTTATTTCATTTTAGTAGTTCGTTGAAGTCTTTCCATGAAATACCGTGTACCTACTTTATGGTTATATTAGTAGTTCACTGAATTATAACCATAAAATGCCTTGTATTTCATGATTAAAACTCTACGGAACAATTTGTTTTGTAGTAGCCCTCCAGCTATCCACACTAATTGCGGGAACCACACAAAAAGAAGAAGACTTACCTTGGATTAATGATAGGCACATAAGGTATAGGATCCTGCTTAACACTTCCCACTATACCTTTGTCAGCGATCTCCACACTCATGTTTCTTGGTGAAAATGATACAACTTTAGCTTTCGAAATTAATGGTGTTTTCTCAACATAAGATGGTATCGGCTTACATTCTTTTATAATATTTATTGCCGTTTTCACATTAACTAACCGTAAATCTAGAAATAAATCATAGTATTTAAGAAAAATATATACGAAAATAATATAACCTCAAAATTTTATTTACTTACATTTTACGGTATTCTGTAAAGAATTCATCATTTTGTATTCGTATTAATGTTAACTTTATAATTTAAGACATATTTGCTATAAATCAGTATTGTTTATTACTGAAATGAGCAGTATTTAAAGAAAATACAATTCAGGTTATGTTATAACTTTGACAGTTGACAGGTGGTTGCTGGGTGGTTGTGACAGTGTTGACTTGACAGTGAGTGATATCAGTGACATTACTATTATTATTTTTATGAGGAAAAGGTAGGCCAACCTCAACGATTACACTCCTTTTGACACCATGTTGAGCAATAGTGGAATCCAGAGGTGAGACCCATTTGCGAAATTCCAACGGGAATGCAGGTTACACGCAAGTCTTAGATTAAGGTGATCCGTTTCGGTCCGCGCGGGAAATTCAATTTTTTGGGGGTTTTTCACAAATTGCATCTCAATCATTGATAGAATTTTCGTGAAAATTGATTTTACGACAACAAATATAAAATATCTACTGAATATTATCATATAAATTATAAATATTGGCTCTTCTCATCATGAATGTGCATAATGCACGTTTATAGGGAAAAAGATGCATCGTGGACATTCATAATAGGAAGAGCTAATATTTATAATTTATTTGTTATTTAGTCAGTAGATATATTGTATTTGTTGTCGTCAAATCAATTTTTATGAAAATTCTATCAATGATTGAGATGCAATTTGTAAAAAACCCCAAAAAATTTTAATTTCCCGCGCTGACCGAAACGGATCACCTTAAACCATAGTTCAATCAGAACTGCTATTAGGATATTTTGTAACTGTTACAGATACTATTTAACTTTTTGTTGTTGGTGTCTGCTAACATCAAAAAAATTCAAGTCCAAACTTGAATAAATAAATATTCAACGATTCACACAATGGTGTTATTTCTGTTGTACATTTAACTAAACTAATTTTGACAGGACCAAAGGTGTGGTTGTCCTTCCTTGGTTTACAATTAGTGACAAGGATAGCAACAGTTTTAGTCCTGTCAAAATTAGTTTAGTCTAGTTCAATGTACAACAGAATTAGAACCAATGCCATCTAGTCCCAAACTAAGCTTGTACTACTTTTTTTGTAGATAGATACTGATTACAAAAGGAATCGTCGTGAAGATGCCAACACGAAGGTTGGTATTGTAATATGTACCCTGGCCCAGCGATGTCTCATCCTCTTCCACAGTTTCCTACGCTGATGTTTCTTCATTTTCTTCCTGCGTATGACTCCTTTTGACTGAATCTGGAAATACCCTTCCTTGCGTCCAGAGTTCCAGACACCAGAGATTATCACCACTACGATATTGATAATTACAAAATCACAAAAGAAATATTGCATGAAAACATGAAATATTTAGAAATTGCATTCTAAGTACGGCCCCGGTCATTTCTTTCATTAACTCCCAGTTCTGTACCAGGACCAATACGGGGTGGTTGACTATACTACCCGTTCGCCTCAAGTTTGCCGTTACCTCCCGCCGCGCACACCCCACCGCAACTCAAGGAGATCCGGTACCGAGCAACTGCGGATCTGCCTTACTTGGGGCGAACGAGTAGTACCTACTAATTGGAAAGGAATAGAAAAATAATGTCAAAACAGGAGCAGGGTAATTTTGAAATACTATTTTATTTGACACATCTACAGAAATACGTGTAATTCACTTACAAATACTTAGAATAAATAGTAAATACACAGAATATTTTAAAGTTTATAGTAGTGAAGTCGATACGTATACGATTGAAATATATTACACAATAATATTTATATTATATTGAATGATATTGTTTTTGATAAAATAGTAGTAAACATACATAAAATTTTAGCTTACATTAAGCAACTTACTATTACTGTATGTACAGCTCGAGGATAGCAGTGGGGCAATTCACGAAACAAGAACCGATTCTAGTTCGATTCAACACTCGCTGTCTCACTCATACATAATAGGAATTGAACGGGACAGCGACAGTCGTTGAATCGAACTAGAATCGGTTCTTGTTACGTGAATTACCCCACTGGACCATCGTTATGATGACTTTTGGTTGCAACATCCAAGATAGCGATTTTTTTTGTTGACCAATAGAATAGCACGAAAGACCATCACAAAAGGTTTAAAGATGAGTGCTAATTCATTAAAAAAAACTTTGTTGAAAAAATCCTAACCTCTTATTATATATCTCTATAAGTTATACAATAAGTGATTTAATAAAGATTTTATTTTATTTATTTTTTTATCTAGTGGACACATGTAGCTCTAATAAACAAAAACCCTGTTTGGTAACAAAGAAAAGGGCGAAGCTGACAAAAATGTCACTTACAAGATGTGTTTCAAAATGGTCCTCCTATCCTCGAGAACACCGTACACTTTGACGAAGTAAAGTATATATGAAGACCTACTCTCTAAATAAACATTTTGAATCTTTATCTACCCTATTTTTAGGATTCCGTAGTAAACTACCCTTATAGTTTCGCCATGTCCGTCTGTCCGTGGTCTAGCGCCTAGACGCTTAATGCTAGAAAGCTGTAATTTGGTATATCTACACTATACAATGGTAACAGTGGTAAAAACAAAACTTAAAAAAAAAAATTTTTTTGGGTTGGCCTCCCCTACAAAGGGGATTTTTGTTTTGGATAGTTAATATCTTTGGCTTAGAATAATTAAGATCTTTGGTATATTTTTATCCAACTAATTAATTTCTGCATCAGTTGTCGGTTCTTGGCTGTTCTTCATGCACTTCATGTTCTTATGCTGTTGACTAGAAAAACAACTTCGCAGCAACACGAGTCTGGAAAATATATTCATTTCAGAAACTGAATTAAATAAAATTGTAATTCACGCTTTAGGCAATTTTGAATTGAATTTTTCAATAATTTTTTGTTAAAGCAATAATCCATTTAATATATCCATGTCAACCCTGCTTTTTATTTATTTTGTTATATACTAGCTTTTCCCCACTGCTTCGCTCGCGGTTAATTTTATGACATAGATCTCGTTTGACAACAAAACCCACGGCGCGACTTGTGGCGCCATCTGTTGGCCGATACAGCGCCCTCTATAGTAGAAAAAATATTTTCTCATTGGAATGACATACTTTCACGGGATAAAAAGTAGCCTATGTTGGGCTCTATACCCCTGACAATATATATATACAAATTTCATAATGATCGGATGATTAGTTAAGCCGTGAAGGAATAACAACCAAACAAACAAACTCACTTTCTCGTATGTAACATTTTATTATTATATATCACAGTGACTTACATGTATGATCGTAGCTGCGAATATGTGATAGGCTTGTTCACCCTACTCGTCGGTGGTTTCGTCGCGGCTTATCACTTTGAGCATCCTGCTTGCAATGCATCCTTGACCATTTTCTATACTGCCCGCATCTGTGATTTAAAACACAATCAGTTTCTCAAACCATTAATTAAAATTTATTAATTTAATTGCACATTAGGTCTCAAGCTATTTCTTTTATTGTTCTTTTTAATAATAAATAAATAAATAATTAACAGTGACAGCTATAATATTTGTAACTTTAAAAACGCATTACAAAAACTGGCTCAATAAATTATAATTCACACCTTGTGCGGAATTCGAACCCGCTACACTTAAGTAGAACACCTATTGCTAATTACTCAACCAAAGTTAACAATCATGACAGTCACTCGACGCCCGAACACTCACCTCATATCATTCCTAATATGTTTGACAGCTGTAAAATGTCACTTTAAAACTTCGTTCATTAAAAATGACACGTCAAATTCATTTGAAAACAAACCCATGTTACTGTCATCCAAGTTAAAATCTTTTATACTACATTCTACGTCTATTGTACTCTCGTCCGGATCAAATCCTTTTATTATACTTTCGTTTGAGCTTAATTCTCTTATAATACTGTCATCTGAGCTAAATATTATGTTACTTTCAACTGGATGAGATTCTTTTATAATGTCGTCTTTTTCAGGTATTGCATTACTTTCATCCGAGATGAGTTCATTTATAATGATCTCGTCGTATTCATCTAAAGTCATTTCATCCGAGTTAGATTCTTTTGAATTATTTTCACTCATCTCGTCCTGGATGAGTTTCAAAGTTTCATTCTGGTCGAGTTCTTTTATATTTTGTCTGAATTCTTCCTTGTGCACCCTAGCTTTGTGCATTCTAATGCTTTTCTCACTCACAAAAGAGTATCCGCAGAGGTCACAGAAAAACTGCGATGGGTGTTTTGCACGCATATGGCTTAGGTGGGATGCCAGTGTGCTGGGAAAAAGATACACACAAATTATTATTTTTTAATACAAATAAAATTAAGTTAAACAAAAATACATAAAATTAAAATTCATTTACGGAGAAAGAGGACTCTATGAACTACTACCATGAGCACTGGGAAAGGAAATGGCGAAAAAAAAACCAAAGAGAGACAATTGAAGCAAAAATACAAGATCAGATAAAGTATATAAAATTAAAGAAGTTAGTGGTTCTAAGTTTATTGGTAAAATACATAATTAAATAACATGAAATTCAATAAAATTAATTAAAACTAAACTAACAATAAAAATTAAAAACTAAACTAACAATTAAAATTAAAACTAAGCATTAAAAAGACATGGTCCCTGTGGCAGGGTGCCCAAAATGCTAGCAGCATTACCTCGCTGAACGGCGATAGATATCCGTTGAGCGAAGTCAAAATGCTACTTAATTTACAAAGAAGTTAGTTAATTTACTTACTTGGACTTTTCGCTGCAGTATTGGCACTTGTGTGTTACCCCGATGTGCCATTGCTTGTGCTTGCGGGCTTGATCCCTGGCGAAAAGGTTCATTTATTAAGAGCATGTAATATCTATAATATAAATGGATTGGATGGATTGAGTGGTAGAACATTTATGAAATGAGCTAAATCGACCGGAGAAGTACAGCTATACTTTTCAAGAATATCTGCGTGATATAACAATAAGTTGGGTGAGAGATTGGATAGCACAAGAACAACAAACAGTTGTAAAATATGATCTAAACATACAACCATTTATTAGTAACAGTCATGGACATAAAAGTAAAGACAAGCTGTCCGGTACTGAGATTTTGCGGTATTGCGATGGTGCACATGCACACCACCACCCTTCAGTCAGTTGGGAGCAAGCGAGAGAAGCAGTGGTGTCCAATTGACAAAAAACGATCTGTTAAAAACAAAGACAAAAAACGACCTGTTATATAAAAAGACAAAAAACAAAAAATAAAAAGACAAAAAACGCCCTATTAAAAAAATTCAAAAAATAAAAAGACAAAAAACGATCTATTAAAAAAAAATACAAAAACTATCTGTTAAAAAAAGACAAAAATAAAAAGACAAAAAACGATCTATAAAAAAAATACAAAAACTATCTGTTAAAAAAGGACAAAAATAAAAAAAAACAAAAAACGATCTATAAAAAAAATACAAAAACTATCTGTTAAAAAAGGACAAAAATAAAAAGACAAAAAACGATCTATTAAAAAAAAATACAAAAGACAAAAACTATCTATTAAAAAAATACAAAAGATAAAAAGACAAAAAACGATCTATAAAAAAAATACAAAAACTATCTGTTAAAAAAGGACAAAAATAAAAAGACAAAAAACGATCTATTAAAAAAAAATACAAAAGACAAAAACGATCTATTAAAAAAATACAAAAGATAAAAAGACAAAAAACGATCTATAAAAAAAATACAAAAATAAAAAGACAAAAAACGATCTATTAAAAAAAATAAAAAATAAAAAGACTAAAAACGATCTATTAAAAAAATACAAAAAATAAAAAGACAAAAAACCAACTATTAAAAAAAATACAAAAACTATCTGTTAAAAAAGGACAAAAATAAAAAGACAAAAAACGATTTCTTAAAAAAAAAAACGATCTTCGAATAAAAATGGTCAATTGCAAATGAACTTACGGTTGCAGTGTAGTAAAGGTACACTTCTTACAAGAGTACTTCTTTGTGTGCCTCGACATGTGCTGGTTGAAAGTGCGCCGGGTATCGAACCTGAACTTACAAACGGCGCATTCGAAATCCCCTGATTTCTGAAAGACATACCTATCCTTACTATTATTATAAATGGGAAAGTGAGTTTGTTTGTTTGTTATTCCTTCACGGCTTGACTAATGAATCATTATGAAAATTTGCATACATATTGTTAGAGGTACAGAGCCCAACATAGGCTACTTTTTATCCCGTGAAAGTATATCGTTCCAATGGGAAAAAAAAATTTCTACTATAGAGGGCGCTGTGTCGGCCAACTGATGGCGCCACAAGTCGCGCTATGGGTTGTTTTGTTGTCAAACGATATCTATGTCATAAAATTAACGCGAGCGAAGCCGCGGGGAAAAGCTAGTTACATTATAAATAAATAATGTAATTTAAAATTGCGATTTCATTCAAGAGTAAGGTTTCTTGGCACAAAGGATCCAAACAATCACTATAAATGACCAAAATTATTTATTCAGGGATTAGGCACTCTCCTTTGTCGAAGTGTAGAAACAATATTGATTTGTACAAATAAATCTACTCTATAGACCACCATTTCGGAAACAAAACCGAAATGGCAACAGGTAAAAGAAATGGCGGAAAAAACCCAGTTATGGCCTTTTTTGTCATTTAACACCATATTTTTTATTGGGGTAAAACACACAACATTATGAACAGAACGGTCGGGAAGTATAGAGAAGATAGAGATTTTATTTAAGGACTGAAAGCGAAGACTTACAGCATCATGCCGCACCATATGCTTGTCCAGCGTGTCTTTCCTTACGAACCCTTTGTAGCAGAAGTCGCAGCGGAAAGGCGACTCGCGGTAGTTCGAAGACTGTTTGCGTTCCTCTAATTCGCGTCTTTGTTCCTCGTCCTGGAAGATCGGGTCAATACATTTATTTTTTATAAATAAAATTGTACAGTATTTCCTGTAAATCTACATACAAAATAAATGATTTTATTTTTACACAATTCACACTACATTTGGTCCCAAAGTGAGGCTTAGCTGTAGGTAGGCTCATGCCGAGAACGGAATAGTTGTAAAAACTGTTAAACGGTTTACTGATTGACGGAGGTAGGTGTTTTCAAGCCGAATGAAGGCCGCCGACTTGGCTCAACGATTGTCATCCACCAACAGAGGGAGCCGACGGCTTAACGTGCAGAAGCACAAGAAGCTCAAGATAATGAAACCCATCCAAACAGTGGCTAGTGTAAACGGGCTTGTCTTGCATGTTCATTTAGACTGTTTAGAGCGTAGATCAGTTACTTATATCAATTTTTATTCATTTTTTTTGCTATTGCGCAAGAACTTACTGTTAAACGCGGACTTAGAGCGATTTCAGACTAGCGTTGGATACGCGCGTTTTTGGAAGCGCATGTAGGCGCGTAAAGGCGCGCCTTTTGCCACATGCGCAATTCGTACGAGCGTTAACGGGCATATAATCTCGAAATTCTCGAATACAGAGACAACATCCTACCGGAACGGGCGAACACGCCGAAATGCGCCCGTATACGCGCGAGCGGTTTTTGAAGCGCGTAATATATGCGCGTGGAAGCGCGTATACTGAAACGACCGTGTAATAATGCTAATCTTAAATCGCTCTTAAGGTAAGGCTCTTAAGATATACAATGATTAGTTCTTACCGTTCGCACTGTGAGTACGAAATCACTTAGCAGATCATCGATCTTCCCATCAGCCATTTGGCGTGCAACAAAAGCTTCACGAGCCAACCTACGACGAACCCTTCTCTGTTCTGCTTTCTTTGTATTAACTTCTGCTTTTTTTGCATTTAATTCTTCTTCGCTTAAGGGTTTACTTCGCTTTTTGCCCTGGATAAATAAATTTGTAAGTAGGCTGGGTGACATTTTTTAAAGTTAAATGTTTTACGGTGGGATTTGACTGTCCTGCTTAGCTAGCGTTATTTAGATATGTACGATCATAGATATTCATAGTTATAATTATTATTAATCTTACTTACAGCCAGTTTTTGAAACATATTTTTAACCAGTGAAATCAGGTGGGAATCGCGTACTTTTCGGGATAAAAAGTACCCTATGTGTTAATCCAAGGTATCAGCCACCTACGTATTAAATATCATAAAAATTGAACCACCCATTTGAGCGCGAAGAAGCAACATACACATAACTTTCGCCATAGATTAGTAGGAAGTTAATGACACATTACATTATAGCTGTCACTGTCAAACTAAAGAAGAAAAAAGAGATAGCCTGAGGTGGAGTTAAAATTATAATGCCTTTCATAAACTGGGTCTTAGATGTTTCTATTATTTACTATTGTGATTGTTATGGGAGTAAAAAGCAACTGCTAAGTTTCTTGCCAATACTTTTTAGTATGTTTATGCCATCTGACCTGTTCAGGTTCGGTAGAAAAAAAGTGACGCCTATTTGAATAATAAAAAAATTGAGTTTGAAGTAACTCCTAGCCACTTGACCACCAGGCTGACAGAAGGGAGAGTAAAAATAAATCTTACGTTTGGCGTAGTCATTAGTTCATCATTTCCTTGATTATCAACTTCCATTTCAACACCAGCATCTCCAAGATGATTGCAGTCCAAAGTCATATTTAACTCTGATATCTCTTCAGTTAAACTCAACTGCAAGTCTTTGTTTGTTACATCCAAATGTATTTCTTCTATATTGTTTGATACGTCTAAATTCAGAGAGTTATCTATACCCGAGTTGAGTAGTTTCAAAAAAGCATCATCACTTGAAACGGGTTCTGGTTGGAATATCTCATTAGACGGATTGTACGAATCCGCCATACTATTGATGCATAGTTGGGATTCAATACCTAAATTCTTTCTGTTGATTTTTGCTAATTTTGTTCTTGTCACCTGTAAAATGAATAATTACAATCATTAATTATTTAGAGAATAGGCTCTCACACACAGGCGTTTTCTCTTGTCATTTACAACTTGTATAATTAATCTAAACTACCATTTTGGAAACAAGCAAAATGGCCACCAACACATACAATCTGAGCTGTGCGCTCAATAAATTCAATGTTATGTGAATTATTTAATTTTCACTACCATAAATTTTAAAAAAGTTCTTATCAAAAATAAAGATCTAACACCACCTAACACCCCATCCGCACGCACCCAATTTTTGGGCCAATTTGATCTATTGTCCTGTCCCTGTTCTTGGTGATAGAAAAGGACAGGTATACACATTGGACAATTAGATTGGGCCGTCTGGAAGGGGTGTTAGGCCATAAAGCGTTTTTTATATGGCCCATTCCATAGTCAACTTTAACTTGATGTACCCTTTTTTTTTTTTTTTTTTTTGTTTATAGTCAGGAAAATGCATTACTGCATGCCCCCCGCTTGGGGAAGCGGTGGGGGTATGTCGGGCTCTCCCTCTTAACTTGATGTACCCTGACATTTGTTTTTAAAGTCAGCAAACATTTTTCTATATTTAAAACTGACCTATTACGAACTCTTTTCAAAGTTTCATTACATATTTATTTGTTCTTTTTTTTTTGTGTGAGACTGTGTTTTTTTTTTATTTGGTCTTATGCTAATTTGGTTTGCTACAAATAAATATTGTGTACCTTGCCAGTCTTCAATATGTTATGTAGGATTGTCTGTGCAATCAAACATCTCGATTTAAACTTCTTGTATCTTGTCACAATTGCTTTGCACTCGTAACAGATGAACCGAGGCATACCTGATGCCAAACTCATCTGAAAGATTATAATTAGGCATTTAGACTGTTTCATTTTACTGATAAAGCCTTATTTATTTTTTCGCATTGCACATACACAGTTAAGCTTAAAATCTATACATATAATAAAACAGTAGACCCCGATATGTCTGTACTTTGAACATATTTGGCAAAAATGGAGAGGGAACAGTTAGAGAAAGGTAATAAAAGCGAAAAATTTTTTTTTTTGAATTTATTGTCTGTCTGAACACGCACATCTTCTAAGTTACTGAACGGATTTTAATCCTGTTTTCACAGGGAGATAGAGCTCGGCTTGGAGCAGAATGTAGGCTTCGTTTCATTTAAATCGCATGACAGGAAAAGGAGTTATCCTTATTTGGACATTTCACGCGGACGAAGTCGCAGGTAACAGCTCGTCTATAATAATATTGTAAAGAGGAGAGATTTGTATGTTTGTTTGTAATGAACAAACTCAAAAAATTCTGAACCAATTTCACTGGGGAACTTTTAGTGGAATAGTTTTTGACGTTTGATGGACTTAAACAATAAGTTAAACATTATGTTATTGTATAAGTCCATAACAAATGTCAAAAACTATTCCACTGATACACTATCGGCATTCTTTTGAGACACAATTGAGACATCATTGAGAGTCCATTGGTGCATTTGTGTTGGTAGAATCGGGCCCCTGGACTGACGGGAATGTAAATTACCCCCGGGTAACATTGGCTATATTATATTTTCAAAGAATTTAGGGATCAGTAAAACTGCTAGTAAGTATATTATATACCTTAAATTTATTATTAAAATCTGTTAGTTATTATTTCCATTGTATAATGAAGTCGCTTATGCTGTGTGTTTGCATAGATATTTAAAATTACTCAATGTATATGCAGTTTTCAGCAATCGCTAGTGCTTCAAGATGAAGGTTTATGTTTAACACAAGGATTTTCCGAAGTACCCACGGGAAAGTGTGATACATGCTAACGAAGTTAAATATAATATTTCAAAGTTTTGCTACTAAAAGCTACGATAAGTGATCAGAGACGCGGCAGGGTGGAGTTAGAATTCTCATAGAAAAAAATATATTACGTAGGCACGATTTAAAAAAAAAAAAAAACCTCGGAACGGAAGCAACGAGATTATCTGTGTTATAGGTACGGTGGCCTCGAAGATAGGAGGACCATTTTAGAAAAAAATCGCTTGCACATCTTGTAAACGGATCTTTTGTCAGCTCCGTTCTTTTCTTTGTTACCAAACAGGGTTTTTGTTTATTAGAGCCACATGTGTCCACTAGGATGTTGGATGTTGCAACCAAAAATCATCCTAAAGACGGTCCTGCTATCCTCGAGGCGACTGTACCTACGTCATAAATATAAAGCGGTCACCGCCAGCAGGCATGTTAATTAGGTACTTACTCTTTATATCTATATATGTACCATCAGGCGCCGCAAGCTTGTTTGCCACCTTAGTGGAATAAAAAAAAATTAACGTACCTTGTCTCCTAAAATCATCTCTATGTGTGTTGTAAAATCTTGATCTATTTTGAATAATTTTCTATTCATTTCTAGGCATAGCCTGCAGGCTTCGACAGTTCCGGAGCTGTTCATTTTGTAAATGTTTAGGTATATCTCTACATTTTAAATATTAATATTTAGAAGAATTGAGAGCATACTATCAGTATCACTAATAGCTACCTACATTACAATACCTAGATAGGTAGGTAGTACAGGTAAGGTAAAATTAAACATCAGAAAATCTGAAACCCTGATCAATAACATTTGAATACGATAGTGACATTGACAGAACAGAAATGACAGGCGCACTTCATGTTCCATTCTACTACACTTAGCACAAAGCTCCATAAAATCGTCAGATGTAAAATATAAATCGATATGAAATAAACATGAATCGATTATAAATCACAGAGACATACAATAAATTGCTATATTATTATAACGCACAACATTTTTACCACAGGACAAACACATTCAAACACAATCATTGAATTTTATTGGAAATGACGTGCCATGTCATGTATATGGTTGGAATGGAATATACACACAAACACATCCGTGCACTACATCAACACAACACACACACACATTTTAAAAAATTCTTTTTCAGTCTAGACTAGATGCTTCCGCCGTCCCATCGGTCGATTCGATTGACTATAATCGGATGAGGTGAGTGAAGTTATGTTATGGCGGGTGGAGGAGAATTGCCAGTGCCCCTAATTCCTCTTCTTCAGCAGTCAGCACATGACTGTCATGTTATATGGTCTCAGTAGGTATTTATAAATAAAAACGTATTTTACAAAAACAAAATATTTCTTGATTTGTGACTCTTGTGGCTCTTACGTAGGTATTTTTGTCATAAAATGATTCTGCCGTTCTGATTTAGCCTATGCTTTGAAATGAAAATACTTAATAATAAGATTATTTGATATTCCGAAAGGCCATCATCGCGTAGAAAGCGTAGAAGCCTGTGATGGGCCTGGGGCCGTACGACCTTTTTTATCTATCCTTAGACGATTGTGTAAACGAGACGTCGCCTTACATTATGTATTGCGCTGTCTCCCTTACGCAGCAGTTCTTGTTTTGTTTTTAAGCGGTCATGGTACGGCCCCAAGTCCCCAGGTGCGTGTATAAGGAGGAATAACGTTATTGAAATAGTTAATGACCAACAGCCAACAGGTGAGGTGACATGAAAACCCATAATGTTAGGTACAGACATTTTATTTCACGAAGAGCATTTGGCTAGGTACGGTGGCCTCGAAGATAGGAGGACCATATTAGAAAAAAATCGCTTGCACATCTTGTAAGCGGATTTTTTGTCAGCTCCGTCCTTTTCTTTGTTGCCAAACAGGGTTTTTGTTTATTAGAGCCACATGTGT
The DNA here is from genome assembly GCA_905163395.2 of Endotricha flammealis. NCBI lineage: Eukaryota > Metazoa > Arthropoda > Insecta > Lepidoptera > Pyralidae > Endotricha > Endotricha flammealis. Next base: position 806,970 of record LR990867.1, read on the forward strand.
CCAATAGGATGTTGGATGTTGCAACCAAAAATCATCCTAAAGATGGTCCTGCTAACCTCGAGGCGACTGTACCTAGGTAAATGTTGTAACGTTAACATGCACATTATTGTAGTGTGCGTAACTTCGGAAACTCGTAAAATCGCTCACCCACACATAAAGAATGTGCATTGTGCACGCACGGCACGCCTAATGGAACACCACAGTTCCGAGACAGCTGTAGTTACTCTCCCGGGACGTCAATATGCTTTGATTCACTGCTTATGTTCAATCTGTGATCAGTGTGATCACTGATGAAAAGCTTTACAGGACACCGTAGGAATGTGTGTTGGAAAACTACAAGTTATTATAGAAACAAAATGTTCATGTCGTAAAGTATTATATTCGTTGAAAACAAAATGATCCAAAAATTATAAACCACACACCAAATCTCTGTCCGTTGGGACAGCCCCGACATCGCCTACCACTGCGACTGACATGCATGGGTCTGAAACAAAAATATTTTGGGTGTAAGGCCTGAGTTTGCAAAAAAAAATTTTTATTTTAGGCATGAGTTTGCTAAAAAATTATTTAGGAATTTGGTACATATGTTACGCTCAAAGACCGAAAACGCTCAGTGAGCGAAAAAATTGCTCACAACGCGTTGATTGAACCGTAAGAAATATTCGCGCCCCCCTAACCTAACCCACCAATGTCTGTTGGTATTCAGACAGACATTGGTAGGTTAGGTTAGGGTTATCATCACAAGGGGTGGTGGTCAGGATACCTCCACGTGGTCCACCCCGGGCAACGCCGGCGCGTTCTTGCCGGCGGCTAAAGTCCTGACACGTGGTCCGCTCTCCGTGCTCACGCTTGTGAGTGCGTGGAAGACGCGGACGCCGTCTCCTTGCCGCAGTCGCGGGAGGGGACGGCCGAGTGGAGCCCGGATGCGGGCGGAGCGCCGGCCTAACCAGCCGGCGAGCGCAGACCGTAACCCTGTGGGACATTTTCTCTCACGGGACCGGGGGCCTTGGCTTAACCGCCCGGGTCGCGAGGAAGAAAACCTCTATAAAAAATCACCCGAATCCCAAGGTTCGGACCGCGCCGAGGGGATGCGTGGCCAGTCGGAGACTGGTCACTAGCGGTCCAACCCCGCCGGAACTGGCAACCGTGCGGGTGTATTAGCGCCCCTCTGTTTTCGGGAATGGGCGTCACCCCGCAGAGGAGTATATATCGACCCTTCTCGTGGGTACAAAATGGAAATTGTTACAGAAAATAAATTTAAACTTTTAGACGTAGAGGACGAGGAGACAGTAGGAAGAGAGGAGAGTGAAGGAAGGAAAGGAGTTGAAGGAAGAGGGAGTGTAGAGAGGTGCCTTAGCCTTAGCCCGGTCGTTGTGTTGGAGCGGCTGGTGGAGGCGAAAGGAGATGACTCTGACTCAGCCGCGAGCATGCGGTCGGTCCGGTCCGGAGCGAGGCAACGTTCGCTGGCCTTCCGCAATAAAAAGCGGAGGTTGGCCAACGAGCCTATGGAGGACTCTGGCTCTGAGTCAGCGGCCAGCGAGGCGGGTGCCGCTGTGCCATTGCCCTCGCCGCTCACTGCAGAGCACCCGAGAGAGCAGAGGGAGAAGAAAAGAAGGCAGGTCAATGAGACCAAGACAGCGGCAGAACGGGAGGCCCTGCGCTTGGACAATGAGACGGATGTAGCGGCGCAGGCGTTGCGCGCGCGCGAGAGGTCCGCCAGGCTCGCGGAGCAGAAGATCGAGCGGGTCCTGGGCGCAGACGCCTTCGCGAAGAACGAAGACGACAAGACGCGGGCAGAGCTGGGAGAGGCGGTGGAAGATAACCTCCTGACGATCTTGCAAGTGGGAGCAAAGTCGTCAAATCTGAAGGGGACCTTCCAGAAATCCCTGAAACTTGCGGTTGCCGGGATCAGAGAGGCGACCCAAAAGTTGGCGGAAAGGTCCTCTTCGGAGGAAAATAAGAAGTTGGACGCCAAAGTCCACCGCCTCGAGACGCAGTTGGCGGAGCTCCGGAAGGAGATGGCGGAGCTGGTAAAGGCGCGTAAGCCCGCGTCCCCACCGCCGGCGCCCAGGGCAAAGCAGGCCACTTTCGGGCGGCCAGAGCCGGAAATGTCACAGGCTGAGTTCCGGCGGTCGCTGATGGCCGATATCGGCTTTATGGTGAATGCCAAGTTGGCAGGCATTAGCGACCGCCTTGCGCCGGAGCCGCGTCTGCGCCCGCCGCTGGCAGCGGATAGTGCGAGAGAGTCCAGGCCGCCGCCATCGTCATATGCAGTTGCAGCGGCGGGCCCAAGCTCCAGGCGTGAGGAAAGCCCGGACAGGCCCGCTGCCCAGACTAAGGCTCCCCAGCCCACCAAGGGTAAGGGGAAGGGCAAAGGGAAGGCCAAGGGTCCGTCAGCCACGGCACCGGCCTCGAACCCGCCCCCAAGCGTCCCGGCTACTGCACGGAGAGTCCGTGTCGACGAAGATGGAGATACCGTCGACGAAGAATGGACCCCGTCGCAGAGCCGAAAGAAGAGGGCCGCGGCGCGGAAAGCAGCCAAGCAACGCCAGGCGGCCCAGTCGCAGTCAGGGAGTCCTGCGGCTCCTAAGCCGAAACGCAAGCGAACTCAGAGGCGATCGCGCCGGCTACGTCCGCCGAAGACCGCGGCGGTCGTACTCACTGTCCTACCAGAGGCCGAGGAACGCGGCGTGACCTATAAGGAGGTCATGTCGGAGGCGAGGCGACGGATCGACTTCGCCTCCTTGGACATTGCCGGTGGTATGACCGTCCGCCGCGCGGCGACGGGAGCCTTTGTCCTCGAGGTCCCGGGAGAGGCAAACAGTGAGAAGGCGGACGTACTAGCCGGCAAATTGCGGGAGGTCCTGGCAGAGACCGACGTCAAGATCGCGCGACCGACCAAATGCCTCGAGTTGCGGATCTCGGGGCTGGACGAGTCCGTGACTCGGGAGGACGTCCTCGCCGCGGTCGCGCGCACCGGAGGTTGTCCGCCTGACATGGTCAAGGTGGGCGAGATCCGCCCGGACTTCGGGAGTCTCGGAACGGCCTGGGTCAGTTGCCCAGTGGCGGCGGCAAAAGTCGTTACGAGCGGCCGTCTGTTGGTTGGCTGGGTGTCAGCGCGCACGACGTTGCTTGAACCGCGTGCCATGCGCTGTTACCGGTGCATGCAGAGCGGGCACGTCAGGGCGCAGTGCTCGGCGCCTACGGATCGCAGCGAGCTGTGCTTCCGCTGCGGTCGCGCCGGGCACAAGTCCAGCGGTTGTACCGCGGACCCGCACTGCCCGCTCTGCGAGGCAGCAAAGAAGCCGGCAGGGCACGCGGTGGGCGCGAAATCGTGCTCCGCCCAAAAAACTCGCAGGGCCAGGGTCGCTACATGGCGGCGCCCTACTCAGCCAGCGGACCGGCCGTCGGCCCCTGAAGGGCCGGGGGCAGGCGTGGAGCCCGTGGTCGTCACCTAATTATGGTGGTGGCACATCGCTTCTGCCAGGCGAATCTTAACCACTGCGCCGCTGCACAGGACTTGTTCGTGCAGTCCATGGCGCAGTGGGAAATCCACGCGGCGGTAGCGGCCGAGCCCTACTTTGTCCCGCCCCGATCTACCTGGGCGGGAGACAATTTGGGCTTGGTTGCCATCATCACACAGACGGCTGTGGGCGCCCCGCCTCTGCAGGGGGTGAGGAGAGGAGATGGTTGGGTTGCGGCTCTGTTGGGGGACGTCGTTCTGATCGGCGTTTACTTCTCCCCCAACAGAATCTTGGCCGAGTTTGAGGCCTTCCTGGCGGAATTAGCGGCGGTTGTGCTCCAGAGTGCTCCTCGTGCTGTGATTGTCGCCGGGGATCTCAACGCGAAGTCTACGGCGTGGGGTTGTCCGGCGACCGACGCTCGCGGCGAGGAGCTGCTAGATTGGTTGGTGTCCAGCGGTGTTGTGGTGTTGAACCGGGGGACGGTCAACACGTGCGTGCGGCAGCGGGGGGGTTCAATCGTGGACGTCACGTTCGCGACCCCCGCACTCGCGCGCCGTGTCGAGGGCTGGCGAGTCCTGGAGGACGTGGAGACGTTGTCGGACCACCTGTACATAAGGTTCGACGTCTCCACGGTCCCGACACAGGCCGGCCCGGGCCCGTCCCTGAGGAGTGACGGCCCCCGCTGGGCGCTGACAAAATTGGATAGGGAGGAGCTGGAGCTGGCCGTGCTGGTGCAGGCCTGGCAGAGTGACTCCGCCGTTTCGGAATACGTCGACGTGGAGGATGAGGCGGCGCAGCTCTGCGCGGCTATGACATCCGTTTGCGACGCTGCCATGCCCCGCGCGGGGCCGCGTCGTCCGAGGCGCCGGGTGTACTGGTGGAACGAGCAGCTCGCCACACTTAGGCGGGCTTGCGTTGCGGCTCGACGCCAGTACACCCGATATCGGCGTCGGCGGAACCGCGACGCTGAGGAGGAGTCACGCCTGTACCAGCAGTACCGCGAGTGCGCAAAGGCGCTGCAGGTGGCCATCAGGGACGCCAAGTCGGAGGCGTGGATAGAGCTGCTGGAGGCTCTGAACCGAGACCCATGGGGGAGGCCGTATCGGCAGGTGCGCGCAAAACTGCGCCCCTACGCCGCCCCCCTGACGGAGAGCCTCCAGCCCGACGTTCGGGAACACGTCGTCACATCGTTGTTCCCGGACAGGGGCGTGTTCACGCCCCCGGCCATGGCGCCGCCGTCTGCGGCGCCGGAGGAGGATGCGAGTAGCGTGGTGCACCCTGTGACTGAATCGGAGCTCCGGGCGGCGGTGGCGCGAATGTCTGCGCGCAACACCGCCCCGGGCCCGGACGGTATCCCGGGTCGTGCGTGGGCGCTGGCCCTTGAAGAAGAAGGCCTCGGGCCACGGATGAGACGTTTGCTCTCCGCGTGCCTCGTCCAGCGTTGTATGCCGCTGCGGTGGAAGTCCGGCAAGCTGGTCCTGCTGCAGAAGGACGGCCGGCCAGCGGAGTCGCCGTCGGCCTACCGCCCCATCGTCCTGTTGGATGAGGCGAGCAAGTTGCTGGAGAGGGTGGTCGCGGCTCGCCTCACCCAGCACTTGGAGGAGGTAGGCCCGGACCTCAGTGACCAGCAGTTCGGCTTTCGCCGCCGCCGGTCCACGATGGACGCGGTCACGCGGCTGCGGACGCTGGCGAACGAGGCCACCTCCCGGGGTGAGGTCGTGCTGGCGGTATCTTTAGATATCGCCAACGCGTTCAACACGCTCCCCTGGGAGGTAATACGGTCGGCGCTCGCGCACCACAGGGTGCCGCGCTACTTGCAAGGGTTTGTCGCGCACTATTTGAGCGCCAGGGAGGTGGTGTTTCCGGTCCCTGACGGGTGGGGTCGTAGAACGGTGTCGTGCGGTGTTCCACAGGGGTCGGTTCTAGGTCCACTCCTGTGGAACATCGGATATGATTGGGTGCTGCGGGGCGCAAACCTACAGGGCGTCGGCGTGATCTGCTATGCCGACGACACCCTTGTTGCGTCCCGCGGCAAAACCCACCGTGATGCGGCCGTGCTCGCCACAGCCGGAGTGGCGCAAGTTGTGGCGCGGATTCGGCGGTTAGGCCTGGAGGTGGCCTTGCACAAGACCGAGGCCCTGTGCTTTTATGGGCCCCGGAACAAGCCACCTCCGGGAGCGCACATAGTCGTCGGGGGTGTGTCCATTGCCGTCGAGCCGAGTATCAAATACCTCGGCATTGTACTCGACGGTCGGTGGACATTCGCCGAACACTTCCGGCGACTTGTGCCGCGTCTGATGGGGGCCGCCGCCGCGCTGGGCAGCCTGCTCCCTAATGTCGGCGGACCGAGTGTCGCCTGCCGCCGCCTATATGTAGGGGTGGTGCGGTCTATGGCCCTCTACGGAGCTCCCGTGTGGGCCGACGCTCTGACCTCACGCAACACGGCCCTGCTGCGACGACCGCAGCGGGCCATGGCGGTCAGAGCGGTGAGAGGATACCGCACCATCTCGTGCGAGGCGGCGTGCGTGCTAGCGGCGAGTCCGCCGTGGGAGCTAGAGGCAGTGGTGCTGGCGGCGGCATACAAGCTGACCGTCGAATCGCGAGAGGGCGGAAACCCGTTCCCGGATGGGGTCCAACGCTGGAGAGAGAGTGCCCAGAGGTCCCTTATCCGGGAATGGGCGGCAAGGCTGGAGGAGACGGACCGGAGAGCTGGAGCGCCACGTCAACGTACCGTGGACGCCATCCAGCCGGTGTTGAACAATTGGTTAGGGAGGCGCCACGGTGCGCTGTCGTACCACGTTGTGCAGGTGCTGTCCGGCCACGGATGTTTCGGCTGGTACCTGCACAACGTGGCGAGGAGGGAAAGAACGGCGGAGTGCCATGAGTGCGGCTGCGCGGAAGATACGGCGCAGCACACACTGGAGGAGTGTCCTGAGTGGGCTGCGCCTCGCGCCGCACTCGTGGATATTGTTGGCGACGACCTCTCGCTCCCGGCTGTTGTCAAACAGATGGCCGAGAGCGAGAGGTCGTGGGACGCGGTAGCCTCCTTCTGCGACGAAGTACTGACGCAGAAGGAGGCAGCGGAGCGGGTGAGGGAAGCGGACCCAGCCGCCCCCCCGCTCCGCCGTAAAAGACCGGGCGGCAGGCGTTTGGACCATGCCCGGCGACTGCCACCTTAACGGGGGCTTCCGGGCGGCGGTTTGGGGAAACCGTCGCCCATCGGATCGGAAGTCCCCGAGCGGTGCGGCGCGCCAACTCTGTGCGCGCCGCCAACAGTGCCGAGCCCATGGAGACGGGTCTTCGGACAACCGCCGGCGGGGTCACGGTAGTATCCCAGTTCCCGTGGCCCCGCCTGTATAGGCGAATTAGGTGGCAGTGAGTGAGAGTTTTAGTCGGTATACCCTAAGTGGCTTTAGAGGGGGAGCCCGACATACCCCCGCCGCTTCCCCAAGCGGCGGGGCATGCAGTAATGCATTTCTCTCACTATAATCAAAAAAAAAAAAAAAAAAAGGGTTAAGTCCATTAACGTGTTGATTTCAAAATCCACCTTCTCCGTGAAGGTGGATTTGGAAGACTGACTGACTTTGGAGACTAAGTCTTTATTTCTTACAGTGAGTTCCATCAAGACCATAAACCCACTTAAAATTTAACAATAAGTATGTAATGTAGGTAAGTATCTATCTTTTGATTGCGTTGGCTTAGAAATTTGATTTTCACAACTCCTAGGGATAGTGGACCTTAGTATTTGATATGAATTTCAGCTTGATATAAATGCGTTCCAGCGAAAAAGGTGATCTTATAAGGGTTCCGTTTTTCCCTTTTCAACCGACTTCAAAAAAGGAGGAGGTTCTCAATTCGACCCGTATGTTTTTTTTTTTTTTTTTTTTTTTGTTTTTTCTATGTTTGTTACGCGATAACTCCGCCAATTATGAACCGATTTGAACAAATCTTTTTTCGGCTTATAGGTAATACCTTAAGGGTGGTCCCATTTAAATTTAATAATAAAAAAAACATTTGAAGTCGGTTTTATTTATGTTTTAAAGTTAATTATGAGATATGGAACCCTAAAACTGACGGGATGTCACTCACCCCCTAAGTGGAGGTAGTATAAAACCTTAATGCTTTGTGGCAGCCCCACCGCCCGGGGAGCACGCGGTGGGGACTGTGGAACTTACCACTAAAAAACTGACGGGATGCCTCTTGCCCTGTGTGGCGGGGCCACGGGAAACTGGGATACAACCGCGACCCCGCCAGGGCCGTCCGGCCAAGGTACCAGCCGGACCCGCTCGCCCCCGATACGCTCCGTCAGCAGTACACCGCATCCAGGTGCACTGCCGACACCGAGGACCATCGCTCCCTCAAGACGACGGGCCTTCCCCGGCCCGCCGTCTCGGCTGGGCTATGGTCCCCGTCCACTCGGCGATCGCACCCACTGTGCCGACCGCCAGCCAACGGCCACACCACACTTATTCAGCGTGGCGCGGCCGTCAGCTCCGCTCGTGATTTTTATAGAGGTTGTCTTCCTCGCGGCCCGGGCAGTTAAGCCAAGGCCCCCGGCCCGTGGGTGGAGGACCCACGGGTTACGGTATGCGCCGCACGCCGGCTGGTAAGGCCGGCGCCCACTAGGGCGTCCGCGTGAACCCGCGAGCCGAGCGCAGGGAGTGGACACACCCGTCCGCCTGCAACCCGCACCCGGCGAAACGCAGGGACTGGACCCCGCTCGTCCCCCTCAACCCGCGGCTCGCCGCAACTCGAGCGCAGGGAGAGGACCCACGTGTCGGGACTTCAGCCGCCGGCAAGGACGCGCCGGCGTTGCCCGGGGTGGACCACGTGGAGGTATCCCGACAACCACCCCAGGTAGTATAAAACCTGGATTAACACATTTTTATCTCGCAGGTACATCATTCCGGGAACGGGAACAACGGGATTATGCGGGCAAAAACGCGGGCATCAGCTAGTAATAAATATTCTTACACATAGTAGACAATTTCTTAGCTGCACAGACGAGATCATTGCTTTGTATGGACTCGATGACACTCAAGGCGCTTTTGGACGCGTCCATCTTGACGTTGTTGGCGAGCTGCAGCGCCATACCCTCGGTATACTGGACGCAGTTCTCGTCGTTGAAAGTCATACTCAATTCTGACGAAAAAAGAAATGATTAAAATTTAAAAAACACAATTTCCTATCTATATTTACATACGTTTGTCAGTTCCTTTTTCCAAAATGATTATGATGTACGTACAAGTATGTTTGTACCATTTTTAAAAGAACAAGTAGCTACCTACTAAGTTTCTTACCGAACTGGTAAAGATTTTTTCTGGACTTCAAGGGCCCAAATCAATCCGGGAACCCGGGTTTTTCAGTTTGAGAATACCTAACTATGTCTGCTCTAGCAGGTAAGGTCTACGTCTAGGTAAGTTACCTACTGACTAGGATAAAGTTGATGCGGCAAATATCATCGGCATCACTTGCCCCTCGGTATTTCGTTACTAAACACCTTCCCGGAGATAGTGCCTATAGGCTGTAAAGACCTACTCTCTGAATAAATGAAAGTTTTGAATCTTCTTTCGATATTTTATGGGTAGGTATCTACTAAAAAGAGCTTATTCACTGCGCTCAAAACTCTTGGAACTTAACCATTAACAGAATATTAGGCTCATTCGAGTACTCCGCGCGCGCGGGTGCACGCGACGGGCGCTTTGTGGATGAACATGAATGAACCCGCGACAGGTCCCGCGTGACGTAGTTTTGGCCTTTAGAAAAATAGATTGTAAACTTACTAAGTCGTTTTTTCCCAACTTCGATCTGATCGCAAGTGAGTTCTCCCACATGAGCGAGGAATTCAGCTGCGGCCATCGCTACAGGCCATGCGGTTGCAGCACGTGTTTTTGCCAAAACTCCTGCAAAAATACCTAAAAGTTCATCTACTACTTTCATGTACTTACTTCACGCAAGTGAGTCGCCAGCTAGTTCATCACGAACCTTTATCAAATTGTGAGATGTCGAATCATCCGCAAAACATTTAGTCTTTGAATGAAAGTCAATGTCCGAATTTCGCCGTGCTCGATAGGTATAGACACGACGTGATTCAAATAGGATGGCTCATAAAAATACGCTCGCCTAACCTAGGGCCACCGATGGCTAGGTGAAGTTGATAGATAATTTCAATATTTAGGTACAGACAGGCTGCAGAGAAAGCTTACCCCCAAACGAAGTAAGAATTACGTTTTCTCATGTAATTCTCAGTTGTGGTTGTTATCTTGGGGGACTGGTCTGTCTCGTTTTATAAACATCTACATAAGTATTCGACATATTTAGGATTTGACCATAGCACAATTTGGATCGACATCCTGCGTTTAGTACTTATGTATGATGAAAATTTTAAATGACTGTATTGTTAGTCATTTATGACAAAAAAGCCGTAACTGGTTTTCTCTTCCAGCGGTCATTTTGCTTTTCTTTTCGAAATGGTAGTAGTCTATAGAGTAGATTAATTACATAAATAATTTATTACTGTAATGTAATCTTTGACGAGAGAAAGTGTCTGTGAGGACTTACTCTCTGAATAAATATTTAGAATTTAGTTTTTCAACGAAAATTAATAAAATGTACATTTTGATTACTATCTAGTATAAAATTTCGTCGAAATCTGATTAGAGTTACCTAATTCTAATATTCTTACTTCGTTTAGTTCTTTACCTAGGTCAGCCGTCAGGTTATCTCTACATCCATGGACACACAGAAATAGAAAAAGGAATAAAAAAAAAATAAAAAAAAAGGAAAAACGTCTACCTTCTAAAAGATTAATATCAATATGGTGTGTCACTGAGATGCAAAATGGCGGAAACTAGCGGTACTAACCAAATAGACCAGTTTCATAATAGGATATATTAAAAGCCTTGTAATCTGTGCAGTAATCCAGTCCGGCCATGCATCCTATTGGTGCTTGGGGCGTCCTATCCATATGGTGGTGGCCCATGGCAACATTACCGGTGCCGCATGCCGCTGCTATTATTGAGTTCTTCACAAGGGTCCTGAGATCAAACTTATGTAAAGTTCACCAGTAAAAAAACTATCTAGTTGCTCTTTTGGGAAGTTTTCCTAATATTATAGTTAGACAGGTCGTAGGTTGCAAGCAAGTGCCAAGTTTCTTTCCAGTTCTTCTTAGTACAAATCTACCGTCTGAACTGGCTGTAGAAAAAAAAAACCGACGATTCGAAAGAGCTTGTAATGGTCCTTTGTTCAGTCCCTCTTGAGCATAGACTAAATGAACATCTTGGAAATAGGTACCATGATTTGTAATTATCTCAATTTTTGCTAAATTTGGACAGACGAAATTTAATGCACTTCCAATAATACTCACGACTTCTGCGTTCTAAGATATAGGTAATTCTGACTTTACAAAATAAGTTAACCGGTCAAAACTCTCATTGGTACTAATATAACTAAATATTCAAAGAAAGTCAGCTAAATCACTGGAACCTATCTTATTTTTCGCCTCTACACTTAAAATTAGGCATTAAAATTACACTTACGCGAAATCACAAGTTCCACATCCAGGGACGGCAACAGCAATCCACGTGTCACTGCAGCGTCCCAAATCGTAAGACTCGAAGCCACCACGAGCGCACGATGGTGGCTGGCATCGTGGACATGGTCTTTCCTGTTATGCATCATAGTTACATGTCTATAAACGATACTGTTGAGTTGCCTCTGTGTCGCCGCAGATGGGGTGTTGTGGAAGTGTTAAATAATGTCCAAATTCATATACTATTATATAGTTCCGAATAAATGTTATGTATGACGTGTCCTAATTGCGTGGCGGTACAGAGGCTACTGGCGTGCAGTAGCCGGCCACAGCGCGGGCGCCTGACGTTGCAATTCTTACATGTGACGCCGTTACAATACTAAAAATACAAAAGTCTATAGAGTAAGAGATCGAATCACGTGCCGAATATCATTAGTTATTATGAAAACGAATGTAGCGTTTATTTATGACAGAAGAGGATAAACAAGAGAGCCACCTGATGGTAAGCTATCACCACTGCTCATGGTCATTCAACACCACAAGATGTTGGATGCGTGGCCCACCTATGAAGGAATAAAAAAGGAAGGTAGGGGGAACAAAATTTAAAAATATTACGATTTTGGGAGAGGGAGGAGGTATTGCCTCGGTCCAGCTAGTTTGCAACGCGTTTCAAACCTATTTCAGTGGTCCGTCAAAGGAGTCTTTGACAGAAACACAAATCCAACTCTAAAGTAACTACAAATTGCAGTTGCGTCACATGTTTCACCGTCTGTTCTGGGCCTTACGAAACACTAACATTTCATAGTAGTGGCTAGGCTCTTTTAAAAAATTGTGGTTGAGATGATGAAAACAATTACACTAACCCGTGACGGTTCTATCCATTCGGCTAATTTGATAGTTTCCTCAAACGGCACACCAACGCTGGCTATAGTGCAACCATCAGTTCTGAAGTGAGTTTTGGCGAAGCAAGCTATACTGTTCTCTGACATGCCGCTTATTCTCTCCTCAATACAATATAAGGAGTTTGCCAGAGGACCTGTCCAGGCAGCTTGCTGTAATAAGTCCATCACTCTTTGTTCTGGTGTTAATCTAACGAGATCATCTTTGATAAGTGATTTCCGGTCGTCGAGTTCCCATTGATGGTACTGACATCTGTATAAATAAGTAGGTAAATAAAGATTGTATAGAACCTGAAACTTATTTCTACATGAGGAAATTATTATCAACAGCGTGGAACTGCTCGGTTTAGGACACCGCCACGCTGTTCAACTGCATGGAGAAGGTCAGTATTTTCAAACAACCTTTTCACTTCTATCACCTTTCAACACAAGATACAAGCTGCGCTTAGTTCTGTGACCAGTCTTTCACTATCTTAATTAATGTGATATCGATGTTACTACCATAGTCCAACACAAAAACCTGGACCTACCGTTAACGTGTCGAGCGAAGCCCTTCTTTAATCATTGTTGCTTAACTCTGGTGTTCATTCAGTTTGACACACGCAACGATGAATACTTTGGGTTCCTCTAATTTTATTAATTTGTATATAAATTATCTAACAGACACAGAAGTTACCTAACAGCAGCATCAAGCAAATAACACTTGAGTTCACTAAACAAAGGAACAGGACATCGGAGTGTGTAGGCCACAGTTTGCCGGTCAGCGGAACAAGTTAAGGTAGCACCCATCTGCTGGAGGTAGCGCATCTTGGCGAAGGCAGAATAACCACAGCCCGTTCCGGAGGCTGCGGCGCGAATGAAGTGGCTCGCACCTAGTTGGTCATCAAGCTCGAAGCGAGATCCAGCCTGGTAGCAATCAATAAAGTTAGTTGAAATGAAATTGATTATTGGACTCAAAAGCTTTCTCTTCTTTTTCTAGTCTAGGGGCATGGGACGTGGCACGTGGCAAGAACGTCCCGAAGTGTGGTGCCCGATAGTCTATACTCCGGATTGATTCTAAGTAAAATTTATCTTAAATTAGACGCGAATAGGTAGAAAAACGGTGGTTCCTGATTTCTCACGCACTGAACGAGACGCATTGTTGCCTCACGACGACATTCTGTGAGTGGTACTTTCTCGGCCAAGCTAGCCCATTTTTAAATGATTTATCTCACGAAGTAACACTGTCTAGTTAGACAGAGTAAGCTATACAACTTAGAAATAGGGATCCTAAAGCGAGTCTCTGGCAGGTGGAGTCTGGAGAAATAAGTACAGATACCTGGAACATGATGGTGCAAGCTCCTATGTATGATCCCTGGGGTCTGGCTGCTGCAACCCTGATGCCGTTCATCAACTCTGATCTTTGGACCTCCATGGGTCCATAATCTGGTCTTGGCCAACATACAGTCGGTTCTGGTCTTCCAACTGTTATATTCCTGACGAACTGTTTTGGTATCAATGTCAAAAGTTTATTAATTTTTGCCATTATTTTTGAGAATTTTAATGGCGTCCCGTTGACATGATCAAAGACGAATATAGATTATATACCAAAAAGTAAAATAATAACTAGGTACGTATTAGTAATGTAAAAAGGTTCCAAATACAACCCCTAATAAAGCCCTAACTCATGAATTTTAAATGAATAAGGACTCTTGTACACGCTAAGAAAAGTCGCCGGGCCTACGCAAGAATTCGTATCGTTTCTAAACACGACCTGTGTACACTGCGCCGGCGATGAATAAAAAAATAATCTAGTCTGCGCTAGACACAACGCGCGAGGTTTTGCTGCGGTGCGGTGGGGGCGGGGTAGCTCAGGTCAATCAGGTAGAAAATGAATAACAGACGTGTCTAGTCTATCACACCCTACGAACGACTGCCCGAAAACAATCTTATCGTTTACACGTTCATATTTGTCTTGTCTGCAGCAGACACGACAAGTTTTCTTGCCTAGGTCCGACAAGACTCTTGGCGTTTACACGATGAATCTGTCCTGTCTGCAGCAGTCACGGCGACTTTTCTTAGCGTGTACAAGAGCCCCAAGGGCCTCTCCTTGGATGGGTTTCGTTATCTCGAGCTTCTTCGTGCTTCGGAGGGCACGTTAAGCCGTCGGTCCCGGCTGTTGTCGATGGATGACAGTCGTTAAGCCAAGTCGGTGGCCTTAGGGCGGTTTGAAAACACTGGCCTCTGCCAATCCGCATTGAAGCAGCGTGGCAGAGTACGCTCTAATCACATTCATTGAAGGGAGACCCGCATCCCAGCAGTGGGATGATTATGGGGCCTCCCCCCGTAGTACTATTTATAATTCTGTGCCCTAACCTAAAAAATACGCGTTAACCAATATCCACATTGCGAAACAAAATCGCGCTAAATACTAAACTAAATGAAATCGGATTGTATGCTAACCAAATAGTTAGTAAAGTATAAAATTTCAATGGTACGAATTAGGATTAGCTGTTAATTTTGCATTTGAAATTATACAGAATTGAAATTAAAATCGCGATTGCTATGCAGAGTAGCCTAGCAGATGCTCTCGATCGACGATCGATCAATTGGTCTGGTACATCGAGTAGGTACGTAGTCTGGTATCGTAACACCCATTTATGCCAATGGGTAACCTTTTAAACAGACGCTGTAGCCTGTAGCCGAATACGGGTAGGGAAATGTAAATTGTTTTCTATCTTGACTGGTATTCGTAAATAACATTTATACTTTAAACACCGTCATAAAAGTAAGGTAATCCTAAAATAAATAATAACATTATAATGTCAATAAACTCGGTTATCACGGATATAGTTAATGGCTTTACTAAATCATAATATACGGAGTAAGATAGAATTATCAAACGAGGTTTTTTTTACTACTTTTCAGGTTACAGGGGGTTTTAAGTGACTAGAGAAACCCGCGCAACTTCGTTTGCGTGTATCCAGCTTTCCCGTGGGAATTTTGAAAATCCTTTCTTATCGGATGCCTCATTAAAGAACACACCCTTCAAGTTTTAGGTCTCTACGATGAGCGATTTCGGCTGTGTTGTATACGTCAGTCAGGACAAAAAAAATATGTAAATTGACAGGCCTGGCCTGGCCTAGTCAAGTGGTTATCATTGGTCACTTTATCCCGAAGGCCACAGGTTCGAATCCTGGCAAGACAAACATTCGTGTGCTTTAACATGTCTGTTTGCCTTGGTCTGGACGTTTTATTTTCAATATAATTAAGCCACCTGCTCTGCCTCCACAGAAATTATGTTTGTAACTATATAACCTTATTTAAACATTGTACCTATTGCATTTGGTAATTTGTACTAATTATCTATTTATAAAAATTAAATAGTTAATTATTATCAAAAATAAAAATAAAATATTCACTAAAAAACGTCAATTTTCTTTGCTCAGTGGATCGGACACACTTGGCTTACCTACGCCAATTCGACAGGTACCTATATCTATTTAGTCCCCGTTTAAACATTAAAATGAAAACGACAATTTGAAACATCCAAATTAAATGAAAACATCAAAATGAAAAATGTATCAAAAAGGCCAATCAGCAATCGCAGTACTATAGTCACGCACGACACTGCAGCGCTGGTTACTTACGAACCCAATATGCGATCTCAAATCTCTATCGATCGACGGTTGTATTGATTCGTAGGTTAGGTACTTCCATAGATTAAAAATACAATGCATCGATTGGTCAAAAAGACGCGTAATGTGACTTCAATCCTACGCATTATGTGAGTTTAATCTGACATAGGAAAAAAGGTCGCATCGCTTATTGGATTCGGGCGTTAGATAATACAGCAGTTTCGCATTCAATCCACAATCAATGTTTCTCACAGTTATTAAACAACAACCTATCACTTTTATTGTTTTACAACACATTTATTTTATACGTAAGTTTTGCTATATCCATAATAAGATATGTAGGGTGACTATGACTTATAGAAAACGGAAAATGAATGACAATTGGCGTACAAATTACGTAGATAACTCGTGATTTCGAAAAATCTGAAAAAATCTCGAAAAACGGTCACTTTTGACCCCCTATTAATGGGGACTAATTTTGAAATGAAATCATTTATTTCAAAGACTAGGCATTTACAACTTGTTTACTTAATTAGATTGATATTAAATATAATAAACTACAACCATTTCGGAAACAAGCAAAAAGTGTGTGGCTACACAGGTAAATGAAATGGCGACAGAAATACACTTATTTGAAATGCATTGCATTCAACATAATGTTTTTCCACTCGTTTACAATGTGCCTACTTAATTACATTTATGTTCATACCTTACTGTAATTAAAAATAAGGAAAATGTCATATGCGATTGGTATGGAAATTTGTTGCAAATGACCTTGCTGTTCGTGCATCAAATCAAAAACCTGTTACCATGCATAAAATAAATTTTTGGCGATCCATTGTTTTGTATAAAAATATATTAAGAGAGGTAGGGCACAGCGGATAATCCGCTCAAATCGGAGCAGCCCGTCTGGGGAAGGACCTCCACCTTACAGAAGATCGTAGCCAAATAGCATTGGTCTCGGCCATGTTGTGTTCCTACGGTGAGTAAGGTCTCCAGAGCTCCACTTGGGGGGGTTGGGAGGGTTGGCAACGCGTGAGTGATACCCCCGGTATTGCTTACGTCTATAGGCTACGGTGACGGCTTATCATCAGGCCGACCGTATGCTTGTTGGCCACCTGTGTGGTATAAAAAAAAAATAAAATAAAAAAAAAAAAACTACCTTTAAGTACACAAAGTAGGTATCTATGACAGTTTTAATTAATAGATTTACACCTTTAAATGTAGGTATATATGTATACCAGTATATTAATACGCTTTTTTTTTCTCTTCATTTATAGTGTTATTAATCTTTAATTATTTCCATTATTTTTTTTTCTTCTTCGTCATCAGAAATTACAGATATTTTGTGTTAATTTGATATTTTCTGTCATTGTAATTTGTATCTTATTAATACCATTTTATAAGAGCAAGTGCTAAGTTTCTTGCCAGCTTCTTCTTAGCACAAATCTGCCGTCTGAACTGGTGGTAGGAAAAAATTGTGACGATTCGAAAGAGCTTATTAAATATTAGGCCTATTTGAATAAAAATATTTTGAATTTGAATTTTGAATTAGAATTAATTGGTCGACCTACTAGGAAAGCTAAATAATATTTAAACTTAATCCCACGCGTATACGAACGAATAAACTGATAACAACAACAGCTAATAAGATAAGGGATTTTTAACCCTCAACTCAAACATTCAAGTTTGTAAGACCTTTTGGAAAAAAAATACAACGTTTTCAGTTTTGCTCTCTTAAATGGGTACCTTTCAGTGCTATACACAGGGTAACCGTAAACCCCATACCCATAGATAGATTGATAAATAATTTATTTGTGTCTCCAAGGCACAAAATGACACAAACTCCTATCTTCTATACCTTCTACTATAATCTACCCCTAAAAATTTCCAGAACCATTTTTTAGGGTTCCGTAGTAAACTACAAGGAACCGTTATAGTTTCGCCATGTCCGTCTGTCCGTCCGCGGTCGCTAGAACGCTGTAATTTGGTACGTATACTCATAATTAACAACGCTAACAAAGTGGTAGAATAAAATTTTGAAAAATATTCTTTTTTGGGGTGCCTGGGTGACAGGTAAGGTGGGAATAAATTTTTTTTTTCGCACTGACCCCATGTTGTGTGGTGTCGTTAGATAGGTCTCTTAAAAACATCGAGAGTGTGGGAAGATCATTTTCCGATACAATGATCAGTTTGCCAATTATTTACATTTAACGTGTCAATTTTCGTTTTGCACGGTGGTCCGCCCCCCCCCCCGCCCCCCTCTATCTCCGAAAGTCTTGTGTTTAGAAATTATAAAAAAATCATGGTAGTAGTCCATATAGTGAACCTACAAGAAAAACTATAACGGTTAAGTAGGCAATACTAGTTACCGAGTAATAGCCGACGAACTTATGAAGTACAATTTATTTGACGAAAACGTACAAATGTCATAGAATATGGCATTGTACTTATTTGCAAGCAAGAAATGCGTAGCCGATACGGAACGCTACAATGTGCGTGGCCCGACACGTACTTGTCCGGTTTTTTATCGCTGCAATCGTGTACTACTGCACCGCACCGAGCCGTTGCAGGAGCAGAAGGTTCTCGTCTTAGTGTCTGTCTAGGCTAGGGGCAACGCCCCAGAGTGGGGCCGCTCCTCGGCTTAACACGAGGAACACTGGGAGAGGAATGTCGAACGGGTTACAAAACATTGCTACCTATTACATTTCCAGGAAAAAATATTTAACTGGCAAGCCAACGCTACAAATTAGGAGTTGGTGAATACAGTCACAATCACAATCTTAGTATAACACCCTTCTACAATCAAATCATAATTGACGACCTCCGTGGCGTAATGGTTACCACGCCAGACTGCCACCCAGGAGGTCCCGGGTTCGATCCCCGGTCGGGTCATGATGAAAAACGAACTTTTTCTGATTGGCCTCGGGTCTTGGATGTTTATCTATATATGTATTTGTTATAAAATATAATATCGTTGAGTTAGTATCCCATAACACAAGTTTCGAACTTACTTTGGGGCTAGCTCAATCTGTATGAATTGTCCCTATATATTTATTTATTTATAATTTATATTATTACAGCATAACTATCAAAGTGTCTGTCTAATTTTTTTCATAACAAGGAAAAGTAAATTTAATGAGGAAGCTGGATCTGGATGTAATTAACTGGTGAATCATCTACTAGAATAAAATATAAAATGTCTATTTGTTTGCTATTAAATCTTCCGCTTAAAAATCCTGGACTGAAAACGACGTCAGCGACTGTGTGTTAAGAACTTCAAGGGTAAATAAGATGACATCATATAAATATAACCAGGTATTTAAGCTTGCTCATTACTATACTATCGGTATACGCAGTCTTTCGGTACAACAAGTCATGGACGGGAAATTTGAAGATGGGCCGGAATACCCAATACTTCTAGATAACAACGATCCACTGGGACATTTTCGCCATAGATTTTATTTAAAGAAAGATGAGTATTACATGTGTGGAAACTCATTAGGACTCGCATCGAAAGACGCAGAAGATGCCCTCCAAATTGCTTTTGAAGATTGGAAGGAGAATGGTATTAGAATATGGCACGTCGACGGCAGCAAATACTATCTATATTCTTCTTATTTAGGAAGGCTTATTGCTCCATTAGTCGGCGCAGATGAAGACGAAGTAGCCGTTTTGGAAGGCACAACAACTTGCATCCATATTACAATAAGTACCTTCTATAAGCCAACAAAAGGAAAGTATAAAATACTGGTGGATGATATTAACTTTCCTACTGATCGTTACGCTGTCGACAGTCAAGTCAGATTGAAGGGTTATGAGCCAGAGGACGCTGTAAAAGTAGTCAAAGCAATCAATGGAAAGTTTATGGTCGAAGAAGATATTATAGATGCCATGACGCCTGATGTAGCCATGGTATTTCTACCAGCAGTCTATTACAGAACTGCCCAAGTATTGGACATGCATAAACTGACTCAAGCCGCTAAAGATAGAGGAATAACCATCGGCTGGGACCTATGTCATGGTATTGGTGCTATAGAAATTGATTTGAAGTCAATAGATGCAGATTTTGCTCTATGGTGTAACTACAAATACTTAAACGGAGGACCAGGTTCTGCTGCAAGTGTCTATATAAATAGAAAACATTTCAACATGTTACCAGGTTTAACTGGTTGGTATGGGAACAAGAAAGAAACTCAGTTCCTCATGAGTCAGGAGTTTGACCATCAGAAAGATGCACATGGCTGGCAATTGGGGACACCTCACGTATTCTCTATGGCTCCTATGGAAGGTGCTCTCAAAATGTATAATGAAGCTGGCATGGCAAATGTAAGGAGCAAATCTTTGTTATTAACAGGTTATTTGATGTATCTTGTGGAACAAAAACTTGCTTGTTACGGTTTTGTTGTTGGAAATTTAAGGGAGGAAAGCCAAAGAGGTGGACATGTTTGTCTAGAACATGACGAAGCTTATAGAATCAGTATGACATTAAAATCTCGGGGTGTTGTCCAGGATTTCAGACCACCAAATGTGATAAGGTTAACACCCATAGCTTTGTATACTAGTTATCTGGAAGTTTATGATGTGGTTAACATCTTAAATGAAATTATGGAAACTGAAAGTTATTTGAAACTTAGCCTAAAGAGAGAATTGGTCACATAAGAACGAAAATAAACAACATGTTTATTATGTATGTCGTAAAAGCCTAAAGACATAATCATTGCTTTGTTTTAGCATAAACCTGAAAATAT
Source organism: Endotricha flammealis (assembly GCA_905163395.2). NCBI lineage: Eukaryota > Metazoa > Arthropoda > Insecta > Lepidoptera > Pyralidae > Endotricha > Endotricha flammealis. The sequence goes on from LR990867.1 coordinate 827,232, forward strand.
CAATCATTCAAGATCCATTTCAGTCCAAGTTTTTTCATCAAAAACCTAGACTTTTTGTTATTTCTTAACATTTCTTGCTAAATGCTTGATGTAAGTAGTTAATTAATACCTACAAATAAATGATTGTTTATTATCTCTAATTGTTTTATTTTTTAAGGCAATGGCAAATGACTTTTTTTTATCTTAAAACTAAACCAGTCGAGGATTTTGACATTAGTTTTATAATGTTATCATATAACTAAACCAGTCCCTCTAGGTTTTTGATGAAACAACTGGATATTTTCGGTATAAGCTAAAACAAAGCAACGATTTCGTCTTCTTCCGGTTCTTGATCAAAAGCCTAGGTTTTTGATCAAAAGCCTAGGTTTTTGATCAAAAACCTGATTTCATCATAAACCTACGACATGTATACTGATACGTCAGGTGCACGTCGAGTTGGCTCTTATGATATAGAACTTAAGAACGGTTCAAAGTCCTATATGTAAAGGTCGACCTGCTCTTGACTGTACAATTGTAGATAATATAATCAATTGTCACAAAGTTGTTAAGGAAAAAAAACAAATTTAATTATTTTTTAAATAAGTAGTTTCTTAAGCAACAATTAAAATGTATGCGCATAATGTTTTCTGTCTTACTTAAAAAACTACATTGTGATTATCCTGGACCGGTTTTCTTTCGCCATTTCTTTTACCTGTTGTCATTTTGTTGTTTTCGAAATGGTGGTAGTAGCTTATTTATTTAATACCTACAGAATAATAATATTATTATGTAACACTCATTGTAATGACGTGTCCAAGTGCCCGCGAGGGCCCACAGAAGTATTTTTGACATCGACTTTGGTCGTAAATAATAATAATTTGTATTAGTTACGAATATTTTAAATATTATCTACACCGGATTACCGCAGTTTTATTCTTCATATTACGAGGTGATTTAAGTGTTAAAACTATACAAATTAATGGATGGCGCCATTGCGACGCAGAAGGTGAAAAGACGTTTCTTTCAAAAATATTTTCAAAATATCCAAATTTATTTAGATACTAACTACAAAATGGAGCAGCCCGTCTGGGGAAGGACCTCCACCTTATAGAAGATCGTAGCATTGGTAAATAGCATTGGTCTCGGCCATGTTGTGTTCCTACGGTGAGTAAGGTCTCCAGAGCTCCACTTGGGGGTTGGGAGGCTTGGCAACGCGTGAATGATACCCCGGTATTGCAAGCGTCTATCTATAGGCAACGGTGACGGCTTACCATCAGGCCGGCCGTATGCACGTTTGCCACCTTTGCGGTATATAAAAAAAAACCAATAATAATAATACTATCCCTTGACATGCGCTCTCTATAATTATATAGTTACATCTTTATGTGACTAGAGAAAGTGCCTGTGAGAGGAAATGAGAGATAAGAGATTTTTTTTTAACCTATCAAAATATTGACTCGGTTCGCCGTTGCTTAACTTGCGTCATCATTCAGTTTTGGCACACGCAACAACATCGATTATTTACCAAAATGCAAAATGTTCACCGATAAAAGAAATGGCGCAAGAAAAAGGATTACGGTCTTTTTTGTCCATCCCATGTGTTCATCATCATATCAACCCATAATCATCCCACTGCTGGGATACGGGTCTCCCTTCAATCGAAGGTGATAAGAGCACACTCTGCCACGCTGCTCCGGTGTTTTCAAACCGCCCTAGGGCCACCAACATGGCTTAACAACTGTCATCCATCGACAACAGCCGGAACCGACGGCTTAACGTGCCCTCCGAAGCACGGAGAAGCACGAGATAACGAAACCCATCCAAACGCTGGCTAGGGTCGACTTCGCTTAATCGCCATCTCATGAGTTATTCCACTGAAAAGTCAAAATCAAACTAGTACTATACTGTGGTCAATCTTACCATACCTATAGCAAATCCCTCGATGCTGTAACATTCTCAGAAAATCACTCATAATTTGCTTTTTTATACTCACTATAAAAAAATAAAAAATATTTTTATTAAAATTACACTAAGTATTTAGGTAGGTACCTATGTATTATTTTAATCTGTTTGTAATCATAAATCTAGACTTATTGACTTACAACAGAGGGTGGTCATAGAACCCGCCCGATAAACAATCAAACGTTAGCAAATTAAATATGAATAATAAAACTGTTTTGTTTACATATATTTTCTAATTATTTTATATTTTAATAGTAGAAGTGTAGGGTGACCATGTTCGTATATTTTTCTTTCAAATTCTTGGTTTAAATTATTAACAGACTACTCATTTTGCATTGACAGTGCGTTGGTGCGTCTAAAGTGATATACTTTCTAAGATGGATTGAAAAATCTTTAGCGCCTCAGTGCTTCGTGTCGGTCGCGGGTCGCGACTGTTGTCGATAGTTAATTGTGAAGTCTGGTAGCTGATGTCCACAAATATTATATGCTAATGTGAGTATTTTAAAATCACCTACAACGTAACGGTCACTCGATTAGGTGACTTGAAAACACCAGCTACCCGCAGTAGACGTTAATTTCGAGAAGCCCACAAAAAGAAGAATGGCTTGCTGGACTCCTCACTATTTCGCTACTATTATATGGCCGTGGACTGTACAAAGAAACGAATTATATGTTATTTAGCACAACTTTAATTTAGATAAAATGCTAATGCCTACATGCAAATGACTTTATATAACCTAGGTTACTATGCTATCAATTTAATGTAATATAAAAAAAGACAAAATAGACACAAGTTTACAAGTTTAATAAATTGAAGAACCTACTCAATAAGTTTCATATTATATTAAAGGTAAATCAGAATAATCTGTATCTATAATAATCTAATAATCAATATGATTATGGATATACATTGCACGATAACATAGGGAAGCATTACATACGACTATTTATACCTGTCCCCTTTCATATTCGTCTTATAGACCTTTCAAATCGACCCATTTCGAAGACAAAAGTGACAAAATGAACGATAAATTTCAAAATGGACCAGAGTACCCGAAACTTCTAGATAAAAACGACCCGTTGGCTCATTTCAGACAAAGATTTTATCTGAAGGAAGGTGAAATTTACATGTGTGGAAACTCTTTGGGGCTCGCATCAAAAGACGCTATAGTATCACTCCAACGAGCAATAGATCAGTGGAAAGAAATTGGCCTTCAAATATGGAGTGTTGACGCCTGCAAACATTACAAATATTCTACAAATATAGGAAAACTCATTGCTCCGTTGGTCGGCGCAGACGCAAATGAGGTAGCTGTTATGGAATGCACAACAACTTGTATTCACATAACCGTTAGCACATTCTACAAACCAAAACCAGAGAAGTACAAGATTTTGGTGGACGATATCAACTTTTCAACTGATCGTTACGCTATCGACAGTCAAGTTAGATTGAAGGGTTACGACCCAAAAGATGCAGTCAAAGTTGTAAAAGCTATTGATGGAAAGTTTGTCAGAGAAATTGACATTATAAAAGCAATGACGCCTGATGTTGCGTTAGTATTTCTACCAACAGTTTATTACAAAACTGCTCAGGTGCTAGACATGGAGAAATTAAGCAAAGCTGCAAGAGACCGAGGAATTATTATAGGATGGGACTTGTGCCATGCTATTGGGGCTATAGAAATTGACTTCAAAGCTATAAATACAGATTTCGCCGTTTGGTGCAACTATAAATACCTAAACGGTGGTCCTGGCGCTTCAGCTGGCGTTTACATAAATAAGAAACATTTTCACACATTACCAGGGTTAACAGGATGGTATGGGAATAAAACAGATACACAATTTCTTATGAGGCAAGAGTTTGATCATCAGAAAGATGCTTCTGGATGGCAACTGGGAGCTCCACATATCTTTTCTATGGCACCTCTAGAAGGGTCTTTGAAGATAATGAATGAGGCTGGTATGTTTAATATCAGAAAGAAATCTTTAGAATTGACAAGTTATTTAATGTATTTAACAGAAGAGAAGCTTGGAGAATACGGTGTTGTTATTGGAAATTTGGGAGAGGACAGCAAACGTGGTGGGCATGTTTGTTTAGAACATAAAGAAGCATTCAGAACCACTCTGGCTTTGAAAGCTCGTGGTGTGATTGCAGATTTTAGAGATCCTAATATTATTAGAATGACACCTGTGGCTTTGTATACCAGTTATACAGAAGTTTATAAAGTGGTTGATATTATAAAAGATATTATGGAAACCGAGAGCTATTTGCAGTATAGTTTGAAGAGAGGATTATTGACTTAATTAAGAGTAAGTGCAGTTGCAATGAAATGACTTTGGCTCTGATCTTATGACGAAATTTAAATGTTTTATAGTTGCATGCGTGTTTTGCATATTTTCAATTATATTAAGGAAACATAAATCAAGGCCAAGGCCGAATTGTTGCAACTTTTAAATTTATTATGAATTAAAAATACATCTTATGTTTGACAAGAAGTATTTGTGTCATTGTTTTATCAAATGCGTTTATTAGGAAAAATAAATGCGAAAGTAGACACAATAGTTTTAGTAAAACTTTGGCTGATCATAGCTTATTAAAAAAGTAGGCTAGTTTTTCTTCCCAAGTTTTGATGTAAGCAACCTTTTTTGGCAGAAAAAAGCTAGGCTTTAAAACAAAGTGTGTGTGTGTGTGTGTGTGTGTGCATGCGTGCGTGCGTGCGTGCGTGCGTGCGTGCGTGCGTGTGTGTGTGTGTGTAATAGACGTGAATGGTTCTAACATTATTATAAAATTATATAGTTAGTTTATATAAATAAAAACTCTTGTGGGCTTTCTTATGTTTTATTTGAAAATAGGCTTAAACTATTACGCCAGCTGCAATGTGATTATAATTTTGTGTTAAATTTATCCCAAACTCATTCCAAAAATTCTGGAAACCCTAAAATAAATACATTCAATTCTTAAATTTAGTTTTAACTTTAATTATTTCTATACAAGAGGTTTAAGTTGTGTTTGATTTTAGAATAATTTTAGAAAAACTATTCTTGTAAACAATAAGGTCGTATTTAAAACATTGAATATATTTATTTCAAAAAAATGGATCTATAATATTGCTATAATCACACTACAACTTTTATATTTATAAATAAAATCTATGTATAACAATCGTAACAAATGTCAAAACATCAAATTGGAGCGTGAAAATAAGTTCTGGCTGGTAAGAAAAAATATTAAATATTTTTTTGTTTAACGTTTCGTACTTACAACTTAGACAAAAAACAAACTTAATTTATTACTTATTTATTACATGTCTATTATCGTCATTATTATTGAATTAATGAAGAACCTAAAAAAAAAAACTACCACGCATGTGTCAAACAAGCTGCGACGAAGATGTAGTCTCCCCGCGACCTTACCAGATGCAACTCTGTCGAAACTTCGGATGTAAAAATTAGTTTATGAGCGCGTTCATGTCCCATTAACATGTTATAATAAGCTTATACCTGATGGTATGAGGTCACCTTAGCCTATGGACACTTGTAACACCAGGGGTAGTACACGCGTTGCCACCCCTTAAAAAACCCTTTCACTCCCTTTTTTATGCAACCCGTACTCCCTTGGGAATACATAAAATATATCGACTTTTTTTCATCACTCAATCTAGAGTATTTTTTTTTAAACTATCCATAAGCGTGGCCAAACAAATTTAAAAATAATTAAAAAAAACATTTTACGTTTCGTATTTTAAGGAGTCAAAATAAAAATCACCCTTTGTTCAAACACAAACTTTGAAGAAATAGGGGTAGCTTTAATTCTAATTTTATATTGAAATACAAAAAAAATATTATTATAGAGAATTTGGGCCAAAATTAAAAACTTTAACAATATTTTTTTTTGTATTTTTTTTATCGTATTAAAGTCTGTCCGTATCCCAGCAGTGGGATGATTATGGGTTGATATGATGATGATGACGAAGAAAGTCTGAAACTACTTACTCTAAATTTTTTTACAATCTTAAAATTTATTCTAATAAAATATTTTTAGGTTTTCCATTATTTCAATTGAACACATTTATTTACAATAATTTACATCACAAGAGCAATGTTGTATGGTGGTTGGGGACGATACAACATTTTTTTTATAATTATCATTTTTTTTAATCTAACTCAAGGAACTACATGTAAGATCACTTTTTTCTGAAGCAAATATACCTACAGAGTTTTAATATGTTTAATTTTGAATTGATTAGCGATAAAAACCTATTAAAATGACGTTATTTAATTTCGAACGCCATTACATTCGCTTGTTATTTTATTGCTAAGTCTAATTGGAAAAGTAACACAATGTAATAATATTTTTTTAGATGTAAGTTTGGAAGTTCTTATTTTTTGGCATATTACGCGACACAATAATTTGATTTTAGTATATTTCCCGATTTATCAATATTTCATACCAATTAATTTATCAGAATTTCCAAATTAGCAATAGATATTTGGACACCCTAAGTAGACATGATTTTGTTATTTTTAGTGCGCATAATTTTAAAAATTACAAAAACTCAATAACTAACAATTTCTTTTTTCTGTGAATTGTTGAAAAAGAAACCATATTGCTTTTGTAAAAAAAAATATATATTCATAAGAACTTTACACGTACAGCCAAGAGCAGGTCGACCTTTACATATCGTACTTTGTACCATTCTTAAGTTTTATGTCATAAGAGCCAAAATTGTACTGAAAGTCTAAAACTCTAAATGCTCCTGACTGTACCAACTAAATAGATGCTTTGTGGAAACATCTGCGAATCTATTCTCTTATATCAAGTTTCGATCGCTAACTCGCTCATTCAAATATGAAATGAGCGAGACGAATTTTTTGAAGATTTTGTTTTTACGAGAATAGCCGATGTAAAAAGTTAGTTCCATATTGACGTAATCAATAATAATGTTAAAGATTATTTCAAACACTGGCATAGAAATATATTTTTGATTGTAACATTGGCATCCAAACTATTTTAGGGCTCGTCCGCACTGCAAAATTTACCGCGATTGTGTGGTGCGTTATTTCGAGAATGTTTTGTGTTATCAAGTCATTATGGCTGTGTCCGCTCTGCGTAAGTAAATAGCAGGGTGGATATTACCATAAGATTTTGCAGATTAGTGCGAGAAAAAAAATCGCGCGGCAAATTTCGCAGCGCGGACAGGACTTTACGAATTTCACGATATATGAAGAATCTTTATATTAAAAAATATCATTAATTAATTTATTTGTAGAATTTATCTGTTATTATTACTGAGCTAATAGAAAACTTAATGATTTTTTTGTAGGTAGGCATGAGATCCGTGGCCGCTCGATCTTTGGCCGAGTCGATGTAATTGTCGTACGAGGTTCGATTCCCGCGCCGGCAATTCTTTAGCACCACCATACCAATGCTCGTTCACAGCGCGTACGACTGAGTGAATGATGGTTCGGATGTCCCGGGACTCTGTGAAACATGTGAAATTATAGTAGGGTAAATATCTAGTCGTGGGACATGCTTAGTAGACACTTCATTTTCAAAGATCAAATAGAATAGAATCTTTAAATAATATAATTTACAAGACGCATCCTAGTTCTAATAAAATCCAAAAGAAAATGAAGTTTCCCATCACTAGGCATTTACCCTAATTAAATTAAATTTACTGTTTACTATATCTACTATTTTATATAGTTTATTCCATTTAAATTTTGTCGCAATAAATAACTATCGCAGTTCGTCTCAAAAAAAAGTTTGTCACACACGCATTTTGACTAATCCCAATTCGTCATACACGCATTACGTCCAAAATCAAACATGTTATCTAAGCTTTGCTCATCCAATCGTGTGCAATCACACATGTAGATTGTAATTAATATCAATTCGTCACAATCTCTTTTCATTGAAAGCAAATAAAAAATTGAATACACTATTTAAAATTACATATAAACATTAATCTACTGTAAATAAGTTGTGTTATAAAAAAAAACAATCGTTTTTTATTCTTTCACCATTTGGAAGCTACACCAACCCCGGATGACAAAGGCTATATTATATTTTCTAAAAAAGAAATAAGGATCCATACTAAAACCCGTCGTCGAAAAACAAATAGAAAAATTGATTACAAAAATACTAACACATTATATCGAAAACCCGTTTTGTGTCCGCGGTCCGAATGCAGTAGAGTTTATGCATGCGTCCTGTTTAGGACAAATCAAAAACAAAATTCGTTAATGAGCAGCACAGGTCTACTACGAAATTGATAGGCAAAATGTTTGTTGAAATAATGAGTAACTAATGTAATCTGCTATTCTCGTAAAAAAAAAAGTTAAAATCTAGTCTCAATCTCAAACGCTACGACGACGTATGAGTAAGATAGCGCCTGAGATTGACTAGTTTTTAACTGTTTTTATTAACGAGAATAGTGGTGTCTATGATCACAGTCGCAGTTCTACGAATGTGACGAATTGCGTGTGACAAGTTCTATACCAAGCAAAGTGAGTTTCAATTTGAATTTTGGCAATGTGGTGTGGTGTGCCTCTATCTACGTACAGTTGTGCAGGCGCACCGAGGGCCAGTGGTCGATGTGCGGCGCGCGGCGCTCCGCGCGGCGGCGGTCGGTGCGACGTTCTACGAATGTGACGAATTGCGTGTGACAAGTCCTATATCTAGAGATGTGGTGTGGTGTGCCTCTATCTACGTACAGTTGTGCAGGCGCACCGAGGGCCAGTGGTCGATGTGCGGCGCGCGGCGCTCCGCGCGGCGGCGGTCGGTGCGCGGGCCCTCGCCCCGCGACACGCAGCCCTCGTGGATGTGCACCGCCGCGATGTCCGAGCCCGGGATCTCGAACATCACCTCGAGCAGCAGATTCTCCTGCGAACGAGACATGCACGTAAACAAACTGTGTTGTGTGTGTGTGGTAACACCTTCGTTCGTAATACGTACCATGATAGCCCGGAGTCCTCTGGCGCCGGTCTTGCGCTCCATCGCAAGTGCGGCGACGGCTTGTAACGCTTCGTCGCTGAAAGACAGGTCGCATTTGTCCATTGCGAACAGCAATTTGTACTGCGATACCTGGATAGAATAGAATTGAATATATTCATTGCGATTTGATAGATTCAGGTGTTATTTTGCGTAGGTCAAACTTATACTTTCACATCATTGTATTTCTAGAATTATATATATTATATTTCATATTTACACTGAAGTTGATTATTCGACGGACAGCAGACTTCGATTGTCACTATGCCCGTAATCTAATTAGTAGAGGTGAACCATTTGGTTCGAAGACTTACGGAGAGATGAAATAATTAATTCGTAGGGAGTTAAATTAATAGGGAAAAACAAAATAATTTCTATTAAAAAAAAAACTTTTTCGTAAACTGTTTGTATAAAAAAAACTATAAATAAATACTAACCATAGCGTTTTTGGGCTCAGTCAATATCCGAACGAGGAGGTCCTGATTGAGACTGTGGAACGGAACGAGCACTGGAAATCTACCTACGAACTCCTGCAAGGAAAGATTTGAAATTAATAAATCAATGGTTAATAAATGTAATACTTTAACCGCCACGTACGTGCCTGGTGATATTTTCTCCTAAAAGAAATGTATTATTGAGTGAATGAAATCGGCGGTCTCACCGGTATCATGCCGAAGTCGATGAGGTCCCTGGCCTGCACCTTGCGCAGCCAGGCGTCGCGCTCGTCCGCCTCCTGCCTTGCGTCGTCCAGCGGCGACGCGTCCGCCGCCGCCGCCGCCAAGGCCGCGCGCCGCCCCGCGCGCCCGTCCCACGCGCCGAAGCCCAGGTACTTCTCGTTGCTGCGCCGCTGCACGAGCCTGAGCACAAACATTAACAACGCTATACACGTGTTGCTAATGTGACGAGTTGCAACCAAACCAAACAGCGTATGACCATTTGCGTTTGAACAAAATTGCTGATGTGACGAATTGCAACTCAATGTAAATCTATTTAAAATTGACATTTTATATCACCATTCAAATTCAGACAATAAAAATTCAAATCTATACATTGTCTCGAAGGGTTCTTTGACACACAAATGACGTGCGGGTTTTATCGTACGCGCCAACAACGCAATTCACGGTTTATAAAACTATTAAAAATCAATTGTTTAAGTGCTAGTCCGAACTTCGTTTTACGTCAGGCGACTAGTGTAAAATAAAATGCGAATGTCACCTGTCCAAGCCATTGTACGCGCCGCTGGCCACGAACAGTATGTTGGTGGTGTCCACCTGCACGGCGTCTCCCCGCAGCTTGCGCGAGTTCCTTTCGGGCACCGACACCACCGCTCCCTCCAGCATCTTCAACATGCCTTGCTGGACACCTTCGCCTGGAGACCAAACATATACATACTATCAGTTATAGGTATTTGTTGCCAGTTGACATTTGTTTAATATACATACTTATTGAATTGTTTGGAGTTATGATAAACACTAATAAATATAAACAATATAACATGTAAAACTTAATAATAATTGCCCTAAAAATAATATAGGGAAACCTATTATTAGACTTACTGATAATTTTGGCGACCTCCGTGGCGTAATGGTTACCACGCCAGACCGCCACCCAGGAGGTCCCGGGTTCGATCCCCGGTCGGGTCATGATGAAAAACTAACTTTTTCTGATTGGCCTCGGGTCTTGGATGTTTATCTATTTTGTATTTGTTATAAAACATAATATCGTTGAGTTAGTATCCCATAACACAAATTTCCAACTTACTTTGGGGCTAGCTCAATCTGTATGAATTGTCCCTATATATTTAAAAAAAAATATATATATAAAGTACTTTTTTTTGTAAAGCTAATAAAATAAATAAATAATGATGTGCATAAAATTAAACGCGGGTAACACCGCGGGCAGCAACTAGTAAATTAAAATATGGTCCTAGCTCTCACCTCCGACGTCTCTTAACTGATGTATGCCGGGCACTGCCCCTATTTTGTCCACTTCATCCAGAAACACTATCCCTGTCTGTGCACGCTCCACACTGAAATAAAAAAAATTAAAACATGATTTTTATGCATTCTCTAAAGCTGCGAAGCTCGATGGCTTGGTTGTGAGTATCTTAAGTCAAAGAAGAACGATCACCCGAGTTAAGGAACGCAAACCCAATGTATACTAATATTATAATGAGGAAAAATTTGTATTTTTGATTGTAACGAATAAACTTAAGAACTACTGATCCGATTTCAAAAATTCTTTCACCGTTGGGAAAATAGATTTATTATATACTACCGTTAGATTGGCAATGCAAAAGAGATAGATCATAGCATACACGTTTGTCAGAGCGAGATAGATAGGCGAGACCATTCTTCCTATACACGCTATCGGTCTGCATCGGCCTGACGTCAGTCGTGTTAAAAACAAATCCCACTTATTTTTACAAAATTTATGGTTTCAAGTGCAGTAGTGTTAATTAAACGTGATTAAATATGGTTACCTGTGCAGTGCCTGTATGTAACTCAAACAAAAAGGAAAATCCACAAAATTATATATCTTGCTTGCACACATGTACATTACACGCACACTAGTGTATTTTGTTTTTGGTCTCGCCTCAATCAAACCATTACCGATCTATAGGTACGCTAGTATATACTAAATCTATGGTTGGGAAGGTACATTAACCCCGTGTAACATAGGCTATATTATATATTTTTTTAAATAGGAATTCTTGGTAAAACCCGCGCGAAGCTGGGACGGGGCTCTAGTACATAATATTTAAACTGATCTTAAATAATTTATCTGAAATAGTGTACCAGTCAAATGATTTTTTTTTTAAACACGTCTTGTGGATCCGAAGATTTTCTTTAAATTTTCTTGTAAATTAAGACGAAAATCTTGCAATACTGATTGAATTTTTCTTGCAAATTAACATGAATCTTGCAATACTGACTTGAAATTGGCGTCTTGCAGTAGCTTCGCGATGACGCTCTCGATGTCCTCGCCGACATAACCCGCCTGCGTGAGTGTGGTGCAATCGCAGATCGCAAAAGGCACGTCCAGACATTGCGCTATCGTCTGTGCGAGTAATGTTTTACCTGGAACGAAAAGATTTTTTTAATTAAAGTTATTTTAATAAATTAATCGACTAACATAGTTTTTTAAGATTTCGTTGTTACAAACCCCTCTATGGATAATTTAAAGTCCGAAATAAACAGTTAATTAATTTAATGTTAGCTAGCACAAGTTGACATGACATGATAGGCCACCACGTATTTTTTTTATGCATTCTGCCCATGTATAGTCAGCTAATGAAAGAGGTGATATACGATAAATTTTTTCTTATTGTGTGTAGGGATTTCTCCACCGGGACGTCAATAAGCTTCATTGCTTATTGTCTTAATCTTAGGTCGCCGTTGTTGCCTGGCTTCACAGGAGACACAACGGTTGGAATATGTGGTGGGCTTGAAAGCCCATTTACGAGCTTTTGTTAAGGGCAGGCAAGGAGAAATCAATTAAATCAATGACACTATTTTTACACGTCAAATATTATAAAAAACAAAAACATTTCTATAAAATAATATTTTTAAATTTAAATATCTAAACAACATCATTATAATAATTGTATAATATGTTTTGCGGATTTAAATAAATGTTATATCATACAAGTGATAATAACCTGTTGTGGTATCGAATCTGTATAATCTTAAACTCATGAATAAATCATAATGAGAGCTCAGAGTTCCTGACTCGTTATTTATATCCTCAGAAGATAAAATTAGCAGAGGTTTTGTTCATCCATATGTTCACAGCATCACTTATAAACACTTCGTATTAGTTTGTATGTTTTTAAATGAAATGATTGATAAACTCGATGGCGTCGCTGAGTGTCGCACTATATGAACACGCAAGTTAAGCGACGTCAACCCTAGCCAGCGTTTGGATGGGTTTCGTTATCTCGAGCTTCTCCGTGCTTCGGAGGGCACGTTAAGCCGTCGGTCCCGGCTGTTGTCGATGGATGACAGTAGTTAAGCCAAGTCGGTGGCCTTAGGGCGGTTTGAAAACACCGGCCTCTACCAATCCGCATTGGAGCAGCGTGGCAGAGTACGCTCTAATTACCTTCGATTGATGGGAGACCCGTATCACAGCAGTGGGATGATTATGGGTTGCAATTATGATGATGCAGATGAAATGAAATGAGGCACTTTCTCTTGGAGTGGTGGAGCTTGGAGCATTTAAAACTAGCTTGACTGGGGAAGTACCATCCTCTCACAGAATATTGGCGAGTGAGAATATCTGCGTGAGAGGTCCGGAAGTCTATCTCCTTTCCCATATCCACTCTGTTACAAGCACAGAGCACCCCCAATAGAGACCACATATCAGGGCCCCCGCTTCTGCCAAGCTTATGCAGTACAACTACTAATATTGATGACACGCCCACCAATCAAATTGCACCAATTGACGTGTCCTTGACCTGCCCAATCAGAACACTGTTCGTTCTCCCCGCGCCCCGCACTTGTGGCGATGTCATTTTCAAACAATTAATGGTCATTGCGGACTCTATTGGGGGTGCTCTGTGGTTACAAGGAAGGGAACAGGGATCCTTGTAACAGCCAACACATTGGACACAAGAAAAATTGTTAGAAAATCCGGGCAAGTACGTGTCGGGCCACGCACAATGTAGGGTTTCGTATTTGCTGTGCTTTGCTTGCCTTCAGTTGAGTCCAATATCAAATTCTATCACATTTGCAAGTTTTCATCAAAGAAATTTTATTTTATAAGTTCGTCAGCTATTACTCGGTAACTGTAGAGCCTACTTAACCGTTATAGTTTTCCTTGTAGGTTCACTATATGGACTACCATGATTTTTTTCGAATTTCTAAACATAAGACTTTCGGAGATAGAGGGGGGGACCACCGTGCAAAACGAAAATTGGCACGTTAAATGTAAATAATTCGCAAACGGATCATTGTATCGGAAAATGATCTTTCCGCACCCTCAATGTTTTTAAGAGACATATCTAACAACACCCAAAAACATGGGGTCGGCACGGAAAAAAAATTTCATTCCCACTTTACATGTAGGGGAGGCCACCCTAAAAAAAATAATTACAAAATTTTATTCTACCACTTTGTTAGCATTGTTAATATGTACATATCAAATTACAGCTTTCTAGCATTAAGCGTCTAGGCGCTAGACCGAGGACGGACAGACGGGACAGACGGACATGACGAAACTATAAGTGTTCCTTGTAGTTTACTACGGAACCCTTAAAACTAAATAAATAAAAACATTTGGAAAATATCAAGTTGATCAAAGAAACTGTTTTACGGCTCTTGTTTAAGGTGGTACGTTTCGGTCCGCGCGGGAAATTAAATTTTTTTGGGGGTTTTTACAAATTGCATCTCAATCATTGATAGAATTTTCGTTAAAATTGGTTTGGCGCCAACAAATACAATATATCTACGGAATAATCATTAATTTTTCACGAAAATTCTATTAATGATTAAGATGCACATTTAAAATAAAAATTAATTTCCCGCGCGGACCGATACGTACCACCTTAAAATCTTTTTTTTATTTAGAGCACTTTCGTTATAAAGGTGTTAATAAAATTATTGTTTGAACAGTGTGCAACGAGCTTAAGCTTCGAAATGACGTCACAAAGGCGTCGAGAGCACTCCGCGGTGATTACCGCGATGTAATAATAACAATTTTCTATACGTACAAATTTTTGACTTTTACTTTCTGATGTGGTTATGGCGTGTCATCGACCAGTGTTAGCGAAGCGAATGGCGAGATTCGTGATATATTTTTATTACTTATCAATTACTACCTGCCCACAGCTTCGCCCGCTTGGAATTGATAAGAGTATCGACAGATAAATCGGAGTCAGCAACATCTGGTGAAGTTTTGAGGAACTATTCTAAGAGAGGTAGGGCACAGCGGATAATCCGCTCAAGTCGGAGCAGCCAGTCTGGGGAAGGACCAGCACCTTACAGAAGATCGTAGCCAAATAGCATTGGTCTCGGCCATGTTGTGTTCCTACGGTGAGTAAGGTCTCCAGAGCTCCACTTGGGGGGTTGGGAGGGTTGGCGCGAGTGATACCCCAGTATTGCAAGCGTCTATAGGCTACGGTGATGCTTACCAACAGGCGGGCCGTATGCTTGTTTGCCACCTTTGTGGTATAAAAAAAAACATTACGTGGGGCCACTTCGTCCACGTAAATGAAGGTAACTTTTTCCTGATATTCGATTTAAATGAAATAAAGCCTAAATTCATTCTGATTACATTCGTTGTGGTTCCAAGACAGCTGCAGTTTCTCCCCCGGGAGGTCAATATGCTTCATTGTCAATCTGAGGTCGCCGTTGTTGATCATGGCTGTACAGGAGACACAGCGGTGGGAATGTGTGGTGGACTTGCCCCGAAACCTAAAATTCTGTGCACAGGAAGCTACGTCTGCACATAGCGTAGCTGGAGCGCTGTGCTCCGAGCTATAAGGCCGCCCGCACACCGGCGACACAATGGCGAGCGCCGGCGCACACGTAACGAGCGAATTTGACATTTTCAATAGACATTAACTAAGTGTATAACTTTTACTTTACTTTGAAGTGTTATTTGGGACCTTTCACTTGTTATAATTTTGATTTTATATATGACTAGCTGCTGCCCACGGTTTCACCCGCGTAATTTTATGCATAGCTGCATCTATATCAGACTTTTCACCAAATCCTGCGGAAGTCGCGTACTTTACGGGATAAAAAGTATCCTATGTGTTAGTCCAAGGTATGAGCTACCTATACGTACCAAATATCTTAAAAATTGGTCCAGCCATTTGTGCGTGAAGAAGTAACAAACATACACATAACTTTCGCCTTTATAATATTAGCAGGATTTATTTTTATAACTTGCGAAAACATTTAACTATTGGGTCCGTACATAAGATGTAGGTAATCTTTTTATAGTTTGTAACCAAAAAAATTAAGTACCTACTACATTTTAGGTTTTTAGCAATGATTTTTAATTAGTTTAAAAAAATAGTAGCTTTTTTATTGTTACTGTAAAACTTAGTTAAACGGTTTTATTCTAAAGAAACATACCTACTAAAAGCTAAAAAAAAATTAATAATAAAACCGTTTAATAAAATAACAACTAAGCATGCCTAAGACTATTTAAATAATATCCATTTTAAATCTAAAATTGGTATTGCTTGTTGCAGAGTTACTTAAAAGTCATCCGCAACAATAAATCAGCCGTGACTGCTATCAGTGCCATGAGACCCGAGAGTGAATCTAATTGTTAATTCATTGAAATTCAAAATACAACGCGAATATAAATAGAGTAACGCAATATTTGGCAACAGATCCCAAAATAGCAATAGTCCAAGAACGTGAGTAACATATAAAATGCCAAATTTTACGCTGTAATTAGCCAATAGATATAGCGTATTCTATTCACTTTTATTCAAAACTGACGACCGTTTTTAAGTGAAATAGTAGAGGAGTCGTCTATAAACCACGTTATATTGTATTTGTTTTAACACTTTTAACGTCCCCCTCCCCCCATCCTAATTATCCTTAATTATGTGATAAATTGACAAATCCAAACATAACATAAATAAAGTGCCACCTACATAAGCAAGATCCGCCTCCCTATCATGAAACGAAATTGCGAAAATACGGGCAGACGTTTCGTTGAATTCTAACCAGTTTTGAACCTTATTCTAACTAGTAATGTCTTTTTTGATAGGACTACGCGTTTCATTGTTTCGGACGGACACTTTCATGGTTAACCCTCTGGATCTAAGCTGGATCCGAAAAATCAAGATAATGATAGTTTTTCCATAAGTTAATATTTTATATTACATTCACATTTACGCTTGTGGTAAGGGAGCTCTTTTATTAATTTAGACTTACCGCATCCAGTAGGTCCCAGCAATAGTACGTTGCTTTTGTCTAGTTTTAACTCGTGGTGTTGCCTCTCCAGGACCTCTGTCCCGCCGCCGCCCCCGCCACCGTGGCTCAAGTGAAGTAGATCTACAGACAGAAAGACAGAGAATGAAATAAACCGGGCAAGTACAGTGTAGGGTTCCGTATTTGCAAAGCTTTGCTGGCATATTCCATTTTATTTCTACGTTTTAATCAAAGAGATTATCTATAGTTTGGTACTAATATTATAAAGAGGAAACATTTGATTATTTGATTGTTTGTTTGTTTGTTGTTTGTTTGCATTGAATAGGCTCTGAAACTACTGGACCAATTTAGAAAATTCTTTCACCAGTAGAAAGCTACATTGTCAGGGAGTGACATGGGCTATAGCTGTTCCCGAAATTCAATGTGGTTCCCACGGAACCGGATCCGGAACTTCACGCGGACGAATAATAAATAAGACTACATTGTGTATTATCGGGGGCGCTCAACCTAGAACGCTGAGATTTTGTATAGAGGTTCCTTTTATGATGTAGACAAAGATGAAGACAAAATTCTTGCACCGTTGGAAAGGTACGTTATCCCCGGGTAACATAGGTTATAATATATTTTTAAAAAGTAGAGATCCTTACAAAGAAAACAATCCGTGCGAAGCTGAGACGAGGCGCTAGTATTTTATAAGTTCGTCGGCTATAACTCGGTAACTAGTGGAGCCTACTTGACCGGTCACGATTAAGGAAAACTTGATAGTTTGTTACCATGAATTTTTTGAAATTACTAAAGAAAAGACTTTCGGAGAAAGAGGTCTTCAAAGTATCTATTAAAATCGATTTTTATTTATTTAAGCAACAAAGACTCATACAGTGTTCTATGTTACCCATATCATATACTCAAAATTTCTATTTGTAACCATTGTACAAAAAAAAATAGTACAAACAAAATCTACTAAAAAAGATTTATTCTTGTTAACAAAGTACCTAAAATTACTTAACGCACTCTCTGTATACTTTCGTCAAAAATTTACTATTTTTTATTGTTGTTCAAAATAGCGTGAATATCTGTTGGTAGACCTGTAATCGCAAAGTCACGCTTTCACGAAACACATTTTCTCTGGGTGTCTTAAAAGGCTAGACTTCAAGGTCGAAGAGTTTTGAAAGGAAATAACAGCCTTTTGCAGAAACGTAAATTAAAAACTTAATTTTTATTTCACATTTTTTTTTAAGTATTTTTTTTTATTGTTTAATAAATGGGCTTTTTATCTCATCTTTTTAGTCTTTGCTTACGCCATCACGGATTTGAAAATAAGTCCGCTCGATCGTTATTGATTTTTTAAAGTTTAGGTACTCTTGCTTGATAGACGATATAACTACCTACATACTAAATGAAATCGGACTGTACGCTGAACAAATAGTAAAGAGTAAAAATTAAGATTTGCCATTAATTTAAAAAAAATGACGGGTTGCACTCCGGGTGTGCCGGCAGAAGTGAAAACTTAAACATCAACGTTGTGCATTTTTGAATATTTTGTAATGGTTAGGGAATCTTACGCTTCGATCAGTCTACGGATCTGACGCGAGTTTAACATTTTTTACCCATCTAAAAAAAAGTGCCGAGCGCCGCTAAAGAAGTTTTTCACTTCAATAAAATTATACAGAATTGAAATCAAAATCGAGATTTTATTGTAGAGTAAGCAAGCAGAATGCACATAATAGTGGAGGCAATGTTATACAGGTGCTGAATGAAAAAGGTTGAAAAATGAAGTGAAAGTACCTCTATGTGTATGGTGTAGCGGATGGTGTGCATCCCCGGGGGGCCCACTGGTGACATTATTGTAGATCCTCTTGTAATGGTTGTACACGGCCACAGACAACACCTTCTTGGCGTACTCCTGCCCGACGACATGTTTGTTCAGGTACTCGAATATCTTTTTTGGAGGTGGTGGCGGTTTCCTGCAGCAAGATAAAGAGAAATAATTAGATAATGATAAAAAAAAACTTTATTTAGTAATAAATACAAAAATGTTTTATGTGACGACCTCCGTGGCGTAATGGTTACCACGCCAGACCGCCACCCAGGAGGTCCCTGTTCGAATCCCGGTCGGGTCATGATGTAAAACGAACTTTTTCTGATTGGCCTCGGGTCTTGGATGTTTATCTCTATTATATTTGTTATAAAATATAGTATCGTTAAGTTAGATCCCATAACACAAGTTTCGAACTTACTTTGGGGCTAGCTCAATCCGTGTGATTTGTCCATTTATATTTATTTATTTATGTAAGTTTCCATTTAAGCTTATAAAAACCTGTAGTAGGAGACCCCGCTCTACGAACGGTACATTCAGTCCAATCAAATATAAAAAAAGAAAAAAAAAGAAAAACAAGTATGCATCTGTGAGAGACAGTTTGTGTGTTTGTGTACAAACAAATCAAAATACCTTCACGATATTATAAAATGAAGTAACTTCTGCTGTATGTTCGCTTAAACTATGCAACGGATTATAATGCAGTTTTCAGAAACAGATAGAGTGATTAAAGAGTTAATTTGACGATTTTCCGAGATTCCCACGGGAAACCGTGATACATGCAAACTTTGCGCATTGGGTATTACTAGTATAAATATAAAATAACGCTCAACAGATGATCCATCTGACGCTGACACAGTACATAAAAAAGAATGTTACATAAAGCACTTAAGCAAGACAGTCTAATGCATGAGAGGTCAAGTTTAGCGACCATGATGTTAGATGTAATGGACATTTGAATGTATATAAACAAGATTTTAAACTTAAAGCAAGGATAGAGTTCAAGGTTACTGGTCTCACGTACCAACCACTTTTTTCTATACGCACTTGATTGATGTACAATGAAAGACCAGAGCTGCCAGCCTAACATGCTTACACTCGAGATAGTTCCTCGCACGCGACAAAGCTTCTTCGCCAATAACAATGCCTGTTTTGTCTACTGTAGACAAAACCGAGATACGGTATTGGCAGAGCAGAGCGAGGAAATTTTGTCACGTTTGTCATGTTAGCCTGGCAGGGCAGAGAACTAAGAATAAAGATTTTGCTAATAATGTAAGCATCGTTTTGAATCTGGCAAACAAGCCTACGGCCCGCCTGATGGTAAGCATCACCGTCCCGTAGCCTATAGACGCTTGCAATACCGGGGGTATCACCCCTCCCATCCCAATCCCCGCAAGTGGAGCTCTGGAGACCTTACACGCCGTATGTACACAGCATGGCCGATACCAATGCCATTTGGCTACGATCTTCTGTAAGGTGGAGGTCCCTGAACAAAAATAACGATAGGAATGAAAAAGGAGGCTGGTGTAATGGTCTATACAAGTTAAATATAGGCTTTAATAATTGTACAAATGACATATTGGTTAATGTCAAAAGTTCAAGTTTAAGTTACGAAAAAGACAGAAAAAAGATTTGAATAATGGTAAATCAACGACACAAGTATTTGCAGTGCCACAAATTTATCTATCATCATCATCTTCAGCCTACATTTGTCCACTGCTGGACATAGGCCTCCCCAACTGCACGCCACCGCGCACGATCCTCGGCCACTCTCATCCAGCTCTTGCCAGCCACCTTGCGAAGATCATCGCTCCACCTAGTCTGAGGGCGTCCTACGCTACGCTTACCGATCCGCGGTCTCCACTCAAGAACTCGTTTAGCCCAGCGGTTGCCGGTTCTTCGGCTGATATGGCCGGCCCACTGCCACTTCCGTTTGCTTATCCGGTGAGCTATGTCGATGACTCTGGTTCTCTGTCGGATCACTCCGTTCCGAATTCGATCCTTCAGAGAAACTCCGAGCATAACCCTTTCCATAGCTCGCTGAGCGACTTTAAATTTGTGGACCAGACCAACCGTGAGTGTCCACGTCTCGGCCGGCACCGTATGTCATAACAGGTAGGACGCACTGATTGAAGGCTTTCGTCTTTAGACTTTGTGGAATTGGCGATGTGAAGACCCGACGAAGTTTCCCATATGCTGCCCAGCCCAGCTGTATTCTTCTATTTGCTTCCTTCTCGAAGTTGTTTTTACCCAACTGCAGAGTTTGCCCAAGGTAAACATAATTTATCTATACCAGTGGCCAAAACTGGAACTAATGAATACGCCTTGAATACCTTGACAATAGCTTCTATTCTAGCGCCCCCGCCATCGGCATAGATAAGTGTGTTGCACGTATGTGGAAATTTGATAAAAAATTTTTGTTTAAAAATTACAATTTTATAAAAGAGTAAAAAAAAAATTGGTAAATAGTCCAGTCAATAACGTAGTTGTAGAGTGCGTGAGAGGGAACCTAAGCGATTTCTTCAGAAACCTAATCAGGATGCTGAGGGAGAAAACATACTAAAAGCCCTGACGTCTAGGAGGTGAGCCAGAGGGAGGGGTTGGTGACAAAGGTCCCAATTTTAGGTTTTTCGCTAATATCTCAAAAACGGTTTGTTATAGCGGAAAATAGTCTATGATGAAATAAAAGCTAATAAAATTATCTATCACTTTAATTAGGTATATAACATTTCCATATTCCCATCCGTTTTCGAACTACACGCTTTGGAACAGTGTTGAGGCCTCATTCTGTTGGCAGCCATGACAGGTCACCAATCCATCTTTTTAGGCTTTCGTACCCACAGGGTGGAAACAAGACCCTATTACTAAGACTCCACGGTCCGACGTCAGGACTTTTAGTATGTTTTCTCCTTAAGCGTCCTGATTAGGTTTCTAAAGAAATCGCTTAGGTTCCTGCTTACACACTCTATACACACTTTTGACGCATTCGTTAACTGGACTAAAAAGCATTAAATATTCTTGAACTTTGGATTTACACGATGAAACGGTAAAAAAATGTACACCGTACTTTTTTAAGGCCACGTTTTAAAACATCAACTTAAAATACGCCTTAGATTTGTCATATTTTCTTGTTATATTTTGGACGAATAAAAATACGGGAAAACCAAGTAAGTTTATGTGCGCGTTCAAGCCCCGTTTACATAATAATGTGTTCAAAACGCAATAGTTTAAAATATACAAACGAATAAAAATATTTAAAATATAAATCGATATGAAATAAACATGAATCGATTATAAATCACTTTATTGTGAAACACATAATGAGTAATCTACACCTCACTGGATTCACTTTAAAAAGATATATTATGAGCGCTGTCACAAGGTTAGTGCGCCGCGCCGCCGTGCGCTTATGGCGCTGTCTATGTAAATCCCTTTCCCGTGGGAATTATATAAAACCCCATCTTTATCCTTGTCAACATCATGAAGAGAACCTCTATACAAAATTTTAGCTTTAGTGGTTGAGCGCCTGCGATAATACACTTACAGTCCTATTATTCCCTTTCCCGTGAGAATTATACAAAACCCCATCTTTGTCCTTGTCAACATCATAAAGAGAACCTCTATACCAAATTTCAGCTTTCTAGGTTGAGCGCTCCCGATAATACACATATACCCAGTCTTATTTATTATTCGTCCGCGTGAAGTTCCGGACCCGTTCCCGTGGGAACCACATTGAATTTCGGGAAAAGCTATAGCCTATGTCACTCCCTGATAATAATAAATAAACAAACAATCAAATCTTTCCTCTTTATAATATTAGTATAGAAGTATAGATTAGTCCCTTTCCTGTGGGAATTCTATAAAACCCTATCTTTATCCTAGTCAAAGGCAACCTCTAACAAAATATTAGCTTTCTAGGTTGAGCGACTGCGATAATACACTTACGGCCAGTTCTATGTTAACTGGACGACCAACTAATTTATAAAAACGTCGATACTCTTCTTCAGACTTAAGTGGACGGATGTACCTGAGCGTCGATTCTGGCCGATTTAAATAGACCCGTGGAGATACATTTTGTTCCGACAGTTTTGATATTTTATATAATCATCCCGGTTTCCCGTGAGAGTTTTGGAATGTATAATACATAAAAACCTTCCTCTTGAATCACTCTATCTATTAAAAAAAACCGCGTCAAAATCCGTTGCGTAGTTTTAAAGATTTAAGCATACATAGGGACACACAGACAGACAGCAAGAGCGACTTCATTTTATATTATGTAAAGATAATTTAGATTGATGACATGAAACAAATATTTATTGAAAAATAACGAAATAGATATTTAATTATGAATTAATACCGTGCGAAGGTCTTCTATTTCTATCAGACATAGAAGATCTCCTTGATGTTATTTCCTGAACTTTACATCATAACAAAATTGAAAAAAAACTACGATTATCACAAAGAACGGTGGTGGTCGATTGGATAGCAATGACTAGTTTGTCCCAAGGGCCGCGAGTTGCATGCGTTTGACGCAGCGTCTAAACATACTGAAAAGTTCGCACGCATGTGTTATATATAGTAATATATTGATTAAAAATAATTTTATGAATTATTAGAAATTCATGTAATAACAGAATTAAAAACTGTAGTGATTTCAAATTAATAATTATGACTTTTGAAAAACCGGAAATCCGAAGGTCGTGTGATTAGCTAGATAGAATTGGTTCACCAAATATTATGTTATGATTACCATGATTTATTGTATTAATAAATCATGTTGTTTTATTATTTACTATAATATGTTAATTAGAAAGTTGTATCTTCTCAAATTTTATAGATAACTTTATAAGTTGTGCTGTAAAGCAAAGTCTGTTGTAATTGGCTAATGTCGCTGAATCTTGATTGCTATTGGCTAGACGTTATTCATCAAAAACTGTGATTTAATTAGATTATTCTAATGTTTATGTAAGTCCTAGGATACTCTGCATTATATTTTATGTAAAAAATATACTTAAACTGTTGTAATGTTTCTATATTTTGAATAATAACAAGTTATACGTTTGCTCAATTGTCATTGGTAGATGATTTTTATCGTCTGTTGCGAGGTGGGAAAAGGTTTTTATAAGCGATAGCATGGGCGAATTAGACACAGTTCTACCCCCGGAGACGACACGAGTTGACTCGCCAATAAGCCTGGCTCGCACTGAAGTTATCGAAGTTCTAAACTGACACTTATTCTCTGGTACTTAACAAAGTAAAAGTTAAAATAGTCAAATAAGTTGTCAGTCGCGTTGTTGGCACGTATTCCTACCACCTAGCAACAAACAGATTAAGTTAAGTACTAAACTTGTTTCTTTATCTATTATGGTCATAATATTGTAATAATGTGCTGGTATAATTTTCGATGTATTTGTGAAAGTTCTATTAAAAAAAGGCCGTAACCGGTTTTCTTTCGCCATTTCTTTTACCGGTGGTCATTTTGCTTTGTGTCCGAAATGGTAGTAGTATATAGAGTAGTTTATGTTAAAAATGGATTGTTTACTAAAAATATACAATTTACTAAGTATTTTGTTTAATTTACTTTCTTGATATTTACTCCCCTGGACAGTACCTCATCATATCAACCCGTAATCATCCCACTGCTGGGATACGGGTCTCCTTTCAATCGAAGGTGATTAGAGTGTACTCTGCCACGCTGCTCCAATGCGGATTGGCAGATGCCGGTGTTTTCAGAACGCCCTAAGGCCACCGACTTGGCTTAACGACTGTCATCCATCAACAGCCGTATTAGAACTAATAAACTGTTGATTCATGGGATTGATAACTTAATTACCCATAATATAATTGTAATAAACAAGCTGTAAGCGACTAGTAACAGTATCAACACGCTATACATACATACACTTAGGTACACTGTCTGATATAGTTGGGGAGATTCTGACACATGCTTTACGGCACATACAGACAACGGCGTAGTACTAGTAGTTACTGTTATTCTGCGACAACGGAGACGTGAATCTTGGAACTCACAATGTCAAACAAATCATAAAGAATTTAGACGACACATGTATTAAAATAATGTAAACAAACACAGGATAAATATAGATCACAAAATTCTTAAATATGAATAACAGACCAATGTCAAATGATTGGTTGGTATAAAGACGGTGTCAACGACCTTTTGACATTGCCCTAAGACGTCAGACATTGGACAGATCTTTGACGACATACGTAAGCGCATTCATATTAGATATTGAGGCGACGACATCTCGAGTACCTAAACTGATACTGTTGATAGCAGTGAAAATTTCAAAATATTATGCGCACGAGTTCCAATCGTGATATTCACATTGTTTTATTTTGTGGGTAGACATTGGATTACTAGTGTGAATCGATTAGATATGGATACATTGAACTTACTAAGTAAATGTCAATTTTAGTTTCTTTCGTGATTCAGGTGGGTGAACGATTTATTGGGTGATAGGTATCTGAGGATAATCACCATCATGCTTCATGACTTTCATCAACATTAGGCGGTGACACTAACAATAGTCCCAGAGGATATGCCTGCCTAGTACTAGTGCACAGACTAGTGGGTCACTTCATTTCATTTAGATTTTAACTAAGATGTAATTTTGTATATTAGAATGTATTATGAGAATAATATTACTTTTAATCAATATAGTGCGTGTAGTAAAAGAATTAATAAAGAATAATACAGTAAAAGAATTTAAATATACCACACACCAGGCCTACCCTAACTTCCTTCAAAAGTAGCGAGAAAGTACGCAATCCCATCCCTAGAATAAGCGAGAGGAAAAAATGTATGAAAATCCATTACTGTCCTCCATAGGAGAGAAATGGATTTTTATATATTTTTTCCTCCCGAGTGTCCATCCGGTGGTCGACGATGACGTCAAAATAGTAGATTTTACAACAAGTGCACAAAACGAATCATTTCTATCCGAGACTTTTAGCAGCCCGAGCCGAAGGCGAGGGCTGATAGTAATGTCGAGGATAGAAATGGTTTTGTGGACGAGTTATAAACTCTGCTTTTCACTTCGATTGCGAGGAAATAAATAAATAAACGCACGAAAAACAAGACCTGTTTCCCATTTTCCGCCGCTTTTTTTTTTAAATCTTACGACATTGAAATTAGGCTTGGGCTGCAGACCTATACAGCCTACTATTAAATTAATTTTGTAATAAAATAATTTTCTTAAATTAATTAAATAACCTACCGTACTTTAATTTAAATTTTAATATCTTATAAGACTTAAAAAACACTTAAGGCAAATAAATTAAAGTAAATATTATAAAATAACAAATTCTATCTCTGAACTTTTTGTTGTGTTTGGCTGTATGGCTCATTTCCTTTGCCTTAATATAGATACATTTATGAGTAGATACGTTTTTGCCCTTGTGCACAAAATTCGATTTTGTGCAGCCTATATCCTGCGCAAATAAGCATTTTCTGAGCATGAGAAGTGAAATAATTATTTTATGACTTGCATTGCATCTAAAAGACCATAAAGCGAGAACATTCCAGACCTAAAAGAACTTCTCACTACAGTTCTCGCTGAGAATCTCTCGAGATTCTCGCGTGAATATCTCGCGAGAATGTGGAGCGGCCTTAAAAGCGACCAGGAAGAGGTTGCTTGCCTGCGTTTATCCATCGTACGCTCACTTTCATATTGCGCAACATTTACGCGAACGTTCATTTGCGTTAATCTGCTATTAAAAATGTTATCGCTTGTTACCATATTTCTTTGTTTTCAATGGTCAATTAACTTCATTTAATGCACCACAGATAATGGAAACTATAAGACAGTTTCAACTATGTTCCTAGCTCTACACTTTCGCGAAGTTGAGCGAAAACAAGCTCATCGTCCTATTTCGTCTTTACTTCTTTTCCTTTGAGATAAATATTTAGACTGCTTCTTCTTCATTACGTTAAAAAAAATGCAAAATATACAAACAACATAAACCGAAAACAACATTGATACAAACGTCCGTAACATATTATGTCTGCGTGTAACATAATATAGCTCTGAACTGATTGCTCAGAGAGCAAAGTTATCACCCCGGGGCGAGAGGCGCACAGACGGTACCTAACGACGTGTAAGCCAATCATTAAAATATTGTAAATAAAAACTTTGCTTTGGCCAACATCCCGAGAATGTAAAGCCGGCATTAGCCTTTTTGACTAACAAAAAGGTAATATTCAACATACCTGTAAAAGCCAGACTTGTTCTCCGCGTTATCCTTAATACTCTTCTTCGTGTCGACCTCGCTGAGCACCACGAAGAAATGGTGACACTTGTCACACTTGACGAAACGCGTCGAGCTGACGAACGTCTCGACGTGTGTGCACGGATCACCGCATTTGGGGCACGTTAGCACCCCGTTGCCGGAGCCATTCTTCTTGCCGCCCGATGTTGTGCCTGCTGACAAACATAATTAATTAGTCATCTCCTCCTTGCGTCGTATTCCTCATTGCTGAGGGTAGTGACCTCCCTTTGGCATCACTTTCTCCCGTGTGATCTTTCTCCATCTGATTCTGTCTCCGGCGGTGTGGAGGGCGTTGTGAACTGTAGAGTCGAGAGCAGTGCAGATCTGATCGGACCAACGTATTGGGCTGCGTCCACGAGGCCTTTTCCCGTCTACTTTGCCGGTCACGATAAGCTTCTCGAGGTTATCACCTTCTTTACAGTCATCTACTTATATTAAAAAACCTGTCTGAGTAACTAGTTAACACAGCACACCCCAAACACACGGTTCCTGAGAGCTGAATTTTTGCACAGAAGATCCCTTAAACAACACTTTTGACAACATTGCTTAATATTTGCACGGCTGCATGCAGGCTGAATACTAACACTAATGTAATATAAGATCTATATAGGAAATAAAATTATGATTCGATTTGATTTAGGGTCTGAGCAAACGTGGGGTGTGACAGTACCCCAAGAATATTACACTAGTATAAACCCAAATGAACTTTTTATAGTATTTTTGTCTATTTTGACTGGACTATTTTATGTGGTCATATTTTATATTAACTTTACACATATTATTAAATACATGTACACAAACTATTACAAAAAGTATGTCATTTGTCTATCAGGTGACTTAGGAGGTGGCTGACAAGGTCTGAGTCGTTAGAATAAATTATTTTTCTTGAATAAAATTATATGATTTTTTTTAAATTTTAGGCATATAACAGCTCCATTATGATAATAATTTAAAACAGTAGATACAAACTCAGTGTAAACAATTTGAAGGTTTCATAACAAACCCATAACACAGGTCTGGTCTGCAATGGTTTTCCCCTTTCAGTTTTGATGATTGATTTGGATAGAAAAATCCATCACGTCAGGTTTTTTTAAACTTAGCATCCCTTTTTTTTGCAAAAATTACCTAGGCCAAAAATTACCTAGGCCTTAATTGCCTTACTAGGTTAATCTAGTTATATAATTCACATTTCATCATCATCCTCATCATATCAACCCATAATCATCCCACTGCTGGAATACGGGTCTCCCTTCAATCGAAGGTGATTAGAGCCTACTCTGCCACGCTGCTCCAAACCACCCTAAGGCCACCGACAACAGCCGGGACCGACGGCTTAACGTGCCCTCCGAAGCACGGAGAAGCTCGAGATAACGAAACCCATTTAAACGCTGGCTAGGGCCGACGTCGCTTAACTTGCGTGTTCATATTAGAGTGCGACACACAGCGACGCCATCGAGCTCCTTCATTCAAATTCACATTTTATGAGCATTAAACTACATTTCCTTACTTCGCATTGAGACTACTTTCCTGACAACGTGAGAGATGTAAGTGAAGAGCAAGGCGAAAGATATCACCAGGATTTGAAAGAAATAGAACGTCGCTATCAGGGAAGCTGGAATGAAAACGGAGAAGGTCGAGATAACGAAACCCATCCAAACACTGGCTAAGTTCGACGTTGTTAAAAATATGTGTACGTTTTACAGTACGACACACAGCAACGCCATTGAGCTTCTCATAATTTGAAGGTCAATTTTTTTAAACCCATCAGATTTGTCATTTGAGTTTCATTAATAATCATACATTCAATTCTGAACCTTTACAAGGTTCAAGGCTCTGCGAATCAGTTAGGAAAGGTTCAATGGTAGGTATCTTATTGAAAGACAAATTCAAGTTCGTTCAAATTGATGTAGAGTAAATGGATAGTTGTGGGACATACTAAGAGATGGAACACTCACTTTCTTTCGGATTTTAAAAGAACTGGGATGCGATTTTGTAATTATATTATTTAAAGGTCTATTAGTTCACAATTATATCATAATACTCGCTTTTCATTTGATTCAGAATACAATAAGATTTCGTCTTGTCTTCTAAGATTTTTTAATCAAATTCGAAAGAGGTAACATTAATAAAAAAAAACGGCAAAAAAATCACGTTTGTTGTATGGGAGCCCCTTATGTTTATTATATTTTTAGTTTTATTTCATTTTAAGAATTATTTTTTGTTATAGCGGCATCTGAAATACATCATATGTGAAAATTTCGACAGTCTAGCTATAACGTTTCATGACATACCTACAGCCTGGGGGGAGGGGGACAGACAAACGAACAGCGAAGGCTTAGTAATAGTGTCTCGTTAGTACCCTTTAGGTATAAAAAATCACTATATCTTTGACTTTCATAATGTTATTATTAATTATTTTCACACAAAAGATCTTTACTCGTTTGTTTAGGTTAC
The DNA here is from genome assembly GCA_905163395.2 of Endotricha flammealis. Taxonomy (NCBI): domain Eukaryota; kingdom Metazoa; phylum Arthropoda; class Insecta; order Lepidoptera; family Pyralidae; genus Endotricha; species Endotricha flammealis. The sequence goes on from LR990867.1 coordinate 856,624, forward strand.
AAAATGATACAATGATCTCGACTTAGGGCAATAACCTGACGCCTGACAACTAAAATGACTTCTTTTATGTACACATAATATTTTGTACTATCATTTAGCACACATACAATATCTATTTAATTGCTATGTTTACTTGATTCGTCTGTTTTTTGTACGACCGTATTTACATTTTTCTGGGGTTCAATAGAACCCCAGTAACTGATATAAAATGTTATTGTAAACTATTTAGAAGCGACTGAATCATCTCGGTTATGAACTCGTTATCTCTTTTAAACAAATCTATTTAGTTCTTTCTGTGTTAGCTTAGAAATTCTTGGACTGCATGTTAGTTATTTGATGGTGTGCTGACAGCAAGAAATTCGTATGTGCCTTTTACTATTATGTGTTGTCTTACGTTTATGTAACTGTTTTTAATGTATAACTTGCGTGTGCTTTTAAAATATATTCTCTGTAAACTTGCTTGTGTATGATAAATAAAATAAAAGATACGAGACACCAGTAATGCATTTTATGCCACACCCTGGTCGGAAAGTACCTTCTTTCTTCCTTCAAAAGTATGCGATTCATTTGTTTTTTTAATTTTTAGGCCGTCAATTACAGAAACAAGTGAATATCGCGTTTGCACTGAATCTTTCCCCTTTTTACTCGCAGGTGTAGTGTGCGATTAATAATAAAGTGCAATTTCCACCTCGGGCGTATCGCAAGCACACCCTCGTCGGAAATCGGTCACTTTCTTCCCTTGGTGAACAATATATTATTGTTGACCAAAACAAAAGGGCCTTAACAGTACCTGCGTTGACGGCATCTTTCTGTGGCGGCGGAGGCCCCGGGGGCTGCTCCGTGGGACTTTTGTACAGCACTGCACACGTGCTGAGGGCTCGGGGGCACGAGCGCCTCAACGCCCGACATGGTTGGACACCGCCTGAAAGAAAAGACAAATATTAATATAGATAAACATAACAAAATCTATACTTAATATTATAAAGGCGAAAGTTTCTAAGTAACTTTGTTATTTCTTCACGCTCAAATGGCTGGGCCAATTTTTATGATATTTGGTATGTGATAGCTGATAGTGGCTGATACCTTGGATTAACACATAGGATACCTTGCATCCCGAAAATTACGGAATTCCCGTAAGATTTGGTCGAGTCTAATAGTCAATGGCGCTCTATAAAGTAGATGACGCTGTGCATAAATACACGCAAAGGAAGTTGCGCGGGATTCGCTTTAGTTTAAAAAAAAAATTTTTTCATTTTCATAATTCATTTATTCCAATTTCTCTTACAAGCTAACAGACGATGTATCATCCAAAACGCTTACAAGAACACAATATTAAGAATAACTAAATAATAATAAATAATGCATGTCAAAAGTAATGTCAAACTAAAATACTATTGGCTAACTTGGTCTTTTGTGTTCCCGCAATTAGTGTCAACTGCAAGTAACAGCCGCCGCCGAGCGCAAATTATTTCTATCTCGATTGACTACGTCTATCTAACACTTGCAATTTTTTTTTTAATTTATAGGTACTTAACTTAATACAGGTTCGATTTTTTCTCATGACGTCACAGCCTAACATAACAGACAACAAAGCACATCTCTCCTTAATTATGCATTGTACGGCCAACAATGAAACGGCACTTTCATATGAAGTCTCACGACAATGGGACATTATTGTTATCACTTTCCAAAGTTGACATCTTCCAACACGACCTATGTGATTCAGATTTTTAAGTACGTGAAGCTAGATACGTATTAAAAAAAAATGTTTTAACTCATCTTAATATCATCTCTAAATCTCGCAAAGGAAGGGATTGGCCCTTCCTAACACAATAAGCGAATTAAGTAGTCTCAGTAGTTTCTAAGTGCTTTTAGAAACACCAAGGGAGCTAGCGATCCGTTACCTATCTGCTACCAAAAAGGGAATAGGCAGAGAAGGGATAAGTATTAAAGGAGAAGGGAATAGAGTTGGGCTTTTGTATCCTCACTCATCGAACAAAACCTATACGTTGATATTTATTTGAGATTATACATTCGATATTACATCCAAAAAGATTTATTATTTACTATGTAGTCCGTCTCTCAATATACCGCATCGTCACACTATTTAGAGCCATTCAAAAAAAAAAAAAAAAGCAATTTTCATTCGTTCCTGCATTCAGCCTACTCGATCTCGTTCAATTATCTTCATTCGTGTTTCGTGTGCTGCATCGTTAACGTTACTGTTTCATACTCAGCCGATATAAATTACGAAAACACATTATAAAACAATTATTATTATGGGAAAACGAAAACACCGAGACGATAGTGCAATTCGTCGAAAGATTCGTCGTTTGGAGAAAAAATTAAGCCATTCCAAACGACATAAAGGTCAGTATAAAACTACCCTCGAAGTTTTTATACTTTATTAATATTTTAATATCACTTTCGCCGCTTACTTGTAAGTATGTAAATAATATACAGATCCTTATTTTGTATCATCTTAAAGTGATAATACGCGATATTATCCTGATGATCATTTGATTTTTATTCCTTAATGTGGTGATACGAGATATCATCCTGGAATAATATTATTATTGCTTACTTTCTTAATGTGATGGTACCCGATACCTTCCTGAAAGTAATTAGACCTTATCTTACACAGGTCATGGTCAAGAACAAACTCCATATTCGTCTGACACGTCGTCCGATCAAATTAATGAGAACGGAGATGCATCAGACTACGAGAATGAATACTTAAAAGAAGATTCATCAGTCGCTTCGATAGTGACTATAGTGAGGGCGCCTACACCCGCCCCGGTACCGGACGCGGCCGAGACGCCGGCGCCAGGTTATGTCACTATGTCAGCTATGACAGCCACCGTGCCCTCAGCACCAATACCTGAACCTAATCAATCGTCTTCCCTAGTTGTACCTGATGAAATATTAGAAGTACTAGGGCAAGCGAAATTAGTTGAGGAAATTCTAGGCGAAAAGATACCAGTAGAGATCTCTGAACGTTGGGGGAAGATCTTGCTAGATGGTTTGGCCAAAGAACAAAAGGAGTCTATTATGAAGAAGATATTAATGCCGGAGAATTTCCTATTAGCTAGAGCCCCTAAGCTGAACATGGAAGTAAATGCTGTATTGTCTGACACAGCGAAAAATCGCGACAAAAGATTAGAGAAAGCCCAAAACCAATTGGGTTCAGGTATTGCTGGTTTGGTGAACCTAACAAAAGATTTAATACAATCAGACATTCCTAAACTTGATATCATTAAGAGACTTTCTGAAATAAGTCAGATTCTACTTGACTTGCATTATGAAGAAACAATGAATAGGCGTAAACTTATAGTGCCATTGTTGGATAAGAAATTTTGGAGCACAATACAAGGTGTCAAAAGAGAAACCTATCTCTTTGGTGATAAACTTGGCGAAAATATTAAAAACTCAAAAGATATTGAGCGGTCAAGCCAACAAATTAAGAAAACAACGACTATGGGTTCAAATTTTCAACGAAAACCTCCTATGTCGGGAAACGTGCGACCTCCTCCTCGTCAACCGAACAATGCCAGAATGAACGTAGCAGCGAACCCGTACTACGAGCATCAGCAAGCGCAGTCTTCAACATCGGCGAGGAGGAATCCATCTTCGACTCATCAACCCCGGCACAACAGAACAACGGCCGGGAACAAGCCGCGCAACCAGCGACGCCGATAGAGGTATCTCACGCAGGTCGAATTAAATACTTTTTTAATAATTGGTTGTCTATTACCGACGACCCGGTAATACTGTCTTATGTCAAGGGATATAAAATTCCATTCCTTAGTGTTATATCTCAAAAATTGGAGCCCAGTAATCCACCGTTTTCAAGAACTGAAATGAATTATGCAATATCTAAACTCATTAATCTGGGTGCAATATCTCAATGCACTGAGCTACCAGATCAGTACATTTCTCCTGTATTTTTAACGCCTAAAAGTAACGGAGAATTTAGGTTCATCCTGAATTTAAAAAATTTAAATAAATTTGTTGAGTCTTTCCATTTCAAAATGGAAGATATACGCACTGCTTCTAAGTTAGTATCTTATGGTGACTACATGGCCACAATCGATCTTAAAGAGGCCTACTTCCTAGTGCCTATTCACGCTTCGCATAGAAAATACTTAAGATTTAGATTTGACCAATTATATGAGTTTAACTGTTTACCCTACGGCCTAACTTCTGCTCCGTATGTTTTTACCAAAATCCTAAAACCTCTTCTTAGTTCCTTAAGAGAAAAAGGATATACAACCGTAGCATATCTTGATGATATATTATGTATCGGTGCAGATTATATTTCTTGTAAAAATACGGTTGACACAGTTATTACAAATTTAGAAAAATTGGGCTTTGTGATAAATTACGATAAAAGCAAAATTCGCCCAAAACAGATTTGTAAATTTTTAGGTTTTGAAATAAATACTAATACTATGTCACTTCAGTTGCCTAACGACAAAATTGATAAAATATTAAAACTAGTAAAAAACATAAAAAATAAACAATCCATTATTATTCGTGATTTCGCAAAATTCATTGGCACCTTAACTGCTTCATGTCCTGCTGTAGCTTATGGCTGGCAATACACTAAGCGTTTCGAGCGCGAAAAATACTTAGCGCTTCAACAATCTAACGACAATTATAATTCAAAAATGATATTACGAGATTGTCTAAAAGAAGATTTTGCTTGGTGGTCAGAAATATCTAATAAAGCGCAGAATAAATTACTGAAAAATTCCTACGACTTAGAAATTTTTACGGACTCGTCTATGACGGGTTGGGGAGCCGCATGTGATGGTGAGGTGACTAGAGGACATTGGTCTACGGATGAAATGACACATCATATAAATTACCTCGAACTTCTAGCTGCCTTTTTAGGACTCAAGTCATTCTGTAAAAAATTTTGTAACATTAACATTTTGCTTAGGATTGACAACACCACTGCCATCTCATACATAAATAGAATGGGTGGAATACAATTCCCTCATCTTAATCAAATAACAAGGGAGATCTGGCAGTGGTGTGAATCAAGAAATATTTTCATATTTGCCTCATATATTCGATCACGTGATAACACTGACGCAGACCTCGCCTCTAGGCACGTTAACATCGATACTGAGTGGAATTTAAATCCTATTGTGTTCGAAAAAGTTGTTAATAAATTTGGCCACCCAAATATTGATTTATTTGCGTCTAGGCTTAATCATAAATGTAATCGGTATGTTTCTTGGAAACGCGACCCCCACGCTTATGAAATTGATGCATTTACTATTAAATGGAGTAATTATTTTTTCTATGCGTTCCCTCCTTTTGCTATAGTTTTAAAGTGTCTTCGAAAAATTATTGAGGATAAAGCCCATGGCATTTTAATTGTTCCGTATTGGCCAAGCCAACCTTGGTTCCCATTATTTAAGTCTTTGATATCCTGTTCTGAAATATTTTATATAAAGCCTAATAGAAATTTATTGTTATCACCTTCCAGACAACATCACCCACTATGGCGCAATCTTACCCTGGCGTGCGCCACATTATCCGGCAGGCGTATTTGAAAAAAGATTTGTCTGAAGCTACTGTTGAGATCTTTTTGAACTCGCTATCAAAGAACACCCTAAATCAGTATAATGTCGCTTTAAAGAAATGGTTTCACTTTTGTTTATGTAATAATTTCGATTGTTATAATACACCTACTAAAGAAATACTAAAATTTTTGACCGAGGAATTTCAAAAAGGTGCTAGTTATGGTACATTAAATTCTACTAGAAGCGCTTTGTCACTAATAATAGACAAAAGTCAATGGGACAATGATTGCATAGGAAGATTTTTTAAAGATGTTTTTAAAATAAAACCCAATTTTCCCAAATATCACACAATTTGGGACCCTAACATAGTTTTAGAATATTTATCAAAAATGTATCCAAACGATTCCCTTCCGATTGATTTATTGACAAAGAAATTGGTAACTCTTCTCGCGTTGTCTACAGGACAACGTGTGCAGACGTTATCTGTAATTGAGATTAATTGTATACATGTACAAAATAATTATATTACAATAACAATTGATGATGTTATAAAAACCTCTGTACCAAATCGCTGTAACCCAAAATTAACGATTCCATTTTTTGTACAAAATGAATCTGTCTGCCCAGCAAAAACGTTGGTTTCTTATATGGAAAAAACTAATCAGTTCAGGAATTTTCCAAATACAAATAAATTAATACTCACAATTAAAAAGCCCATCCATACTGCATCAACTCAAAGTTTAAGTCGATGGATAAAACAAACATTGTGCCAGAGCGGCGTGGACGTGGGCATGTTCACAGCGCACAGTACGCGCCATGCGTCCACATCCGCAGCCAGACGGTCTGGAATATCCGTGGACTTAATAAAGAGATCAGCAGGCTGGACGGGTAACTCACTCTGTTTTGCCAAATTTTACAATCAACCGTTACATGATTCAAATGACACGTCTTTTGCTGAGGCCGTGCTATCACTGTAATTATTAAGTAAAAATATAATTAAAAATATTTTCTATTTAACCTTGGCCTTTCCATTCTGCATCAGACGCTAAACATCTACATAGTAAATAATAAATCTTTTTGGATGTAATATCGAATGTATAATTAATGGTTAAAAGAACTTACCTAAGTGAATTTCTACCATAATTATACGAGATATTACATCCAAAAAGATTTAAGTTCCCACCCGCCCGTAGGCTTTCTGTACAGGTATCTGCACATTCGCTACTACAGAATAATACCCTATAGCAGAATGGACACAAGTTGCTCTGAAACAAATGAAGATAATTGAACGAGATCGAGTAGGCTGAATGCAGGAACGAATGAAAATTGCTTTTTTTTTTTTTTTTGAATGGCTCTAAATAGTGTGACGATGCGGTATATTGAGAGACGGACTACATAGTAAATAATAAATCTTTTTGGATGTAATATCTCGTATAATTATGGTAGAAATTCACTTAGGTAAGTTCTTTTAACCATTAATAATTATTCATTCTTCAATTGTTCATTCAAAAATAAAATAAAAAATAAAATTTAAATGTTAACTTTTATTAAATGGTGGCTTTATTAAATTTGTGTCAAGGTGATGTTGTACAATCGATATGTTATGTCACATTACCCGTTTCTCACAAGGACCACAATGAAACTGGATTTTGGTAATTTGATTCATTATTTTATTATACCAATCAAAAACAAAATAAGGGTCACTTTTCTTGAAAAGAAACCATTTTTTTTTTTTTTGGTTGACTTTGTATCAATTTCACACTAGGAACATTACAGACACATCAATCTGGAACATAACATTAAAATGTTATTGTTATTGTAAACGTGAAATCCTTTAGACGCGTCTCGGAAGACCGAAAAGGCGATGGCGGGATGAGCTCGACACTTATTTGGAGGATTGGCCGGAAAAGGCCCTATTGAGAGAAAATTAGAGAAGTTGGGGGGGGGGGGGGCTTTGCCCAGCAGTGGGACACAAAATGGCAAAAAAAACGTTTAATAAAGTTGTGGTCGTTTTATAGTAGGTAAGAAATAACGAGTGGCCGTTATTTTGACAGAGTATATTTCACCAGTGGCTCGGTAGGTTTTGAATAATTCTCTATCTTGCTATGCGGAGCATAATATTACCGACGACAACACCAGGAGCGCAACAATGAAAGTGAAAAAATTCGAATAAAGAGGCTCGGTTTCTTTCTATCCAAAGCGGAGAGGAGAGATGTCATATTGTTTATAGAATTTATGATGCAGCAAGCGAATTGCGGTCGAGCGGAGATGTGTGTACCCGGGCGGCACATCTGTCCTGCGCTTTGGTGGGAACCGGGTCTTAGATATAGTAGGTATTGTGACTCAGATCCCCCGACACGACAAAGAAGCGTTAGCCCGTATTTGCCCACAACCTTCATTACGTCAAAATTACGATTTATTTATTATCCTCGACATTCCTCGGTCGAGGCCGACTATAATAATGAGGTGAGGTCGTTTGATACCTTTTCGCGCAACTTTATTGCAATTGCGTACACCTGCATGCGTCCACCGAACATGTACAGTCACCTCCATAAATAGGTAATCACTTTAGTACCATATCACTATAACATTGTTGTCATATTACTAAATACTAAATATTCTTCGACGAATCACACATCGCCATCTAGTCCCAAACTAAGCAACTAAGCTTGTACTATGGGTACTAGATTCCTGATAAATATACTTAAATACTTTTTTTTTGTAAATAAATACTTATTATACATAGAAAACACCCAGACCAAGGCAAACAGACGTGTTCATGCATGCAAATGTTTGCCTTGCGCAGGATTCGAACCCGCGGCCATTGTGATTAAGTGACCATTGCCAGCCACTCGACCACCGGGCCTGTCAATATTCACTCAAATGTCTTCATTATATGAAATGATATCCGAAAGTGACAAGGTGCTAAAGTGATTACATATTTATGGAGGTGACTGTACTCATCTATACATATAAAATACTTTGTCCTGAATGTCTGACTGAATGATCAACGCAAAGACCAAACCGCAGATCGTAGCGGTAGAGGCCTTGCGGGGTGAAATTCCGAAAATACGGACTGTCGTTTCATTGAATTCAAGTGTTTTTTGACAGTACTACGTGTTTCGCTGTTTCGGATGGACACTTTCATAGTTGGACCACAGTTGGACCGCTGAAACTTTAGGGATGAGTTTTTCGTATGATGTAAGCATCCGATAAGAAAGGATTTTTCAAAATTCTCACGGACTAGTAAAACAAAATTAAGGCAACTGTTCTCGCACCTGCCATTACAACCACAACTTATATCTATTTAACGTTACCTGGTTGATGTACGTAAGTGTCTGTATAATGTTGATCCAAAGGATTCACGATTTCTTATCGGTTTTATAAGACACTTTATTTGCTACCCATATTTTGTTTCGAGTCTTTTGAGTAAGTAGAATATTATTAGTATGGATTGTTACTGACCGTACATTACTAAAAACAAACATTATAATCTCATCAACATTACGTAGGTCATACCATGCCATACACGTGTTGGTTCACGTCACAGATACACGTGTGCCATACTAGAGTGCCTTGGCGCTCGGCCAATGCAAGGTTTTGTATCAATGGTGTAATAGTTACCATCAGAAACGTGATAGTATCTTTTAAAATCTACTGCCTATTTTGGTGTACATTTTTTTCTGCGGCAGACAAACAAGCAAGCAACTTGATGGGAAAGTGGTGGTTGGTATTGGTAGGTACTGACCGTACATTCGTCATAATTAAACCATTATCATTCTAGCAGGGTCTCCCTTCAAACGAAGGGGATTAGAGCGTACTCTGCCACGCTACTCTAATGCGGATTGACTCGAAATAACAAGATTGGCTAAGGTTAAAGTGGGTTGAAGTTGTTTAAACATCTGTGTTCCTTTTAGAGTGCGACACAAAGCGACGCCATCGACTCAAACTTCTATAGAACATAGTAAAAACAACCAAAATAAAAGCAAACAGGTTTCAATTTAAACACTATACTTATAGGTCACTGTATGCAACTTTATTTTTATAGATCCCAAACTAGTTTCTCATAGGAATCTTTTTTAAATTGGCGGCCTACGGATACCTTGATGTGCTACATCGTGCGTATAAACTATAAAATTAAATCTTATTACTGCTACGAAAACATTATATTGAGTTCATAATGTTTTCGTAACACTAATTAAACCTGGAATAAATATTACGAACAACAAATTAAGGCTATTTTATTTATTTATTTGATTAGAAACTAGTGAAACCCGCGCAACTTCGTTTGCGTGTACCGCTTTCGGAAAACCCTGAGGGCATTTTTTGGTAACAAAAACAGTTTAAAATCTAAAGCTATATTGCTCATAACAAAAATATAAAGCGAGTGAGACAGCGAATTTTATTACGAGAATAAACTATAAACTCGCTAGTATGTATTATCTATACAAAACATATATTTTAAATAATAATAATTTTTTATACCACTAAGGTGGCAAACAAGCATACGGCCCGCTCGATGATAAGCGGTCACCGTAGCCTATGGACGCTTCTCTAAAGATTCTTGTTTGTAACGAATAAACTCAATCAAATTGACGACCTCCGTGGCGTAATGGTTACCACGCCAGACCGCCACCCAGGAGGTCCCGGGTTCGATCCCCGGTCGGGTCATGATGAAAAACGAACTTTGTCTGATTGGCCTCGGGTCTTGGATGTTTATCTATATATGTATTTGTTATAAAATATAATATCGTTGAGTTAGTATCCCATAACACAAGTTTCGAACTTATTTTGGGGCTAGCTCAATCTGTATGAATTGTCCCTATATATTTATTTATTTATTTATTTAATCAAACACTGGACCGATCTGAAAAATTCACCGTTAGCCCTAACTAACTACACTGTCCGCGGGTGACAGGCTATTATATATTTTTAAAATGTCCTTACAGAAACCCGTGCGAAGCTGGGACGGGGCGCTTGTACACTCAAGAGCAGGTCGACATATTGGACTTTTTACCGTTCTTTAAGCTAAAATTGTACTGTGTAAGTAAAGATCGACATGCACCTGACTGTACTATGTAAAGATTCAAAGAAAATTAGTTTTGGAAAATGAGGTCAATGTGGGTAATACTGTCCAGCCAAGTTGAGATTATCGGCGTGATGCTACGTACCTATTATGTTCAGATGACGTATGATTACATGTATCATACGTACATAATAAATATAAATTATGTAACATTACTTTCTCTTTTGCCACATTCTAGATTCTCTGCTCAATAATACACCAAACTTGTTTGACTCTAGTAACAATTTATAGGTAAGAGTGGCCGATTTATAGACTTTTCCGCCCTAGGTCATGTAGTACAGTCAAGAGCATGTCAATCTTTACATATCGGACTTTGTATCATTCGTAAGGCCAATGTCTTATGAGCCAAAATTGTACTACAAGTGTAAAGCTCTACTTGCACCTGACTGTACCAGCCGCCCCTTTCTCAGCTCCCTACATATTTTATCTTAGAATTGTTATTGCCCGGGCCTACTAAGCCTTAAGGTAAATCCGCCATTGAGGGGCTCAATAGTTTAGGGACCATCTCCACGAGCGAAAGAATTGTGACGATAGTATCGTACTCATAATTTAGATTATGAATATTGCTTTGGTATCTTGTCACTATTGTATTATCAATTTTTATATTTTTTATACCACACAGGTGACAAACAAGCATACGGTCGGCCTGATGGTAAGCCGTCACCGTAGCCTATAGACGTAAGCAATACCGGGGGTATCACTCACGCGTTGCCAACCCTCCCAACCCCCCCAAGTGGAGGTCTGGAGACCTTACTCACCGTAGGAACACAACATGGCCGAGACCAGTGCTATTTGGCTACGATCTTCTGTAAGGTGGAGGTCCTTCCCCAGACGGGCTGCTCCGATTTGAGCGGATTATCCGCTGTGCCCTACCTCTCTTAAAATAGTTACTTACTTACTGAAGACTAGAGTGAAAAGTTTATGCCGAATTGGGCTGAGCGGTTACGTTAAAAACATCGTGTACGTGCATGTCGTGCATACGTGATGGTTTGACTTTACCCTCAAGTGTTTCCAAAATCGCGGGCCGTGCGAAACGAACCACCACAACGAATTCGCCGTAGCCCGCTAATGTAGCCAAGCCATAGGCCAATGACGAAATACTAAAATAACAATATATTTATGCTGCTGACAACAACAATCATAGAGATAATGAAGCCCCTTAAATCGTAGCAAATTCTCTAACATCCCGTCCACACGCACCCAATTTTTGGGCAATTAATCTATTGTCCTGTTCTTGGTGATTAAAGAAAAGGACAAGTATACAAATTGGCCAATTAGATTGGGCCGTGTGGAAGGGGTGTAATAGGTATGTGGCCTTATCCGAATCTGTCAGATTATGGAGGTGCAACTTCCAGTAAATAAAATAGGCAACACTAATCAAATTTGAACTCTACTACTAAGTAAACAAAGTTCATTGAACACAAAACTACAACAAAGTAGGTAAAGATCACAAGGTCAATGCACAGGACCAAGAGTTAAGAAGTAAAAAAAAATATTTAGTGTTTATTCATTTTGTTTAACTTGTTTTTTGTATAACATATAGAAAGAGGATGTCATATTTTTAATTGGTTTTTTGACTATGGTCAAGGATTTGTTTAACAGCCCGTTTCTGAAACACATTTAAATTGCACATTAATCGTCAAGCTATCTCTTTTTTCTTCTTTAATAAATCCTTACTATAATCCTCACTAATATTATAAATGAGAAAGTGAGTTTGTTGTTTGTTTGTTTGTTTGTTATTCCTTCACGGCTTGACTAAGCAGGCGATCATTATGAAAATTTGCATACATATTGTTAGGGGTACAGAGCCCAACATAGGCTACTTTTTATCCGGTGAAAGTATGTCGTTCCAATGGGAAAATATTTTTTCTACTATAGAGGGCGCTGTATCGGCCAACAGATGGCGCCCCAAGTCGCGCTATGGGTTGTTTTGTTGTCAAACGAGATCTATGTCATAAAATTAACGCGAGCGAAGCCGCGGGGAAAAGCTAGTATTATATAAATGAGAAAGTGAGTTTGTTTGTTTGTTATTCCTTCACGGCTTGACTAAGCAGCCGATCATTATGAAAATTTGCATACATATTGTTAGGGGTACAGAGCCCAACATAGGCTACTTTTTATCCCGTGAAAGTATGTGGTTGTTCTAATGGGAAAATAATTTTTCTACTATATAGGGCGCTGTATTGGCCAACAGATGGCGCCTCAAGTCGCGCTGTGGGTTGTTTTATTGTCAAACGGGATCAATGTTATAAAATTAATTCGAGCGAAGCCGCGGGGAGAAGCTAGTAATAAATAAAATCTATTTATTTTCGACAACATTTAAGTCCATCCAAGGTAATCATAATATGTACAGTCAGGTGCACGTTGAGCTCTACACTTGCAGCACAATTTTGGCTCTTATGACATAGAACTTAGGAACGGTACAAAGTCCAATATGTAAAGGTCGACCTGCTCTGGACTGTACAATATCATAAAAAATTAAAAGAATTATTAACAAACAACTTAACAAAAAAGATACTTACTGAAAAATTTAAAACAAATAAATAAATAATTTTAATTTGATAGACAGCTATAATCTAATGTGTCATTAACTTTAAACATTCGTTACAGAAACAGGCTGTATGAGCACCAAACATATTTCCATGAATATATCCTTTATAAAAATTAATTTCAAAGTTCTAATGTTTTTTTTTTCTATTCATGGCTTAACGCTTATGATTTAGTTAATTGAGATTAACTTTAAAAGATAGAGAATAATCATATATATGTATATCGACAAAAGTTTTTAGATAATTTATATTTTTTAATATAAGTTCTACACAATTCACACAGCATTTAAGAGAGGTAGGGCACAGCGGATAATCCGCTCGAATCGGAGCAGCCCGTCTGGGGAAGGACCTCCACCTTACAGAAGATCATAGCCAAATAGCATTGGTTTCGGCCATGTTGTGTTTCTACGGTGAGCTCCACTTGGGAGGGTTGGCAACGCGTGAGTGATACCCACGCTACTGCAAGCGTCTATAGGCTACGGTGATGCTTACCATCAAGCGGGCCGTATGCTTGTTTGCCAACTTTGTGGTATAAAAAAAAGCATCCCAAAGTAAAGTAGTGTTATGGGTACCAAACAATGGATATATTACTGGAAATATATACTTAGAATACATAGAAAGCCCAGGCTTGATACAAACACAAATGTCACATGTTTGCTTGATCTCTTATGAGCCAAACAAACATTTCATAATGTAACATTTGATTATTAACAAAAAGGCTTAATAAATAATGTTATAATATTCTTTGATAGCCCAGTGGTGCGTTGGTTGTGATCCTATCTTCGGCGCCAGAGAGGGAGCGGGTTCGATTTCTGCTCAGGGCAATTTATGTGATGGCATTCGTGTTTGTTCTCGGGTCTGTGTGTTGTCTATGTATTATGTATTTACAATAATATATTCATTGTCTTGTACCCATAACAAACATCAAGGGAAGAGCCAAGGGTACACAGGAAAAAAATGGAACACAAGCAATTGAAGCTTAGTTTACTTTGGGACCAGGTGCTGTGTAAATTGTGTAGAAATTATTTATTATTAGCTATTTTTCTATTGTAAAATGTTCTGTATCTTATTATTGTTAAAAAATCTATCTTTATCTTGTATACACTATCTAGATTGTATAATCATGAATTAAGTATATTGTATCACGCAGAAAAGTTGTTTTATTTGCATCTTTTGTATGTATATTAATTTCTTAAACAAAACCACAAGCAAACCCAAAAAGACATGCTAAGATTACTACTTTGGTCAAGTTAAAAGAAACAGGGTTTATGTGCTTTTTTGTCAATTTAATCGATTGAATTTGATTAGAGCACAGAGATTTAACAAGAATCTCTGTGGTTCGGAGTGATTTCTCAATACAAACATTAACATTGTTAGTTCATTATAGAAGTGATAATTTTAATTCATGTATTACACAGGCACAGTTCATAATGTTGCACCACTTCTTATTCACATGAAATGAAAGTGCCAAACTAAATTAGAACTTTGAACACAGTCTCTAATCAAAGATTTTATCATTTTGATATGTCCATGGACATTATATGTTTATTATATTGGATGTTTGGACTTATAAAAAAATAACAAATTTTAATAACTATCAGATGATACATACATAATAAAGTTTGTTTAACAGTAAATGTCTATTTATTATATAACTTTACCTACACACACCTATTTAAATTAACGAAGTAGGTACATTTATAGATAACATAACCCTATAGGATTCTTAGTTATTTTACTACGATAATGTTCGTGACCTTGCGTACAGTACACGAACTTTGCCTTGATAGTGTCTCGTTACGAAGACCCGTTGTACAAATCTTTAAATGGCTTTTTAACCTATCTTATTTGTTATCAAACATACACCCTACGTCATAATGAACTGCGACATAAAATTGGAAGTCATCCAATACAACGAAAAATGGTAAAAAGAACCAGAACCACTTACTTGTCAAATGGGAATTTCTCCGTACAGCAATCCTCCCCACAGACACAATACTCAAACGAACACTACTCATTATAACGTATTATAATAACTAACGTATTAACATCGGCCACACCACGGCCGATAGATACCACGCGCTAGATAGAAATTACAACTTGTCGCAATAAAAACCCCTCACAAATTTTTATTGTATTTTGTTTGTCAGTGAGAGGTTTCTGTCATGACGCAACAGTTTTAGTCAACATCAACACCGAACCGACACTGTTCTTATTCACAATACACGATGTAAGTACGAAAACTGCGCTATCCTGTTTTTTGGATGAATTTACAAAAACAAATTTATTTTTTAATTGCTTGAGCGGCCATACTGATGTTCACAGCTGATTTTGATGTGAAAGAAGTTGAAATTTTCTCGTACCACGTTGTTTCAATAGAGTCGCCATCTGGCATGAAAATTTTAAAAGCTTGTGCTGTTGTACCGACAAATACGATTTACTTTTCACTATATGTACTCTAGATGGCGCTAAGAGTATTTATTTCAGTTTTCAGTCTGTTTCACAGTGAGTGAGATATTCTTGCAAAGCGTCTAAAAAATAATAGGATTTTATTTAAATTAATATTGTATCAAAATTATGCGTAAAATATATTAGCAACAAATTACGGAACCAATTTGAACCTCACCAACTTGGTTTTTGCACCAAGGGTGGCTGCGAAGCAGCTGTACACGCAGTTCGTACCCTTTCTACCCAAAATTGGAGCGAGGTCATTTTAAAATTAGATGTTAAAAATGCGTTTAATTCAGTAAATAGGGATACCCTGCTGAAAGAAATCAAAAAATCCACACCAGAAATATTTAACTATTTAAACCAATGTTATTATTCACCATCCAAACTACTATACAAAAATCACGCGTTAGAATCTGCCGTCGGGTGTCAGCAGGGAGATCCCCTTGGGCCGGCCATTTTCAGTCTAGCCATTAATCCCATCATAAAAAACCTGGCTTCAAAATTTAATGTCTGGTATCTAGACGACGGAACCCTTGGAGATAATGCAGAAACCGTCGTTTCTGATCTCTCTGGCTCGTCTTGGTGCCCAGGTTTGTATTCCACATAGATGTCCTTGTGGCACAATGGTGAACGCATTGGGACACCACGGGCTTTCTTGTACCAGAAGCGCCGGCCGCCTGTCGCGTCACGCTTCTATCAACGACATAATCCGTCGGTCTCTCGTCACTGTCAACGTGCCTGCTATTCTTGAGCCGAACGGCATCGCACGTGACGATGGTAAGAGGCCAGACGGAATGTCCCTCGTACCGTGGAGTATGGGACGGGCCTTGGTGTGGGACGCGACATGCGTTGACACACTTGCCCCGTCACATCTTCACGGTACGAGTAGGAGTGCGGGAGCGGCGGCGGAGTCCGCCGAGAAACTAAAAGCCACAAAATATCAGCAGCTGACTGGTTCCTACGATTTTGTGGCTTTTGGTGTAGAAACATTAGGCCCGTGGGGTACCAGTGCGTTGTCCTTTTTTAGGGACATCGCAAAAAGGCTGCGACAAACCACTGGTGACCCAAAGGCCGGCAGTTACTTCGCTCAACGGATATCTATCGCCGTTCAGCGAGGTAACGCTGCTAGCATTTTGGGCACCCTGCCACAGGGACCATGCCTTTTTAATGCTTAGTTTTAGTTTTTATTGTTAGTTTAGTTTTTAATTTTTATTGTTAGTTTAGTTTTAATTAATTTTATTGAATTTCATATTATTTAATTATGTATTTTACCAATAAATAAATTAAAACTATTAAGATTATCATATAATGTAAATTTAATTTATAAGTTTGCTGCCTACCTCATGATTTTTGCACTAAAACATGATACCCATATTTTATGTCTAAACTATCATGTTTTAAGCAAATAAAGTAATTCTATTCTAGATTTTAGAGCATTAAACCAGACTGGTTTATGTCTAAGTTCTAGATCATCGAATACGCTCTCTAGCTTTCTATGTTTTGCTTTTATTTATGCAATAATTATTTATAAGTAAAAAGAGCTAAAGATTGTAATTTAGAAGTAAAAAAAAAAAAAACATTCCAAAAAAAAACAATTTTATTTTTCATGCAACTTTTATTGTACTTTTTTTAACAACACAACACCGAAATTTAAACTGGCAACTGGCAGCACAGGAAATCGGAATGTCAAAACGAATTTGTGAGTGATGAGAATTGTCCAACCAAAATGGCTGAGACAGAAATCGAAAATAACAGTATTAACAGATCCGATAGAAACAATAAAGGGATAGTGACCGCGAATGGTCCCCGCCGTGTTACTATTTACAAAACTGAGACCGGATTTGGTTTTAACGTGCGCGGCCAAGTGTCTGAAGGTGGTCAGTTGAGATCGATTAATGGTGAACTTTATGCTCCTCTGCAGCACGTTAGCGCTGTTTTGGAGCAGGGTGCAGCCGAACAGGCCGGCATCAGGAAAGGAGACAGGATCCTCGAGGTGTAAGTACATAAAATATGTTGAGTTTTATTGACGAATGCGTGGGGGGGTCGATGTTGTAATTCCCATTACGTTTTCGCATTATTGTTTGATATTTTGCCCTAGCAACGTACTTCCCACCGTCTGTGTACGTGTATTTGGGTCGTGGGTTGTGTTTTGAGGCTTGTTAGTCGGTTACTATGGGTTTTAAACGTGGTCTGATGATGCACTCAAAGATTTACATAAGCATGATTCATACAAAACTTGTTTTTTAATTTTATCAAAGTAAGGATTTGAAATTATGTGAGCGGGCTTTTTCCGGTCTTTCATTACGGATTTGTTTACTTTAATTTTGGTCTTGGGTATCTGATTGTCATTAAGTTCCCATTGTATCAGTGCCTGTGTAAACAATAAATTAAAATTTAGTTAAGAATTTAAAGGTTTTTTTACTGTGTCTTTGTTTGTCCTCTGACTTATCCTAAACAATGGGTTTGTGGTTTTGACTGTTAGGATATTTTTTCATCATAGTTATTATAATTACAAAATTTACAAAACATTTTGCATAACTTGTTTCGATGTTATTGGTTATAGTATAAGATTATTCATTTCTTATAAGGAAAAATAATAATTGAAAACGTTTCTTATTGGAGGATCATTCTATTCAGGACTTGTTTAGCTAGTAACTTGATAAGCTAATGAGAAGAATATTCCAATGTATATCCCAATAAACATGTAATAAATAAAATTCTGCATTTAACCGCAGAACCACTTTCACTTCCTGTAACTGACTGTTTGGATGACAATCCTTAGCCTAAAAACCTGTAGCTAATTAATACTCCTTTCGGTATAGTCAACCAATGAAAGAGATAAGCAGGGCCGTAACTAATCCATCCATGCCCCTCATTTCAAATGATGCAAGAATGTATAATTTCTTTGCATCATCCAAAAGAGGGTTACTTAGTACTTTGTTACTGCTCCCACCACCCAGCCTCATTTGTGGAAACTATCTGTTCCTCAACACATTACTTTATTATGTGTAAAAGTTACTTTATTATATTCTACTTCTGTACGCTAACAGGTTTCCCATGTTAAGATGATTTGTAACACTTTTGTATGGCTTCCATGAAAAGTACTGTTAGTAACTGTTACAAATGTCATTTAAATATTCTATTGTCTTATTATTCATGAATTTTTAAATGGACACGTCAAGGCAACAGCTGGTAATTTTACTGAAAATGTTTTTTTTTTAAACCATGAGTTGAAGATATAGATAACAAATACAATACATATTTTTAGGAATCCATAATAAACTAAATGAAACCTAGCTATAGCTAGCTCTAGCGCCTAGAAGGCCTAGATGGTTAAAGAACCTCTTTTCGAAAGTCTTGTGTTAAGAAATTTGAAAAACAAACAATAAAACTGAGCCTATATCTAACCATGGTTTAGAATACAGTTTACAATAATTTTAATATTCAAAGATGAAGACTTTGTGAAGGAGCCATTTCTCTTGTTAATGAAGGACTAATGTTGACAGTTTATATATACAGATAGTACTAATAAGACATAGTACAAGGTTAAGGGCAGTATACCCACTTCAAACAAACATCACAGACATGGTAGGGTACAGACGGCGCGCGGCGCCGGTACACTCCGGACACTCCATACAAACGTCTCGTTATAATCACCTACTACTATTACATGAACAGAAGAACGTCTGCACACACTGCGCGCATGTGTGTGCGTGCAACGCGGAACCACCGTGCCTTTCAAGTACCCCACTCGTTGTGGGCGAATGCTGCGGGAGGGGAGGGGTCGCCCGTTTTGGTGCGGGGCGGGGAGTGGCCATTCTGTACGTTAGTACTATTTTGAATTCTGTGGCGCCGGCCTGACCCCTGTCCCTATGAGATTCCATCGAGCTTGCCACGCCGCTTCTGTCCTTTCCTACATTTTTTATGAAAGAACATTGGAAAGGCGGCACAATGACTGATGCGTGCCATCGGGCGCGCCGTTTCTGTCTAACTTGCGCCTTAGATCCATGATCCATGTAGCTCTTCTCGGCCTTCCTCTTCTACCTTCTTCATTGACAACCTCCGTGGCGTAATGGCTGCCACGCCAGACCGCCAGGAGGTCCCGAGTTCGAATCCCGGTCCGGTCATGATGAAAAATTAACTTTTTCTGATTGGCCTCGGGTCTTGGATGTTTATCTATATATATGTTAAATAAATAAAATAATAAAAAAGCCTTTTATTTCCTTATCAGTAGTTCACAAGACGATCCACCGCCATTGCGGTCCTCAGGCCGAGTACTTTGGGGTCTGGGGCTAGCTCAATCTGTGTGATTTGTCCCTATATATTTATTTATTATTCTATTTTTCCTTCTGAGATGTTTGTGATAAAGTCGTGCCTATAAGATGTCCTACAAATTAAACAAAATATTATTTTACAAAGCGTAGTCAGCGTGACTAATACAAGCAAAACTCCTCATAGGCAGACATGGCCCATGTTTGTATACACTCTGATTACTGTTCTAACTATATTTACTGTGACAAAGGGCATGATAATTAGGACAAGTATGGACTATCAGCTATACTGTGCGTGTTGCACATTGTATTTTTTGCTAGCATAATGATAATGTTGCACTCAATTTAATTATCAATTATTATCTAATGCACATATTTCATTCCTGTGTAGTGAATCAGCCAGGCATTAAACGTGATAGGAGAAAATCATACTAATATTATAAATGAGAAAGTGAGTTTGTTTGTTTGTTATTCCTGCATGGCTTGACTAATTAGCCGATCATTATGAAAATTTGTATGTATATTGTCAGGGGTACAGAGCCCAACATAGGCTACTTTTTATACCGTGAAAGTAGGTATGTCATTCCAATGGAAAAATATTTTTTTACTATAGAGGGCGCTGTATGCAACAAATGGCGCCACATGACGCGCTATGGCTATGTGTTGTTTTGTTGTCAAACGAGATCTATGTTATAAAATTAACCGCGAGCGAAGCCGCGAGGAAAGGCTAGTATATAATAATATACAATTTACTAATACAAACAAGTAGATTTGATAAGCAATAACGCAAAAATAGTAAGTAGGTAGGTAATCGAGGAGCTCGATTTACGCAAGTTAAGCAACACAACGACAACCCTACCCTAGCCTTTGGATGGGTTAAAAAAAATCTCAAGCTATCTGAGTTGTCGATAAGTAACAGTCGTAAAGTCAGTGACCGTTAGGGGCTTAGGGCGCGTTTAGACGACGCGAAAATAGCGATGATTTTCGCGGTATCAAAACGCGCCCATATGTGATTTGATAACACTAACATCAGCTAGCCGCAGTTGACACTAGGGTGGTAGACCACGACGATTTTTTTAGCGATGTAGTTGCGCGTTTTCATAGGTACGCGGCTCTGAATCGCTACGGACTCGCGTTTTTCGCGTTCGAAGTATAATAGCTGTACCCGAGGCTTCGCCCGCGTAAAAATTTGCCTATTTGGGCTCTGTACCCCTAACAATATGTATACAAATTTTCATAACGATCAGATGTTTCATGAATCATCAAAAAAAACTCACTTTCTCATTTATAATATTAGTATGATTTTGTAAACTGGATAGCGGCTGTATCGATGCGAACTAGCGACCGTATCGCAACTGCAGCGCTACAAAAAGTTGTGATCTACCGCCCTAATTGCGACACACAGCGACGAAGTCGAGCTCCTCAGTCAATAAGTTAATTTTAGATATTTTCAATCATGCCCAACAAAAGAGATGTCTAGCCACGTATCGCACTTGACCGATTTCTTAATGCCACCGAGCGACCCAGATAAGGAGCACGCACAGGGAAGTCGTTGAAGAAAATGAACTATTATAAATACTTGACTATGCATAAGGTCATTGTTACATGACTAAAGTGCCGGCGTCATTGGGAGCGAAATTAAGTCTTATTTACATTACATTTATTTTGCAATACACAACAAAAACATTTTAATGTGTTACCGGCAATCTGTATTCTGCACTCTGTACAATCCTCACTAATATTTTTAAAGATGAAAGTTTGTGAGGATGGAATATGGATGTTTGTTAGGCCTCCTCGCCAAGGTTAACATATAGGATATTTTTATGCCGGATATCAACCCGGGAACAACGGGATTTCGCCGGTAAAACCGAGGTTATAAAATAATTCGGATATTCTATACAATACCTAAGAAATAGGGTTTGATGAAATAAACCTGGGGCGTTTAGAAATTTTATTTTTGTATGTAAAATAAAAATAAAAAATAAAAATTCAAAACTTTTATTCAGAGAATAGGTTTCACAAACACGTTCTCTTGTCAGAGTATACAGTAATAAATGATTTGTATAAATTAATCTACTCTATTAACTACTACCATTTCGGTAACAAAAGCAAAATGACCACTGGTAAAAAGAAATGGCGAAAGAAAACCAGTTACGGCCTTTTTTGTTATTTAAAAATATATCGTACTTTTCTTTTTTCTTTTCTTTTTCAACATAAAATTTTAAACTAGGTACATACATACAACATTACGTACGCGGAATGTCAATAAATAGTGCCATTAATTTGTCTCAACATAAAATTAAATCTAAAATAAATATAAAATGAAAAATATAAATCGGTGTTAAAGATAGGAGCAGACCGCCCGCAAGGCAACAACCGTTCTCGTGTATTTTCGAGTTGACGTGTATTTTTTGTATGTTACGTACTTTACCTAGGTAATGTATACAATTTCTAGGGATTGTACAGATTTTGTTTATAGTCGGGAAAATGCATTACTGCATATCTCGCCGCTAGGGGAACGGGCGGGGTCTGTCGGCTCCCTCTCAAAGCACTATAGGGTATATAATACCGACTAAAAACCTGTCCGATTGCCACCTCAGCGGGGCTGCGGGAACAATGATCATTCCGCTGCCCCTCGATTGTAGAGAGTACCTGCTGGTCCACCGGCGTACACTAAATAGATTTTGGTCCATATTCTCTACCCTGATCACGGGATCTTCAATTGCAATGGCCCAATTGTCACGACACATTGACCTACTTTGACCAGGAGATAACATTTATACGCCGTAATTATTATATAAATACAAACACTATGATACAATACAAGTTTATAATATTACTTCATTATCTAAGTAGTGCTTAGGTCGCGTGGTTGCGTCTAGATATTCTAGGATATCTAAATGTAATTATATGTGTCTAGGTTACAATAAATTGTGTTCTGATTTTAGTGTTACATGCAGTTTCTTTTTAAAGTTATGACACCATCAATCATAGATGTCGCTGTCAAATTAAGGATGAAAAGAGATAATTAACTTAATGTAGAATTAAAATTAAAACGGGCTATTAATTACTCAAATAAAACCTTTGTGGTGTGTCCAGCAATGGAATCTTTGTGAATGGATCGATCTTAAGATAAAGTATTATTGTTTTTGATCGGACACTTAATACAAAGTGTTAAATAAAGGCACTTAATTCACCAGAATTTATTGGCTAGTGCAAGAAAGGCCTTTATAGAACCGCACAGTGTCAATGGTTAACGAAACATATGTGAGGTTACTATCAACATGTCAGTGCATAGGGGGGGCAATGGGAACTTTCGTTATTGTTTCTATTATTGTGCTACCTCCGGATTCGAAATATATGATTTGGAAACACCTGAGCAAGCGGTAGCGGCTGTGGCAAGGTAAATATTACACTTTTTGAGGTGTCTGGGACATGGCCACCAGACATTCCCACCGCTGTGTCTCCTGTATAGCCAGTATCAACAACGGCGACCTCAGATTGAAAATAAGCAATGAAGCTTATTGACCTCCCGGGGGAGAAACTACAGCTGTCTTGGATGGACCTCACAACGAATTTAATCAGAAAGAAGATAGACAGGAGTAGGAAGTATTGAAAGGACTTTTTTGAGGTGTCTGGTGGATCACTATTTTTATTTTTTTAAACCACATAGTTGGCAAACAAGCATACGGCCCGCCTGATCGTAAGCATCACCGTAGACTATAGACGCTTGCAGTACCGTGGGTATCACTCGCGCGTGCCAAGTGGAGCTCTGGAGACCTTACTCACATCTCTGGAGACCTTAGGAACACAACATGGCCGAGACCAATGCTATTTGGCTACGAACAAATTTTTCACATTCATTTTCTATTGTGGATTTGAATTCTTGAATGCATTAATGCAACTGTTAAGGTTAAGGTTAGGGTTAAGGTTTAAGATAAAAACTAAAATTCAAATCAAAATGTAATGTTTTATAATACACATATCATACTTCCTGAACACTTACACGAACACACACTTACACTTTACACGCATACCACACACACACACACATATTCAAAGAAGTTGTATTTTTGTATAGTCTCAATCTCAACATTCTGGCCCATAAATTTTCTGCTCGAAATTTACTGAATGAAGTACCTAAAAATTGGAAATCCGTAATTGGCCATCAGTGTAATATTTAAGATCTTTATTGTTTAATTCTAAGGGCTGTGGATTTTTGTAATAAATAAATAAATAAAATAAAATAAAAATAAACTTCTATAAGGTGGAGGTCCTTCCCCAGACGGGCTGCTCCGATTTGAGCGGATTATCCGCTGTGCCCTACCTCTCTCAGACACTTCGACAATTATTATCGTTCGATGGTTATCTTTTGTGCTAGCAAACGGACTTGGTAGTTGGTAGGTGAAACAGAGGGCGCGGTTTCGATTCCCGCACACACAACATTTATGTGATGGCATTTGTGTTGTGTTTGTGGAGTTTTGTGTGTTTTCTGTGTATTATAAGTTTATAATAACTGCGAAACTCGCGCAACTTCGTTTGCCTGCCTCGCTTTCCCCTGGGAATTTTTATTTTTCTCTCTCCGTAAGAACCACCCTCGTACTTCAAGGAATTAGCGAAAACGGTTCATCTGTTCTCGAGATTTGAGCTTAGCAACACATTTAGCGATTCATTTTTATATTGGTGCATACTTAACACAAGCATGTTAAGACTAGATACTTTGAGACCAGGTGGTGCTGTGTGAATTATGTACAATTTATTTTATACTAGATGTTACCCGCGGCTTCGCCTACGTAGAAATTAGCGTATATTGGGCTCTGTACCCCTAACAATATGTATACAAATTTTCATAATGAACAGCTTCTTAACAAACAAACAAACTCACTTTCTCATTTATAATATTAGTAGGATTTTCATAATATACTTAATAGCGATACGTTCGTATTTTATTTAATTAAATCTCAAGCTATCTCTTTTTTCTTCTGTAATTTATCAGTGACAGGTAAATTTTAATGTGTCATTTATTTTAAAATGCTTATCAGAAACTGGCTGTATATTATTATCATTAAAAGCAACGCTATAAGCAACTATGTATTATAGTTAGTTTCCAATCAGTAATACAGATTACAACAGAATAATTTTTAATAGCAATTTCTGATAACATTTGCTCGTAAGGAAATTATTAATAAACTCAATTATATTATATAAGTTGTAGATTGATTTTCTACAATCTACTTCCTGTATGTAAGGACTGGTCCGCACTGCGAAATTTCACCCTTTTTTTCGCACATCTGTAAAACACATGAAAGTATTCGCGCTGACCGAGACAAGACCGCGGAAAAACTGCACGGTGAAATTTCAGTGCTGACAGGCCCTAAGCCTTCTCCACTAAGCCCTATCATTCGTAATATCGACCGTACGTAAACATCAAAATCTTTATTTAGAGAGCAGGTCTTCACACTTTCTCTCGTCACACGATAATCTATAAGAAATCGTGTTAGTTACACCATTTATAACTCGAGAACGACTGAAGCGATTTGGCTGAAAATTGGTGGAAAGGTGGCTTAGAACCAGGAACAGGACACAAGATACTTTTTATCCCGGTAGGGTAGGGGTAGTGCCTCTAAGGAAGGCGAAACAAAGTGTGCCGGGTTAGCTAGTAAATTAATATTTTTACATTCATTTGACGAGGAAAAAAAAAGGCCGAAAGAAACTGTCAATGGCCAATAGGTCTCTTTTTCCATCGCCATACAATATACGATACGGTGAAGACCTAGTCTCTAAACTATTCTAGATTTGGCTCTGTAACATCTCTTGATTTAACAAGCGTGATTATCCCTTTCGTGTAAACAAGCTCAGATCAGATTTATTTATAGATCAAGATCACAGCTTGTCGATATCAGGCAATAATGTTTACGATTCCAATTTGCGTATCTGGGGGCACGGTAGTGCCCCCGCCAAGACGAGCCAAGCGGAGCGCAAGGGCACTACCTACGTTTTCTCGAAACGTTTCGTCGTTTTTTTGAACTCTCATAACTTTGGTTTGGATGATGCTAAATAGTTAAAAATTTCAAGATATAATGACACCAGTACAATCATTAAACATACAAAGTTTGAATGTCGTAGCTATTATACTTTAGATTTTATTAATGTCTAAAAACCCTCGATTTCGGTCTTAAGGTACTTCCTGAAGTCCTAGAACGCTGAAATTTGGTATGTAAGCTAATATTACTACAAAGACAACAAAAAAATCATAAAACTTGGAACTTTCATCCCCCAACCCTTTAACTTAGGGGATGAAAGTTTGTATGAGATTTCCGCTTCTTAATATCCTAGAAAACTGAAATTTGGTATGTATGCTAGTATTAGTACACAAACAACAAAATATCATAAAACTTGGAAATTCGCCCAAAAGAAAAAAATAAATTAGCAACTTAAAAAAAGAAATGAAATTCCACCAAAAACATTTTCATGTAAAAATGTTGCCAAGACGAGTCTACCTTAATCAAAATCTATGAAAAAGTGGTCATCTCATGTAGAGCCAAGATTTTTGATCTATGCGCCCTTACTTTACCAGCCTAACTTCACATACTCTACATTTTAGCCAAAACGTGATGCTTGGCCGTTTTGCTACCGTTACGAAGATTTCATAGGCATTCGTTCATCGTGTGTAAAATAAAACGGCCAAGCCGTTTGTTTATCGTATGCAACAAACACTACAAATGATCGCCGAATGGCATAATAAGTTTGTAGGAATTATTTTTTTATTAACTTTCTTACTTTCATTTATTTCTGAACGAGCGAAGGAGCAGTTTTGAAATTTTGGACATTACTTTGTTTTTTATCACACAGATTGAGCTAGCCCCAAAGTAAACTTCGAAACTTGTGTTATGGGATACTAGCTCAACGATACTGTATTTTATAACAAATACATAATTATATACGTAGATAAACATCCATGTCCCGTGACCAATCAGAATAAGTTCGTTTTTCATCATGACCCGACCGGGATTTGAACCCAGGACTTCCTGTGTGGCGGGCAGGCATGGTAACCATTACACCTCGGAGGTCGTCAGAATTCTATTGCTTGTTTGAAAGAAGTCATTTTAGTAATTCTTTTACCGTGCATACACACGGTTACTTTTACTTTTTGTGGGGCAATATAAAGCAACACGATAACATTGGGTAACATTCTTCAACTTTGACGACTTTTCATATAACTTTTCCCACTAACACTTGGAAACGTTGCTCCCCAAAAAGTAACTGAGATGTAGATGGATGGACCCCCATTTGGGGGTTATCTGTGATGGACGGGAATAAAAATTAAGAGCTGATAGTGGAGATTTTCTCGTTTTCTTTTGCCATTCCATAATTTTCCCTTTGTCGAGTGTCCAAAAATGTCTACATTCCCTAATAGTTTAGTTCCTATAATGTCTAAGTCTTACGTCCAGTTTCTTTATAAGTCTAGTCCCAAATTGTCCAGTCACCGAAATGTCTACCATTCGCAAACAAATTATTGAAAATATTTTTCTATTGTTACAGCAATGGCGTAAACGTCGAAGGCTCTACACACAGACAGGTGGTAGACCTCATCAAGTCGGGCGGTGACTGCTTGACGCTGACTGTCATCTCTGTCACACCACGGGTGAGTGAATGAGTCAAAAATCTCTTCGAAGTCTAGACTTACACCAGAACAAAAAAAGATAAAATCTTTTTAATTTTATGTTACGACAAATTCATAGCTGTAGACATTCCGCGTATAGTAGGTACATAATGTTGTAATGTACCTTTTTTTTTAAAAAAAATTACGATAACAATATGTTTTTTAATGACAAAAGGCCGTAGCTGGTTTTCTTTCGCCATTACTTTTACCCGTGGTAATTTTGTTTCCGAAATGTAGCTTAAGGAGTAGATTAATTACACAAATCATTTAATAATGTATGTGTTACCGGAAATGTATACAATTCCTAGGAAATGTGTTATTATAGAGGTTATTATATAACCCTAATCTAACCCTGAGAATCATCAGAAATATCAGTAAATAAATAAAATAATTGAAACACGTTGTTCATCAGATATAATAACACATTTCCTAGGAATTGTATACACTATCTGAGTAAACATTCAAAAGATTCAGGATTCAAATCTTTTGAATGTTTCTGTGAATCTTTATTTTATTTATTTATTATCACACAGGAGGCTGAGCGTTTAGAACCTTGTGATGATGGGTCAGCACCAGTCGGAGTTATCGGCGGCGCGGCCAACTCAAGAGCAACCGTGTACCAGAGATATGACTACACGGACAAGAGGTCGTTACCCGTATCCATACCAGATTACCGGGTGGTCATGGAGAGGAACATCGGAAGGTCATACATAGCCTTCAATGTACACATGGCTGGGCGACATTTGTGTAGTAGAAGGTATAGAGAGTTTGCCGCACTTCACCAACAGTTGAGGACGGAGTTCCTAGGTACGTTTTTCTTTTAAGCCAGATATACTAAGATTGTTCCCCAACATGACGTGCAACGGAGTCCTGCAACATGCACAGTAGTTTTTCATTTACATGTAATTTCATTCAAGACACTTTTCATCGAATTTGTAAAGAAATACGAATATCAAAAAAAATTCAAAGGCCAAGCTTTCACAAAAACAAAATGGCTACCGAAAAAAGATACTGCAGAACTGGTAATAAGGAGAAATGGGATAGCGAGTTGAGTTTTTGGATCTTTCACCGAACGAAACGCATTGCTGCTTCACGCCGACATTCTGTGAGTGGGTAGTACTTCCCCGGTGCAACTATTTTCATAAATACTCTCCTATAATAATTTTCCTTGTCGCAACTATTTCAGGTTTTAATTTTCCCAAATTACCCGGAAAATGGCCGTTCAACTTGAGCGAACAACAGCTTGATGCCAGGAGGAGAGGCCTTGAACAGTATTTAGAAAAAGTAAGTAAAAAAGGAATTAAAAATCTACTGTAGATTAGTGAAAACTTATGCTTCAAATAAATATATCATATATAACAGATATGTTTATTTGTCACTTTCCCCACTTCATAAGACAGGTTTTAGTTATTCCTAGGTATAACTAAAACTTGTTTTATCACTGTATTTAACTAAAACCGGTTTTTTCGCTGTCACTGATGAGAATTAAATGAAGTGACAAAACTAATTTCAGTGAAAAACCTTTTGTTGTCTCTCACATAAAACATTCATCATCATCATCATCATCAGCCTACATTTGTCCACTGCTGGATATGGGCCTCCCCAACTGCACGCCACCGCGCACGATCCTCGGCCACTCTTATCCAGCATAAAACATTAAATACTTATATCTAACATTGTAACAGACGTGTCACATAAAGTCTCATGTTATCTCTTTTTTTTCTTAAGATTCACAATGACAGCCATAGTATAATGTATCATTAACTTTGAAAATGCTTTTGTTTTGAGCAATTCACGCGAGGCCCTACAGTATAAAACAATTTTGACTTTGACTTTGAATTCAAATAATACAATTGTTTAAGTTTCACTTAGTGTAGAAATTCCTTAACTTCCAGGTGTGCGCTGTCCGAGTGATAGCAGAATCTGATGCAGTGCAGGAATTCCTAACAGACTCGGATGACTCTTCTAACCCATCACCAGTAGACCTCAAAGTGTTACTTCCTGATAAAGAAGTAGTAACAGTGTCCGTTCTGAAATCAACGAATGCTGATGATGTGTACCGAGCGGTTTGCGACAAGATAGGACTGTCCAAATCCGTTCAGAAATATTTCTATTTATTCGAGATTGTCGAATATAATTTTGGTAAGTATTTTTAAACACTTCAACATTAATTCATCATTGACAGGCCAGGTGGTTGAGTGGTTAGGAATGGTCACTTTATCCCAAGGGCCGCGGGTTCGAATCTTGCGCAAACATTTGTGGACATGAACATGTCTGTTTACCTTGGTCTGGGAGCTTTCTATGAATACTGAAGTGTTTATTAACAAAAAAGTATTTATATCTATTTATCAGCAATCTAGTACCCACAGTACAAGCTTAGTTACTAGATGGCGTTGTGTACATCTTAATATTTATTTATTATCTTAATTAATGTAATTCTAGAACGCAAGCTCCAACCGAACGAGTGTCCACATTCCCTCTACATCCAGAACTATTCGACGGCGTCGAGCAGCTGCCTCTCGATACGCAAGTGGCTGTTCAACCCTGAAAGAGAGATCTCAGTTGTGAAGGAGGATAGTAAGGCGGCTGCCTTCATATTTTGGCAGGTAAGGCGTTGTATAAAAAAAAACTTTAACAAATATGCGATCGGAGTATCCCTTCAAGTAATAATACTTGTGTTAGGATATTCCGTACTCCTCTTCAGATAACTAATGCCCGCTTCCACTTTTCGTATATTTTAAACTATCGCATTTTGAACACTAAACACTTTATTAACGGGAATCGAACGCACACATAAGTATATATTTAGTTAAAATAGACGTTGGGGTGGCATACTTAGGCTTTGATGTGTCCCAGGCAGTGGAGGACGTGAACCGCGGCGTGTGCGTGGCGGGGGCGCGGCTGTACCAGCTCAAGGCGCTGCAGGACGTGCGGCGCGCGCCGGAGTACCTGGCGCTGGCGCGGGCGCTGCCCGGCTACGGCGCCGTGGCCTTCCCGGCGGCGCGCACGGACACGGGCGGCGCCGTGAGCTGGTACAGCCGCGCCACGCTGGGCTGGGCGGGCGTCGAGCTGGCGCCGGACGCGCACGACGCGAACGGGGAAACACTGACACTGCGGTGGCGGAGCATCCGCGAGTGGTGCGCCGACGACGACGCCGCCGCGCTGCGCCTCACGTACCAACGCGATCGCGCCACGCGCGCCATAGTGCTCTATACGCCATACGTGAGTACACACAATATTCATTCAATTTATATTTTTCTACTAATTTTAGTTTTCATTTTTTATATTCTTCGATGCAAAAATAAATTTATAATTAACACGTTTTTTGTTGAAAAGGGTGAGTTCGAGCGAGATGATCGTTATAAAATATTTTTTATTAAATAATTTAAATATAGCAATAAAACTACCATTTATGTAGGTTATATTGCAACTACTTTGACACAGTATATTTTAAGCCGAATAACTTACACTATTATTTTTCTTTTCCAGTACCAATTTCTAGGCAAGTGCATGGACAGAATAGCGGAGGAAACAAACTGGGTGGACACCGGCGATTAAGTTATTAAACAACTATCAAAGCCTAAAGGTAAAACATCCGGTCAAAATGCCATCTGGAAGGCCGCCATTTTTAGTAGTAATAAGCTCTCAACGCTGGCAACACAGATGTGAACGTGATAGTGTTGCCAGCGATAAAAAAATAAAGTTACTAAAAATGGCCGCGTTCTTATACAAAATATTATTAACATTTAAATATTTATCTAAATTGTTCCATCAGAACTCTTGTATATAATTAGTTTGTAATATGTGGTTATTTGATATATCTTTAGGGTCAATTATGGTTTTGAGTTGGTTGACGAAACAAGATAATATTTTTAATTATTATTAACTAAAAATTCGACATATTATGGAAAATATGTTTAAAAAATTGCTTTGTTATTTTTAAAGCAATTTATATTAATATTAACACGCTGACTGCGTAATACGCCGCGTATGTCTATACGCGCAGCTTGTAATACACGTAACGATCTCTTACACGTATCCCGTACTTTTACACGGTCAACGTGTTGTCTGTTTCGTCGCCAACTACGAGGATTCCGCTTAATTGTGTACTTACGATATTATAGAATAATGTGTACTATCATAAATACATTACGCGTCCTTAAAATTAAAGTGACCTTTAAAAATTCCTGTGTATTCCTTTACAAATACAGGCCCGGTGGTCGAGTGGCTAGCAATGGTCACTTTACCCCAAGGGCCGCGGGTTCGAATCCTGCGCAATGCAAACATTTGTGTGCATGAACATGTCTGTTTGTCTGGGTCTGGATGTATTCTGTCTATAATAGATATTTATTTAAAAAAAAAGTATTTAAGTATATCTATCAGCAATCTATTACCCATAGTACAGTCAGGAGCACGTTGACCTTTACACTTGCAGTACAATTTTGGCTCTTATGACATAGAACTTAAGAATGGTACAAAGTCCGATATGTAGAGGTCGACCTGCTCTTGACTGTGCAAGCTTAGTTGCCTAGTTTGGGACTAGATGGCGTTGTGTAATTAGACGTGTCATTCTGTATGAAACTCACTGTAAAAGTAAGAAGGAATGAATTGACAAATATTTGTATCTTAGGTCACTTTAATTCTAAGGTTGTTATATACTATCACTTTTTCATACATAATATAAAAATTAAATACTATAAAAACGAATTATAAACATTGAAATTCTTTTATTATGAAAATATTATTATGAAGTTATAATTATTTTAACTTATGTTGTACGCCGCGTGAAATGCAGATAAAATTCACAAAATAAATAAAATTTCTATCATACTAATATTATAAATGAGAAAGTGAGTTTGTTTGTTATTCCTTCACGGCTTGACTAAGCAGCCGATCATTATGAAAATTTGTATACATATTGTCAGGGGTAACAGCTAGTACAAATTAAATCAAGTTTAATCAAAATAAATCGAGATTGATCACCTTTGTGAACGTATAAGAATTTATTATTATTTCATAAATTATTATTTTCAGTCATAAAAATATTTTCATAATAAAAAAACATAGTGTCTTCAAAATAAGCAATCCAGTATAGTATAAGGTAATTATCAAATCTATAAAAAAGTTACACGTTATTAACCGCCTGTAAAGTAAGTTATACAATTTAATGCTAACTCTACATTCGCGCAAAGTCGAGCGAATACGTCTTCGTACGTCGTCTTCGCTTTTACTTTAACTTCGTGCATAACTTCATTTCACATTGCTCAACTTCGTGATAGTGTAGAGCTAACATTAAAAAACTTAAGCCCAATTAATTGAGATGAACTCAATTTTAATAAGGCTTAAAGTTTTATATTAAAAATATTTATGGCTAAATATATTCGGTAGCAAAAATTAAAGATAGATAATAATTTTTTAGCTAAATTTTGTCACTGATTTTTTTTAATAAAAAAAGCTATTTTATCGTTACAACTATCTACATATCCATTTATATAAAATATTATTAATTAATTCAATATTTTAAATCATTTAAGTATTTAATGAAAATCAATTAAAAAATATTATAAACTTAAATGATTAAACTTAAACTGTGTTACAAATAAACGTAGTATAACAAGTAATAAGTTATACAATGTTTTGTCACTTTCACACTTCATTTAATTCTCATCACGAGAGACAGTGACACAACAGTGAATAACTTATATACTCGTTAAACTACGTTTATTAGTAAAACACGTACCCTCTTATTAATAAACAAAGATTAGCCAAGGTTTAACTTAAACCTGTTTTGTCATTCCTAAGTAAAATGAAATGTAGTTGGAAAGTGACAAAACAAGTTTTAGTTAAACCTTGGCTAATCTTTGTTTATTAATAAGAGGCATATTGTTTAAGTTTTGTCTAAAACTTGAATGATTCTTTGTCTATTACTGTAATTGTGTCAGTTAAGTTGTGTCAATAGAAATATATTTCATAGAATAATCATGTTCGCTTGTTATCTCTGTTCGTTAACATCCAATTTATTTTATAATAGTACAAACTACAAAGCCTTAAAGACGATGTTTAATTCTGATTAATGAGGTCTCGGCCAAGTTGCATCTTTATCCTAACATAGAAAGGTAGGGCACAGCGGATAATCCGCTCCGCATCTTTCACAGCCCGTCTGGGGAAGGATCTCCACCTTACTTCGTATCGTAGCCAAATAGCATTGGTCTCGGCCATGTTGTGTTCCTACGGTGAGTAAGGTCTCCGGAGCTCCACTTGGGGGGTTGGGAGAATGGCAACGCGTGAGTGATACCCCCGGTATTGCAAGCGTCTGTAGGCTACGGTAACGCTTATCGTCAGGCGGGCCGTATGCTTGTTTGCCAACTTTGTGGCATAAAAAAAGGCAGGTTTTAGGCGCCGACAAATCCGCGCGGGTCGGTACCGATCGGCGCAGGCTTAATTTGCATAAAGTTTGTCGGCACCGATAAACTGTTTCTTTATAATTCATTCATATTAATCACTCACTCGTTGCCAATGAAATTCAAAGATTATGTTTAAGGTCATCATACCTTCTTGTGGTAAAATAATGTTGACTAAAGTGATTTGTAATCGACGCATGTCTATTTCATATCGATTTATATTTTAAATCAGATTATGTGTAGCTTTTGTGGCAAGTATTAGTAAAATGGAAAAAATTACAGTGATTGCAGCTTAGCCGAAACCTCGGATGTGAATACAAATTACTACATTAATTAAATACTATAAGTAATGAGTTGGTAAAACGAAAGTTGAAAAAGAAACAAATGTGACATTAAAAAAAATATTGTTCTAATATTTATATTCAGTATTACGTGAAAATGTTTGAGATAATGTGGGTGCCATCAAATTCCGGGACGTGATGTGAAAAAGCCTGTTTTAACTTTATTGGAATAGTTAAGTATTATTTTAAATGACCTGAATTAGCGCCATCTAGTTGAAATGGGTGTAACTAGAATAATCGTTATGTTTGAAATTTGTTTGGCTAAAACGATACAATCCAAAATACTGTGCGAGTTTTATATACCATGACATTCAAAAGTAAGATATTCTTATCATTTTATTCAGACACTAGTCACTCACAGGTAGAGGCGACATAAATAAATCTACCTTATAAACTACCACCATTTCGAAAACAAAAGCAAAATGGCCACTGGTAATAAAAATGGCGAAAGGCCTTTTTTATCTTACCTTAACCTCATGTATTTTTTTATCACATTTTATTTTAGTGCAATATATAATATTGTATCGTATTTCAAAATGAGTTCAATTTGGATTGCATCCTTTTAGCAGAATGTGAAGGGTTCATTTTTCAATATAAAACCGAAGTGAACATGCTGTATATCCAGTAGCGCCATCTTTTCAATATTAACCGATGTTGCCAGTTAATAAAAGTTACATTTTGTGAAACTTTTCAATAGCGTTGAACGCAGGGATTGTGTAATCTCTAAACATAACAAATAGATATAGCATATCATATATTCAGTTGCTTATGTAGAATATAGTATATGTACGTTACAGTTTACGAATTTTAATTGGCTTGTTGGTAGCACTGTGCGATTATGTGATTGTTTGTATTACGTTTGTAAGCAAATTGTAGTTTTTAAGCGTGGCACACACAAAAAATGGGTGCGGGCATCGAAATAATATTACTACGTATAGAACGGACACCGCGAACAAAATTTTTGTCCCCATACGTTGAGGCCAATAGACATCAACTCGTTTAGAAACTTGCCGACGCTCATCGTGATTGGTCCTCGGATTTATGTCAAAAAAAAATTTGGAAAATGCCGTCATGTTCAATAAAAACTTGTAAAAACCGTTCAACAGTAAGGAAGAAAGATAGCGGCGTAACTTATCATCGCTAAGTATACAAAACATTAAGTAAAACCAACCAAAAAAATTTTTTTCATTATTTTCTAATGCATCATGATTGCATCCGCCATTTCTATGTGAAAATCATAGATTATCAAAAATTAATCGTACAGATGGGATACGTAGGTACTAAGCGTCAGTCAATTTTATAATATAATTTAGGTATTTCTGAATTTTTTGTAGCTTTTTTTTTAACCGATTTCAAAAAAGGAGGAGGTTCTATGTTTTTTTTTGGAGGTCCGCCGATTACTCCTTCAATTTTGGACCGATTTAAATCATTCTTTTTTAAAAATAATATGTAATTTAAATATTGATTTTTTAAACTATATTTCCAAAATATTTTTATATACTAGGTAAAATACGTAAATGTGGATAAAGTTACTAACTAAGTAAAAAAAATAAGTTTCTAGAAAACAAAAAGATGGAAAACGAAACAGCATTTTAAATTTCGACCAACCATTTTCGAACAAATGAAATTCGGGCAAACAAGTTTCGGAGTAAAGGTACGTTACCATTCTTGAAATTCAACACAACTCCTCTTGTCTGGCAGGCGACCGTCTCCTGGTTATTGCATATATTACAAAATACTACAATATATAAATAGCTTCACTATAAAGTTAGTTTTGATTTAATCTCAGTTTATTTTTGACTAATATTAAGTTAAGAACAAAAATGTAATGTAGCTTCCTACCTATAAAGCTAATATTATACCTATTTTCTATTAAATTTATCTATTAAGTAAAATAAAATATTGTAATAAAATAAAATACTCAGTTAGATGTCCAATAGGCAGAATATAAACAAAGTGTCGCCCCTGCGTAGTAATGTCATATTCTATGACTCGGTTGGGGGCGGGGCCAGGGAGGGGCACGCCCCTCACGGCCGAACGCGGCGCCAAAATTTGAAGGCGCTGTCATTTCTATACGTAGTAATATTATTTCGATGGGTGCGGGTCGGACGCGAGAACGCGTTTTTATTCCATTTAGTTTTCAACAATACTGTTACAATTTGTGTTAACTCGCGATCGTCCTATATTATGTTACACGCATTATTTTAAAGTTCTCTCTCTCTCTCTTTCTATGTCAGTGGTGAATATTTTGAATTTTTTCTTTGGAAGTTGGAACACTGGCTCTTTACATACTAGTAAAATAGTCGCAACTTCGTTTGCGTATATCTCGCTTTCCCGTGGGAATTTTGAAAAATCCTTTCTTAGTACACACGACGCGACGTCTAGAACGTCGCGTCGTAAGGAACCTACATTCCAAATTTGGAATCTATAGATCCAGCGGTTTGGACTGTGCGTTGATATATTGTTAAATCAGTCAGGACTTTGAATTTTATGTAGAAAATATTATGGAATATAAAAAATGAGGCATTTTAAATTATTGGTTAATTGTTGCGCGTTAAGAACGAAAGTATGTAACAACCTAACTATATGTTTTAGTCTTTATATCTAACACACTCCGCGAGCGAACGCGTAGAGGATAGCGGATGTCGTTCACTTGCCGCAAAATGCCATTGAAGTCAGTGATTCGACTCAAAAACTTGATAAATTATGAAATTGACGACCTCCGTGGCGTAATGGTTACCACGCCAGACCGCCACCCAGGAGGTCCCGGGTTCGATCCCCGGTCGGGTCATGATGAAAAACGAACTTTTTCTGATTGGCCTCGGGTCTTGGATGTTTATCTATATGTACCTATATGTATTTGTTATAAAATATAATATCGTTGAGTTAGTATCCCATAACACAAGTTTCGAACTTACTTTGGGGCTAGCTCAATCTGTATGAATTGTCCCTATATATTTATTAAATGATGCTGAAACAGTATCCACTCAGCATTTGTCGGGGCATCTTGCGAAGCCATGGCGCTTAAAAAGAACACGACACGCAACAGCCTATGTGTGCTGCAGCCATCCAAAAAGGTCATTAGCACACTGAAATCGAAAAATTATTCATTTTATTTGCCACTGACATGTTTTAATATTAGTGAGTTTTAAAACTTCTCATGACATCATGATGACAAGTACTTATACGTAGTATGTAAATCAATTGCTGATGTTTTAAACACAACATTTTTATCATTTACATAATAAAGAATTTGGTTACTCAAGCATAGTCTTTTAAAGAAAACAAAAGTTTTCGTGAGTCACTACTTTATTCAAAGAACATCATATTTGGAAAATGGTATGATTTAAATCAGTAGCTAGGTGGGGGAGGACGGCGAAGTCAAATGTATTACTAGAAGAGATTTGCCAATTCAAACCAACCAGCCATAACGTAGTTTTCCCATAGAAAAAATGAGACTTCTTTGAACTTCATATTAACCACCATTTTAAAAACAAGCAAAATGGTCACTTAAAAAGAAATGGCGACAGAAAACCAAGAGTTTCATAATGACGCTAAAAAAACTCTTCCGAGTTCTTTACTCTAGATACCTTTCGGGTGCATGAAATTTATTATTACTCAAGAACAAAACAGTTCACTTATGAGTAACTTACATACTAATAAACATAATTAAAAGAAGAATCGATAGTGTGATCTTGCGAAATGAAATTTAGTGATCCAAAAAAAAAGATGCTTTCATTTCTTGACTGTACTATTTAGTATGAGACTGGGAATCCCTACGTTAGGGGCTGGTGGGTGAATACGGGCATGAAACTACTATG
Source organism: Endotricha flammealis (assembly GCA_905163395.2). Classification (NCBI taxonomy): domain Eukaryota; kingdom Metazoa; phylum Arthropoda; class Insecta; order Lepidoptera; family Pyralidae; genus Endotricha; species Endotricha flammealis. The sequence continues at coordinate 894,744 of LR990867.1, forward strand.
GAAGGAGTAGACGAAAGGAGACTTATGCCCAGCAGTGGGCCGTTGAAGACTGATGATTCTTCATGGTCTCAATTTACTGAAAATTTTGTCTTCTATTTAAGACCTTGACAAAATGTAAAATAGATAGATACTACTGTGTCGTGATGCATAATTTAATCAGATTGTATTATCGAAGAGAAGGGTTCTACTTGAATACCAAGGTGAAGCTGATGATGGCTGTCTTAGAGCTATAGCCCACGGCGTATTTTTAACGCACGGAAGACACGCGTTGCAGGAACGCTCGTCGGCGCTGTAGATGCCAATTATTGCGTTTGTATCGAAATACGCGCCCGCAAAGGTGCGTAGGAGGGGCGCGTGCTGTTCACGCCGTGTCTTCCTGTATCTGCGCCTTTCATGATCGCCCCCTGTGCTTAGGTTAACAAGGTTGCGTTCAAATCGCGTTTGAAGCGTGTATACGCGCGTCATCTGTGCGTCGTCTGCGCGTTTATGTGTTATCGCTCTTAGACTTCAGAGTGCTTGATACGAGTTTTTGCGCCTCACGTAGTTCGACCACTAGGTGGCGTTTTATCTTTTCCATACAAAATTCTAATGGTGGATATAAACTGCTGTTACGTACGTAACATGTAATGTAAACAATTAAAGAATTTCCCGTACATATAATGCTCTGTTCGTGCGCGTAATGTGCACGGATCGTGCGCACAAAGCGTCCACACTCTGGGAATTTTTTTACATTGCATGTTACGTCATGTGTACGCACCATAACGTGAGGTGAGAAAAACGTATCAAACACTCCGTATTATTTGATGAGGCAGCAATAAGTTAAAATTATAATTATTATGGAATTCGGGTCACAAAATGGCGGCTGTTCAAGTAGAATAAATTATTTGTGCAATTAAATTATTATTATATTAAATGTGGAATGCATAGCAAATACTCCATTGTCCGTGTTATGTCAAATTATTTAATTTTAAATATTAATTTATTATACTCTTTTTTTTATAGCCAGGAATACTTATCTCCTATTTTAAGTGTAATTTTATTATTTAAATATTCTATTATTATAGATTTTTCTCTTTATATTTTGGTGCCATTGCACACATGGATAAATTTAAAAAAAACGTATATTAAGTTACACCTTTCTGTTATCATTGGCAAATATTTTTAGAAGATACTGTTGGTATATTGATTTAAAATATCTGTTGAATCGACTGTGAAAACAATGTATTCTACTTTTAAAAGATAAGCATCAAATAATGTGCCACCTAAAATGTTTTGTAAAAAAATGCAATTTTTATTTGTACAGTCAGTTGCACGTCGAGCTACACATGCAGTACAATTGTGGCTCTTATGACCTATGTCATAAGAGCCAAATTTATATTATGTATATAACTGTACGTGTCACCGTCCTGGGCCGCAGGTGGCGAGTCGCGGACACTGCTGTAGCGAGTGGCTGCCACTGGCCATTCGTATGCGTCGAATTTGAACCATAATAAATGCTTCGATCACAATCGCAAAAAAACTTCGCGATGTTAGAATCTTAGTCGGATAATAGGTACGGTGGCCTCGAAGATAGTAGGACTATTTTAGAAAAAAAATCGCTTGCACATCTTGTAAGCGGATTTTTTGTCAGCTCAGTCCTTTTCTTTGTTACCAAACAGGGTTTTTGTTTATTAGAGCCACATGTGTACACTAGGATGTTGGATGTTGCAACCAAAAGTCATCCTAAAGATGGTCCTGCTATCCTCGAGGCGACTGTACATGGCGATATCCGTCTGTGCTTATTCAGAGTATGTCAGTGAGTCCGTAGACCGTAAAAAACTATTTACACAATCAGCTATCAAAACGACGTAAAAAATTAGAGTACATTTGAAATCAGTCGTCATAGTTAGTCAAATTACTCATTTTCTACTGAATCATTGACATACAATCGGCCATAACTGAATTTTTATATAGTGTTACTAGTTTTTTTTAAATTAAGTGATCGAAGACTAAATGGATGAAAAATCGTGTAAACTGCTAGTCGCTGGACGCTGCACCGGTGGCCCGTTTGCGGCGACACTATTTATATTATAAAAAAAAAAAAAAATTGTACTACAAAAAAACATTTCATGGAATACTAGGTCATTTTAATCAGATTCTAAGCACATTACGTATCACAGCTGATTCAATAATTAAATATCATTCATGCACAATAAAATTTCGTGTGTATTAAAATTATAAAAAAAAAATAGAAAGGTGTTATTTTTTTCGTAATTTTAGGGGTATATATTGCAACCTTTTATTCAAGACTGTGTTCGAATTAGGCTCATGATCTGCTGGCTGATTCTGAGCGTAATATATTATTGCGGGTTTTGCACTCTGATGATAAATTAATTAACCAACCTTATTACCGTTCTCAAACGACCGATCATCCCAATATCTACGCCAATAACGTCAAATTCTAATATAAAATTTGATTGATAAGTAAAAATTGTACGTAGATATTGTACAGCAGATGCTTAGCAATGGCACTTTGAAAGTAAAAGTATATTTCAATAAATTTTAGATTTTATTTAGATAGTTCGTAAAATAACAACGCAATATCAAACCAATTTGGCGCTAGTATAGCATGTCAAGTACACGAATGTCAAAAATATAAAAAATAGAATATGGCTTATTATATGATCGACCATGGCCAATCGATAATGGAATATTATGGGATGCAACCTATTCGGTCAAAACAGTCCAATGGGATCAAACTATAAATTGACAAGTCGTTGCGAACGGTATTATGTGTGTGAAAATATGGAACTTGGAAGGCAAACAATCAGCCGCTAATTTTACGCTAAATGAGGACACGGTTTCAATCAGAATTTGTATAATATAATCTACATTCCATTCAGTAGTGTAGCTCTTTACATATTTGTAAAATAATTTAGTATGTTGTATGTGAATCAGTCCTTGTGTGAACTAAATCAGTATGCATAGTTCGCTTTAATAAATAAATTGTATTCAATAAAATGCTTTTTATTTTTTCACCTATAAACACACGGGGGGTTTGCTCAGGAGTGGGATATGCGTGGCTTTAAAAAAAAAACAAAGGACAGGCTGACATTTCTGGCGTATTGACAAGATGTGAGAGAAAAAGCATGGTTTCTTATGGCTTTGCCAAATACGGCGCTTTGGTGGGCGTCACAGCGCTAACCTGACACCGCGCTGTAGCGTCGAATTTGTGTTGTTCTATGACGGTGTCAAGCTGTCAAACGCGTCAAACGGCAACGGCGCCATGGCGCCATCAGTACAGTAAAAAAAAATTTTTTGACTTGCAAAAGTATTTCGTGTAAATCTACTTGCAAAATAAATGTTTTTTTATTTCAAGTCCTGTGTCAAGTCAACACTTGACACAGGAAGCACGAGCCTATGTTTTGTGCAAAAAACTTTGTTTACTGAACATTGCTACGGACGGGAAATGTTTTGAACAAACTATGTTCAAGAATAATGTTCTGTTCAAAACATGGTGCAGTAGACACGCCTTTATACGCGACGAAGCACGCCTCATATTTGGCATTGGCACGCACATAATAATGTGCGTTGATATTATCAACTTTGAAACGGTTCGGTGCCTACCATATCCATTTGGGTTCAATTAAGAAATAAATATTTATGCTTTTACTTTTAATTCCGATTTTTCTTTTGGCTTCAAAAATTCTAACAAATTATCAACATAATAAATACCCCCCTTACTAATAAACGTTGTGTAATGCGTGTATAGTTAAACAATGTTTTGTCACTTTCATTACTTCATTTGATTCTCCTCAAGAAAGACAGTGACAAAACAGTGTATAACTATATACTCGTTACACAACGTTTATTAGTAAAGGGGTTAATGTCTGCCAACAGATGGGATGGCGCACGCAATATTATCTATAGTTTCGTTTTATCCATATTTTATTCCAATGAACTCCGACTCGAGTCGAGTTCATTGGAAAGCGTCGTGAGTGGGACCAAATACTATAGAAGACTAATACCCACAGCACAGCTCTTGACGTTTCTCATACAATGACTTGGCAACCTCCGTTCACCTCATGCCGCTAGGTGCGCTATAACATTTTGCATACAAAACGCACAGTTCACCTCATGCCGCTAGGGGCGCTATAACATTTTGCATACAAAAGTTTTGAAATCGTTCACCTCATGCCGTAGGGAGGGGCGCTAGTGTCGCGTCTTGCCCGAATTCTTCCGAAGCTGTGGGTATTACTCGTCTATCTATAGTATTTACTATTGTCCAGCCCCAGCAGTTCGGCTGGGGATGGACAACACTTCACTTTATTTTAAAACGTAATTTATAGCCCTGCTCATAGAACAGGGCACCAAAAATATTAAAGACTCATTTGAGTGTTCCCCTCCACGGAAATCTTTAGTAAAAGGCGAAAGATTTATGCGTTATGAAGGGAAACCAGAGATAACATAAAACGATTATTGTCAAGTCTTTATGCTCTTGAGAAAACGAAACCATAGCGCGATTCAGAATGTAAAAAAATACAACAACGCCATCTAGCGGTGGATTATCGAAGCAGTTAAATGGATAACTCGACGAAAACATGGATTTATTTGGTTTTAAATAATAGAGCGGGCAAAATAAATAACCGTTTTTTATTATTTTAATATTTATGTAAATGTTTTAAACGAGAAATTCATTTTACCGGATGTGACGCGCTGACGCGCTCCAAAAGTTTAAGTTTAGTTAGCATTTTATATTTTATTGTATTAATGGGTGTGCCTTGTTTATTAATTTAAGTAAGTAATAGTTTTTTTATTTTGTTTTTTTTATTATTATTGTATTTGCGTATGGGTGTCCGCGGAAGATCAGCACCGTGGGTCATCCCAAGGTTCATACACATGAGCGGAGGCCCTTTTGATGCATTTACATTTATGTGTACTTATAATTTTATTGTAATTCCATTACAGATTTTATATATTTATTATATAAAAATAAACATTTTCTGTTTGTTGGCCTGAAGGCCTGCTCGTTTGCCAACTCCTTTCATTAAAAAAAAACTTGGGATCAAGCAGTGTGTATTTATTTAACTTTGAAATGGTACCCTGAATATCTGAATGCTACGGTGAGCAAATACGCCTGGTTAGCGCTAATTCTAACATCACGTGCTCCGCTAACAAGTATCTGCAAACGATTATTACTTGCTAAATAGGCTACATACAGAGAATATCTAGACTAGAAATAATGTATGGCGAACTATATAAAAATATACCTAATAGTAATTTGTGCCCAATGCTGAATACTTTATTTTTTTGCACAAATTACTTGCCTGTCGATCTAGAGTTGGATACAAAGCGACGCCATCTAGCATTTCTAGGCATACTAAATAAATGACTTTTCTTGGACGAATCACACAACGCCATCTAGTACCAAACTAAGCCACTAAGCTTATATTATCGGTACTAGATAGTAGATTGCTGATAAATATACTTAAATACTTTTTTTTTGTAAATAAATACTTATTATACTTACATAGAGAACACCCAGAGCAAGGCAAACAGACATGTTCATGCGCACAAAAATATTTGCCTTGCGCAGGATTCGAACCCGCGGCCCTTGGGGTAAAGTGACCATTGCTAGCCACTCGACCACCGGGCCTGTCAAATGTATCTTATAATTTTTTTTTTTATACCACAAAGGTGGCAAACAAGCTTACGGTCCGCCTGATGGTGAGCGGTCACCGTAGCCTATGGACGCTTGCAACACCGGGAGTATCACTCGCGCGTTGCCGATAATATATAATAGTTTTATACATCCGCGACTACAAGATCTTGGATGCGTTGCCCACCTATAAAGGAATAAAAAAAGAAAGGACGACGGAGGAAGGAAAGTGAAAAAGAGACAAGAATGATAGACTACTATTAGGCTTCCGGCTCTCATGTCATCGTACGAAACGCAAAAAATCACCTCTATTTCACGTCGATATTCTGTGGGAGGATAGTACTGCCCCGGTCGAGCCAGCCCGGATTTCGAGGCACTTTTAGTTCATAGTAGTAGATAGCTAGGCTCTACAACTCTAAAAAATGTACCTAATCGATATTCATCTATTTCGACATGTGACACGACACACCACATCTGCCCCCCTATTCACGAAAAACCGATTCTATTTCGATTCAAATTTAACTGTCTCACTCATACAACATAGGAATTGAACGGGACAGCGAAGTGAGTTTGAATCGAAATAGAATCGATTTTTATTACGTGAATAGGGGGGCAGATTTGGTGTGTCGTGTCGCGTGTCGCAATCCTTTCAACACTTCCTACTCCGACTATCTTCTTTCTGATTAAATTCGTTGTGAGTTCCAAGACAGCTGTTGTTTTCTCCCCCGGGACATCAATAAGCTTTATTGCTTATTGTCAATCTGAGGTCGCCGTTGTTGATCCTGGCTACACAGGAGACCCATCGGTGGGAATGTGTGGTGGGCTTGTCCCGAAAAAGTCGCCATAGATGAATATCGATTAGGCTAGGCCTGAATTGATATAATTCCATCATTAACGATTAGTTTGACACGGTTCTAATATCTCTGTTGTTGCTAGTTGCTACCATAAAATAACGCAATCTTATGCCCTACATCTTAGTCCTTGACCGCACGTGTTCCCGTCTGGAAGTGTAGCGGGGGCGGCTTCCGTTACCGACACTCCCCAGGACACCCACACACATAATTGAGGAATTTTAAAATTCCTCGTGGTCAAACCAGTTTGTCAAAAAAGTTTGACCACGAGGAAGAGACGATAATTTATTGTTAATCTGATATGGACTTAATGTGTTAAAAGAAACAGACTTGGCGACAGTCTTCTTATAGGTGTGTGAGCTACAGTTCTCGCACATTAACCTATTATAGATTGTTATATTTTGCATTAATAATAAATCAATAAAAAATCTGTTTAAACGATGACAGATTTTTAATTGATTTACTCGGGCGTTTGCCTATCAACCCTAGATAAATAAAGAACATATATTTACATAGCCACAAATCACACAGATAGAGCTTGCCCCAAAGCATTTATTATTCTGTGCCCAAAGTAAGTTCGAAACTTGTATATGGGATACTAACTCAACGATACTATATTTTACATCAAATACAATTATGTATATAGATAAATATCCAAGACCCGAGGCCAATCAGAAAAAGTTCGTTTTTCATCATGACCCGAGCGGGATTCGAACCCGGGACCTCCTGGGTGGCGGTCTGGCGTGGTAACCATTACGCCACGAAGGTCATCTTTCTTTTATCATGATATATCTATATTAAAAGACAACAAATGTTCACTTCTAGTATGAAGCTTGTGAGAGGAAATAAATATTTATTTTATTTTATTTATTTATTTATTGTAATTTTCTATCATTTTATAACAAAAGTGTGAGGGCGTTAACATATCCCCTTACATACAATAGCATTATGGTTGCAAACAAGCATAATAAAAGCTGCGCCTGAACATCTTCTTGACAGCCCGGTGGTGCGTTGGTTAGTAATAATCATTCGGCATCAGAGGGCAGGAAGGCTATTAAGAAACGTAAACCCGATACTTCGGTTGAAGTATCGTCAGAATTTTAACCGTGAAATATATGTAATAATTATTTCATGGTTATAATTCAACGAACTACTAAAATAACCTTATAATACAAGGTATTTCATGGAAAGAATTCAAAGAATTACTAACATTACCAAGAAATTCCTTGTATTTCATGGTTAAGATTCTTCCGATACTTCGGCCGAAGTATCGGATTTACGTTTCGTAGTGGCCCTCCTGGTTCGATTCCCGCTCGGAGCAAATAATTTGTGTTTGTTCTTGAGTCTGGGTATTCTCTATGTATTAAAAGTTGTCTGGTGTCCATAACAAGCAGGTTACTGGTGTGTCGGTGTGTCATTAAATTGTAAAGAATAAAAAAAAAAGTGATTAAAGAAACAGTTTGATGATTATGAAAAATAGCAGATATTTCGTTTAAAATCCTCACAAAAGCCAATAAAGGTAACGTATGATTTTAATCACTATGTATCTACGAAACAATGAACACCTAAAGTGCTTTTATCAACCAAGGAAATCTTATAATAACAGTCCACGTACTGTCAACAAAGTAAAGGTAGGGACTGTTGTTCTGTTAATGGTGTAGAATTGTAGATACATTTTGTTTCATTGTATGAGTGGTAGAGCCAAGCTTACAACAGATATTAATACTAGTGCCATAAACTGGGGCCCAAGTCTCCTATTTTAAATTAGGCGACCAACTATTGCCATACCATCACCATCCTCCTTGACGACCTCCGTGGCGTAATGGTTACCACGCCAGACCGCCACCCAGGAGCTTCCGGGTTCGATCCCCGGTCGGGTCATGATGAAAAACGAACTTTTTCTGATTGCCCTCGGGTTTTGGATGTTTATCTATATATGTATTTGTATAAAATATAATATCGTTGAGTTAGTATCCCATAACACAAGTTTCGAACTTACTTTGGGGCTAGCTCAATCTGCATGAATTGTCCCTATATATTTATTTATTTATTATTTATCCTATTGTCATTATATTAGAGGTAGGGCACAGCAGATAATCCGCTCAAATCGGAGCAGCCCGTCTGGGGAAGGACCTCCACCTTACATAAGATCGTAGCCAAATAGCATTGGTCTCGGCCATGTTGTGTTCCTACGGTGAGTAAGGTCTCCAGAGCTCCACTTGGGGGGGGTTGGGAGGGTTGGCAACGCGTGAGTGATACCCCCGGTATTGCTTACGTCTATAGGCTACGGTGACGGCTTACCATCAGGCCGACCGTATGCTTGTTTGCCACCTGTGTGGTATAAAAAAAAATAAAAAAAAAATTTCCATAGTTCCAAATTTGGTATTCTGCTAAAAGTTAACTAGTAGTCTCAATGTACTGACTATAGAGTGTCAGTAGAATATGAAGAATGGTCGACAGTTAAAATCTACCATGAACTACTATTTCAGTTAAATCGCTTTTGTGTAAGATACTACCGAAAAGATCAATAGTAGTTCGATAGTGTGTCAATAAAACAGCCAGGGATTTAAACAAATATGAGAATACCAAATGTAAAAACTATTCAAGTGACACAGTATGGACACTCTATCTATTGGTGCATTTGTATTCAGCAGACTTGGACCCCAGGTGTTGAAAAAAAGTGACGATTGACGATCTTCTAATGTGACCTATTTGAATAAAAAAGGTAAGAGTTTTTAGTACCTATGAGTTTTGAGTTGAGTCACTGGACTGTTACAGAATCGTATTGTTTGTCTGGCTGTCTGTTAATCCGCGTAGTTTATTAGTCTGACGCCGGCTCTTAACATATTGCATTTAATATTTCCTCTCCAGACGTTAGGATTCAAGTTACAAAGTATTGTAGCGAAAAACTGTTTAAGACAGGCCAAGTGGTTAGCAATGGCTACTTTATCTCAAGGGCCGTAGGTTCGAATCCCGGAAAACCAACCCCTTCTTTTGTTTTTTAAACCTACTTTTTATAATGTCCTACAAACTGAAATAGTTTGACGATTATTTACGTTTGTAGATTAGGACGTGGTCAGTAGTGGTCACTATTTTATTATATTATTTAAAAAATAATATATTTTTAAGCAATGTAGTCTTAAAGTTTGCAAAATTTTGCAAACTTTGGAACTAGATGGCGTTGTGTGATATTTATTTTATTCTATTAAAAAAACATCAGGTCAAAAGCTATCTCCAATCACCAGCAGCGATATTATCACTAAATACGTGTAATGTATCTACCTTGTAATTTTAATTTAAACTATCGTTATAAGGCGCAACGCATACAACGGTGTTGTTTTATGAAATTAAATAATAGCGGACACTTGAGTCTGTTTATCCAACCTAAAAGTGCCACCCGGAATGCTACACATTCTAAATGTAAACGAAAACATGTATTAATATCAATCTCAAAAACCACTTTTATCTGTCTGTACAACTAAATAATTGGAGTCTTTAATGGACGTACAAACAGAGCATTGGATGGTTTTGCGGCGTGGTGGTTCGAATCGACCTATTCCAAAAATATATTATTATAGCCGTCCACCCACTGCGGTGCGAAAGAGCATATTCAAAAAGACTGGGTTGACGTTTCGCACCGCAGTTCGAATCGCATGTGGTGTGGTGCGAAGCGTCCTACAACTGAAACGATTGTTGGCAAGCCAAATAAATAAAATAAAGTAACACAAAGTCTCCACAAACTATATTGATTGATTGTACCAAACTGTACCTAACTGTTATTATTACTCTTAGGTATTATAAAATTTTAATTGAAAATCTGAAATAAATGATTGACGACTGCCATACGAATACACTTTATAGGAACGAAAAAATATTAGCAGGCGTCAAGCATGGTAGATATGCAACAATGCAAATTATATTCAAATAGAATTAGTCGTTTTTGAAACAGACTTAAAATATGAAACTGATTTTTTAACGTCAACAATGTAATAAAAATTAATTAATAAAAAAAATGTACCAAGACCTATATAACTTACACAATACATTATTACACATACAATCAATCAAAGATACATTACGATTATTATAATTTTTTTAATATAATTTTATAATGTATTGTACTTTTGTTAATGTTTATTTTCTTTTGTATTTTATGTATATTTTGGTGCAATAAAGAGTATTTATTATTATTATTATTATAATGTAAAATCCGTTCCATTAAACTTGGCATGAAATCACCAAACCAACGGCTAATTTTAAAACTAAATCGATATGAAATTACATAAATCGATAACAAATCGGTTTATTGCGATAAATCACACAATATTATGTTACTGCAATAAGAAATGAGAAACTATTTCAAACACCATAATTTAATTTCACTAAAAAACTTGTACCAAATATGATTGGAATATACAAGAAAGAAAGAAAAGAAAGTTAGGTGAGTACAATATTATTTATTACCAGCTGTTATCCGCGCTTAGTCCGCGTAAAAATTAGCCTATGTTGGGTTCTGTACCCCTGACAATTTCATAATGATCGGCTGCTTAGTCAAGCCGTAAAGGAATAAAAAACAAACAAACTCACTTTCTCATTTATAATATTAGTATGATGACACCGAAAAGGCACTCCGCATAAGCTGAGGCGTCAATTTAGACACCACGACGCTCCAGTCGCCTACAACGAGACTTTTATTTTTTATTTTGTTATGTTTAGACAGACAAACGCTTAGGAGGTACTTACAATTATATGTCACGTACATATATCTTGTAGGATAAAATAATAGCAATTTAATTAACAAGAAAAATTACAAGATTTTCTTTCGCCATTTCTTTTGCCGGTGGCCATTTTGCTTGTTTCCAAACGGAGGATCATATGGATATATCAATCTAATCTAATTGCTTACTCTAATTATTGATACAAGTTGTAAGTGACCAGAGTCTGTGAAGGCCATGAAAATTCCATCTGAAACAACGAAACACGCAGTCCTGTCAAAAAAGACATTACTAGTTAGAATAACGTTCAAAATTGGTTAGAATTCAACGAAACGTCACCTTATTTTCGTAATTTCGTTTCATGGTAGGGGCTAGTCTCTGAAATAAATAATTTCATTTCAGAAAGAAAAATGCGGGTTCGAATCCTGTGCAAGGCAAACAGTTGTGTGCATGAACATGCCTGTTTGTCTTGGTCTGGTTTTTTCTATATAAAATAAGTATTTATTTACAAAAAAAAAGTATTTAATATTTATCATCAATCTAATATCCATAGTACAAGCTTTTCTTAGTTTGTAATTAGATGGCGTTGTTTGATTTGTCCAAGAATATTTATTACGCGTCTGTGTGCGTCGCACCTATCCACAGATTAGGTACTCAGTTTGATGGTGCTCGAGTAAACGGATAGATAATGAGTAGTAAGTGGCGCGCTCGCATCGTCTGCGTGTGCGCATCCCAGTGAGGACAGTGATTGATGAAACTGAAAGTAAACCTTAACATTTTGGAAAATTCCGTATGTAATTTTTTTATTTTTTTTAATAACAAAGTTATATTTTGAAAGTTAAAACTAAAGTACGATTTTTTTTTAATATCACGTAAATACAATAAAAAAATAGTATAAATTACGGCCACTAAATAAAAAGTAATAATATAACATACTTAGTTAATTTTATGGATTTTTGCTCAGCTCAGTGGAAAGAGCACTCGGCTGGATATCGAGAGGAAGTGAGTTCCGAGTCCCACATGGCCCGGGGAGTTGAAATTTTTCTTTCAAAAAATATTTCGAAATAATAATGGTTGGTTGAATCGTAACAGGCGCTAGACCGCGGACAGCCGGACAGACAGACGGACATTACGAAACTATAAGGGTTCCTTGTAGTTTACTACGGAACCCTAAAAATATTATAAATTGTTTTGATTTTGAAATAATTGAGGGTGATTACTTATAGAATATTATAGTAAGACCCTAATGTACAACATAATCAGAAAATAACAATTTTAATTTAATTTTGTTAATTGGAACATTTAAATTAATGTTCTTTGAGTGTGCTTCCCGCAATGAGTGTCAACTGCAGCGGCATAGCATAAGTAATAACCGCGGCAGGTAGCTGGTGTCATTGTGTCCAAGTCACCTAACGGCCACAGACTTGACTGGAAGACTGTTATCGATCAATAAAAGTCGGGACCGACAACTCAACGTGCCCTCCGAACATGGACGATATAACCTACCTACCTAGGTTATATTGTCTGTGACTCCGAAGCACGGAGGAGCTCGAGATTTAAATAACCCATCCAATTATTGACTAGGGTCGACGTTGCTTAACTTGCGTGATCGTTCCACTATGACACGCGCAACGAGGCCTCAGAGCACTTCATTTTAAATTAAATATTAGTTCTGATAAAAAGAAAGAACTGTTTTTTTAATAAGTACGTGTAAATTAAAAAACACCCAAACTCAAACAAAACAAACAAATAAATATATATAGGGACAATATAAATAAATATATAGGGACATTTCATACAGATTGAGCTAGCCCCAAAGTAAGTTCGAAACTTGTGTTATGGGATACTAACTCAACGATATTATATTTTATAACAAATACATATATAGATAAACATCCAAGACCCAATCAGAAAAAGTTCGTTTTTCATCATGACCCGACCGGGGATCGAACCCGGGACCTCCTGGGCGGCGGTCTGGCGTGATAACCATTACGCCACGGAGGTCGTGAAAATGCTAATTACATAAATATTAGTCTTATAAGGGAATCGAACCAGCGCCTTTAGCATTAGAGCCTTCGTAACATCAATAAAATGCATTCAAATCATACAAGGTTACACGTAGCGATAATAAATTTCAAGATGTTTTTGTTACTGTCACGTCTAAACTAAACAATACATCATGGTACCACAGAATACTAATGGTACCGTGCGTTGGTAGGCAGCCTTTAATGCCGATGGGTGTAGGTTCGTACCCAGAATAAGTGTGCGTTTCCACTGACGTGAAGCTGGGCGGAGCGGATTATGAAAATTCCGGCCAAATGCATAATATTTCACTGGTCAATTTGAATATGACGTGTCTCTTCAACCACTCGACATTGGCTGAATTTAATTGAATTCAAATTCAAAACTTTAATTCAGAGAATAGGTTGTGGCGACACCTATCGCCATACAGAAGAACTACAGAGTGAAGAAAAAGTTCACAATGCGAACACATGACGTCATATACGACGACACTTAGAAATCCTGAATCGCGCTATCGAAGTTTCTACGATATGGAGATATATATACAACCTCCGACACATACATTGTCGGAGCCGCGGTTCCCCAGGCATGACACCCAGCCTGGCCGGAAGATCTTCCCTTTGTGGCGGTCGAGCACATCGCCATCGCTCCCGCTACAGTGGTGACCCCGACGTGATTGGAAGCAGCCTTCTCCATCATATCTCCTCATCAGCTCTGACGTCATCACATTCTTCACTTCTCAACTTGAAGCCTCATCATCAGCAGTCTCACAGCACTCCAGCTACGGGGAAAATCAGGTTCATCGCAGCCGACTCACCGAGCTACCTGTTCCTGCGCCCCATATCCCGACTCACTGGGATAACTCTCATCCCGACTCACTGGGATATTCCTCATCCAGACTCACTTGGATAACCCTCATCCCGACTCACTGGGATATTCCTCATCCAGACTCACTTGGATATTCTGCATCCCGACTCACTGGGACATGCATCATCCCGACTCACTGGGACATCACTCATCCCGATTCACTGGGATACATCAAGCACGCACGCTCACGCCCGACTCACTGGGACACTTGGAGCACGCACACTCAAGCCCGACTCACTGGGCAAGCTAACGAGAAGCACTGACTGCTGATCATCATCTCATCGGACCTTCGATCCTGGAGGGGAGTACTGTGGCGACACCTATCGCCATACAGAAGAACTACAGAGTGAAGAAAAAGTTCACAATGCGAACACATGACGTCATATACGACGACACTTAGAAATCCTGAATCGCGCTATCGAAGTTTCTACGATATGGAGATATATATACAACCTCCGACACATACATTGTCGGAGCCGCGGTTCCCCAGGCATGACACCCAGCCTGGCCGGAAGATCTTCCCTTTGTGGCGGTCGAGCACATCGCCATCGCTCCCGCTACAAGGTATTCACAAACACGTTCTCTTGTCAGAGTATACAGTAATAAATGATTTGTATAAATTAATCTACTCTATAAACTACTACCATTTCGGAAACAAAAGCAAAATGACCACTGGTAAAAAGAAATGGCGAAAGAAAACCAGTTACGGCCTTTTTTGTCATTTAAAAATATATCGTACTTTTATTTTTTCATTTTTGTTTTCAGTATAAAATTTAAAACTAGGTACATACATACAACATTACGTACGCGGAATGTCAATAAATAGTGCCATTAATTTGTTTCAACATAAAATTAAATCTAAAATATAAAATGCTAAATCGGTGTTAAAGATAGGAGCAGGCCGCCCGCAAGGCAGCAACCGTTCTCGTGTATTTTCGAGTTGACGTGAATTGTGTTTATACACTAAAGCCAGAAAAAAAGATGTAATGTGGAATGTAGGATCACTACGCAACACACAGTCAAAAATATCTGGGGGCACGGCAGTGACCTCGCCAAAGACGAGTACAAGCCGTACCTTAACTGCCATTTTTACAGAAAGCGTTTCAGTCCATTTTCGACGCCCTATAATATTGTTATGATTGCGATTATTGTTATGCACGTCACGAAGAATGTTGTAATCTGCGTAAAATTTTATTACTTACCTGTGAATCCCAGGTGACGCAAAATACAAGTATAATATTCAAATTCTGAGGAAAATGTACGTAATGATGTCACACCAGTAATAGTGGAAAGTGTAAGCAGAGTAAAAAGACAACACATTCAAATCAGATTAACGCCAAATATCTTTACTTTTTTTATGTACGGCAGACAAACGACAAGCCCTGAGGAAAAGTGGTCAGGTAATAATGCGTTGCCTACCTATGACGAGACATTTAAAATAACTTTTTTTAATTATCATCATATCAACCAAAATTAATTTATCATAACAACAAACAAACAATCAAACCTTTCCTCTTTGATCATAATTTATTGTAGATTATTCTGGACTTTATGTTTAAATCTATTTAACTCGTCCATGGACTTGAACAGAATCCTTGTCAAAGTTATACTAATTTGTATGAGTAACCAATAACCACTAATCCAGTGCAAACTCTGATTGCATAATGTAGAGACGACAAATATATAAAAATAGTGACTAAGTTTTAACTATGAACGTGAGAAACGCAAATTGACAGGTTTGCAATATTACAGATTAGCAAAAAGACATGTTTGCGAAATGACAGATTAAAAAAGTTACAGGTTCGCAATATATGGCAGATTAACAAAATGACAGGTTAGCATTATGATATTTAGCAAAATGACAAGTTTGCAAAATATTATTATAGGTTCGAAATATGACAGATTAGCAAAATGACAGGTTAGCAACATGGCAAGTTCGCAAATGACAGGTTGAGTAGGAGTGGCGATAATTACTTTGTAGCTAAGTAACGCATAAAAGTTTCTGTTACTTATTTAGATACTGTATATATTATAAGTTTTCAATCACGAGGGCGCACCGGTGCGCAATGGCATCGCAAAGCAGACCTCGGTTAAACAAAGAGGCTTGTGAGCTGACACCATTTGCATACTGCGTTACTATCAGATGCAACTGTTTTATCAATATATCACTGTGTCTAGATTACGCGATTAGTTAGCCGCTGATTGTCTGCCTACAGAACGCCAATTAATTGTCAGATTTTTCCACTTTGCCCCACTACTGGTACGGCAAATTCGCAGTGAAATCTGCCCTACTCAATCTTTTAGTCGGGCAGTTGACACTAGTTTAAGATTTGGTGTATTCTGCGGCACTAGAGTCGGCGAAAGTGCCGGCACTAGTGGGCAAAATACACCAGTATGTGTAGGAAGTGACGGTTTTGGCTGCCTAAATTCTCGTCGAAATTCTGTGACAGGAGTACCCTGTCACAACTAGTCACATACGAAATAGCGGTGCGGGAACTGTACTGTGGCAATAACTGAAAAAGCCAAAGGCTATAGTGTCCTGCTTTCTATTACCTCTCTCTTTCCCCCATCTTTCCTTTTCAATTTTTGCTGCGTGGGTAACAGGCGTGGATGTCCATGTCGCAGCGGCGATTGCTTACCATCAGGTTACCCGCTCGCTCGTGTTTCATCTTCTGTCATGAAAAAAATAGTTCATCATCATAATCTTAGATCAATTCATAATCATCTCACTGCAGGGATACGGGTGGATAGAAGGGGGTTACAGCGGACTCTGTCACGCTGCTCTAATGCGGATCGGCAGTGGACAAAGACAGTTTAAATGTATTGAAACCACGGTCAAAATAATTTACAAATCACCAACAATATCGACAACGCTTGTTACAGTTTGTAATAGTGTAATTTCCTTTAGAAGAACGCGATTTGTCACTTGTCAAATGATTTTAAACCTTTAATCCTGTCGCATACAATGTATTTTACGTCAGATATGTTAGTAATAGTAATGACCGCTTGTTTAGTATGTTTACAAAATGGTTTTGCATAAGACCATAATAGTCACGAGACTGTATTTAGATTTAACGACGGGTGGCACAAAGCCTTTTTAAAGTTAATGACACATTCCGCGAGTTGCACAAAAACATTTGATAAAGAATAGAGACACATTAATATACATTGCACAGCATCACCGAGCTCTCAAATTCACAGCATTTTGTATGTAGAAATATTTAACTACCCCTTCTGTTTTTCCGTACTGTAAGACTCAAATCTCTATTTATTGATAATCACAGCATCCGATTGGGTTCCAAAGCTCTTGGCCCGATTTGAAAATACATTAAAATTATTGAAACTACACTATCCGCGGAAAACCCGTGTGAACCCGGGGCGGGGTGCTAGTTATATACTTATAATATATATTATGTAGCTGTATTGTTTACTGTGTTTTACCACAATTTTATTGTGAAATTGTGACTTTACGCTATTTGAACCGCAATAACGCCATTTGTAACTAAATACCTAATTAGTTTTATTTTTACACTTTAATTTAACCGCATGGAAATAGCCAATTGGACAGAAATAAAAAAAATCGAATCAGTTTGCTAAAGTGGTAGAGCAAAGTTAAAGTCAAATCTCTGGTCAACTTAGCGAGTGTAGTGCCCGCGTTACAGAATTTATAAAAAGGACTAACCACCAGTTTCTGAAACGCATTTTTATTTAAATTGCACATTTAGGGCTCGTTTAGACGATGCGAATTTACCGCGGCGATCGTTCGGCGGCCGTGCATGTACCTTGTGTCATCATCATCATTTCAGCCACAAAAAGTCCACTGCTGGACGTAGGCCTCCCCCGAACGCCTTCAATACGATCTGTTGGCAGCAGCCTGCATCCAGCGGCTTCCTGCGATTTTCCTGAGGTCGTCTGACCACTTTGTAGGCGGAACAGAACCGTCTTGCCCCACCATGCGCATAGCGCGCAGAATCGATGGCCGGTGGCCATGTACCTTGTGTACTAACACCACAACAAGGTACAACAAGGTAAGGTGTAACAAGGTACATCGGCCATCGGCCATCGGTCAATAATGTTTAATTTGCTATGAACGAAGATGTTCGCAAAGTTGCCGCCGAGCGGTAACATTCGCATTGTCTAAACAACCCCAAAATGGATTTCCTACACCTAACGAGTACAGTGGCGAGACAGTGCCCTCGACCGAGTGCTCGGTACATATGAACATTTTGACGAGTGTCTCGGCCTAGTAAACAAATCATGTTCTAGTGACTCTTCACTAGAACATGATTTGTTTACTAGGCCGAGTACCCACTCTCTCGGCCCAGTATCGTTTTACTGTCTCCCTACTGTACTCGTTAGGTGTAGAAGACCCATTGTGTAGTTTTCCTTCTTTAGTTTGACAGTCAGCAATTAAATGACACTTATATGTCATTTAATTGCTGACTGTAAAAAAATATTTATTGCTGTCAAACTAATGAAGAAGAAAAAGATAGCTTGACTTAGATAGATATATAGATAGAATACTCTTTATTTGCATTACACACAGGGAAAAGTACAAAAAAACAATCTTACAAACTAGTGTAAATAGAACAAGGCGGCCTTATTGCTAAAAACCAATCTTTAAGGTAACGAAGGCATCCATAAGGTACCTAACGAATTTCTGTATGGAGAAAATGCGTTTCAGAAACTAATAATAGCCGAGTGACAGAAAGCCATAAATAATGTGTCAATGACTTTCAAAATGGTTTAAAGCAATTTCAACGTATGAAAAATGAACCTCTAATACAAACACTATTATATTATTGGGTTTATCCCACAGAACCTATAAGGAAACAATAGCTTCATTATACTTATTTTAGTAAACTCATTGTTACAAATTAGTTGTTACAGAAAATAGACGTGACATTGACGTCTCTATTTAGTTTTAAGTGTTAAAAAATCTCAAATAACTGTGTAAATAATTTGTTAACAAAAGGGTACAAAATTAATTACAGTTAAAAAAAAAACAAAATAAAACCAAAAAAGTACATCAGACAGTGATATTGTGACATGTAGATTACAAATAAGACCGTAACCGGTTTTCTTTCGCCATTTCTTTTACCAGTGGTCATTTTTATTTTATTTTTGAATTGTTAGTGGTTTACAGAGTATATTAATTACACAAATTATTTATTACTGTAATGTAATATTTAACGAGAGATAGTGTCTATGAAGATCTCTTAAATAAAAGTTTTAAATCTTTAAATATTTACAGAGATCTATTATTAATTGTGCTTGTTCATGGACATTTTGGATACTAGACAATTTTAATACTCTGGACATTGTGAGATTAGGAAATTACGTTATAGGAAATAGACTATTAGGGAATGTTGATATTTTTGGACACTCAACATCAGCTTGAAGGTGACCAAATTAGCATCATTAAATATTATATTTTCTTTTATCACTGGTCATTTTGCGTTGGTTTCCAAAATTGTAACTGTAAAGATTAAGTAATTAATTATTATTTGTTTGTTTTTATTTATTTAACTTCCTTATAAGCTAACAGAGTACACATCCAAGCGCTTACAAGTTTAGACAATAACCGTAATAAAACTAATTGAATTAATTAATTATCTTTATCACATAAAAAAGCTACATAGAAATTACACTAGATTTAAAAACAATAATAGTGTCACATGTCATTAAGTATAACAATTATTATTGTATGTACACTTTTACTAGAAAGTGTTTATGAAAGAATATTCTCTGAGTAATGGTTTTGATTCTTTATTCAATAAAAAAAAAACTAGTTAGGCATCAATATTTCGCCCATGAGTTTCCGTTTCTCCAATCACGCCGTGATCATACCCATTCCTAATTATAATTAACGTAATTTATTGCTAATTTTCAAACATACCAAACACGAGGTACGTCAGTCCACACACATACCTATTACATCATACCAGTGTCCAGTTTAAGAAAATTGAATTAAAAAAACAAGTGTCTAAAGTTCAATTTAGATTAAAGTTTTAGTACAATGAACTTTATGTTTTAATTTTGCCAAAAACTTAATCGCGATAAAGTTTTAGGTCACATAGAGTTTGACCACCGTCAGGGCCATAAGCGTGATAATACTGACAATACGACAAATAATGTTAATTTTTGACAAGTGCAATTTACGTTGCTAGCAGACAGGTCGTTTAGTGTTGTGCAAAAATACGTGATAATACGACAACTCATGTCAATTTTTGACAAGTGTAATTTCAGTTATTAAGTGACCGGTCGATATCGATAGATGAGCGAATGATTGGGAACATTGGTAAGCAGGCCAAATGTGACAGATATTTGTCGTATTGTCGGAATGTCAACTGTCACTGTCATGTTTATTAAATAGGCCATTTTAAAATATACGATTAAAGGATTAAAGACTATAACTACGTGTCGTAAAGTTCAAAGATGAACGCAGATTTAGAGAATGGTCGTCGAAATGTGAAGTGTCTGTGTTGTATATATCATATGGATTATATGATTTACGCGATATTATTGATTGTGTTTTTGACATTGTTCTTTTATTTTATGTACGCGTAAACATGGCTGAATCAGGTAACTATGCATACCTTTACGAGTTATATTGTATTCATGAGCGTAGCTAGAACCCAGTTCAGACCCACTATTCTCGTATCAAAACCTCTCGATTCTAATTCGATTCAAACTCAATCGCTGTCTCACTCATACAATAAGAATTGAACGGGACAGCGAGTGTGTTTGAATTGAAATAGAATCGGTTTTTGTTAAGAGAATCAGCCCCCAGATCCTTTGGATTTAGGTATAAAGAAAAATCACAGTAATATGTCAGTAATTTTACATTCTAATATTGTTATACAAATTCCCCAATCTACCTACACCTGGCTACGCACATGTTCATATTAAAGTAGAGCCAACAGAGCCAAATTAATTTGATTTGACATCTGTCAGTCTCGTACTTCATAGCGTCAACCTTTATTACAAATTTCAAATTCAAAAATACTTAATTAGCGGGCACTTAATGAATGTTACATAATAATATTATTATTCTTTAAATAAACTACACTATAAAATAAGTAATTATTTATTAATAATTGTAAAAAGTTAACTAATTTTGGGTAATTCAGCGACTGACACCACGAAGGATTGGAACCATGGTGTCAATCGCGGAAGGACTCTTTTTGAATTGACTGATTGACACCATGGTATCAATCGAGTAACATATAATTGGGACGTAGTCGATTGACACCGTTGCAATTCTAACTGTGAAAATTATAATAATTTTTGTGCTCGCCGTTATTTTTAACGGCTAGGTACGTTGATGAATTTTGATGAAGTGTCAAATACTTTAAGATCTATTATTTTGGCCCTACAATAGTATCAAATCATCTAAAATTGTTGTGAATGGCGATCACGTATCAAAAAGTGCAGAACAGACAAATTCTAAAACTAATCAAAACAAAATGGTTCGAGACCCCTTGATGTCGAATGCGACATCAGCGCCCCCCACCCAACATAGAGTCGAACAGTAATGTACTTATCTTTCCTAATATTATAAAGTGGAAACTTTTGTGTGTATGTTTGTAACGAATAAACTCAAAAACGACTGGACCGATTTCAAAATTTCTTTCACCGTTGGGAAGGTACAGTCGCCTCGAGGATAGCAGGACCATCTTTAGGATGATTTTTGGTTGCAACATCCAACATCCTAATGGACACATGTGGCTCTAATAAACAAAAACCCTGTTTGGTAACAAAGAAAAGGATGGAGCTGACAAAAAATCCGCTTACAAGATGTGCAAGCGATTTTTTTCTAAAATGGTCCTCCTATCTTCGAGGCCACCGTACATTACCCCCGGGCAACATAGGCTATATTATATACTAGCTTCTGCCCGCGGCTTCGCCCGCGTGGCCTAGTAACAATTAGCATATTTTTCTTCAGAAACAAATTCCGGTCCTGCACGGCCCGCTACGGTACGGTTCCATCCGGTCCGGTCGGTCCGGTCCAGTCCGGTCAGTCCGGTCCTGATATGCCAATTAGCATATTTTACCACAGAAAAAAAACGGTCCGGTCCGGCACGGCCCGGTACGGTGCGGTTCCTTCCGGACCGATCAGGTCTGATCCGTTCCGGTCCGGTCCGGTCGGTTCCGCTCCGGTAATAAGGACCCTACATGGCAAATTTGGCATCTCTAGAACCAGCGGTTTGGGCTGTGCGTCCTCTCGCAACTACGTTTGCGCATGCGTGTGCGTGGGATTTTGAAAAATCCTTTCTTAGTACATCCCTAGACGTCGTAAGGAACCTACATGCCAAATTTGATATATCCTCGCAACCTCGTTTGCGTATATCTCGGTTTCCCGTGGGAATTTTGTATAGTTAAGTCAGTCGGGACTTTGAATTTTATATATATAGTCCGGTCCGATCAGGTCCAGTCGGTCCGGTCCGGTCCGGTCGGTCCGGTCCTGATAAGGTACCTACATATCAATTAACATATATTTCATCAGAAAAAAAAACCGGTCCGGTCTGGTTCGGTCCGGTCCGGCACGGACTCGGAACGGTGCGGTTCCTTCCGGACCGATCAGGTCTGATCCGTTCCGGTCCGGTCCGGTCCGTTCCGGTCCGGTCCGGTCGGTCCGGACCTTTTAAGGACCCTACATGCCAAATTTGGCATCTCTAGACCCAACGGTTTGGTGTGCGTCCCCTCGCAACTTCGTTTGCGTATATCTCGCTTTCCCGTGGAAATTTTGAAAAATCCTTTCTTAGTACATCCCTAGATGTCGTAAGGAACCTACATGCCAAATTTGGAATCTCTAGACCCAGCGGTTTGGGCTTTACGTTAATATACCCTCGCAACTTCGTTTGCGTATATCACGGATTCCCGTGGGAATTTTGAAAAGAAACATACACTAAATGTTAAGTTGAGCAAATCGCCACATATTAGTGAAAACCGCATCCAAATCGGTTCAGCCGTTTCCGAGATTAGCATGTACAAACATACATACAAACATACAAACAGACGGACAAAATTTTACGAAATTCTTGTTCTGTTGCTTATTCTTCATCGCCTTAAACAATTTTTTTGGAAATATATTCAATGTACAGACAAACTTTTTTTACACTTTAATTATATTATAGATAGATAAAAAAAAATTAGGGATCCCTAGTAAGTAGTAGTAGTGGCGGTCCGCATGTTAAATATATTTCGTCTCAAGCATTTACTAGACGTTCTAAAAACATTAGTGCAACATTTCTCTTGAATCTCACAAATTTAATATCAGTAAACCAACGTCAGGTGCAATTTGCGTCACACGCACGAAAAGCCTTTGCTTAGCGATCTGTATAATCGTCGATAATCTCTGGACAAACAGACAGCCGTGGCCTTGCGCGTGCGCCTCGCGCGTGACGCATTTTTGCATGACAAGATACCTTATGAAACAAAAGCTACTAACCTACATTAAAAGACTAATGAGGTGGCAGTCAGTCAGGGTGTTAGTAGGTATACCCCAAGTGGCTAAGAGGGGAAGCCCGACATACCCCTGCCGCTCCCCAAGCGGCGGGGCATGCAGTGATGCATTTTCCTGACTTAAAACAAAAAATAAATAAAAAAATGTAGGTAACTGCCAGCCTTTGGGTCACCAGGCAGTGGTATCTCTCAGATGGTGGCTTTTACCTGTGAGGATCTAAACGACGACTCAGTGAGGTTGTAGTCACTTGTAATGTAATGTCTGCAAAGCGAAGAGATGCCAAAATTGCATGCAATGATGCTTAGAGAATACGGCTGCTGATGAAGACGGTAAAAGTCTTACATATAAAATGCTTTGTCTTGAATGACTGACTGACGGATCAACAGCCTAAAAGCGCCCGATTGTAGGAATTGGTCGCTGTTTGTCGAACAGCGACGAATTCTATCAAACGTGTTGTTTACCAATGGGGCAATTCACGTAACAAGAACCGATTCTAGTTCGATTCAACGACACTCGCTATCCCGTTCAATTCCTATTTTGTATGAGTGGGACAGCGAGTGTCGTTGAATCGAACTAGAATCGGTTCTTGTTACGTGAATTGCCCCACAAATCCTGTCGACGCACGAACAGCGACCAATTCGATTGTAGGAATAGAGGCACAGTGTAAAGATATAACTGTGGTAGAGACCTGGTAGACCTGGTAGAGACCTGGAGGGCATTTGGATGTGTGTTCTTTGTATGGAGTAGGCATCTGGTAAGAAAAGATTTTTAAAAATTCCCACAGGAGAGCGGCACACAGCAATAGTTGCGAAGGTTTTGCTAAGTTTTTTTTAACTTAATTCCGTGTTTGAGATTTTTGTACCTACTCTTCCATAAGGAAATATCTTTACTTCATTACATAATATTGAGTTAAATTATTGAGTAATTTGTATTTTCCTCCTACGGACCTATAAACGAATTAATTACATTAAAGTAATACTCATTAAATGATTATATATGTACTGTGTGAACACGCAAACGAAGAAACTTTAATAATGACAAACTACCATTATTATTTTGATGTGCTTTCGAGGGGCAATAGAGATGCGTTCATCGGGTAAGAGTTATGGTCTAGCGTTGTAACACTTTCTATTCTGCACCAAATCCTTACTAATATTTATAAATAAATAAATATTCTTGCACGAATCATACAACGCTATCTAGTCCCAAACTAAGCAACTAAGCTTGTACTATGGGTACTAAAATTGCTGATAAATGTACATAAATACTTTTTTTTTGTAAATAAATACTTATTATACATAGAAAACACCCAGACTAAGACAAACAGATATGTTCATGCAGACAAATGTTTGCCTTGCGAAGGATTCGAACCCGCTGCCCTTGATATAAAGTGACCATTGCTAGCCACTCGACTACCGATCATGTCAAAATGCGTAAGTAACTCTGTCTGTCTTTTGTCCAGAGATTATGTTGTCAGAGTTAATCCAGAGATTACCCCATACACAAACTCACAAACCTCTTTATAATATTAATATAGATTAGAAATATTCGTCAAATTCTTAAGCTTAAGACCTTGGACCTAGAAAAAAAGGCGGACACCATCACCGAAACTAAAAAGTGAAGGACCCATAGTAAGCCACCTCGCGTATACGTATGTACGAACCGGCCTGCTTACTATGGTGTGAATGTGTGCGTGCCGGTCAGCCATTTCACACTCACACATAGATACGCCGCCGCCATTAGGGTGCTTCAATTCTTTCTTAGCAAGATTTCGTTCGCCTTTTTTTCTAGGTCCAAGCTTAAGACACAAACACTATCAATCTTTAATTAAAAGTTCAGCAACGGGATAAGGCTTAGAAAGTAGAAGGGTTTATACCTATAGACGACCTCCGTGGCGTAATGGTTATCACGCCAGACCGCCACCCAAGAGGTACCGGGTTCGAATCCCGGTCGGGTCATGATGAAAAATGAATTTTTCTGATTGCCCTCGAGCCTTGGATGTTTATTTGTATTTGTTATAAAATATAGTATCGTTGAGTTAGTATCCCATAACACAAGTTTCGAACTTACTTTGGGGCTAGTTCAAGTGTGATTTGTCCATATATATATTTATTTATTTTTCGAAATTCCTATTGATATTGCTTGGATAAATTATGTAAGCAGTTATTTACATAAATATGTGTACAGTAGCATGAATTCAATGTGGTGTATTTGCATCTGAATCACCGCTTACAAATATGGTGAACACTAATAAAATGAGACCACATCCGCAGAGTAAAAAACTTGATAACAAAATGACAATAAACTACCAGTTGACATTTAGAAATATTCAAAGTAGGTATACGTTTAATTCGCGCCATTTCGTTTGGGTATATCTTGCTTTCCCGTGGGAATTTCGGTAAATGCTTGTATGTATTATACTTAACTTTCCTCTTGAATCACTCTATTGTCAAAAACTGCATTAAACATCCGTTGAGTAAGTAGTTCTAAAGATCTGAGCGAACTGACAGCAGCGAAAGATTTTAAAAATATCATCAATAATTTGATTATCTTCATTGTCAGTTTCATAGCTAATTATAAATTATTTGCAAAGAAAAGGAAATACGATTTCACTGTAAAAATCTTCTTCAAAGTTAAGCTGTTCTCTTGGCGCTGTAGCAGCTTTTATTTTCCTCTGTCACAAGACAGTTCGTTCTCTTTATAAGACACGATGCCTGTCTTCTCCTTCACTTGATCCATGTAAGTTCGGCCTTTCCCTCGTAAAAGGCTCTTTGATTAAAAATCTTATGTTTTTGTTTCAGGTAGCTATGATATAGACGATTATGGAAGGACGCCCAAACAATCAACCTTACAAAGATGTCGCTCAAGGTCTAAATTCGCCTGAAATCAAATCAAATGACGACATACCATTTGTTGATGACGTCGTAGAACTTAATGACGTAAGAGTTGATGTTGTTGATGAACCGATACGACCAAAACGAATTAGAGATGTCGAAAGTGGTGATGGAAAACCAAAAAGAGAAGGGGTGATACACGCAACGGATTTAGGAACGGTGCATTCATCGCCAAACAGTGACACTATAGTAGTTAACACCCCTGAAGGAACTTTATATGTGACTTTAGATCCTTATTCATCTAAACCTAACAGTCCAAGTACACTATCTACAGATTTGTCAAGTCCAAGTACGTCAAAGGCGTTTGATGATTCAAATGTGCTGAATGAGAAGGAGAGAGAAGATGAGGAGATGAGAAGGGCGAACTTAAGACGAAATTCTGTTTCTATGCCGACACTGCAAAATCTTGAGGCTGAGGTTTTGAGGCAGCATTATTTGAACAATCCACAAGAACAGGTACGATCTATTATAAACTTATAGTAGTTATTTTAGGCCTTTTGATCCATCATTCTTTATTCAATACGATTAGCAGATCAATACGATTCGTTTACATTTCGTAAGATCACGCGTGTCTTGTCGCTGTGATATAGAGATTGTGTATCATACTAATATTGTAAATGAGAAAGTATAGATTTGCATACATATTGTTATGGGTACAGAGCCCAACATGGGCTAATTTTTGCGTGTAACAGCTAGTAATAAATAGGTAAATAAAATATTTAAAAATCCATGGTATGGGAACAAACTTGAGTATTACGACAATAGACCCGGTGATTTTTACAAAAATCTCAGTATTATAAATAAATATACTTTTAGGAACAAATCACACAGATTGAGCTAGCCTCAAAGTAAGTTCGAAACTTGTGTTATGGGATACTAAACTCAACGATACTATATTTTATAACAAATACATTATTTATAGATAAACATTCAAGACCCAGGCCAATCAGAAAAAGTTTGTTTTTCATCATATCCTAGACCGGGATTTGAGCCCGGAACCTCCTGGGTGACAGTCTGACATGGTAACCATTACGCCACGGAGGACGTCAAAATAATTGTAATCATTTCTTTAAATTCCATGGGAATTTACTGTAGTCAGTCTCTGATATCTCCTAAAATTATTTTATTAGATGTAATTAAATCAATTGATTCGATACGTCGACCACACAACTTTAAATTTAACCAAACGATGACCTATCCTAGTATTCGTAGTATACTTTGCGGAAACATTCCCACCCACTTTTGCATTTTAGGATATAGTTAACACGTGGGTTGGCAAATTACTAAAAAACACTAGACGTTTAGGTGTTTAAAGTACTCTAGTATTCGTGTGGCTAGACAGGTGTTAGTAACTCTGTAAAATTGTGGTTACATCAATTTAAAAATTTAGATAAAATATGCTTTATTTGGAATACACATAAAACAGAAGAAAGAAGTTATCAATGAAATTGATACCTTACAAACTGGTGTATTGGCAACAAGGCGTCCTTATTGCTTGCTATTTAATGTGTTTCATCTTATGTCCTGTGAGTATTACAAATTAAAACTTGTTTATTATATAATGACCATTTTGCACTAGCACGTAGTGGTGCTACGTGGCGGAGTGTGATCTTAAAAGAGACGATCTAGAATCCTTTCAATTGAAGGATTACCTAGGAGTGGGATAAAGCGAGTGTTAAATGCTCTCAGAGAACGAGCTTGGAGAAAGACCTAATTGTCTTGTGTAATTTAAAAAATGAAAAAGTCGACGCCCAAAGTATTTAGCCGAAGAACACAAAACAAAGTTTCTTTCGGCCATTCTTCTCGTCGATGGTCATTTCGAAACCGAAAAATAAAAAAATATACGTAACATGTAAAATACGTGTCAGTACCCGCGAGGCTCCACAGTATATTTTGACTTTGACTTTAATTTACAACAGAGCAAATAAGAGCACTAATTCCGGCCCAGTTAGTTAAGACTATACCAAATAAGATATAATCTGATAAGCTTAAGACCACAACAGCCAAGGATCAGCCAAATATTATCAAAACGTCACATGA
Source organism: Endotricha flammealis (assembly GCA_905163395.2). Lineage (NCBI taxonomy): Eukaryota > Metazoa > Arthropoda > Insecta > Lepidoptera > Pyralidae > Endotricha > Endotricha flammealis. Next base: position 923,240 of record LR990867.1, read on the forward strand.
GCCTTATCAAGTACCGATACCATCAAAAGATTATTCTACCGGAAAGAAATTACAACTCAGTTATCATTATATCATTGTTTTAAATACACTGCAAAAAAATCAAGACAATATCAAGAAAAAGTGTGAAATACATTAGAAATAATCTTTATCCTTGTTTTTTTAAGTATAAACAGACTTATCTCTTACAAACAGTAGCCTCATTGCTAATATTAGTGGATTTAGCTAAAAATTACGACGGTAATCATACAAGAAACGATAAGAAAATTTGCAAATATTTTAGTATAGCAACTCTAACTTACCTGTTAAGTGAATAAGTGTCAAAGGTTAACGTGATCAGTGAAAAGTGTTGACACCAAAATGAGAGTCAGAAAGAAGCCAGACCTCCGCGTGAACATTCCATCATATCCTCATGATTATGTAGAAATGCCACCAGAAACAAGAAGGCTAATACTGGAGGCTAATCGGACACCTAATGATATAAGATTTATAGATGAAGACGAATCTGTTCTGATTAATGATACTACGCTGATAAGACCATCATTTCAAGTTGGTTCACCAGGAATTGTAAGCACTCATTCAAAAGAAGAGACAGTTAGTCCATCAACACCAGAAGTTAAGATAATAGGACCAGAAGATGGGCCGTTTAAAGAAGAGAGAGGAGGTGACAAAGAAACGAAAGCCTTGCCTCCAAGAAAGAAATCAATAACAGTACCAGATGCTCTAAAGGATTTCGCAGCAATTAGGAATATGTACATACGTAAAGCTAAAGTAAGTCAGCTACACTTATAGTAGGACGATTGTACGTTGTTTTATACCAAGAGTCGTATTGTATTGTCACCCACATAAATTAAGATATCATTCAGTCCAAGCGTACCATGAGATTCTTTTGGTAAGAGATTGGCAAACGAGCATGCGTCAAGTGATGTTAAGTCACCGCCACCCATGGAGCACAGAGACACAAAGACATGAGGTGTACTTACACCAAGCAACTTTGTTAATTGAAACCTAACGTTCCCCCTCCCCCCCAGCCAAGTGGCTTTTTTAACATAAACTGTACAAGAAGACAATTTACTTTAGCCATAAGGCCTCTGCATTATGACTACTTTAAAACGTTAATGATAGATCAATGTAATGACGCACGTTTATTACATAGACAGAAAAAATAAAGCATAAAATTTACAATATTGACCTGAAAACATCAACGCAAATATTTTTTATCTTATCTATTACCTAATTTAAAATATTATTTATTATCTGCACTAGATTTTTTATAATACTGTTTGTCTACAATATCTACCGACTACCTGCTAGGTTACTCTGCATAGCAATAGCGATTTTAGTTTCAATTCTGTATAATTTAAAATGCCAAATTAACAACAAATCCTAATTCGTATCCTAGTTTTTTTATACTTTACTAACTATTTTGTTAGCATACAATCCGATTTCATTTAGTTTAGTATTTAGTTAGCACTAATCTAGTTGTAAAGAGTACCTAAAAGTAACAATCCAATGGCGGTCGAGCGGAATTATCTTCAAGAGTAAGGGGGCTGATATCTTAAGTCATTATCTATACATTTTCACACAAGCAGACAAACATTTTTTAGCAATTTGATGACATTGTTGGTGTTTTTACAAATAAAAAAATAAAAATTTTGGGTCTCCACAGGCATTTTTTCTCGACATAATATTCTAATATAAAGTATATCTATAAAATGGCAAAGAAAACCGGTTACAGCCTATTTTGTCCAGCAGATATTTTTTCTTCTCTTTTTTTTACACCAATAAAAACTTTACCATTTTGATCTTGGCAAATTTTACATCTTCGGTTTCTATGTGTTGGTTCTTTCATTGGATAACTGTACAAGTCTCGTCAGTTTGTAATATGTCCACTGGACATTTCCAGACTGTTGCCAAGTGTCACAAATCTGGCACCAGAAGAATGGTTAGCCGGTGACACTGAAAAGTCCCGACTTGACGCAACATCTAAATTGTCCAACGACATCCTGTGGGGACTATCAACGACTGCTCTTATGTTTTATTTCAAAACTTGTTTATTTATTTCAATATATTTATAAATATCCTGAAAGTAGGGATTCTTACAACAATTAAAACTTACGTAATAATATTTACCTTGATCAAAACACATTAAAGGTAATTTATGCATGAATTAATGTACACTAGGCGTCAAAAATAAGTAGTAAGTACAGTTTTTAAATTACAATTACTCTTAAACTATAGAAGTTAGAGTTTTGAAATAAAAATCAATCTTTAAAAGACGATATTATGCATAAGGTTTTTATTAAATGAAATGAAATTGTCTTTTAACTTTTTTTTATTTCAGAGGTCTAGCTTCTGTAGTTTAAGAGATATTGCAATTTTAAAACTGTATACTTATTTTTGACGCCCAGTGTAGAATAAAACATGGGTCAATCTATCTAATAATAAGAATAATTAATTTTTATAAAAATACCAGCCCCGGCTACAAAATTAAATTAAATACAAAATTGCTAAATATAAATATACATATATGGTTATGTCAACCTGGGATAGTGAATCTTCTCAACCGTGAAATATTTTTTCAAATCGGTCCAGTAGTTTCGGAGCCTATTCAGTTGAAACAAACAAACAAATCTTTATAATGTTAGTATAGAAATCAAATGGCTTTTCTTAACGGTTTTGTAAACCACTCATCATCAATCATCTGTAATTTTTAAACTAGCCGATGAACGCTGTTCTAACCATGAAATCACGTTTTTTCCGTTCCCGGACTGATATCCGGGATTAAAATTCTATGTGTTAATCCAGGTTATAAACGATCCGTTTACCAAATTACAAAAAAAAACTGTCTATCCGTTTTTGCTTCCTTTCCTCACAAACTTACATTTTTTTCTTCTTTTTTTTAATCACTCAGATTGACTTAGACCTAAAGTACCTTTATAATATTAGTAGGGATATATCTGCAGGTCAAGGTCCCATAAAAATCATATCAATTTCCCAATGTCAATGAATTGAATTGATCGTCCCCAGTACTGCCCTATTTGCCTACATTCAATCTGTCCGTGATCTTAGAACTAGGAGCTATCTCCAGTGCTATTTCAATATTTTATAACATCGACCTTTAGTGCATCATCATCCTATCAGCTCCTTTTATCTGTCAGATTATTTTTTCCATTAGAAAATGAATAATGAATCTTTTAATGCGCTTCGCCATAAGTTCAAATATCGGTCTCCCTTGTGGATTGAGTCTGATACGGAAAGCAGTGGCAGTGTCGTCAGTGGTGGTGGTCTCTGCAACAGTGACGAAAGTATCGGTGTGCAGAGCTCTGATAGTTCCAGTAGCATCAACAACTTCTTGGATTCTAAGGTTATTTTTATAATCTTCTTTGATTCTTGATCCTATAACTAATTCTCTCATAACTTCGTCAAGTAGCCTATACATATATCAAAGAAAAGGTTTTTACAAACCCGTTCTCTTGTCAGAATAAATTATTTGTGTAATTAATCTACTTAATAAACTACTGCCTACCATTTCGTAAACAAAAGCAAAACGATCACCGGTAAAAGAAATAACTAAAATATAATATACTAGCTGACCCGTGCCCACTTCGTTGGGCATAATGTTAATAATCCGTTTTTAGTACAGGCGTTCGTAAGAAACTCTTTCATTCGACCGTTTTTTCTCCGATTTACTTTGCAAAACCGACTACCACATAAAAGCCTTTTTATTTTTTGGTTTTTTATATAACCTATGACACTCAGCAATAATGTGGCTTTCTATTGGTGAAAGAATTTTTAAAATCGGTTCAGTAGATCCCGAGATTACCCCTTACAATTTAACAAATATACAAACTTTACCTCTTTATAATATTAGTATAGTTATATACCTAATAGCATTGGAATAAGCTATCTCCTAGTGACTGTGCTATCTAAATCGGTTACTACATAGTACCTACACGCCAAAATTTGGGCTCACAATTTAAAAAATAATTGAAAATCGATTGCACTGAGTAATAAGTATGGGTTTCGAACTTGGTTTGCGCGAGCCGCGAGCCCGCCGTGGTGGCGACAAGTAACACCTTCTTGGTCGTTATCACATTAATTTTCATCATTTTGTTCAGTATGCCATGTTGGATTAGAACTACGGCTATGACGATAATCGCACCACTATTGTCAAATCTTAGCCTGCAATCATTTGTCAAAAAATCTTTATAGCGCCATCTAGCGGGATCTACGAGAACAAAAATTAAGTGCCACAGTAATATGAGGAAATCGCTTACAAGTTTTGATTGCTATCAACAGGTGGCGTTACAAGCATTCTAAAATCTACGAATCATGATATTTTACTATCAACATGCGAAAGCTTTCCGCGAGTATCAATTAAATAAATTTCCTTACAGCCACTTTCTGTCACGCATTTTAATTCCAATTTCCGTTCCATCATCTCTTTTTACTTTTGTAGTTCGACAGTGACAGCTACAGTTTAATGTGTCATTAAATATGCGTTTCACTCTGGCTGTATGCTTTCTTCAACCTTTATTTTTGGAGTATTTAAACGAATTTAAGGAGTGGTAGAGCATTTATAAAAGTCCGGTGGGACAATTAGAAATTAATCCACCTTCAGTACGAGACAATGCGGATTTGTTCCGCGCACGTAACTTCTTCTACTTAAAAAAAAATACAATCAATTAATTTATCAATATTTGCCAAGGATTTGGAGGAAACTCTTTTATTCCAGACCTTTCTTCCACTTGGACCATTGCTTGATCTCTCAATGGATCCTAAAAAACAATTCTTAATTAATGGCTTCTGTCGTGTCTTAGCGACACATAGACAATTTCGCCAATGTCGAGTATTACAAATGAACACTTTTTAGCAAAAAAGTACACTTTTTAAAGGCAACGTGGTACGGTGAGGATCCGAGGTCGCCATCTTGACGACCTTCGTTGACAAGGCGGCGATCTCGAATCCTCAATGGATCCTAGGCGACTATTTTCCACTTGAATCCCTCAATGGTCCGTCACTGGTTTACGAGATTTTTTTTTTCTCATACCACGATTTGATTTGCTTGTTTGCCAGTCTCTGTCATAAAATAAACCTCTAGGCGCGTGTCAGACGCCCTGATGAACTTACCCACACACAATTAACGATTACATTAATTATAATCAACTTATACTGCGACTGTATCACTGCATTGCAAAATGCAGAGATGCGCGTCAAGAGGCGGAGTGACTGTATCCCGTTGACTGAGGTCAGATTTTTATTTATTTTATACATTTTATATCATCATCATCTCAGCCTCAACAAGTCCACTGCTGGACATAGCCCTCAAACGTCCAGCATGACCGGTTGGCAGCGTCATCCAGTGGCTTCCTGTGGTTTTTTTACTTTTTATATTCACCCACTCCAAATTATAACTTCACCCTCTAATTAATCCACTTTTTATAAGGTCGGCAACGCGCGAGTGATACCCCCGGTATTGCAAGGCTACGGTGACTGACATCAGGCGGGCTGTATACTTGTTTGCCACCTTTGTGGTATAAAAAATAATAATAACGCGGCAGCAGCATATAGCTAAATACAATGCGCATAAACATATGAAAATGAAAACAAAATATAAAAAAAACTGTGTAGTTTTTTTAAATTTAAAATGTGCCCCGAATGTTTTGCTCATAAAAGTACAGTGTCTGCCCAATGACTCTACGAAAGTTATCACTTTATACTCTAGGACTCTAGTAAAAGTTTCAAATGCCGTCTTGTTCCTATCAGTCTAGCATCTTGTTGCCATCTCGTGTCAAACTCAATCGCTCACTCATGCAAAGTAGGAATTGAATCGGATAACAAATGTTTTTTTTTATGCCACAAAGGGGGCAAACAAGCATACGGCCGGCTTGATGGTAAGCCGTCACCGTAGCCTTTAGATGCTTGCAATACCGGGGGTATCACTGACGCGTTGCAAACCCTCCCAACCTCCCCAAGTGGAGCTCTGGAGACCTTACTCACCGTAACAACATGGCCGAGACCAATGCTATTTGGCTACGATCTTTTGTAAGGTAGAGGTCCTTCCCCAGACGGGTTGCTCCGATTTGAGCGGTTTATCCGCTGTGCCCTACCTCTCTTTAAAAAATGCAATCCTCTCTTATTGATTGCATGAGATATGAAGATTTTTGTTTTGATAATAGAGTCGCATACCGCTGTCTCTTTTAACCATTAAATAGAAAGAGATAAAGGATTTTTCCTATGCTTGTGACAAAAAAAAACCTCAAATAGTACGCGATAAAATAATTTGATATGACAGGTAGATTACAATTAATTACATAACGTGTGTTTTGTTTCATGTTCTCGTTTAGGAGATAATTATAATTCAGTACAACATTATACATGGCACGATGTGTTGTGTGTTTAATTAAAAAAATATTTTGTGGACAATTTGCAAAAACGATTCAACCCTAAATGTTATCTTTTCGTAAATATCTTTAAAAATAATTTTTAAATGTTCAATATTTTAATATCAGCTTATAATGATAAAATCACATTTATTTTTAGTGAATCCACGTAATTAGCAACATTTTAAAATCTAACATCATCTCATTTGGTAATCAAGGTTATGTCTTGGTGTTTTCTATGTATTAAAACTATATGACGGCCTCGTGGCGCAATGGTTACCACGCCAGACCGCCACCCAGGAGGTCCCCGGTTCGAATCCCGGTCGGCTTTTTCTGATTTCGAACTTACTTTGGGGCTAGCTCAATCTGTGTGATTTGTGCCTATATATATTTACTAGCTGACCTGTGCCCACTTCGTTGGGCATAATGTTAATAATCCTTTTTTAGTACAGGCGTTCGTAAGAAACGCTTTTATTCGACCGTTTTTTCTCCGATTTACTTTGCAAAACCGACTACCACGTAAAAGCCTTTTTATTTTTCGGTTTTTTATTTAACCTATGACACTCAGCAATAATGTGGCTTTCTATTGGTGAAAGAATTTTTAAAATCGGTTCAGTAGATCCCGAGATTACCCCTTACAATTTAACAAATATACAAACACACAAACTTTACTTCTTTATAATATTAGTATAGATTTATTTGTTTATATTTACAATAATGTATCTGGTACCATAACACAAGCAGGTTATTCCTAGGTTACTTATTGTTACGGATCACCTAACTATTCTAATAAGGCCGCCTTGTGTGTAACTGTTACTGTTTTCTGTATCCCTTGTTTGTGTATTGCAAATAAAACGTATTCTATTCTATTCTTATTTCGAAAAACGTTTGAAAAACTTCGAATTGAAACTTTTCACTACTATTACAACCTATCGGTACCTAATACAGCACACGTGGGTTCGTATCCCACGGGAAGATGACATTTTTCATTAAATTAAGGTTACCTTAGTTACTAGTTGAAGATGGATGAATTAGGGATTGAATCCTTTTTGCAGAACATCGTTCAAGTATAAAATTAAAAAATTGTTTTTTTGTTTTCAAGAATTTAATGTTTTTTTTTCACTACAGTAAGAATTAAATTGTTAAGTGTAGTTTTTCATAAAAGGTAGATTACAATTATGAAGTTAAGTGAATATATATGTTTGTAAACAATAAGTTACATTTAGGAATAAACATTAGAGAATGAACTTAAATATACTTAAGTATATGAAATTAAATAAGGTCAGTATTTGTAAATAAACTTATTATTATTATTTGTGGCTGTGGGCTTCAAAGATACTGCTTTGATCTTTTGTAGTGCCCTTTAATTAAATTTCCCTGTCCAGACCTGTTGCCTTTAAGAATTTCCAGATGTGCTGGGCAGAGAGCTGTTGTATCTCCTCTGGAAGCAGAATATGCTTTCCCATGTATATACTTCTTTTGTACATGAGTGCTTTAACTGAAGATTTTCTTAAACAATAAGTTTATTTACTTCTTTTGTAAATAAACTTATTGTTTAAGAAAATCTTCAGTTAAAGCCATCGCGTTTGATTTCTGCGATGGTTTTTTCATCTTCTGTCTAGACTCTATTTTGATCTATTTTGTGCGGTTTTGCTTTTTACCAAAATACATTTTCTTGGTTTTTCTAGTCTTCTTTAACTTAATTTATTTATACATTTTCTTTAAAACTTTTCGTCCTAGTCGGGCCTCCCAAAAATTCGCTACAAAAAAAAAATGTTCAACGACAAATTCTCGACAAGAAATTCTAGCCTGTATATTTTCACTGAATCTTGATTATACAACGTTCAATTATATAAAGAATCCGCTGTTTCCCGTGTGGCTTATCTCACTATAACACTCACAAATAACTAGGATTTTTAATGATAAAGAATTTTCAAATTCGGTTTAGTAGATCTAGAGATAACCTCCTACAACCTGACAAGTATAAGCTTTGTTTAGTATGTGCCTAGGTGGCGTTGTGTGATTCGTCTAAGAATATTAAACGCGACTAATATAAAAATGTCATTGAAATGACTAATCAATCATACATTTTAGGACAAAGGGACTCGAACAGTTCGGCGACCGCTAATGAAAAAAAAAACAATTATTAATTCTTCAAAAATGTAATTAATCATATTTTATCTTTGCAATTAACCTTAATATTTTATCGACGGGCTTCACCGTTACTTATTTATTTCTTCGAAATTAAAACTCACTTTAAAACATTTTTTATGTTATACTATACGACAAACAAACAAGCAAGCGGGCCAACTGAAACTGTTTACCGCTGCCTATGAACATTAGTAACAGTAGAGGTGCTATCAATTTGCCCGCTCTAAGAAAGGGTTTAGGGAAAGAAGAGATAAGGAAATAGGAGAAGGTAAAAAAAAATGAGTTTCTTTCAATAATATTTTAAGAGAGGGGCACAGCAGATAATCCGTTCAAATCGGAGCAGCCCGTCTGGAGAAGGACCTCCACCTTATAGAAGATCGTAGCCAAATAGCATTGGTCTCGACCATGTTGTGTTCCTACGGTGAGTATGGTCTCCAGAGCTCCACTTGGGGGGTTGGGAGGGTTGGCAACGCGTGTTTGATATCCACGCACGGTACTGCAAGTCTGCGTCTATAGGCTACGGTGATGCTTACCATCAGGCGGGTTGTATGCTTGTTTGCCAACTTTGTGGTATAAAAAGAACCGTATGACACGCATTGCTGCTTTACAATTAAACGGTTAGAAGATGGTATTGCCCCGGTCGATCTAGCCCATTACATAAAATGCTCTACCATACAAACTACTTTTTTTTTTCAGATCCCAGAACACCACCAGAGCTCCGCGTCGGGCTTCAGCGACGGAGAGCGTGTTGAAGACAGTAACACCGTACTTTCCGACGATGACAGACCCAAGTGAGTACTTTAGACCAAGTTATTGTTACCGCAACCAGGCAAATGATTTCTCGCCCCTTATATAGGGGGAATTTGCCAAGAATTCACGACCCTTTGCTTATACACCAATTGGCTATTTTGTGTTCAACGTATTATGTTTGTTTGTATTATAATCTGTTACAAATAAAGCATATTCTATCTATCTATCTTTAGTCTACAAAGATGTAGATATTATTTGCCACTTGTGACCGCATCTCAATTCCTTAGACACGCATTGGCAATCTGTGTGCCGGACGCTGAGGGTATCGCAATCTTGAGGGACTTTAATGAGGAAGCGCGTCCGTACAATGACCTACGCATTGCGAAATGCAGTGCTCCAAACTGCATGCTGTCTCATTTATTATTGGGTCAATAGATTTTATACTCCATTCCACTATATTTGGCACACGAAAGATAAAATTTTAAATATAATCGATTACAAATGACTTTATGGGAAGCACACATTATGTTACAACCAAAAGATATAGACAAACACAATCGTCGAATTCCAATGAAAATCTGGTGCCAAGTATATTGGAACGAAGTATAGGCAGTACTCGCCCGTTTTTCCCGTTTCTAAAGTGGTTTCCGAATCAAACTATTCTATAATGACCTGTTATGTCCGCATACCGAACCGCATGAGCTAACCGTATACCGAATTTCGACAACCTCATGAAGCCATTTTTGGGTGAAAGTAGAAGTAAATTACTTACCTGTTAATTTGCTTGACAAATACTGACAGGAGTTACAGTAATTATTTTGTTTTGTTTCTTAATTGGTAGTACCTACGCAGTTTTAGCATGCTGTACTATATACATGGTGTCTGTAGGTCTAATTTATTTTTTACTCGATCATAATGGGAAAACACAGCAGTAGGTTGGTAGCAGGAGAGATGGTAGGTACTTTTAAATAGATATATAGGACAAAACGCACTGCCAGCGGCAGCGGATCGGGAGCGGCGCGAGAGCATGTGTATTTCATGTATGTATTTGTGTGAATGACATCACACTACACGCGGCGCGGGTCAGTGGCGGCGCTGCTGTCATGGAGACTACAGCCCGGTTTCCACCAAAGCGGAGAGGAGTGGAGATACGCCGTCCGGCTACACACATCTCCGTTCGGCCCTTGCTTGCGTACCTCACAAGATTCTATAGAAAAATTAGACATCAGTCTCCTCTTCTCTCCTCTCAGCTTTGGTGGAAACCGGGCCGTACTCTATACAGCGGCGACCACCCACTACCTCCCCACCGACCCGCGCCGCTTTTAGTGTGATGTCATTCACACAAATATAAAAAATACAGATGCTCTCGCGCCTGGCAGTGCGTTTTGGCCTATAGTACTTAGAAGTATTTTTTAAATACTTATGAAATACCTAATTGATAGTGTTATCTTTACATAAAGGTTAAAGTAGCATTTAATTGTAAACAATAATAAATGATTCAATGTCTTTGTTGCTTACACGATTAGTTGATCTGAGACATTTAATATTATGCTGATTGATACCACTGTATCAATTAGCATAATATTTAATGTCCCAGATCTGTATCTTGTCTCTACAAGATACAGCAAATTATTGTTATAAATCACACAGATTGAGCTAGTCCCAAAGTAAGTTCAAATCAAATCAAATCGTTTATTGTTCTCTCTTACAATCTAAGGTTACAATGTTTTGTTCTTAAATTAGGGTTAAATAATTAGATTGTGAGAGACTGGCGACTGTGGTAAGCAAAGCTTGTGGTACAGTACACCAGACCTCTCCCCAACGGAAACATGAACATTCGTTTAATACCTAAAATGATAACAATAAATTTTGAAAAAGTAGCTAATAAAGAAATATATTATAAACATAAAAGATGTGCATGATTAATGGTAATGCAACCAGTTGCTATGTGCGTGTAATGTAAGATACCTGTACTTTAGTGAATTTATATACCGTATATATCAAAATATTCATCCACGTATTTAATACATATATATTTTCTGAAGAAAATACTAGCCAAATATATATATTAAAAAAAACTCATATGAATATGTATATATTATATTATCAATATCTAAATAGAACTATGTGCTTATTCAACAATAGAAATGGAGGAACATCGAGTAAGTGTTATGATAGCGGGATCAGTAGCTTCTCGGTACTATCGTAGTTTTGCGATTTTAGGTAGGCAGTGACCCTTCCCTTACAGTAAAATTTGGTGCAATTCACAATATTTAATTCTTTATTTAATCGGTTGTAGAGGAAAGGTCCCAGGAAGCAGAAGAAACTATTGGAGAAGGCCGTCCTAAAGAGAATAGAATTTGCTACCATGGGATTGCGTAATGAGCGGATAGTGTGATTCGGGTCGGTGATGGCATGTTGTTTCAAGACTGTATGTAAAATAAAGAGCTGTCTTATGGTTAGTACATCGCAGTATTGGTAGAGGTCGTGGGTGGGGAAAAGAATGGGCTTGAAGCAACTCACTTTAAGGACGGTTTTTTGGGCTCTCTCCAGCTTTAGGATAGATGTTTTGCCAGCCCCGCCCCAGGATGTTATGCAATAAGTGACTACAGACTGGCAGAGGGCCATGTATACGGATTTGACAATTCTAGGTTCTGCAACATGACGCAGCCGCTTAAAGACGTACATAAGCCTACGAATTCTGCCGGACATAATGTCAATATGGTGGTGAAAAGTCAACTTATTGTCGACCACAACACCTAAATATTTGGTCGTTTCGGAGGATGTAAGAGTGGGACAAGTGCAGGGGGTGACGATATCATTTACGGAGTGTGTATGGGCGACGATAGAGTGTTTAGATAGTTGGTTGACAGAAGTTTTGTAAATCGAGAAAGTAAGGTACTGGGTTTTTTGTATATTGAGAGTAAGGAGGTTATGACGAAGCCAATCGGCCACACAGTTGAAACCGTACTGTGCATGAATGAATGTTTCTTCCCAGGTATCCCCATGGAAAAGTAAGGCTGTATCATCTGCATATGAAATAATTTTAGAGTGAGGAATGCTGAAGGAACAGAGATCATTCACATACACTAAAAACAATGTAGGACCCAAAATACTGCCCTGCGGCACGCCATAATCTATTGAGAGGAAGGAACTAGCACACCCGTCGATCACCACGCTTTGGGACCGAGCCTTGAGGTAACTTGCGAACAAAGAAAGCTGAGCACCACGAATACCCATGGACTCCAGCTTGTTTAGGAGTAAAGGGATAGAGACGGTGTCAAAGGCTTTAGCAAGATCTAAAAATAGTAGTAGTTCGAAACTTGTGATCAAAAAAATCAGACAAACAATCAGAAAAACTTCATTTTTCATCATGACCCGACCGGGATTCGAACCCGGGACTTCCTGGGCAGTCGGTCCGGCGTGGTAACCATTACGCCAAGGAGGTCGTCAAAGTCGTGTAAAATTCCGTTGTTCCCTTTTCTGGATTAAAACGATAATATTTGGATTGGTAGAACATTATTGAAATGGACTAGCTTGACCGGGCAGTTAGGCTTCCGAATCTTTCACTCACTGAACCATTTTACAAAACCACTCCAATGTTTTTAAGAACAAATTCGCATAGGCGCAGCAATGGGAAACTGGTATAAAAAAATATTAATAAAACGTTATTTTTACTATCTATACTGTTATAAAGAGAAAAAAATTTAATGGTTGCATTGCATTGAATAGTCTCCAAAACTGTTAGATCGATTTGAAAAATTCATTCACCGTGGAAGCTACGTTCGGTTATCTTCGGTGACATCACTACATAGTATAAAACAAAGTCGCTTTTTCTGTCCCTATGTCCCTTTGTCCCTTTGTCCCTTTGTATGCTTAAATCTTTAAAACTACGCAACGGATTCTGATGCGGTTTTTTTTAATTGATAGAGTGATTCAAGGGGAAGGTTTTAAAGTATCATACATTCCAAAATTCCCACGGGAAAGCGGGATACACGCAAACGAAGTTGCGCGGGTTTCGCTAGTAGGCTATATTAAGCCTACCATTCACTACACGAACCCGGACCCGACTCGCAACCCGGACCAGACCGCGGTCCAATCCGGCGTTGCCCGTACACTGCACGAACCCACCCACCACGAACCCTCCACTCGAACATGTGGGGTTCGACAGGCGCTCGCGGCTCGCAACCGCGGACCTGCGAGCCCGACGCCAACCCATTTGACAGTCTGGCGGACCGGTTCGTCGCTTCCATACACAGGCGGATTAGTCCGATGGCCGACCAATCTGCGTGTAAATGGTGGGCTTTATATTTATATAAAAATTAGGTATCCTTATTAAAAATCCACTAGTTTTTATTAATGAACGTAATCTTAGATTTTGCTAGAAAAAAATTACTTTCAGGTCAGGAATGTAGAAAACATTAGGTATATGATGTCACGAGAAAAGATGGACATACGACTAAATAATGTGCGCTGCTTTTTATACAACGTCAATAAAGTCATCTAGTCTCAAACTAAGCAACACTTACCATGAGTACTAGTTAATAATATACATCATATCAACCCATAAAACAAATCATCCCACTGCAGGGTTACGGGTCTCCCTCCAATCACACACAGACACACAGCGACGCTACCAAGCTCCTGAAATGAAATAAAGTTTATTTATTTATTAATTCATGACAGAATTAAACATAGATCCTACGTGGCAGAGTAATCTCTACTTGTTTATTGTGAAATAAGATTAGCTTTTTACAGCCTGAAAGGGTGTACCCTTTGTTTTTAAGTTTATACAATAAATGTGTGGCAAACCGATTTCCTCTTTTAAACCAACTTACATCTCTATATTTCTTAATTCTGTTTTTAGAGTCATTTTTTGGTTGTCATTCACTTTATTTTCTTCTTAACTTCTTTTATAATTTATGTTATTTTCTTTCACAATACCCACTATCCTTAAAAATGAGATTTGAAGAACTATTAGTATTACTTCATGCTTAGCTAAAAAATGTACCTATTTAAATTTAAATAGACGCACTGTAGTTTTATGAATGAACGATATACACGTTCTCCAAGTCGTCAGCCAGTCTTTGGCGCGTTAAGCAAACGACACACGTGCATATAAGTCTAACATATAAGTATTGTGAATTTTTATTTAACAATAAGTTTGTATGCAGAATTAAATTTTGTTTAAATGTAAAGTCTTGAGACTTTGTTATCTCGACTTAAGTGAACAATAAGACAATATTTTTAAAAAGTTCAAAAATATTTGTTTTTAAAAAGCAGACTCGTTAACTGAATGTAAGTAAAAGTGTTTTATTTTTATTTTGCTTTATTTTATCTCAAATCTTTGTCCAGCTGTGTAGATTTTTAAACTTGCATTTTGCATGCAAGTAAGTACTAAATATCTTTTGTTTTCTTAGTACTTTGCACTACTTTTTCAGAATTTACAATACATTTTTCATTTACAATATTTCTGTAATTTGTGTTTGTGTGTTTTTCCTGTAATAGTATTTGTACGATTAGATATGTAAATAAAGCTATTTTTAATCTATAAATAAAGAAAATAAAATCTTCAGAATACACAGCACCACTTGCTAGGCTTACTCTGCAACGAAATCGCGATTTTAATTTCAATCATACTAATATTATAAATTTTGTTTGTTTATTATTCCTTCACGGCTTGACTCTTGACTTAGCAGCCGATAATTATGAAAATTTGTATATATTGTCAGGGGTACAGAGCCCAACATAGGCTAATTTTTACGCGGGCGAAGCCGCGGGTAACTGCTAGTTCTGTATAATTTGAATAAACCTTAAAATTAACAGCAAATTCTTTCTCTTGATTTCTTTTATAAAGACACGTGTGTGAAGTACCTTCTCCTTAATAGAGATAAAGACAGAGAAAAGTGCCGATGGACACATCCTAGATACCCTATCGGGACAAGCCCACCACACATTCCCACCACTGTGTCTCCTGTGTAGCCAGGATCAACAACGGCGACCTCAGATAGACAATAAGCAATGAAGCTTATTGACGTCCCGGGGAATAAACTGCCTAGATACCCTAGCTCACCCCCATGGTGTCAATCAGTCAATTCAAAGAGAGTCCTCCCGCTATTGACACCATGGTTCCAATCCTTCGTGGTGTTAGTCGCTGAATTACCCAATGAGTCGCTTTTGATTCGGTTTCACGAGTAACCTCTGACCTTGTATTAAACAAAGCTACTTTACTTCAACGAGATTATTAAGCGTGTCTTTTCATGAGTCTCGTCCTGTGATCCGACTAATCTAGCTTTCCTTGTTAACACTAAATCCAATGATAATCATGACATGTCAGAGTTAGCCTAGTGCAGTCAGCAAGTGAAGGAGGTATAGCGCCGCAAATATGAGAGGAAATGCCAAAATAATTATTTCTATCTTCTCCTACTAATGTTATAAAGGCGAAAGTTATGTGTATGTTTGGTACTTCTTCACGCTCAAATGGCTGGGCCAATATTTATGATATTTGTTATGTAGGTAGCTGATACCTTGGATTAACACATGGTGTACCTTTTATCCCGAAAAGTACACGATTCCCGTAGGATTTCATCAAAAGTCTGATATAGATGGCGCTACTGTTCATAAATAAATACGCCCAAACGAAGTTGCGCGGGTTTACTAGTTACATATAATCTTGTTTGAGAAAAATAGAGCATGTTTTGAAGCATAACCCTTACTAATATTATAAATGCGAAAGTTTTTGACGACAAATAGATACGACTTGATAGATTTGCTTAAAAGTAGGTGATAGTAGAAAAACTCATTACAAGCGGGCCAACCATGAAAGAAAATTCCGTAAATACGGACTGACGTTATGAACCTTATTCTAACAAGTGATATCTTTTTTGACAGGACTACGTTTTTCGTTGTTTCAGGTGGACACTTTCATAGTATACCCGAAGATTTTATAATATCAACGTCTATAAACCTTTATGAGCAAAAAAAAAAAGTGTTACCCACCCGATAGAGAGATAGTGATAGTTTAGAATAGTATTTATAAAATATCCATAGGTTTGTTTTGGATCACTCTTTTGGTATATGGGTAGTTTATAACCTGGATTAACATAGGATAGAATAGTTTTTATCCTGGACATCAGTCCGGGAACGGGAATAACGGGTTTTAGCGGGTAAAACTGCGGGCATCGGCAATTTATAAATGGCTTTATTTTATTGAAATCGGATGTCAGGCAAAAAAAAAAAATCTTTAAATACGTGGACGAAGTTGCATGCACAGCTACAAAAAATATATATCTTTTTTCAGAACCCCCCTCCGTTCTCCGCGGCGCAAGTCCGGCTTCCCGCGGCGACTTGGCCGCTCCGAGTTCAGTATGGACGACGAGGATTACTCCCCGAGCAACTCGGTCACCTCCGTTAATTCACTGGCTAGTTTGCTGAAGGAAAAATTGCAGGTATGTCTTTACCTTAGGACAATTATCGTAAACTATGGAAGACAAATAGCAAAAAATACAAAAAAAATGCAGTAAAACAAAATTTTCTTTCTGCATAACTTTTTTTTTTGAGTTTGATTAGAAAATCGGACCTGTTCGAAATTTTGAGCGATAAAATAATACACAAAATTATAATTTCAGAGCATACCGCAGAAAATACGCAAGAAACCAACGGATTACAAACTTCGGGCGTTCGTGGGGCTGATGTTTCTGGCTGTTGCCTTCTTCATAGGTTTTGCTTATGTTCTATACCACAGGCAAGCACAGACGAAGGCCTACTTCGAGACCGTACAGTTCAATGAACCGAAGAGACTAATTAGGATTTACGATAGTGATGACGTGGAGATTCTGAGAACTCATTTGGGTAAGTTATCAGTTACTTTGAGGAGTTCGATGGCCGTTGTGCGTGTCAAAGTGGAATGATCACGAAAATTACGCAACGGTAATCCTAGGCAAAATACGGTTTATAGAATCTCGAGCTCCTCCAATCTCAACTAATTAAGTCCTTAAGTAACAGTCATCATATCATTGACCATTAGATGACTTGAAAACACTGACATCAACTCGACCGTAACATTCTTTCTACACTATCATCCTTCACACACTCAATCCATCTTTTCTTTGGTCTTATATTTCTAACTCCGTCAACTTTCATGTCCAATATTTTCTAATGATATTACCCTGTTCTGTTCTTTTATCATGCTCATACCATTCCATCCAACCTACCACTCCTTATCTATTCTACTATTGGTGATGCAAATATGTTATACGAATACAATTTCTAAATAAAATTTCCAGCTGTTGGCATAAAAGGAAAAAGTAAAGCATTTCCATGTTTACCTGAAGATCGTCGTGATGATGGCTCAGAATGTCTAGAGTGGCTTCACAATCTACGACTTTATCTGAAGTGTCTCCCTCGTGACCCTAGCATGGATAACACCACATGCTATTCTGTGCATTGGAAGGCATTGAGGCATGGTAAGTTAATTTAAAATGGCACTTTTCCCAGTGGTCATTTTGCTTTGTTTCCGAAATGATGGTAGTTTTTAGTAGCTTATTTACATAACATTCAAAACATACTGATTATCACGGAAATACTATGTAAAATATGACATTTAACTGTGTAGCAAAAAAAATTAAATTAGCCACCGAACAAAGATGACATCTTATTATAATAAATAGGTTTCTTATAATTAATGTTCATATTTTTATTTATTTATTTTTATTTATTTGACAACATTATTATAACACTTTTACATATTAAAATTACAGGTGCATATCCTAACGATTGTTTCGATTGGAGTGACACAAAACTTCACTGGTACGGTGGGGGACAATCTCACAACTTAACATGGCCGCTGGACAAAGGTTTTATTGACTATACACCATTTATAACTGGCGATATGCAGAAAATGCAATGGGGCAATGTTTTGACACGGTACTTAATAAATTCTAAAGGAGCAGCCATTATAATTGACGATGAAACACCGTTACATATAGCTGTGAATAGAGAAAAAAAGGATATTTGTATTAAAGCTCAATACGACGAATTTGCTTATGCCAACAAGTTGACAGAGTTCCCAGAAATGAAATATAACATTTGTACGTCTAAAGATATGAAAACACTTCATTCTTCAATCCATAATCATCGGAGAGCACCATTATGGGATGGATTAAAACCAGCTGATATGCTTACATTAGATTCATTAATATCTGAACCAGTATGGCAAATAGCACCACGCTTCAAACATGAATTAAGCGCAGAAACAATATCAAAATACACGGAAGATGTAATAAATTTAGGATTCCTAAAACAAGGGCATGTTTTAATCAATGAGTTTTGGCAAAATGAAATTGGTGATCTATCAGTAGATAGAAGTAGATTTTCTACTTTGAATATTACTGTTGATAAACTTCATAGAAGAGGATTCAAAGTTGCCTTTACCATACAACCATTTATTAGTACTGAAAGTGTGAATTTTGCTGAATGCGTACAAAAGAGATTACTTATAACTGAAAGAAATAGCGATAGAAGAATACCAGCTTTAACTAGATTTAAATCTTTAGCCAGTGCTGCGGTATTAGATGTTACAAATAACAGATCTGTGCCATGGATATTAGATAAACTACAGGCTGTGATTGACGAATATCATATAGATTCATTTTACTTTGATTTAGGTGTAGCATACGATATGCCACATTACTACCAGTGCGAGAAAAGACTTATAAACCCAGATCATTATAAGACAGTGTTTACAAAGACATTTGAGAAGACTTTGAATATCATTGGAGTGTCTTCAGCTATAGCTTTGCCAAGACCACCAATATTTGTGTCATTACCACCATTTGAGTCTACTTGGGAAGCTATGAGGCAAGTGATACCAACTATGCTGACCTACAGTGTAAATGGGTATCCTTTTGTCATGCCAGGAGCGGTTGGTGGAGATATATATTGGCCAGGAAGTGAACAATTCTTGCCATCTTCCAAAGGATCTTTAGAATCGATTGCGACAAATACGACCCAAGAAAATGGTATAGACTTGCCAGAGAGAGAACTGTACATGAGATGGTTGCAGATGGCTACATTCTTACCTGTTATGAAGTTCACACACTTGCCAAGCAAATATAATGATGACAAAGTATTGGAAATGGCCAAAAATTTGACATCGCTGAGACAAAAACTGGTAAGTTTAATATAGAAACACAGATAATTATGTAAGCTCGATGGTGTTGCTGTGTAATAAACTCTAAAACGAACACGCAAGTTAAGCAACGTCGACCCTTGCCAGTCTTTGGATGGGTTTGGATGTTTGCCCTGAGTGGAAATTGCCTTCTCGTGCCCTCTGGTGCCGAAGTATTATAACTACCAACGCACCACTACTGGCCTGTTATTTGTAAATTTCTCAAAACTCTCTTTCAGGTCACACCACTGCTATTGAAATATAAGCGTGAGGCTCTAGAAGAAGGATTGCCATTGATTCGCCCATTGTGGCTAGTTGCTTATGGGGACGCACCATTACCAGTGAGAGACGAATTTGCGATCGGAGATGAGATCGTCGTTGCACCAGTACTAAACCCTGGAGAAACGACTAGAGAAGGTAAACATAATAAAGATTTCATAGTGACAGGTCTTTAGCAAACAGACGCAACATAGTACACGTATAAAATTAAGCCGAAGTCATAAGACGCGGATTCAGTACGCGGTTTTTAGCGACAACCGTTTTTGTTTTTGAACAAAGCGCAGGTTCAATACGTTTTACCAACCATCCGTCGCGATCACTAAGCCCAGCCATAGAGATATTGCCTATTAATTATTGTAATTGTAACTTTTATTGGTACCATTTTAAAAGAGCAAGTTCTAAGTTTCTTGCCAGTTCTTCTTAGTAAAAATCTGCCAGCATCTTTATTATGCATTCCATTTATCTTGATGCTGCACTACCCTAATGTATTAAATATTTCTGGAATGTATGCGTTAATGTCTTTTAGTCTAACCTGGCTTGGGGCCAACTGTAAATGTTTATAGAAACTTATTATGATCACGTTTTATAATAATAGCCGAAAGAGAACGTCTGTAATGTTCCCTCCATTCGGGACCAGCCCACCACACATTCCCACCGATGTGCCTCCTGTGTAGCCAGGATCAACCACGGCGACCTCAGATTGACAATAAGCGATGAAGCTTATTGACGTCCCGAGGGAGAAAACAACAGCGGTCTTGGAACTCACAACGAATTTAATCAGAAAGAAGATAGTCGGAGTAGGAAGTATTGAAAGGACTCGTTCACGAGGTCTCGACATGTTCCCTCCATTGCACGAACTCAAACTATTAACATCCAAGAATCTTGTCGTCAAGGATGTCCATGGGCAGCGGTAATTGCTTACCGTCAGGTGACCAGCTATCTCCTTTGTCCTTCGCTGTCATAAATATCAAGCGCAACGAATCCAGCCCCGTTTCTTCGTGGTCTTACTCTTTTATCCTATTAGTAGGACCACGAGGGAAAACTGTTTCTCATGGTCCTATTATTTTTCATTTATTTATTTTATTGCTACTATGAGTCCAGCTCCTCTTAATATTATTTTTTTCTTTTACAGTGTATCTCCCAGCGGGTCTTTGGCAAGACGGCATCGACGGGTCACTAAGGAAAGGCAACAGATGGATGCATGAGTACAAAGTACCATTGGACAGAGTGGCCTACTTCCTCAGGAAACCAGACGATTTGAGATTCAGAAGATGAGAGGGTTCACGATATATCTTGGATATTTCTTCAAGAGGTTTCTTGACTTTTATTTACAATCTAACGCTCTGATGGATATAAAAAATTAGAAAAATTAAATACCTTCAAGTGAAAGTCACTTCAGAATCGTTTCAGCCGTTTTAAAGATAAACAAAGAGACAGATTAAAAAAACACCCCTCTTCCGACCTGATTTTATAGAAAACAGAAAACAGAGATTTGAAAGACAAAATTGTAGAAGCGACCCAACTATACGCTGTCCTTGTAGGAATTTGCGTTTAGGCCTGGCCCGTTCTGCGCTCATCATTTGTGCAGGGCCTTATGTATGGTCTTATGGCCTGACTAGGATTATAAGTGAGCATGCAGGTCACCTGATGGTAAGTGATCACAGCCGCCCCATAAAGCTCACACCAGGTACACAAAAATAATTGAGAAGATGTCGGTAGTTAGTGTAAAGAGCTACTATCAATTGAGTGTACCTATAAGCTTAATATATATATTTTTTATGTTATAATTATATAAGTTTTAAGTTGTAGGTAATAAATATATAAAGATTAATACATAAGATCACGTGTGAAGAAGAAAATATTTTGTAACAATACAATTGTTACGAATCTAGTCGAAATTATTCCCGTTGCAAACCAAAACTTAGCTAATTTGCCAGACAGTCTATCTATTCTAAGCTCTAAGGGCCGACATTACACGGACTACTTGAAGCAGGATGAACTGCTTCAAGCTGCGACTGCACAGTGGACTACAGACTTCTACACATGTACACAAAATACAGTCCGATTGAGCAGTTGAACTACTTCGGGCGGTCGTGCGGTTAAGATTCAAACTGTTGACTATTACTGCATGAGCGGTCCGTGTATGTCGGCTCTTATTTAACTGCATTAGCACTCTACCGAGTTAATACGCACAGCTTCGGAAGAATTCGGACAAGACTCGTGTCTTGTCTAGTGTCGCCACTAGCGCCCCTACGGCATGAGGGCGGCATGAGGTGAACGATTTCAAAACTTTTGTGCGTTTTGTATGCAAAATGTTATAGCGCCCCTAGCGGCATGAGGTGAACGGAGGTTGCCAAGTCATTGTATGAGAAACGTCAAGAGCTGTGCGTATTAACTCGGTAGAGTTTCTATAGTATTTGGTATAGCTTTGTTTTTGTCTGAATTGTCTGAATTGGTATAAAATTTTGCATTGCTGAAAAGATAATTTAAGATTAAATGCAAACATATAATTTGTTCGAGTTCTATGTAAAGATTACATAGTTTAATGTATACGATTATATTTATAGTTTTACTACTCGATTGAAGTTTATAAGATTAGGTGTAAAAGTTAATTTTAACATTAGATAATATCATTCCCTACTTGAACATTCCAAAGTAGTAAATTATTATATAGTTCATTTAGCTAGTATTATTTTAATTGCTTTAAATTAGTAATACTTGCTACGCACTACTGTGCCGCAGAATAAACCACGGACACATGGGCTATTCGTTGTGTACCATGTATTCCTCGTGAACCAACACACAATTTGCACAACTATTTGTATCATTAGGAATATTTTTTTAGAATTATTCCTGTTGGCATAAGCACAATGTATTCAGTGGCATATTATTGAAATTATTTTTACAAGAAAATTTCCTTATGTCCTCATTTTGAGTAAATCCTTTGTAATTAAAACTGTAACAGCTAGTTTCTGAAAGGCATTTTTAAAGTTAATGATACATAATAATCTCTTATCGTATTTGACATGTCTAAAGTACCCGCTACAGAATGAAATATTTTTTGACATAATATTGTCAAACTGGAGCCTGTCACTGTCAAACTCGAGAAGAAAAAAGAGATAGCCTGACTTAATGTATTATTCAAATTAAAATGCCTTTCAGAACCTGGCTGTGTGTTGAATAAATTTATCAATTGCTTTAATTATTGTATTTGTTTAAAGATTATTTTCTTTAGAATTATGTTTTAAAATAAAAATATTATTTATGCTAATGTAGAGCGATTTAAATATAAAAATGAGTTTTCACTGCCTATGTTTTTGTGTCATATATAAATTAAAATTACTAATTAAAATGTAAATTGTATTATTATTTATTTTGTAAACTTTATTGTTTTAACCTCAGTGCCAAAAATATAATGTAAACAATATTATTAATTGACCAAAAAACATTCTCATTAAAAGAAAAAATAATTTGAAAATTGTTTTTTGAATTTATTTTTTGCATTCCTAGTTTTCACAGCCCAGCCACAAAACTATCAAAACAACACACTATTATCCTCCTTTGCGTTGCGCAGTGCGCGGGTAAAAGAAACCCATCATTGTGCACGACTACCTCTATATTGTTTTCTAGTGCGCGCAGAAGCGCTAGTCACCGCCTGATTGTATGGAGCGGCGGCGGCGCGGCAGGGCGGGGCAGGTCAAGCTAAGCTTTCCTCACGAGACATGTCGCGCACGACACTCTACTCTGTATGGCCTGAGGTATGGGGGGGGGGGGGGCATACCTCAGGCGGTGACTAGCGCTTCCGCGCGCACGTCTAAGTCAATCTAGAAATAAAATGAGACAAAATATTTTCGATTTTATTACTTTTATTGACTCATACACTTTCATCTTACACGCTGAGTGGAGAATAGCGACATGACTGTTACAATGAATGGTTTACTTTAACTTTACATAATACAATAATTATTATAAATACCTAACATCCATTGTAGGATCTTAATCATTATTAAAATTATCAAATATTCTTTTCACATAACGGTTCTTACATAAAGAAATATTACCGATACAGAGAAATCTGTGCGGGTCGGTGCCGATCGAACTCCTCTTACCTAGTAACTTCTTCATGAAGAAGGCTCCATGGCTCATGAGCCATACTGATACCACACAAAGCATTCGCGCGGAAATAATTCGCACTTGCGGTGATATTTCGCAGTGCGAACAGACCCTTTTGCGATCACTTATAAAGGAACAGACAGGCACAATCCGCACAGATTTTTCTGTACCGGAAACCTGTTTCTTTGTGTAGGCACCTTTATAAATGTTTTTACGGCAATAATTTGAACGCTCGAAGCTTTAAGATATTTAATAGTAATTTGCCGTAAAAAAAGAAAACGTTATCATTAATTTATGAGACTACAGAAACTTGCAAGTTTCAGGTTAAGTTTCAGTTTGCTTATTTATTAAATAGATTAATTTTTCGACAATATACATTTTTTATGCATCTCTGCATGAGTGAGTTGTTTTTTTCTTACTCAAATAGATAAAGACAGGAGATTTGGTATCATTAACTATCAACTCAAATACAAGCTTTTTAATAATTTTATTTCGTTTATTTTTAAATCTCACAATTAATTTACAACGATTTCTTTATTTTTGGAACGGTTTACATTTTTTTTTTATACAATTAAGTCATACCCAGTTCTCCGTACCTACGCGTGTAACTTCTCTAATCCAAGTTAATTGTGACATTAAATTAATAAAATAAAGATGGAACTAATGGATACTTAACTTGTTCCCTTAAAATTTTAAGAATTATAAATAGTACTTACTGGTAGGTAGGAGTATATAATTAGTCTACTTTTTCTGAAAAACATGTACCGATAATACTGCGTTACTATATATTGGTCTCACTCTATTTATATTTTGTGTAAGCGAGATGGTATATCTGATAGATAATCTGGAATCAAGTTGATGTATCTCATTAACACTAAGTTTAAAATATATTTCTGAAACGGGCTGATAAACATTAGTATTGCTGGGCATTGCAACCGGGCCAATTTTTTGTTTAAATCAAGGTTATATCTGCCCACCTAAATCTTGTAACCAAAACAGAATCAATCTAGAAACAAACTCACTCGCTGTCCCGTTCAATTTCTATTATAAATGAGTGAGGCAACGATTTTTTTGAATCGAGATTGAATCTGTTTAGTTACGAGATTTAGGTGGGCAGATATAACCTTGATTTAAACAAAAATATTTTAAAAATTGGCCCGGTTGCAATGCCAGGCAATACTAATGTATATCAGCCAGTTTCAGAAATATATTTTAAACTTAGTGTTTATGAGATACATAAACTTAATTCCAGATTATCTGTCAAGCCATACACATTTAGTGCCACAATAAGTTATATTATTTAGGTTCACAGAGACAGTTATAATTACGTCATTAACTTTAAAACATGTATTAATAGAAGTACTATTTATTATTCTTTTACTTAAATCGCCAGAGTCGAGCACAAGCCGTACCATCCTTTGCAGGAAGCGTTTCAGGCCATTTTCGACCCCTTCTTAAACCCTTAACATGAGTTACTTCGTCTATCCCATACACCCGCCTAGCACATATCTTAGCACCACATAAGCTTTACATTTGGTAACACCTACCTAGTAAAATCGTAGACCTGAATAGGCCATTACCGAAAATTAAAAAAATTGTAACTAATGTCCAAGTATCAAAATTTCCAATTTTAAAAACCTCACACACACGTCGGTTTTAGTACAGATAGGCTAAACTTTCTGTAACGTTCGTACAGAAACTGTATGGTGGAATCCAATGTATGTTGGAAAATTTATGTCATGAATATGTGTGGTGGTAATTTTCCACCATATAATAAATTTTCTGTACGAAAATTTCAGGCAATGTCGGTAGAGAAAATGTATGTTCCAATTCCAACCTTAGAGCAATAAACCAGATCGGAGATGACACGCGTAACGATTCCTACGCAAAAAATTCTGCCTCTTTCAGCGGGCGGCGGTGAGGTAACACACATAGATTTTTCTATCACGTCGCTATAAACGCACACAACATTATTATCGCAAACAATCTTAAAATACACGCACACAATCGCATCGCGGCAACTAGTTTTATATAACGGGTATGACCGCCCCGCTCTCGTACCTTTGGCAGAGGGGTACGCCTGTGAGTGTCGCCTCCGGTCTGGTTTAATGCGCTAAGGTTCCAACATATTTTTTATTTAATTTGATAGAAAAGGATATTGGACATTTTAACACTTGGCCACTTCTCCTAATACATTTTTACTGCAATATCTAATTTATGTAGGACCGGACTGACTAGCAACGTTAAGTCGCGACATTCAGCGTTTTTGAAAAATTCTATCTTGTTTTTCGATCCATTTAAATATCAAAAGTTGCAAAAACCACGCCACGACTAAAATTAGCTAGTCTATCCGGGTCTTTAGAGTAATTAGTAAAATTAAATAGTTTCTGATATACGGAGTTTTTCGGTAGAAATATAATTTTATATTATTATGATATCCAACCTTTCCACATTCATAATAATCTTATCCAATTCCAATATTCTCATGATATTCGATAGTAGATTAGCTCAATCCGGAATAGTAAAATTATTTTATTTATTTATGTGCGAAACACATAGAGGAGAGGCGCGAGTCAGGCGCGTGACTGGCGCAACAATTTACACGAATGGCAACTGGCAACCGATTTAGTGCGTTCAGTGTTCAGATATGGCTTTAATTTATAATATTGACAGTGATAGGTAAAAGAGTTTTGCAACTTGTGAATAAGTAGTATAATTGAAATGTCGCTAATTTTTCGATCAGCAGCATTAGTATTAGCCATATTAGTGCGATTGATCGAACTATGCGATCGAACTATGTTGCCGGAAGGGATCGTTGTACAAAAATTAAATTAAGACATTTTTATTGTTTCATTTACTAAAGATTACACCAAAACACAGTGTCGACGAAAACTCTTTCGGCGAGGACTGATAGATAGATATGTAATAGATGATAAAATGTAATAGTCGCGCCCGCCTCTCGCCTCGCTACTGCAGCTCTATGTATGTTTCGCTCTTATGTGATATTGTTTTCTGATATAAGTACCATTTGATCTAACAAACTGTTTATTTAAGATTAGTAAAATAAAAGGGAATTCATAGATTGTACAAGATGAGTCATGAGAAACGAGCTCCGTTTTCTATTTCACTTGTCGATTTATATTAGTCAGATCATAATAATAAGGGTCACTCTTACGTACTATAAAGAACTTTTATTTAACGTTTACTAATTGTAATGTTTACTGGTTGATGTAAATTTCTGTAAAGTTTCTAGTGTGAAATGAATTGATACAAAAATCTAATCTTTTTAATCGTTTTTTTTAAGTTACTTAAAATTTGTGGCCCTCGTTTTGTTTTGTGAACTTTAGAAAAAAATAATGTCTCATGACTCATCCTGTTTTAAGTGATATAATAATTTAAGTACTTACTTATAATATCAATTTATCGCTTCCCGTAACTTTTCCTACCACCTCTAACACAAACTGTGAAGTATATTTCAGGCTTGCAGTCACAGAAAAATTTACAATGTTAAATTTTATTGTAAAATTACAATAGACTGCAGGTCTCAAAAAAACTCTGGAAAAAGTGTTATCATAGAAAATATGAGTGGCTCCATTTATAAGTCCCTAATTATATGTTAAGGGGATGTTACCACGCTGATTGATCGATCGATATAGGTCTATGATGACGATTGTTACCTTACAGCCAAAATCGACGGACTACTCGAGCAGTTAGCCATTGTAAACAAACATAAACGGACCGCTCTTGCAGTCATAGTCAACAGCTTGAAGTTTAGACCACGCTGCTTCAAGCAGGCCGTGTTAAGGTCTTATTACACGGACGGTACTTTCCCACGGTTTGACCAGACCAGACCAACGGCTGTTGTATAAGTTGGTTTTCGATCGTCGTTTGAAACTTTGGCTATTAGCTTGAACTGTCGTTCGTCATCATCATAAACGTAACAGCGAAATAACTGGCCGTTTTTGAAAAATATGTGTAACAGCCAGATTTACGAAATACATTTTATTTTTTATTCCACTTTGTCTCAGGCTATCTCTTTTCTTTGGTTTGACTATGACATAATATGCGTCATTAACTTTGAATTGGTTTTGAGAAATTCACCGAAAGTGTCGTGACAAGATTATATTATTAGGTACGTTTATGAAATAGATCTTGATTGATTTGATGGATCGATCGGTATGGTAACACTCTTAAATATCTTATTTTTAATATTAAAGAGTATTCGAGACTTATATTATCGGGACTCGAAATAAAAATAAGGTTTCCATTCTTATGCTAAGCAATTAGAATTACTATTCAAATAATATTATTATAATTAGTTACAAGTAGTACCTGGTGGCACTATTCAAATAATATTATTATAATTAGTTACAAGTAGTACCTGGTGGCACTTCGGAAAATAGAAGATAAAGGTTTAGTTCTTCAAAGTGCTTCTTTCTTAAGGTAGTTTAAGCTTAAGCTGCGTAAGCGCATGGTCATTATTTTTGTCAAATTTAATGCAATTGCAAAGCGTTATAGTTTTGTTCTTTTTATAAATGTGTAATTTATATATTGTATACTTTTTAAAGTGTACCTTTTTGTGACACCTTTAGGGACACTACCTCAAATGTCTCACTACCGTGTCCTGTATTGATCTCGATAACATTAATTTCACACAAATGAACACGGCATTCTGACACAGTGTCAGCATAAGGGCCTTCCATTGTCGAAAGCCATTACGACACAAACTCCATTAGTAGCTGATTCATGACAAAATATAAACGCACCCTTTTCGGTAAACCCTATAAAGAGAAACCTAGTGACGGTAGTGACGGTCCATACAAAATATCGGCCGACGCGACGACGCTAGGCTCGGACCAGACACGGTGTAGTGTGAGTCATCCTTAACTGGTGCGAAGTGAACGACTATATTTTGCAAAATCAGTTACTTATGTGTAGCTTCACATAGTAACCACTTTTCGGCACGGCACTGTAACGTATCAACTTTTATTTTCCGATGCACCAATAGGCAAGGCGTTCAAATCATCCACATTGTGACAGTCGGAAGAATACAACATTTAATAATTTCCATAATGATTTATTTCTCATAGCTATTGATCTTCACTAAGCTGATACAATTCTTAATTTTAATAACATTTTATAATTCCTAGTAATATGCATTAATTAGAGTTCTAGCTATAAAATACAATAGTAAATTTTTTTTTGGCCAGCCTCGTATGCCTGGCCCAAATCAATAAAGCCTACATTTAAAATTATTCGTAACGTTTCGAAGCGTTCATTCGTCATGCCGGTGCGCATGCGTGGGAAAAATTGACAGACAGGTTACATCTGGAAGATTTGCGAAGCGAAATCAACAAAAGAATAAAGCAAATGACATAAGACTCAACGGCTACACCTCACTGTCAACTTTTCAATTTAAGGGCTTAACACACGAGCGACGCTTTGCCACGGTTAGACCAGACCAGACCGTTGACGGCAGTTGGTTCTCCAATCGGAAAGTCCCGCTCGTGTGTTTTAGTCCTCGAGGCAAAAAACAAAATGGAGAGCGCACCGGCCGACTATAGCACTCTCGGTGTTAAGCCACTCCCTGTTTCGTCCCATCCACTAAGCATGAATTATAACAAAAACATAATTATATTGTGCTCACATCAAACAACACACGATACACATACTATACATAGATTATGTTGACTATAAAATAAATTCTCATTCGTACCACAAAATTACATAAAAATAAATATGCCATACATAATTATTACATTAATGTAATTAACGATTTTTATTTTTAATGTTAATATTGTGCTGGTGCTTCGAATGTTAACACTTTAGACGTTGGCAAAGTAAGCGACATATGTGAAATTTAGATCGGCTTAACACTATGGATGACTTAAAATTAATTGACTCATAACCATCATCTGATTTGGCAAATAACGTAAGGGAAAGTAAAGTTGAACACGGTGTTATGACAGGCCCTAGAAGCCTAGAAGCCCAGCGGCCACTTACTCGCTACGTGGAACAAACAATATCACATTCGCGCGTCATCCGAACATGTAAAACAGATCTAATGGATTACTTTCTTACATTACAATGAGGATTTAGATTATCGAAAACAAATCAATTCGACAGGAACGCATTATTAGGACTACGCCTTCGTATTTGGGTCGTATCGACTAGAATAAAAAAAAACCCACAACAATCGAAAAACAATATGCCGAAAAAAACAATAATCAGAGATTCATTTCTCACTCTTTTAGATTCATAATTTTCAAATGAATATTATCATAACATGTATTTAATATAACTATGTTATAGTTAACTTCGACGCAACAAGCGAGATTCAACTTAAACAAAGGTAAATAGTGTTCAATTTGTAATAATAGTTCTACTAAAACATTTATTTTATATGGGATAAGCTCTCTATCGTCTTAGGCTCAGTTTTTGTCTAGAAACACAGAGATGACTTCGCTTGATGAGGAAACCACCCGGGTATATAGGTCTGAAGGGAATGGAGATCATGTAAAACAGTCTGACATTATATGGAAGATGTAGGATATATGGAGAATAACGCTGTTCAAAGTAAAAATATTTTTTGGCAAAAGTGCTTTAAGACTATAAACTCGAGTGGCTTGCGAATACATCGATCGACCTTTGCAATATTTTTATTTTTTTATTTGAGAGCTTGTAATGTACACAAAAATATTTAAAAGTGCAGGATTTTCTAATTATTTCCAAGGACAATCCAAGCCTCTAACAAATCTATTTCATGCACATGCCTTTGCAACGGTCGCAACGGGGTCGATCGAATACCTATTAATCTAGTAAATCGCGTGAAAACAAGCTATCCTTGGAAAACTTGGGTAGATAGCAATCTTACGTCTAAGTTTTAGTTTCATATCACTCGTTGGGTGAGACGAGAAGTCATCTTTGTCCTCCTAGAGTAGATTAACAACAGTATTACGTCATTTCTAACAAATTATAAATTACTCTAGCGCGAACAGCACTAGCTTGTCGAGCGACATCATTAAGGGCGTCTTTTTAAGACAATTAGTTAAATATATTTTTATTATATTCATCCATCATACAAAAGTACATCAGGTTTACATCGACGCTCGTCAAAGACCTCATCGAACATGTCATGAACTGCATGACGTCCTTATAAAGCGATATGCTAAAACAATTGTGGCCGTGCTCACTAATTTTACAATTTCCAAAAGTTTACAACGTGATAGCAAAATAATTTTCAAAAATTTTGATCGCACAAGCGGTGTTTGGCTAAACAAAATGGACCGGTTACGCTAAAAATTGTGTATAAAAGCACTACCGATTGTATAAGACCAAATTTTTTAAACATCATCAGAAATATATTTTAAATGGCATGTACTATTTTAATGAAAGCTACTAGAAAACAGTATTAGAAAAAAATGGACGTTTATGTTCTTAGGTCGAGAATTTGGTTATTGACTTATCAACTGGATGCGGTAAGGACTGTGTCAGTTCGGGATCGGCGTCGGCGTGGCGACGCGCTGCGCAGGCGGCCTGCGTGCACCATACACCAGCACTTCTTACTTTTCATTATTAACTACGATTTTATCAAACTCTTTAGCAGTCTGTAAATTGCATTCAAATATCACAATGTCTCTATGTGCATCTATTTGCAAGCTATCTCATGCGGAGAAGTGTCCTTTAATGCTCCAAGAGATACCCCGGAAGATTCCTTCGTTATCACAGCCTATTTTTTTTCCTACAACAATAAATGACTCTTTGGTTCCTACGTCCGGCGGCATCTTTTGCAAGCAAAGTGTTTACTTCTTCGATGAGAAGGCTACAAATAGACCCGACACCTAGAATTCAAGTCTGTAGGCCGCACACGAGGTCTCGTGATCTTGCAGGTTGATGGTGCAGCGGGAAGCCGACGGCGACAAATCGATTTTGTATTTCTCAAGAGCTTCTTCGTTTTCGGTCACCCAGTAGCCAAGGACGTCGGTGTCGTACGTGGGAATGATGGTTACTTCTGAAAATGGAAAGAATACACTGAATAACTGAAATATCACTGTCAAACAATATCTTTTAACTGCTTTTTAGGATTCCGTACTAAACTACAAGGCGTTACGGCGTTTTTCCACTACTCCGGCGGCATCCGGTTTTATGTCTAAAGTATGAATTTCTACATCGGACCGGCAATTACCGGACCGATAAAAATCGGTCCGTCCGCGGTCTAGCGCCTAGACGCTTGATGCTAGAAAGCTGTAATTTAGTATGTATACCTACTCATATTAACAAAGTGGTAGAATAAAATTTTGAAAAAAACTACAGGTAAAGTGGAAATGAAAATTTTGTTCGCAGCGGCCCCATGTTGTGGGGTATCGTTAGTCTCTTAAAAACATCGAGGGTGTGGGAAGATCATTTTCCGATACATCCGTTTGCGAATTATTTATATTTAACGTTACCGAGTAATAGCCGACGAACTTATGAAGTAAAATTTCTTTGACGAAAACGTACAAATGTCCTAGAATATGGCATTGTACTCAATTGCAAGCAAGAAATGCGTAGCCGATACGGAACCCTACAATGTGCGTGGCCCGACACGTACTTGCCCGGTTTTTACACATACATAATACACACTTTTCATAACATTTTTATGATAAAAGAAGAAGAGTACTTTATATTTAGTTTTAGGATAAATAGGTAACCATATGAGAATATTAAAATGAATAGGTAATGGTATCTTATTTTAAAAAACTTACCCAAATTTTTGTCTTCCCAAGTCTTCTTGGCATCAAGAAGGGCATTGTAAATTTCTTTCGATGGCTCAGTTCCCGAGAACACGTAATAACGAGCTCGGACGCGTTTGAAGAATTCCAATGCAGAGTAATAGGAATTTCCGTGGTGAGGTACATAGGTCAGCTCCATATACACTGGAGCAGGGGCCTTTTTCTTATTGGGTGACTCTGAAGCACGACTTTTAGCTTCCTTACTCTTTTCTTGGTTAATTTTGTTCTTATTCAAAACAGCCGAATTTGCTTGTTTCTTGGGAGTGCTCTTTCCGTCAGTTGGCGGCATAACTGGACTCGGTAACCCTAAAGGCTTACCCCAAGATTCTATTGGGTCCTTTGATGATGACGATGATTCACTCTTATGTTCTGTTTTTTCCACTTTAGATTCTTTTTTGCTACTGGAAGAGCTTGACTCTACAACCTTTTTAGATTCCGATTTCAGATCTTTTAATGTAATGAAAGTTTCTTCTTTAGAAGTTTGTTGACTTGTACTGGAATGCTGTTCATCAAGTTCGTATTTAGCTGTTATATTTGAAATCACTTCAGAGCCACTGACTTTTTTATGTTCCTCAATCGCTTTCTCGAAGTGTTCATCAGCCTCTTTCAAGAATGTAGCGTCCGATGTCTTACTACTATGACTAGCAATTTCTGATTTTATTTTTTCATGTGATATGAAATCTTTAGTCAATTTAGATAAGTGTTTTTCAGTTACATGAACTTCAGTCTTTACTTCAGAATGGGTTGAGGACGTACAAGAATCGTCTTCTGGTAACTGTCCGTAAACAGAACTAGTCATCGGATCTTTAGGGGCTGTGTCAAAGTCGTGCTTATCAAATATTATTTCTTCACTCATTTCACGTTGTGATGGTAGCTTCGTGTCCATTTCAAAACTCAGGTTAGATCTTGGAGAGTGTGCTACCTGAGACTTAGTACTACTTGGACTACCTTGTCCATCATCGTCGCTGTAATACATTCCACTACTTTCAGTGCCCCAGATATGCGTTGCGGCTCTAGAACCTCTAGAGCTAATATCAGATGGTGGAGATGATATGCCCGGATGATCTAAATCATCACTTGCTGCAGATGAACTCCTCATATCTCCGGTTCTCGAAGAATGTTTTGAAAATGATTTTTCGCTTTCACCAGTATCAATAGTCTCTTCATACTCTTCCTTGATTTCTGATATTGTTGTTTTAGTAGATTTGGTTGTTTTTGTTACACCATCGCTGCCTTTACTAACAGTAGTAGTTTCTACGGTAATTTTAATCTTTTCTGGACTTATTACTTCTTTAATAGTAACCACTGTTATGGTCTGAGTTATTTCATTGTCGCCATCTTTAATTATTTTTGTAAATGTGTCAGTGTCTGTTGTAATTTTACCAACAGGCGATCGTTTTTTGGGTTTACTTTCGAGTTTCGATTCTTGTTTTTGCTCTAAAGGCAATTCATCAAGGATTGGTTTTTCTTCGCGTACAGGTTGTTTTTCAATTTCCTCCAGTTCTTCTGGCGTCCAATCATCTAATCCTGTTCCCAATGGTAAGTAAGTTATTTGTGTACGAACGTCCTTTGTGATTTCAACGGAGCCATCATTCTTCTCATTTTCAGTCACAGTTTCAGTAACTGTTTTGACAGCAATTTCATTTGTATCGTTGTTTTTCAATTCTTCTTTTGTGACGTAAGTGGTAATCGTCTGAGTTAGTTTTTCTCCATCATGAGTAACAATATTTGTCTTTTTATCTACCGACGTTTTGATCTTTCCGGTAGATTGTAGACCTTGTAAGGCTGCTTTCAAATCGCTATCAGATGTTTTCTGAAATTCAGATATGGTTATTTTTACATCTTTAGTAGTTTCAGTGGAGCCATCAGGATATTCGTCTACTGTGATAGTTTCTACAGTGGTTCTCACTCGTCGAATATTTTTATCAGAACTTGCTAACGTTTCTTTCTTAGTTTTTGTGGTAATTGTGCGTTTAATCGTAAATGATCCTTGTAGAATAGTTTCATTTTTGATGTCAGATTCTTCAGTTGTATCTTCTACTATTTCAGAATCATCTATATAGGATTCAGGTGGTTCAGTGTCATCTTGCATTGAAGGTGTTGCTTTCAGATACACATCAGCAATAGATACCTTTTCACTCTTTTTGGTGATAACAGTACCGTCGGGATGTTCATCCTCAATTATAGTTTTGATTGTAGTTTTAATTTTCTTTGATTTTATTGATACATTTTCAAACTCTTCTTTAATAGTTGTAACAGTGATTTTTCTGATAATAGTTATATTATTTTCTTTAAGAATTTCAGTATCTGAGGTAGTCTTCTCTTCGGGTTCACCAACCATAGTATATCCTTCTAAATTATCATCAAATGATTCCATTCCGTAATCTGCTACTGAAATCTTTACGTCTTTTGTGACTTCTGTGACTCCGTTAGGAAGCAAAGTTTCCGTTACCGTTTCTGTTGTTGTTTTAGTTTTCTTCTTAGAACCATCAATTGAGGAAAATACTTCTTTTGTAGTAGTGATAGTAATAATTTGTTTTACATCCTTATTATCTCTTGTCGCTATTTCTTCTCGAGTATCTACTTTTACTGTTTTGTCCACTAAATTTGGAAATTCTTTAAAATCGTCAGTGTGGACAAGGTCATCAGTTTCAACATCACTTATGGATGTCGTAGTGTCAACTGATGTCCGTGATGATCCATCTGGGTATTTGTCAGTTGTTGTGATAGTAGTGACGGTTTTCAATTTCCTTAATGTTCCATTACTGTCAGAATATTTAAAGTTGACAATTCTTGTATTTATTGTTCTCATAATTGTTACATCTTTTTCTTTAATTTCTTCTGTTTTACTCGATTCACTTTCTTCGGGTTCTCCTTCTGATACTAATTCTTTTAGAACATTTTCTACCGTGCTACTTTCGGACATTTCTTTCTCATCCGTTTCGGTAAAGTGTTTTTCATTAATATCCAAAGTATTCGATAAGTTTTCGATGTCACTTACAGAAATACTAGTATCTACTGAGGTTTTAACCGTCCCATCTGGATAATGATCTGACGTGGTTACAGTGGTAACTGTTTTTAATTTTCTAGGAATGCCTTGTTTATCAGAGTATTTGGTTTTATTTATAACTGTAACAATTTTTCTGCTTATAGTTTTATCTTTTTCTTTGATTTCTTCTAGTTTCGATGTCTCAGCTTCTTCAGATATTTCTGGAGTCAATTCATTAAGTAATAGTTCTATTTTCTTTTCGTCTTCACTTTGATCAGTATCTGACAAGAGTATTTCATCCATAAGTGATATCTTTTCGCTTGTTTTTGTAACTATGGAACCATCTGGATATTCGTCTTCTGTAACAGTTTTAACTGTCGTCTTTGTCCGCTTTGTATTAGCAAGATTATTAAGGAATGTTTGTTTTATCGTAGTGATCGTTGTTTTCCTCTTAAGTTTTATATTATTTTCGGTTACTACTTCTTCTTTTGTGGTCGTCTCTTCTTCAGGTACTCCTACCTCGTTGTAATCTTCTAAAGTTTCTTCAACCGTATCTACTTCATAATCAGAAACAGTAACTTTTATATCTTTTGTTACTTCAGTTATTCCATCTGGTCTAGAAGTTTCTGTAACAGTTACGATGGTTATTTTTATTTTCTTCTTTAGCTTATCTTTAGTTGATAATATCTCTTTTGTAGTGGTAGTAGTTATAATTTGCTGAAGACTTTTACCATTCTCGACGATACTTTTTTCCTGTCTGTCAACTTTTACCGACTTGTCTTCCATTTCAGTAAAATCAGCTAGCTCTGAACTTTCAGTAGTATCATCAGTATCTAAATCAGTTAATGAAGTGCTGCTATCAACCTTAGTAGTAGAAGATCCATCTGGATAATTGTCAGTGGTAGTTATAGTTGTAACTGTCTTTAGTTTTCTAGGTTTGCCAGTTGAGTCAGCATATTTAGTCTTAATGACTCTAGTTAATATCGTTCGTTTCACCAGTATACCTTGTTGCGAAATATCTTCAGATTTTGTTGTGACACTCTCTTCTGGTTCTCCGTGAACGATGAATTTATTAAGAATTTTATCAAGATTACTACTAGAATCTAATACTATTTCTTCAGTCTTAACTTCAACATTCTTTTGAACATCTTTGGAGCCATCCGGATACTCTTTAGTTATGTTTGTTTCTACTGTAGTTCTAATAATTTTTTTACTATCATCTACTTTAACCGTTTCCTTCTTGGTTATAGTTGTGATTGTTTCTACGATGTCAATATTATTTTCTTTAATTATTCTTTTGCTCACATCAGTGTCAATTATAGTATCTTCTATATTGTCATCTGACTCATCAGTTTCTTTCACAAATGAAGATGCTAGTTTAGACTCTAGATCATCTACAATATCTTTACTGATATCAAAAGAATCTAACATTTGTGTATGTGTTTCAAGGAGACCTTTCGAACTTGATGGAGTGTCAGATTTTTCTTCATCAGTTTCAGAACTCTTCAGACTCTCAGAATCCATCTTAGTGTCTTTTGTATATGAATCCATTTGTGAGGTAGAACGCAAACTGGAAGAACATTCTGAGAGTAGAGTTTGAGTATCTTTAGTTGTAGTAGTTGCTCCATCCGGACCTTTACTCAACGTTGTGGTCTCAATTGTAGTTTTAATATTTTGAGGAGTACCATCTTCTCTTGATATAACTTCCTTTGTAGTTACCGTAGTTATTGTTTGAGTAACGACATTTTCTCCTTCTTTTATAATTTTGGTAACTGTATCTGTTTCAGTCTTAATTTTTCCCATGGTTTGCATAAGTGCTACTAAATCTGGATCACCGTCAACTTCAACGCCAGATTTAATAGGTTTAGGTACTTTTTCAGTTGAGGTAGAAATTTTCTGTGTTAATATGTCTTCTCCTACATGTACTACTTTAGTTATCGTTTCTTCACTACCATCTGACTTATCGTATGTTACCTCACTTTGTACACCTTCACTCATTTTGACATCTTGGAAACTGCTAGGAGTTTTTGGCAATGGACTAACTGGTACAGTTGGCGGTGTTGATACGCGATCATAGTCGGTATGTGTTGCCAATGAATCTAGTCCTTCTGTTTTTATACCTTGTTGCACAGATTCATCGCCAAATGCCTTATGTATCGATTCCATTAGATGAACAGCGCTTTCTTGCATTCTTTGTGTAGCAGACTTGTCTTCTGGTGCAGAGTGATCAATGTCCATTGGTATACTGTGAACACCAGAATCCGATGCTTCAGATAACGGAATTTCTTCTTTGGGTGACCCAACCTCAGTTGATGATGTCGCCTTACGAGTTTTCTCATCAAATGGCAATGAACTAGTTAGTGTTTCTTTTAATGTAGAAGTAAAATGATCTTCTGATCTCTGACTACTTATAGATTGCAACGACGCGTAAGTGCTTGAGTCGTCTGTAAATTTATCATCTCGCAAAATATCTTTGGCTAAATGTTTTTTATCACCCTTCTCTGTACTTTCGAAACTATACTTTTCTTCTAAACTTACCTCTTTAGATACATCTTCTGAGCTACTACCTTGCAGCAATGTATGACATAAACTATCTCGCGTCATGGCGACTCCACTGTCAATAGTAGAAATGGACGAAAGATTATCATCTACATCATGAGATTTTGGATGTTTGAGATCAATAGGTTTACCTATATCTTGTTTCATTTGACTGGAACTAAATTCTACAGTCGAAACATGTGATATATCTTGTTCTAATAAAGCATGGCTTTCTTTAATATACGCGGATCTCTTTTTCTTGATTGTATCAGGCATTTTATCATAATCTAGTTGACTGTCTTCACTAATAGAATCTCCATTCTCATAAGCGTAATCGTCGTTATCCTTTTCAGAAATGTCCATTGCGATTTCTCTCTTCTTTCTTACTGTTTCTTCTTCAGTAATATCTATTACAGTAACTGTACTATCAACAGTAGTACTAGAAGATCCATCTGGATATTCATCAATAATATTTTTTGTAGTAACTGTCTTCAATTTTCTAAGTACACCATATGAATCAGCATATTTCGTTTTTATAATCCTTGTTAATATTTTTCTTATTATTATAATAGTCTCCTTCACGATTTCCTCAGTTATAGTTGTAATAGTTTCTTCAGGTTCACCGTATACCGTAAGTCCAACTAGCTCAACGGAATCTTCTGTTATTCTTGGTGAAAATATTTTATCTTTCAATGTTTCATCCTTATTTAAGATATCTTGTGTAGTAACGTTTTCGGGACTTAGCTCCTTTGACATTGGCTTTTCTGCCACTGAATCAATTACCCCTTTTTCAGCACTTGATGTTTTTGATTCAGTTGTACTAGATGCAGATGCAATAATCCCCTTTTCAGTGCTTGATTCTTTGGGTTTTTCCACATGCGCGTTGTCTTTTTCAGAGCTTGGTTCTTTCGATTTGTCCAGTGGCACAGCATCTTTCATAGGGCTTGGTTCTTTCGACTTGTCAAGTGGCGCTGCAACATGCTTTTCAGGGCTGGGCTCTTTCGATTTGTCCAGTGGTGCAACGTCTTTCTCAGGACTTGGTTCTTTCGACTTATCGAGTGCCGCTGCAACATGCTTTTCAGGGCTGGGCTCCTTGGATCGATCTAGTGGCGCAGCGTCTTTCTCAGGGCTAGGTTCTTTCGACTTGTCAAGTGGCGCCGCAACATGCTTTTCAGGTCTGGACTCTTTCGATTTGTCCAGTGGCGCAACGTCTTTCTCAGGGCTTGGTTCTTGTGACTTGTCAAGTGGTGCTGCAACATGCTTTTCAGGGCTGGGCTCTTTCGATTTGTCCAGTGGCACAGCATCTTTCTCAGGGCTTGGTTCTTTCGACTTGTCAAGTGGTGCCGCAACAAGCTTTTCGGGGCTTGGTTCTTTCGACTTGTCAAGTGGCGCCGCAACAAGCTTTTCAGGGCTAGACTCCTTGGATAGAACTAGTGGCGATACGTCTTTCTCAGGGCTTGGTTCTTTGGACTTATCAAGTGGCGCCGCAACATGCTTTTCAGGGCTGGGCTCTTTCGATTCCTCCAGTGGCGCAGCGTCTTTCTCAGGGCTTGGCTCTTTCGACTTATCGAGTGGCGCCGCAACATGCTTTTCAGGGCTGAGCTCTTTCGGTTTGTCTAGTGGTGCAACGTGTTCCTCAGGGCTTGGTTCTTTCGACTTGTCAAGTGGCGCCGCAACATGCTTTTCAGGGCTGCGCTCTTTCGATTTGTCCAGTGGCACAGCATCTTTCTCAGGGCTTGGTTCTTTCGACTTGTCAAGTGGCGCCGCAAGAAGCTTTTCGGGGCTAGGCTCTTTCGATTTGTCTAGTGGCGCAGCATCTTTCTCAGGGCTTGGTTCTTTAGACTTATCGAGTGGCGCTGCAACATGCTTTTCAGGGCTGGGCACTTTCGATTTCTCCAGTGGCGCAGCGTCTTTCTCAGGGCTTGGTTCTTTTGACTTGTCAAGTGGCGTTGCAACATGCTTTTCAGGACTGGGCTCCTTGGATCTGTCTAGTTGCGCAACGTCTTTCTCAGGGCTTGGTTCTTTCGACTTATCGAGTGGCGCCTCAATGTGCTTTTCAGGGCTGGGCTCTTTCGATTTGTCCAGTGGCGCAACGTCTTTCTCAGGGCTTGGTTCTTTCGACTTGTCAAGTGGCGCCGCAACATGCTTTTCAGGGCTGGGCTCCTTGGATAGAACTAGTGGCGGAACGTCTTTCTCAGGGCTTGGTTCTTTCGACTTATCAAGTGGCGCTGCAACACGCTTTTCAGGGCTGGGCTCCTTGGATAGAACTAGTGATGAAATGTCTTTATCGGGGCTTGGTTTCTTTAACTTGTCAAGTGGCGCTGCAACATGCTTTTCAGGACTGTGCTCCTTGGATCTGTCTAGTGGCGCAGCGTCTTTCTCAGGTCTTGGTTCTTTCGCCACATTCTTTTTAGGGCTAGGCTCTTTCGATTTGTCCAGTGGCACAACGTCTTTCTCAGGGCTTGGTTCTTTAGACATATCAAGTGGCGCAGCGTCTTTCTCAGGGCTTGGTTCTTTTGACTTTTCGAGTGGCGCTGCAACATGCTTTTCGGTGCTAGGCTCTTTCGATTTGTCCAGTGGCGCAACGTCTTTCTCAGGGCTTGGTTCTTTAGACTTATCAAGTGGCGCAGCGTCTTTCTCAGGGCTTGGTTCTCTCGACTTATCAAGAGGCGCCGCAACATGCTTTTCAGGGCTGGGCTCTTTCAATTTGTCCAGTGGCGCAGCGTCTTTCTCAGGGCTTGGTTCTCTCGACTTATCAAGTGGCGCCGCAATATGCTTTTCAGGGCTGGGCTCTTTCAATTTGTCCAGTGGCGCAGCGTCTTTTTCAGAGCTTGGTTCTTTTGACTTGTCAAGTGGCGCTGCAACATGCTTTTCAGGGCTGGGCTCTTTCGATTTGTCCAGTGGCGCAGTGTCTTTTTCAGAGCTTGGTTCTTTCGACTTGTCGAGTGGCGCGTCAACATGCTTTTCAGGGCTGGACTCTTTCGATTTGTCCAGTGGCGCAGCGTCTTTCTCAGGGCTTGGTTCTTTTGACTTTTCAAGTGGCGCTGCAACATGCTTTTCAGAGCTGGGCTCTTTCGATTTGTCCAGTGGCGCAGTGTCTTTCTCAGGGCTTGGTTCTTTCGACTTGTCGAGTGGCGCGTCAACATGCTTTTCAGGGCTGGACTCTTTCGATTTGTCCAGTGGCGCAGCGACTTTCTCAGGACTTGGTTCTTTTGACTTTTCAAGTGGCGCTGCAACATGCTTTTCAGAGCTGGGCTCTTTCGATTTGTCCAGTGGCGCAGCGTCTTTCTCAGGGCTTGGTTCTTTCGACTTATCAAGTGGCGCAACGTCTTTCTCAGGGCTTGATTCTTTCGACTTGTCAAGTGGCGCCGCAACATGCTTTTCAGGGCTGGGCTCCTTCGATAGAACAAGTGGCGGAACGTCTTTCTCAGGGCTTGGTTCTTTAGACTTATCAAGTGGCGCCGCAACATGCTTTTCAGGGCTGGGTTGTTTCAATTTGTCCAGTGGCGCAGCGTCTTTGTCAGGGCTTGGATCTTTTGATGTATCAAGTGGCGCCGCAACATGCTTTTCAGGGCTGGGTTCTTTCGATTTGTCCAGTGGCGCAACGTCTTTCTCAGGGCTTGGTTCTTTCTTAGACTTATCAAGTGGCGCAGCGTCTTTCTCATGGCTTGGTTCTTTCGACTTATCAAGTGGCGCTGCAACATGCTTATCAGGGCTGGGCTCCTTGGATAGAACTAGTGGCGGAACGTCTTTCTCAGGGCTTGGTTCTTTAGACTTATCGAGTGGCGCAGCGTCTTTCTCAGGGCAGGGCTCTTTCAATTTGTCCAGTGGCGCAGCGTCTTTTTCAAGGCATGGTTCTTTCGACTTGTCGAGTTTCGCGTCAACATGCTTTTCAGAGCTGGGCTCTTTCGATTTGTCCAGTGGCGCAACGTCTTTCTCAGGGCTTTGTTCTTTAGACTTATCAAGTGGCGCAGCGTTTTTCTCAGGGCTTGGTTCTTTCGACTTATCAAGTGGCGCTGCAACCTGCTTTTCAGGACTGGGCTCCTTGGCTAGAACTAGTGGCGGAACGTCTTTCTCAGGGCTTGGTTCTTTAGACTTATCAAGTGGCGCAGCGTCTTTCTCAGGGCTTGGTTCTTTCGACTTATCGAGTGGCGCTGCAACATGCTTTTCAGGGCTGGGCTCTTTCGATTTGTTCAGTGGCGGAACGTCTTTCTCAAGGCTTGGTTCTTTAGACTTATCAAGTGGCGCCGCAACATGCTTTTCAGCGCTGGGCTCTCTTGATTTGTCCAGTGTCGCAGCGTCTTTCTCAGGGCTTGGTTCTTTCGACTTGTCAAGAGGCGCTGCAACATGCTTTTCAGGGCTGGGCTCCTTGGATAGAACTAGTGGCGGAACGTCTTTCTCAAGGCTTGGTTCTTTAGACTTATCAAGTGGCGAAGCGTCTTTCTCAGGGCTTGGTTCTTTCGACTTATCGAGTGGCGCTGCAACATGCTTTTCAGGGCTGGACTCTTTCGATTTGTCCAGTGGCGGAACGTCTTTCTCAAGGCTTGGTTCTTTAGACTTATCAAGTGGCGCCGCAACATGCTTTTCAGCGCTGGGCTCTCTTGATTTGTCCAGTGGCGCAGCGTCTTTCTCAGGGCTTGGTTCTTTCGACTTGTCAAGAGGCGCTGCAACATGCTTTTCAGGGCTGGGCTCTCCTGATTTGTCCAGTGGCGCAGCGTCTTTCTCAGGGCTTGGTTCTTTCGACTTGTCAAGAAGCGCTGCAACATGCTTTTCAGGGCTGGGCTCCTTGGATAGAACTAGTTGCGGAACGTCTTTCTCAAGGCTTGGTTCTTTAGACTTATCAAGTGGCGCAGCGTCTTTCTCAGGGCTTGGTTCTTTCGACTTATCAAGTGGCGCTGCAACATGCTTTTCAGGACTGGGCTCCTTGGCTAGAACTAGTGGCGGAACGTCTTTCTCAGGGCTTGGTTCTTTAGACTTATCAAGTGGCGCAGCGTCTTTCTCAGGGCTTGGTTCTTTCGACTTATCGAGTGGCGCTGCAACATGCTTTTCAGGGCTGGGCTCTTTCGATTTATCCAGTGGCGCAACGTCTTTCCCAGGGCTTGGTTCTCTCGACTTATCGAGTGGCGCTGCGTCTATCTCAGGGCTTGGTTCTTTCGACTTATCGAGTGGCGCTGCAACATGCTTTTCAGGGCTGGGCTCCTTGGATAGAACTAGTGGCGGAACGTCTTTCTCAAGGCTTGGTTCTTTAGACTTATCAAGTGGCGTCGCAACATGCTTTTCAGGGCTGGGCTCTCTTGATTTGTCCAGTGGCGCAGCGTCTTTCTCTGGGCTTGGTTCTTTTGACTTGTCAAGAGGCGCTGCAACATGCTTTTCAGGGCTGGGCTCCTTGGATCGATCTAGTGGCGCAGCGTCTTTCTCAGGGCTAGGTTCTTTCGACTTGTCAAGTGGCGCCGCAACATGCTTTTCAGGTCTGGACTCTTTCGATTTGTCCAGTGGCGCAACGTCTTTCTCAGGGCTTGGTTCTTGTGACTTGTCAAGTGGTGCTGCAACATGCTTTTCAGGGCTGGGCTCTTTCGATTTGTCCAGTGGCACAGCATCTTTCTCAGGGCTTGGTTCTTTCGACTTGTCAAGTGGCGCCGCAACAAGCTTTTCGGGGCTTGGTTCTTTCGACTTGTCAAGTGGCGCCGCAACAAGCTTTTCAGGGCTAGACTCCTTGGATAGAACTAGTGGCGATACGTCTTTGTCAGGGCTTGGTTCTTTGGACTTATCAAGTGGCGCCGCAACATGCTTTTCAGGGCTGGGCTCTTTCGATTCCTCCAGTGGCGCAGCGTCTTTCTCAGGGCTTGGCTCTTTCGACTTATCGAGTGGCGCTGCAACAGGCTTTTCAGGGCTGGGCTCTTTCGATTTGTCCAGCGGCGCAACGTCTTTCTCAGGGCTTGGTTCTTTAGACTTGTCAAGTGGCTCTGCAACTTGCTTTTCAGGGCTGGGCTCTTTCGATTTGTGCAGTGGCGTTACGTCTATCTCAGGACTTGGTTCTTTTGACTTGTCGAGCGGCGCTGCAACATTCTTTTCAGAGCTGGGCTCCTTGGATTTGTCGGAGTGATCTAGTTGCGCAGAGTCCTTCTCTGGGCTTGGCTCTTTAGATTTTTCCGTAATAGGGGAAAGTACGTCTTTTTCGATACTTGGCCACATTGAATCATCGGAGATAGGAGAACTTATATACTTTTCTTTACTAGATTCTTTTAAGGTCTTCGTAAAGGATGTAGTAAGATCATTATCATAAGATATTGTTTTAATCTTATCTAGATCCTTTTTCAGTGTCGGCTCCTTCGA
This sequence comes from Endotricha flammealis, assembly GCA_905163395.2. Lineage (NCBI taxonomy): Eukaryota > Metazoa > Arthropoda > Insecta > Lepidoptera > Pyralidae > Endotricha > Endotricha flammealis. The sequence continues at coordinate 967,715 of LR990867.1, forward strand.
TATGTAGTTTTGATCATCTAACTCCTTTTCAGAAATCAGATTATTTAATTTGTCTATTGGAATCGCCACCTCCTTCGACTTATCTTTTGTTTCGACATCTTTTTCCGGAGTTGGCTCCTTCGACTCGTCTTTTGGTTCGGCGATATCATTCTCCGGAGTTGGCCCCTTCGACTTGTCTTTTAAATCAGCGATATCCTTCTCAGGTGTCGGCTCCTTCGATATGTCTTTTAGTTCGGCGGCATCCTTCTCCGGAGTTGGCTCTTTTGACTTGTCTTTTGGTTCGACGACATCCTTTTCCGGAGTTGGCTCCTTCGACTTGTCTTTTAAATCAGCGATATCCTTCTCAGAAGTCGGCTCCTTCGATATGTCTTTTAGTTCGGCGGCATCCTTCTCCGGAGTTGGCTCTTTTGACTTGTCTTTTGGTTCGACGACATCCTTTTCCGGAGTTGGCTCCTTTGACTTGTCTTTTGGTTCGACGACATCCTTTTCCGGAGTTGGCTCTTTCGACTCGTCTTTTGGTTCAGCGATATCCTTCTCCGGAGTGGGCTCCTTCAACTTGTCTTTTGGTTCCACGACTTCCTTCTCCAGAGTTAGCTCTTTCGACTTGTCTTTTAGATCAGCGATATCCTTCTCAGGAGTCGGCTCTTTCGAGTTGTCTTTTGGTTCAGCGACATCCTTCTCAGGAGTCGGCTCTTTTGACTTGTCTTTTGGTTCGATGACATCCTTTTCCGGAGTTGGCTCCTTCGACTTATCTTTTAAATCAGCGATATCCTTCTCAGGAGTCGGCTCCTTCGATATGTCTTTTAGTTCGGCGGCATCCTTCTCCGGAGTTGGCTCTTTTGACTTGTCTTTTGGTTCGACGACATCCTTATCCGGAGTTGGCTCCTTTGACTTGTCTTTTGGTTCGACGACATCCTCTTCCGGAGTTGGCTCTTTCGACTCGTCTTTTGGTTCAGCGATATCCTTCTCCGGAGTTGGCTCCTTCAACTTGTCTTTTGGTTCCACGACTTCCTTCTCCAGAGTTAGCTCTTTCGACTTGTCTTTTAGATCAGCGATATCCTTCTCAGGAGTCGGCTCTTTCGACTTGTCTTTTGGTTCAGCGACATCCTTCTCCGGAGTTGGCTCCTTTGACTTATCTTTTGGTTCAGCGACATCCTTCTCAGGAGTCGGCTCTTTCGACTTGTCTTTTGGTTCAGCGACATCCTCTTCCGGAGTTGGATCCTTCGACTTGTCGTTTGGTTCAGCGCTATCCTTCTCGGAAGTCGGCTCCTTCGACTTGTCTTTTAGTTCGGCTACATCCTTCTCCGGAGTTGGCTCCTTCGACTTGTCAGCGACATCCTTTTCCGGAGTTGGATCCTTCGACTTGTCTTTTGGTTCGGCGAAATCCTTCTCCGGAGTTAGCTCCTTCGACTTGTCTTTAAGATCAGCGATATCCTTCTCAGGAGACGGCTCTTTCGACTTGTCTTTTGGTTCGACGACATCCTTTTCCGGAGTTGGATCCTTCGACTTGTCTTTTGGTTCGGCGACATCCTTTTCGGAAGACGGCTCTTTCGACTTGTCTGTTAGTTCGGCTACATCCTTCTCAGGAGTTGGCTCCTTCGACTTGTCTTTAAGATCAGCGATATCCGTCTCAGGAGTCAGCTCCTTCGACTTGCCTTTTAGTTCAGTGACATCCTTCTCGGGAGTTGGCTCCTTTGACTTGTCTTTCAGATCAGCGATATCTTTCTCAGGAGTCGGCTCTTTCGACTTGTCTTTTGGTTCAGCTACATCCTTCTCCGGAGTTGGCTTCTTCGATTTGTCTTTTAGATCAGCGATATCCTTCTCAGGAGTCGGCTCCTTCGATATGTCTTTTAGTTCGGCGGCATCCTTCTCCGGAGTTGGCTCTTTTGACTTGTCTTTTGGTTCGACGACATCCTTATCCGGAGTTGGCTCCTTTGACTTGTCTTTTGGTTCGACGACATCCTCTTCCGGAGTTGGCTCTTTCGACTCGTCTTTTGGTTCAGCGATATCCTTCTCCGGAGTTGGCTCCTTCAACTTGTCTTTTGGTTCCACGACTTCCTTCTCCAGAGTTAGCTCTTTCGACTTGTCTTTTAGATCAGCGATATCCTTCTCAGGAGTCGGCTCTTTCGACTTGTCTTTTGGTTCAGCGACATCCTTCTCCGGAGTTGGCTCCTTTGACTTATCTTTTGGTTCAGCGACATCCTTCTCAGGAGTCGGCTCTTTCGACTTGTCTTTTGGTTCAGCGACATCCTCTTCCGGAGTTGGATCCTTCGACTTGTCGTTTGGTTCAGCGCTATCCTTCTCGGAAGTCGGCTCCTTCGACTTGTCTTTTAGTTCGGCTACATCCTTCTCCGGAGTTGGCTCCTTCGACTTGTCAGCGACATCCTTTTCCGGAGTTGGATCCTTCGACTTGTCTTTTGGTTCGGCGAAATCCTTCTCCGGAGTTAGCTCCTTCGACTTGTCTTTAAGATCAGCGATATCCTTCTCAGGAGTCGGCTCTTTCGACTTGTCTTTTGGTTCGACGACATCCTTTTCCGGAGTTGGATCCTTCGACTTGTCTTTTGGTTCGGCGACATCCTTTTCGGAAGACGGCTCCTTCGACTTGTCTGTTAGTTCGGCTACATCCTTCTCAGGAGTTGGCTCCTTCGACTTGTCTTTAAGATCAGCGATATCCGTCTCAGGAGTCAGCTCCTTCGACTTGCCTTTTAGTTCAGTGACATCCTTCTCGGGAGTTGGCTCCTTTGACTTGTCTTTCAGATCAGCGATATCTTTCTCAGGAGTCGGCTCTTTCGACTTGTCTTTTGGTTCAGCTACATCCTTCTCCGGAGTTGGCTTCTTCGATTTGTCTTTTAGATCAGCGATATCCTTCTCAGGAGTCGGCTCCTTCGACTTGTCTTTTAGTTCGGCTACATCCTTCTCAGGAGTTGGCTCCTTCAACTTCTCTTTTAGATCAGCGATATCCGTCTCAGGAGTCGGCTCCTTCGACTTGCCTTTTAGTTCAGTGACATCCTTCTCAGGAGATGGCTCCTTTGACTTGTCTTTTGGTTCAGCGACATCCTTCTCTGAAGTTGGCTCCTTCGATTTGTCTTTTGATTCGGGAACATCCTTTTCCGGAGTTGGATCCTTCGACTTGTCTTTTGGTTCGGCGACATCATTTTCCGGAGTTGGCTCCTTCGACTTGTCTTTTAGATCAGCGATATCCTTCTCAGGAGTCGGCTCTTTCGACTTGTCTTTTGGTTGATCGACATCCTTCTCCGGAGTAGGCTCCTTCGATTTGTCTTTTGATTCGGGAACATCCTTTTCCGGAGTTGGATCCTTCGACTTGTCTTTTGGTTCGGCGACATCATTCTCCTGAGTTGGCTCCTTCGACTTGTCTTTTAGATCAGCGATATCCTTCTCAGGAGTTGGCTCTTTCGACTTGTCTTTTGGTTCAACGACATCCTTCTCCGGAGTTGGCTCCTTCGATTTGTCTTTTGATTCGGCAACATCCTTTTCCGGAGTTGGATGTTTCGACTTGTCTTTTGGTTCGGCGATATCGTTCTCCGGAGTTGGCTCCTTTGACTTGTCTTTTAGATCAGCGATATCCTTCTCAGGAGTCGGCTCTTTCGACTTATCTTTTGGTTCAGCGACATCCTTCTCCGGAGTTGGCTCCTTCGATTTGTCTTTTGATTCGGCAACATCCTTTTCCGGAATTGGATCCTTTGACTTGTCTTTTGGTTCGGTGACATCCTTCTCCGGAGTTGGCTCCTTCGACTTGTCTTTTAGATCAGCGATATCCTTCTCAGGAGTCGGCTCTTTCGACTTATCTTTTGGTTCAGTGACATATTTCTCCGGAGATGGCTCCTTCGACTTGCCATTTAGTTCAGTGACATCCTTCTCGGGAGTTGGCTCCTTTGACTTGTCTTTTGGTTCGACGACATCCTCTTCCGGAGTTGGATCCTTCGACTTGTCTTTTGGTTCAGCGATATCCTTCTCGGAAGTTGGCTCCTTCAACTTGTCTTTTGGTTCAGCGACATCCTTTTCTGTAGTAAGAATGACTTCATCTTGTTCTTGATTTTGTTGGAAATCTTTGTCAAATGTTGGCTCTTCCTCTGTAGGTATGTGAACGTCCTCTTTGAACTTCGATGTTTGAGATTCATCTGTAAACAAAAAAATATGATGTATACAGGGTGTTTGGTAGAGGATTGAACATGGGAGAATGGCAGAAAGGTGAGATGGTCTGCTACATGCTAAGCGAAAAAAATTTGACCTAGGGCCCATAGTTTTTTTTAAATGATTTTTTATTTTATTTTAACCAAACTTTCTTCCTTCGTGAATTTGAAGTACTATAACTTTTTTTTTATTGGATCAATCGTCCAGCTTATTTTTTTATTCTTATCTTAACTGAATGTAGCTTACTTTTAAATTGATATTTGTTGGTTAGAGTTACCAGTAGTCTGTCTCGTACTTTCTACATGAAATTGACCATTTCTGACAAAAATACTTTAATGAAAATAAATCAAAAAAATGTTACGAAACATAGAGCGGGATGGTTACGGTTCATCATTATCAGCATCCGTTCTTCCTTTTTCACTCTTTATAGGTGGGCAATGCATCCAAGACCTTGTAGTGGTGAAGAGTGGTAGAGCGTTGGCACTACTATGAATGAACTAGTAGTAGCTCGTAAATGGACAAGCTCGACCGGGGCAGTACCTCGTATGTCCCCCGTGTTTCGTAGGATGAGTGAGAGAGCCGGAAGCCTGATATACCTCCTGTTTCCTACTCCATTATTAACTTTCCTTCCCCGGTCCTTCCTTTTTCATTCCGTCATAGGTGGGCAACGCATCCAAGATTTTGTAGTCGGTGATTGCTTACGATAAGGTGCTTGTTTGTCCTCCTCGTGTCAAAACAAAAGTTGTGCATGTCTATGGGCAGCGGTGATTGCTTACCATCAGGTGACTTGCTAGCTAGTTTGTCCTCTTCGTGTCATTAAAAAATCGTAGATGTCAATAGGCAGCGGTGATTGCTTACCACTTACCACTCTTCACCACTACAAGGTCTTGGATGCAATGAAGAGTGAAAAAGGAAGAACGGATGCTGATATTGATTAAGAGAAACGTTAACGTTTCTACCTGCCTTGTGTAACCATCCCGCTCTATGTTTCGTAACATTATTTTGATTTATTTTCTTTAAAGGATTTTTGTCAGAAATGGTCAGTTTCATGTAGCATGTACGAAAAAGACTACTTAGAAAAAAAAATACTATGTAAATTGAATACCATTCCAAAGGGCATGAACTAGAGCTGTTTTCCTAGAATTAGAACTGCAGTACCACTTTTAGTTTTTTTTTAACAGCAGTCCAAAGTTGAACGCTCGGCGTGTACTTTTCGTCTTTTTGATGTTTGAGGACTCATATCATTTTTTGTGGTAACTCTAACCGACAAATATCAATTTAAAAGTAAGCTACATACAGTTAATATAAGAATAAAAAATAAGCTGGCCGATTGAACCAATAAAAAAAAAGTTATAGTACTTCAAATTCACGAAGGAAGAAAGTTTGGTGAAAATTTAAAAAAAAGTCATTTAAAAAAAACTATGGGCCCTAGGTCAATTTTTTTTCGCTCAGCATGTAGCAGACCATCTCACCTTTCTGCCATTATCCCATGTTCAATCCTCTACCAAACACCCTGTATATTGGAAAGGACGTAGGCGACTTTTTTGTGTGACAGTTAAGACCAATAAAATAAATAAAATATAAATTTGTATATCTTCATTTTAAAGCTTCTACAAACACAAATCTCATAAATACATCCATGTACATTTGTACAATTCTTAACATAAACATGATTAGAAAAAAAAATATTACCTGTTATTTCTCTGGTTTTGTCAGTGGAAACCGCTAGTTCTTTTTCTAGCAATGGCGACTTTGATTTGTCTATGGGTAGTGCTACATCTTTCTCTGCACTGGGCTCTCTCGATTTGTCTGTAGGTAGTGCTGCTTCCTTCTCTGCACTAGGTTCTCTGGATTTGTCAGCGGGAACCACTACTTCTTTTTCTAGAGATGGCGACTTTGACTTGTCTAAGGGTAGCGCTACATCTTTCTCTGCACTGGGTTCTCTGGATTTGTCAGTGGGAACCGCTAGTTCTTTTTCTAGCAATGGCGATTTGTCTATGGGTAGTGCTACATGTTTCTCTGCACTGGGCTCTCTCGATTTGTCTGTAGGTAGTGCTGCTTCCTTCTCTGCACTAGGTTCTCTGGATTTGTCAGTGGGAACCACTACTTCTTTTTCTAGAGATGGCGACTTTGACTTGTCTTTGGGTATTGCTACATCTTTCTCTGCACTGGGTTCTCTGGATTTGTCAGTGGGAACCTCTAGTTCTTTTTCTAGAGATGGCGACTTGGATTTGTCCAAGGGTAGCGCTACATCTTTCTCTGCACTGGGTTCTCTGGATTTGTCAGTGGGAACCTCTAGTTCTTTTTCTAGAGATGGCGACTTTGACTTGTCTTTGGGTATTGCTACATCTTTCTCTGCACTGGGTTCTCTGGATTTGTCAGTGGGAACCTCTAGTTCTTTTTCTAGAGATGGCGACTTGGATTTGTCCAAGGGTAGCGCTACATCTTTCTCTGCACTGGGTTCTCTGGATTTGTCAGTGGGAACCTCTAGTTCTTTTTCTAGAGATGGCGACTTGGATTTGTCCAAGGGTAGCGATTCATCTTTTTCTGCACTAAGCTCTCTCGATTTGTCTGTAGGTAGTGCTGCTTCCTTCTCTGCACTGGGTTCTCTGGATTTGTCAGTGGGAACTGCTAGTTCTTTTTCTAGAAATGGCGACTTCGACTTGTCTTTGGGTATTGCTACATCTTTCTCTGCACTGGGCTCTCTCGATTTGTCTGAAGGTAGTGCTGCTTCCTTCTCTGCACTAGGTTCTCTGGATTTGTCAGTGGGAACCACTACTTCTTTTTCTAGAGATGGCGACTTTGACTTGTCTTTGGGTATTGCTACATCTTTCTCTGCACTGGGTTCTCTGGATTTGTCAGTGGGAACCTCTAGTTCTTTTTCTAGAGATGGCGACTTGGATTTGTCCAAGGGTAGCGCTACATCTTTCTCTGCACTGGGTTCTCTGGATTTGTCAGTGGGAACCTCTAGATCTTTTTCTCGAGATGGCGACTTGGATTTGTCCAAGGGTAGCGATTCATCTTTCTCTGCACTGGGTTCTCTGGATTTGTCAGTGGGAACCGCTAGTTCTTTTTCTAGAGATGGCGACTTGGATTTGTCCAAGGGTAGCGATTCATCTTTCTCTGCACTGGGTTCTCTGGATTTGTCAGTGGGAACCGCTAGTTCTTTTTCTAGAGATGGCGACTTGGATTTGTCTAAGGGTAGCGCTACATCTTTCTCTGCACTGGGTTCTCTGGATTTGTCAGTGGGAACCTCTAGTTCTTTTTCTAGAGATGGCGACTTGGATTTGTCCAAGGGTAGCGCTACATCTTTCTCTGCACTGGGTTCTCTGGATTTGTCAGTGGGAACCTCTAGTTCTTTTTCTCGAGATGGCGACTTGGATTTGTCCAAGGGTAGCGCTACATCTTTCTCTGCACTGGGTTCTCTGGATTTGTCAGTGGGAACCGCTAGTTCTTTTTCTAGCAATGGCGACTTTGATTTGTCTATGGGTAGTGCTACATCTTTCTCTGCACTGGGCTCTCTCGATTTGTCTGTAGGTAGTGCTGCTTCCTTCTCCGCACTAGGTTCTCTGGATTTGTCAGTGGGAACCACTACTTCTTTTTCTAGAGATGGCGACTTTGACTTGTCTAAGGGTAGCGCTACATTTTTCTCTGCACTGGGTTCTCTGGATTTGTCAGTGGGAACCGCTTGTTCTTTTTCTAGCAATGGCGATTTGTCTATGGGTAGTGCTACATCTTTCTCTGCACTGGGCTCTCTCGATTTGTCTGTAGGTAGTGCTGCTTCCTTCTCTGCACTAGGTTCTCTGGATTTGTCAGTGGGAACCACTACTTCTTTTTCTAGAGATGGCGACTTTGACTTGTCTTTGGGTATTGCTACATCTTTCTCTGCACTGGGTTCTCTGGATTTGTCAGTGGGAACCGCTAGTTCTTTTTCTAGAGATGGCGACTTGGATTTGTCCAAGGGTAGCGCTACATCTTTCTCTGCACTGGGTTCTCTGGATTTGTCAGTGGGAACCTCTAGTTCTTTTTCTAGAGATGGCGACTTGGATTTGTCCAAGGGTAGCGATTCATCTTTCTCTGCACTGGGTTCTCTGGATTTGTCAGTGGGAACTGCTAGTTCTTTTTCTAGAGATGGCGACTTGGATTTGTCCAAGGGTAGCGCTACATCTTTCTCTGCACTGGGTTCTCTGGATTTGTCAGTGGGAACCTCTAGTTCTTTTTCTAAAGATGGCGGCTTGGATTTGTCTATGGGTAGTGCTACATCTTTCTCTGCACTGAGTTCTCTGGATTTGTCAGTGGGAACCGCTAGTTCTTTTTCTAGCAATGGCGATTTGTCTATGGGTAGTGCTACATCTTTCTCTGCACTGGGCTCTCTCGATTTGTTTGTAGGTAGTGCTGCTTCCTTCTCTGCACTGGGTTCTCTGGATTTGTCAGTGGGAACCACTACTTCTTTTTCTAGAGATGGCGACTTTGACTTGTCTTTGGGTATTGCTACATCTTTCTCTGCACTGGGTTCTCTGGATTTGTCAGTGGGAACCGCTAGTTCTTTTTCTAGAGATGGCGACTTGGATTTGTCCAAGGGTAGCGCTACATCTTTCTCTGCACTGGGTTCTCTGGATTTGTCAGTGGGAACCTCTAGTTCTTTTTCTAGAGATGGCGACTTGGATTTGTCCAAGGGTAGCGATTCATCTTTCTCTGCACTGAGTTCTCTGGATTTGTCAGTGGGAACCGCTAGTTCTTTTTCTAGAGATGGCGACTTGGATTTGTCTATGAGTAGTGCTACATCTTTCTCTGCACTGGGCTCTCTCGCTTTGTCTGTAGGTAGTGCTGCTTCCTTCTCTGCACTAGGTTCTCTAGATTTGTCAGTGGGAACCACTACTTCTTTTTCTACAGATGGCGACTTTGACTTGTCTTTGGGTATTGCTACATCTTTCTCTGCACAGGGTTCTCTGGATTTGTTAGTGGGAACCGCTAGTTCTTTTTCTAGAGATGGCGACTTGGATTTGTCCAAGGGTAGCGCTACATCTTTCTCTGCACTGGGCTCTATCGATTTGTCTGTAGGTAGTGCTGCTTCCTTCTCTGCACTAGGTTCTCTGGATTTGTCAGTGGGAACCACTACTTCTTTTTCTAGAGATGGCGACTTTGACTTGTCTTTGGGTATTGCTACATCTTTCTCTGCACTGGGTTCTCTGGATTTGTCAGTGGAAACCTCTAGTTCTTTTTCTAGAGATGGCGACTTTGACTTGTCTTTGGGTATTGCTACATCTTTCTCTGCACTGGGTTCTCTGGATTTGTCAGTGGGAACCGCTAGTTCTTTTTCTAGAGATGGCGACTTGGATTTGTCCAAGGGTAGCGCTACATCTTTCTCTGCACTGGGTTCTCTGGATTTGTCAGTGGGAACCTCTAGTTCTTTTTCTAGAGATGGCGACTTGGATTTGTCCAAGGGTAGCGATTCATCTTTCTCTGCACTGGGTTCTCTGGATTTGTCAGTGGGAACTGCTAGTTCTTTTTCTAGAGATGGCGACTTGGATTTGTCCAAGGGTAGCGATTCATCTTTCTCTGCAATGGGTTCTCTGGATTTGTCAGTGGGAACCGCTAGTTCTTTTTCTAGAGATGGCGACTTGGATTTGTCCAAGGGTAGCGATTCATCTTTCTCTGCACTGGGTTCTCTAGATTTGTCAGTGGGAACCGCTAGTTCTTTTTCTAGAGATGGCGACTTGGATTTGTCTATGAGTAGTGCTACATCTTTCTCTGCACTGGGCTCTCTCGCTTTGTCTGTAGGTAGTGCTGCTTCCTTCTCTGCACTAGGTTCTATAGATTTGTCAATGGGAACCACTACTTCTTTTTCTACAGATGGTGACTTTGACTTGTCTTTGGGTATTGCTACATCTTTCTCTGCACAGGGTTCTCTGGATTTGTCAGTGGGAACCTCTAGTTCTTTTTCTAGAGATGGCGACTTGGATTTGTCCAAGGGTAGCGCTACATCTTTCTCTGCACTGGGCTCTATCGATTTGTCTGTAGGTAGTGCTGCTTCCTTCTCTGCACTAGGTTCTCTGGATTTGTCAGTGGCAACCACTACTTCTTTTTCTAGAGATGGCGACTTTGACTTGTCTTTGGGTATTGCTACATCTTTCTCTGCACTGGGTTCTCTGGATTTGTCAGTGGCAACCTCTAGTTCTTTTTCTAGAGATGGCGACTTGGATTTGTCCAAGGGTAGCGATTCATCTTTCTCGGCACTGGGTTCTCTGGATTCGTCAGTGAAAACCGCTAGTTCTTTTTCTGGAGATGGCGACTTAAATTTGTCCAAGGGTAGCGAATCATCTTTCTCTGCACTGGGTTGTCTGGATTTGTCAGCGGGAACTGCTTGTTCTTTTTCTAAAAATGACGACTTTGATTTGTCTGTGGGTAGTGCTACATCTTTCTCTGCACTGGGCTCTCTCGATTTGTTTGTAGGTAGTGCTGCTTCCTTCTCTGCACTGGGTTCTCTAGATTTGTCAATGTGAACCGATATTTCTTTATCTAAGGATGGCGACTTGGATTTGTCCAAAGGCAGCGCTACATCTTTCTCTGCACTGGGTTCTCTGGATTTGTCTGTGGGAACCGCTTGTTCTTTTTCTAGAGATGGCGACTTCAACTGGTCTTTGGGTATTGCTACATCTTTCTCTACACTGGGTTCTCTGGATTTGTCAGTGGGAACCGCTAGTTCTTTTTCCAGAGAAGGCGATTTAGATTTGTCCAAGGTTAGCACTACATCTTTCTCTGCACTGGGTTTTCTTGATTTGTCAGTGTGAATTGCTACTTCTTTTTCTAGCAATGGCGACTTTGATTTGTCTATGGGTAGTGCTACATCTTTCTCTGCACTGGGCTCTCTCAATTTGTCTGTAGGTAGTGCTGCTTTCTTCTCTGCACTAGGTTCTCTGGATTTGTCAGTGGGAACCACTACTTCTTTTTCTAGAGATGGCGACTTCGACTTCTCTTTGGGTATTGCTACATCTTTCTCTGCACTGGGTTCTCTGGATTTGTCAGTGGGAACCGCTAGTTCTTTTTCTAGAGAAGGCGACTTAGATTTGTCCAAGGTTAGTGCTACATCTTTCTCTGCACTGGGCTCTCTCAATTTGTCTGTAGGTAGTGCTGCTTTCTTCTCTGCACTAGGTTCTCTGGATTTGTCAGTGGGAACCACTACTTCTTTTTCTAGAGATGGCGACTTCGACTTCTCTTTGGGTATTGCTACATCTTTCTCTGCACTGGGTTCTCTGGATTTGTCAGTGGGAACCGCTAGTTCTTTTTCTAGAGAAGGCGACTTAGATTTGTCCAAGGTTAGCGCTACATCTTTTTCTGCGCTGGATTCTCTTGATTTGTCAGTGGGAACCACTACTTCTTTTTCTAGAGATGGCGACTTCGACTTGTCTGTGGGTATTGCTACATCTTTCTCTGCACTGGGTTCTGTGGGAACTTCTAGTTCTTTTTCTAGAGATGGCGACTTGGATTTGTCTAAGGGTAGTGCTACATCTTTCTTTATACTAGGTTCTCTGGATTTAACAGTAGGAACGGCTATTTCTTTCTTTAGCAATGGTGACTTTGATTTGTCTATGGGTAGTGCTACATCTTTCTCTGCACTGGGCTCTCTCGATTTGTCTGTAGGTAGTGCCGCCTCCTTCTCTGCACTAGGTTCTCTGGATTTGTCAGTGGGAACCACTACTTCTTTTTCTAGAGATGGCGACTTTGACTTGTCTAAGGGTAGCGCTACATCTTTCTCTGCACTGGGTTCTCTGGATTTGTCAGTGGGAACCGCTAGTTCTTTTTCTAGCAATAGCGATTTGTCTATGGGTAGTGCTACATCTTTCTCTGCACTGGGTTCTCTCGATTTGTCTGTAGGTAGTGCTTCTTCCTTCTCTGCACTAGGTTCTCTGGATTTGTCAGTGGGAACCACTACTTCTTTTTCAAGAGATGGCGACTTTGTCTTGTCTAAGGGTAGCGCTACATCTTTCTCTGCACTGGGTTCTCTGGATTTGTCAGTGGGAACCGCTAGTTCTTTTTCAAGCAATGGCGATTTGTCTATGGGTAGTGCTACATCTTTCTCTGCACTGGGTTCTCTCGATTTGTCTGTAGGTAGTGCTGCCTCCTTCTCTGCAATAGGTTCTCTGGATTTGCCAGTGAGAACCTCTAGTTCTTTTTCTAGAGCTGGCGACTTGGATTTGCCCAAGAGTTGCACTACATCTTTCTCTGCACTGGGTTCCCTGGATTTGCCTGTGGGAACCACTAATTCTTTTTCTAGAGCTGGTGACTTCGATTTACCTGTGGGTAGTGCTACATCTTTTTCTGCACTGGGTTCTCTAGATTTGTCAGTGTGAACCGTTATTTCTTTTTCTAAAGATGGCGATTTGGATTCGTCCAAAGGTAGCGCTACATCTTCCTCTGCACTGGGTTCTCTCAATTTGTTTGTAGGTAGTGCTGCCTCCTTCTCTGCACTAGGTTCTCTGGATTTGTCAGTAAGAACCTCTAGTTCTTTTTCTAAAGATGGCAACATGGATTTTTCTAAGGGTAGCGCTACATCTTTTTCTGCACTGGGTTCTCTGGATTTGTCAGTGGGTAGTGCTACATTTTTCTCTGCACTGGGCTCTCTCGATTTGTCTAAAGGTAGTGCTGACTCCTTCTCTGCACTAGGTTCTCTAGATTTGTCAGTGGGAACCTCTAGTTCTTTTTCTAGAGATGGCGACTTGGATTTGTTCAAGCGTAGCGCTACATCTTTCTCTGCACTGGGTTCTCCGGATTTGTCAGTGGCAACCGCTAGTTCTTTTTCTAGAGATAGTGACACTATTTTGTCTGCGGGTAGTGCTACATCTTTCTCTGCACTGGGTTCTCTGGATTTGTCAGTGGAAACCACTAGTTCTTTTTCTAGAGATGGCAACTTGGATTTGTCCAAGGGAAGCGCTACATCTTTCTCTGCACTGGGTTCTCTGGATTTGTCAGTGGGAACCACTAATTCTTTTTCTAGAGATGGCGACTTGGATTTGTCCAAAGGTAGCGCTACATCTTTCTCTGCACTGGGTTCTCTGGATTTGTCAGTGGGAACCTCTAGTTCTTTTTCTAGAGATGGCGACTTGGTTTTGTCCAAAGGTAGTGCTACATCTTTCTCTGAACTGGGTTCTCTCGATTTGTCTGTCGGTAGTGCTTCATCTTTCTCTGCACTGGGTTCTCTAGATTTGTCAATGGGAAACTCTAGTTCTTTTTCTAGAGATGGCGACTTGGATTTGTCCAACGATAGCGCTACATCTTTCTCTGCACTTGGTTCTCTGGATTTGTCAGTGGGAACCTTTAGTTCTTTTTCTAGAGATGGCGACTTGGATTTGTCCAACGATAGCGCTACATCTTTCTCTGCACTGGGTTCTCTGGATTTGTCAGTGGGAACCTCTAGTTCTTTTTCTAGTGATGGCGACTTGGTTTTGTCCAAAGGTAGTGCTACATCTTTCTCTGAACTGGGTTCTCTCGATTTGTCTGTCGGTAGTGCTTTATCTTTCTCTGCACTGGGTTCTCTTGATTTGTCAATGGGAACCTCTAGTTTTTTTTCTAGAGATGGCGACTTGGATTTGTCCAAAGATAGCGCTACATCTTTCTCTGAACTGGGTTCTCTGGATTTGTCAGTGGGAACCGCTACTTCTTTTTCTAGTGATAAAGGTTCATCCCTTTGTGAAGTTGATGTGATTGCTGTTAAAATAACTTCTTTTTCTGGTATACCTATTGAACTATATATAAGAGCAACTTGACTGTCATCAATACCTTCTAATATGTTTTCTATTGCGATTTCTTCTTCTATTTGTGTATTAGATGTTCCGTCGGGAAGTTCATCTGTACTTGTTTTTAATGTTTCAACTTTTTTCTTTTGTGGTATACCTGTATTGTCAGCATACTTCGTTATAATTATTTTTGTTATAATAGTTCTTATAATCATAACGTTTTTGTGACTAATATGCTCAACTTTCGTTGAGACACTTTCTTGTGGTTCTCCATAAACTGTAAAACCAACTAAATGTTTTGATATATCATCCTTGCTCAATACTTCTTCAAGTTCTAATGTTTTCGCATCATATGCTGTAACGTCCTCCAATATTACTTCATTTGTGATATCTGTACTTACCGGTTCTATCAGGGGTTCCACAGAAACTGTCTCAATGTCTTGTTTTTCTAATAATGCATCAAATGTTATATTTTCTACAGTAACGTGCTTATCCATTTTAGTGGTCGTCGACCCATCAGGATGTTCATCTGTTGTGTGATACGTTGTTATAATTTTCATTTTCTTAGGTTTTCCGTATAAATCTGCATATTTTGTTTTGATTATTTTTGTAACTATGGTTCTAACTAAAATTGCTTTTTCATGTTCTACATGTTCCGTTTTAGTTGTTATAATTTCTTCTGGTTCTCCATATAATTCTAAATCTTGTAATTCTAGTATTTCAGGAGTCAGTTCTTGTTCAGGAGATTTTTCTCTTGACTTACTTATGTCTGAAATTGATACATCGCTTTCGATGTTCATGTCTGATTTATTTAGTGGATTATCATCAGTGGTACAAATTATGGTTACTGTTTTCATTTTTTGTGGTAAATTATTAGGATTTGCGTAAACTGTCTTGATAGTTCTTGTAATTATTGTATGAGTAGTGGTAATAGACATTGTAGTTATCTGTTGCGTTTTCACTAAAATCGTTTCTTTTGGTTGGGCGTAAATTGTAAGTCCTATTAATTCTACGAATTGCCGAGTTTCAATTTTAATTAATTCTTCTGCAAATCGCTTCTGGATTTCAGCTGATAGTGTTGTCATTTCTACGAACATTCCATCCTCATCTGGTATATCCTCAGTAGGAATTTTAGTTTCTGTCTCAACTATATCAGGTTCGCCAGCTCGTTGTTCAATAGCTTCTAAATCGTCATCACCATCGATATGTACTGTTAGTTTATCATCTGTAACTTTTTCAATATCTTTTTCTAAACTTACTTGCTTTAAATCAAGTTTGTCAGAAATATTTTTTTGTTCTACGTCATCTTCCTTACTAATCAAACTCTTTTCGTCGTTATCTTTTTCTGAAAGTAATTGTATTTTTCCTTCTTTAACCGAAAGTGGGACTATTTCCCGCGTTAGTAAATCTCCATCTATCATATCTTCATCTTTGCCAATTTTTTCGCTAGGTATTTTTATGTTTTTGGTACTCATTGGAAGACTTGGCATTGTACCATTCATCTCAACTTTAGTATGACTAGTGGTATCCAGGACTAGCTCTGGACTAAGCATTTCCTCAGCTGACACTACATCTGAGGTAGAATCAGTGACTGGTTTTAGATCTGCGAAGTGTGCTACTTTCTCTAGAATAGGTTCTTTTGCAAGAACTTTGCTGAGATCAGCATCAAGCGTTGTGTCTTTATCGATGGTAATGACATTGTTCGAAACCTGATCGTCAAGAACCTTTGATTGTTCGTCTATTTCCTTGGTATCCAATCCATCTTTTGTGGTAAATATCACGTTAGTTAATGCATCTGCAGTAGTTTTAGCAATCATGGGTAAAGTTTCACCATCCGTTATTTCATCGCCATTTAACTTTTGAAAGAGTTCTTTTCTTTTTAGATCAGCAATTTTCTCTTCCAATTTCTCTAAAGTTTTAGCAGATTCTAAAGTTGTGCTTAATTTGCGTTCTGTTTTGATTTCTTCTTCCAAGTGTAACTTATCTACATCATTTTCCTCTTTTGATAATATTTCTACTGCTTCCTTGGTTGGTTCCTTTTGATCACCTACTACATCGTCAACACCGTCAGAAATAATATCTTTTGAAATAATTTCTTTTGTTGGGGTTGGTGATTTAGATTCCTTATCTTCAGTAATCTCTTCTTTTTTATCCTTTGCTTGAGGTTTCATTAAAGCGTTATCTTCAAGTTTTTCTTCTTTTATATCACGTTTTACTCTTTTTCCTTCACTAAGTACAGTTTTGTCTGAAATTTCGCTTGCGTCTTCAGATGTTATAGACCTTACTGGTGAAATTTCTTTATGTATCTCGCTTTGAGCAGTGTCTGGTTTAGTTATTGGTTTATCAACCTCTTTTTGTGGATCATGTTTTACTTCTTGTTCACTCGACAAAAATGTTTTTGTCGCTTCGATAGCACTCGTGATTACTGCTTCAGATGCATCTAAAATATCAGGTGACTTGCGAATAACAGTAGGAGATTTTTCCGCCATGATTTCGTCTAAAGTTTTTTCTGATTTTAACACTTCAGCTACATCAGCGACGATTTTCTCTACATCTTTAGGACTTAGTGGAGGTTTTTGTAAAGTTTCTAATTTACGTGCTTCCTCTATTTCTTTCTCGACATCTTCTGGTATAGAGGGTATCTTTTCGGGCATGCACGGTACCTCTTCGATGATAACGATATCATCCTTGATTGGAGAATCGACTGTTGTAATGTGAGTCTCTCTTAATTTCTCTGTATATTGTCCATAATATTCATTGGCATCGTATTCTTTAACAGGCTCTAATTCTTTCCCAGGAATCTGACCAATTTTCATTTGATCATGATACATGGGTGACTCCGGCGCTGACCCAGGAGTTACAGTAACAAGTTCTGCGTGTGACGCCCTCTGTACGGTCTTCAAAACTACGTCATCTTGAATTGCTTTAGTCTTATAAAGTACATCTTGATCTGGCAGTGGTAGGTCTTTAGGAACTTTAATTTCATGAACAAAGCCCACGTCTGGCTTTCTTTTAAAAATATCTTCTTCAACCGGTGTTTTCTTTTCTTCGTAAGTTCTATAATCTACTACTTCGTGTAATGGAAGGTCAGCTACTTCGTCGGGAGTCTTAACGATTTCCCTTATTGGAACCGGCACTGATTCCAGTTTCGTGCTTTTTTCTATTGAAGTAGGTTTTCTAATGTCAAATAATGTTTGAGGAGGTATAATTTCTTTGGTTTCTTCTTGAACATATTTTTCTTCAATTTGTTGATCTTCTTTGATATCATCAAGAGTTATTCGTTCATCTTCAGGTAGAGTAGGTGCAGTTGTAGCACCAGATTCAATAGTTGTTGATATCTTTTCATCTGGCTGTGATTCTTGTACAATATTAAGTTCGAGTGAATCTTTAGGCTTTGCCACGCCACTTTTACTGTCTGATGTTTTCTTTTCACTGCTGTTGTCCTGTTTCTCTTCGACACTTACGGAATGCTCTTTTGATTCCATTTGTTTGGCATCCGAGTCCAACATATCTCCGGTTTTAGGTTTTGCGTCATCACTTTTTTCTTTCTCTAATACAGCTTCATCTTTTTTCTTTTCAGATTCTTCTTTATCCTTTGCGAGCTTTTGTAATTCATTTTCATTATCGTGATCATGACTACTTTCACGATCGACTATTGAGTCTTCAGTATATTGATCTACTTCTTCTTTTTCTATAATTAAATATTCTTCTTCAAATTCACCGTCGGCAGTCGTTTCAGTCTTAGTATCGTCAGTGATCAAGCATGTTATTTTTTCAATGTCAGAGCGGCCAACAAACTCTACTTTTTCTTCAGCTTCGCTGTCCCTATTAAACACAGCTTCAATTTCTCGTACGATTTCTTGTTCTTCTCTTTCGTCAAGTTCTTGTTGTTTAATATCGTCTAAAGACTTGGAAGTATCTTCATCAGATTTTTTAGCATCTTTCAATATGTCTTCATAATTTACCCTTTGCATTCCTTTTAGCTTAGAAGTATCGGCCTTTATAGATTTTACAGATTTTGAAGGACTTTTCATTGCTTTTAGACCTTTGACAGGAGATGCCAGAGGTCTGGGCCTACGTGATATAGGTTCCCGTTTTGCTTTAGTTTCTTTTTTATCGGAAACTTTTTGAGTTAAATCCCGTTTAGGAGAAGCCTGTTTGTATTTCGACTCGACAACTCTTCGGTTACTTGCTTCTTTGGCACTTTTAGCTGGAGTGCTACCTGGGCTCATCTTTCTAACCTTTGTTTTAATTTTTTCTTTTGCTGGCTGTACTGCAGCAGTAGTTTTCGATTCCACAGACTTTTTAGGAGTCGTAGGAGGTGATTTTTTGTCATCAGTTACAATTTTTTTGTCTAAATTGGAAGCCACACGCTTATCAGCTACTTTTTGTGCAGACCGATGACTAATTTTGCTTCGAGTCATAGAAGTAGTAACTTCTGGTTTTACACGTACTTCAGGTTTCTTTTTTATATCAGTTTTTAATTTTACGTCACTTTCAACTTTTTTCACTTCACTTTTAACTACAGAGTCTTTATTATCATCAGTCTTATCAACTCGTTTCGATTTCTTCTCTACAGTTTTTTCTTTTTTCTTATTATCCTTCTTTTTAGGTAGACCGTCTATCACAGTGCTCTCATATTGAGCGAGTTTATCATCTAATTTCGATTCTATCTTTGCGGTGATGGCTTCATGCAGAACTGATTCAATTTTCTTGTCTTCGCCGTCGACTAGTTCACTGAGCAATTTATTGTCAATAATATTTTTGGAGTCTGTCACATCTTTGATAATATCCTTTGGCGGTGGTTCAGGTTCAACGACTTTGTCTTCTTTCGTTTTATCTGTTAGGATTGTTTTTTCTTTTGTTGCTGTTCTTGTTTTTGCTGTTTTACTTGATACCGTGGTCGTGGTTGTTGTGGTGACCGGTGCTGGTGGAGTCATCTGTCGCCCTGTACACGTTGGATGTTGTAGGAACTCTAAATGTTTTAATTTCTCTAAGCCTTCGAATATCTTGTGTTGTGGCGTTGACCCTGGGAACATTATCCTTGTGATCGTGTCGTCCGGATTGGCCGGTCGCCATACGAGTAGAGCACATATTGACACCAAATTGGGAATGGGAAAATTAAATTGTCCGGATACACTTGCCCCTTCAAATAGTTTCTGTTCACTGTTATGCCACCTTTTAAGGAAGTCACGAACGTATTTGGAGTCCTTGGACGGATTCAGTACGTACATGTCGAGGGTACCTGAAAAGTTAATAAAAATAAATTAGTTTTTGTCAATTAATAGGTTTCTTATGATTTTAAATTTAAAAAAATCATGTAATGAAATGAAATAGTTTTTTTGCAGAAATTAGGCTCTCAATGGCCCTTTTTTTACATTGTAAATGATTTTGTATAAATTAAATAAAAGAAAATAAACTACGTTGTAAACTACTGCCATTTCAGAAACAAGCAAAATGGCCACTGGTAAAAGAAATGGTGAAAGAAAACCAGTTACGACCATTTTTGTCATTTAACAAAAAAAAAATCTTCAACTCGTTACAATGTATTAATTAAGTACATACATTTATAAGAAGAATACGCGGAATCTCATACACAATCGTGTGGAATAAACAAGTCTTAAATAAAAAAAATAATAATCAAAAATAATCAGTAGGTACTGACAAGAGTGAGCAGACCAGGGCAGCACCCGTTCACGAGTTGACGCGAGAGCCAGCCATCGCTGTGCTTAACCATATTAGAGGGAACTCAGCAGCTACTCCCGACGCCACCACCAGTATGGACATTTAAGTGAGCATGACAT
The DNA here is from genome assembly GCA_905163395.2 of Endotricha flammealis. NCBI lineage: Eukaryota > Metazoa > Arthropoda > Insecta > Lepidoptera > Pyralidae > Endotricha > Endotricha flammealis. The sequence goes on from LR990867.1 coordinate 987,405, forward strand.
AGGTACTCAACCTTATTAAAAATGTAATATAGATGACATTTTTAGACAAAGTCTGATCTTAGTAAAATTTCCAACACCACTATGGACAATCAGGAAGCATAATGTAGTTAAATTTTCTACATCACTCTGAATTTCGACAATTAATTATTCCGACAGAGTCTAAACTTCGAAACCCAGTAGTTCGAACAAAACATATATTTCTGAATTTCGCATTAATTGTCGAAGTTCAGAGTGACGATCCACCATCCACATTGGACGACCGTGGTGGATTTTCACGTCCAAACTCCTCTTTCATATTCATGAATAAAAGGAACCTATAGAATAGGATGCTCGTAAATTGCTTTGAATTCTTTTTGCTTTCTTAAAAAAAACTTAAAATTATAAGATAGATGGATAGATAGAATATGCTTTATTTGCAACACACAGACCGTAAACATTAGAAAACAACAAATACAATACGATACGGTAAACACAAAAAAAAGCTTACAGACTAGTGTATTGGCAACAAGGCAGCCTTATTGCTCAAAACAATCTTTTCAAGGCAACTTTAGGGTAACAGAGCTATATATGGAGTAGGCAGGGCTAGCAATAATAAAATAAAATAAACCTAGATTAAAATATAAACAAGAAGATCACATATAAATGAGTAGGTGAAGTAAATACTATTTAATATACCATATTACATAAATACTCACACATATATACGTTATATAAATGTGTCTTAATAATAAATATTATATACATTGACGACCTCCGTGGCGTAATGGTTACCACGCCAGACCGCCACCCAGGAGGTCCCGGGTTCGATCCCCGGTCGGGTCATGATGAAAAACGAACTTTTTCTGATTGGCCTCGGGTCTTGAATGTTTATCTATATATGTATTTGTTATAAAATATAATATCGTTGAGTTAGTATCCCATAACACAAGTTTCGAACTTACTTTGGGGCTAGCTCAATCTGTATGAATTGTCCCTATATATTTATTTATTTTATTTATATAATATATATACTACATATATTATTCATAAAGTAAATTGGAAGAATGCTATAAGAAAAAATAAATAAGTGAATGTATAGGTAATTAAGATAACTTACCATGACCAACTTTATGGTATAAGTTGATTGGGTCAGGACTACGGTAGCAGTGCTGAGCTCTTAAATTTAGGTGGCGTAGGTCGGCCATCATGTCCGCGCCCTCCTGCAAGAGCGAGACCAGAAGAGGGTCGGCGTCCTTGTCGCCGTCTGGACTAGCGAGGGCTCGACGCTCCTGGAAATGGAGATTAATTAGGTATGTGTTAGGTAACAATTTATAGGCACAAATGCATTATTATAATGAGTGGAGATCATTTCAATATATGTAGATACAAGCACAGAATATAAAGTTAACTTCATATAAATAAATAAATAAATTCTAAATAATTCATAATTTATACAGCGCCACCTACCTAGCCTACTCTTCAATAAAATCGCAATTTTAATTTTAATTCTGATAATTTCAATTTAAAGTAACTAAACTATATATTTTACTATAACTATTTTGTAAGTGAACAGTCTCATTTCATTTAGTTTAGTGTTTAATTAGAGTTAGTATAGTCTGTCACAGGTTAAATGTAACAATCCAATGATCAAGCGGAGTAACTTTCAAGAGGCTTAAACCTTCTTGTGAGTACCAGACAAAAGATATATACAAAAAAAACATAGTAAACACCTAGATTTAAGAACACTCAGAAATGCCATTGCATAAAATGTCTGCCCCGAGCGGGAATCGTGTAGTGTGGCGCGCTGGCAGGGTCGCCATGTAATGGTCACACGAGGGGGTGCGAGTGATGAATGAAAATACTTGTTGTTTGTACACTGAAGACTGCTTGTTTATTGAAAATACATAGGTTTAAATACAATTCCTAAGTAGGTTATGGGTACATAGTTGTATGGAGTTTAGAGCAAGGTAATTAATATAATATAGGTAAGGTAATATAGGTGTTCTACTTTTAATGATGACAAGGTTTCAGTACAAGGTTTTTATGTAAGATTCGGGTAACAATAATGAGGACGTGTGTCGTCACACTACAATCGAACCCCCTCTAGTGCCGAAGTAAGATCACGATCAACGCACGACTGTCAAAGTGTTCCGTGAATCATCATACAAATATTATTTGATGAGAAAGTGAGTTTGTTTGTTTGTTATTCCTTCACGGCTTGACTAAGCAGCCGATCATTATGAAAATTTGCATACAATATTGTTAGGGGTACTGAGCCCAACATAGGCAAATTTCCAGCCACTCGACCAAAATGTCATGCCTTTTCGTATTCAAGTTTAATTTTTAAGTTAGTTTTAAACTAAAATTTAGTTAGATTTCCCATTTAAAAAAACTCAAGGAATAGTGACAAAACTATAAAGAAAATAGTCATTACTAAAATTTTATATGTACTTAGTTGTGCCAATGGGAACTAAAATTTAGTGACAAATTATCTGGTTGTGCCATAGTTGGTCCAACAGGTTTTTTTTTTCAAATTTTAGTTGTGTCAAAATTTGTTGTGCGTAGGAGTTGGTCCAACAGGAAACAGTGGTAATTATCTTCCAAAATTATTGTTCTATCCATAATGAGATTTGGTAAATACAAACCTTCACATAATTACGACATTATACAAAAAATTTAAAATAAAAATTACACTATAATTAATTTACACTGTTACACTTTGAACTTGTAATTGTGATCACGGAGAGCGATTGACTGGGAGCCAATACTCCTCGCTCGGGTGCACACGACCTATAGGTACTATTAGGTATAGTCCTTTACATTTATGGATTAATAACATGACAAGGAAATTCATTATTATAGAAAAAATACATTTATTAAATTGATTTATAAAAAAAATTACTCTTTTATTGCGATGTTAAATTGTCGCACATTCTATTTTGGAAGAGTTCTGATGGTCAGTGTCTAGAGATTCGATTGGGCAATTGGACAGGGTTAGTTAACTTTGGGTAGCGGTGGAAGAGTATTTCAAAATTTCAAATACCAGTGCAAAGGGGAGGGAAGAGAGACTTATCTCACTGTAGACGCCTTCGCCCAGCAGTGCAAAATACATTATTCAAAGAATTCTAAGCATATTCTTAGGTTTGTAATAAGAATCCTACTATAATATTAGTACAAGGGCGAAAGCTCACGCTTAAATGGCTGGGCCAATTAATATGACATTTGGTACGTAGGTAGCTGATACCTTGGATTAACAAATAGGTTACTTTTCTCCCGAAAAGTATGCGATTCCCGTAGGGTTTGGTCAAAAGTCTGATATAGATGGCGCTGCTGTGCATAAAATTAAACGCGGGTAACATCGCGGGCAGGAGCGAGTATGAATATAATACCATGGGCACTGTACCACAAGAAGGCAGTGTGTCCAATCAAGTGTAACCTTCTAATGTTACAAGCATGCGACCTTGGTGAGCGACGATCTGGCGCCAGCATCACATTCTTGTAAACATTAGACTCCCAGTATTACCCGTATAATTTTATTATTCCCATGGGAAAATGTCTTCATACATCCCTGATTAATTCGGACCTGTGTTGAGCTTTGATGAGTGACATAGGCTATTCTATTATTTAAAAAAAAATTAAAATATCACTTTTATTAAAACCCGTGCGAAGGTGAGGCGGGCCACTAGTTATTATTTGACAATTATCGAATTTGATAGCATACTTTAAAATTAAATATCATTATCATCTACCTTCCCTTATCTTTACCTTATATCAATACAATCTTCAACACTACTTTAAAAATGTTACCTCTAAATTGCAAAAGAAATGTCCAATCTGCGGGTAGACATTGGTCGCGGCCTTCCTGCGTAGAACCGCGGCCATGCCAGACACAGAGCAGTTGTTGAGTCTCGTGAAGAGGACTGCGTCGAGCCGGTCCAGATGACGTGCGAAGTCCCACCAGCAAGCCTTGCGGGAGAAGCCGCCGTCAACTGAAAAGGTGATAAAGTACATTTTAATATAAGAAGAGAGTGAATGCGTAGATAGTTCCACATCAATTTGCACCCCTATATAAAAACATCACTGTATTTATTCATCATTTATTTTTATACTACTAAGGTGGCAAACAAGCATACGGCCCGCCTGATGGTAAGCATCACCGTAGCCTATAGAAGCTTGCAATACCCGGGGGTATCACTCACGCGTTGCCAACCCTCCCAACCCCCCCAAGTGGAGCTCTGTAGACCTTACTCACCGTAGGAACACAACATGGCCGAGACCAATGCTACTTGGCTACGATCTTCTGTAAGGTGGAGGTCCTTCCCTAGACGTGCTCCGATTTGAGCGGATTATCCGCTGTGCCCTACCTCACTTTAAATCATCATAATTATTTTATGCAATGAGATAAATTTTAAACTTGATTTTTTTTCTTTTTCTGGTCAAAATAAGTTTTTCCTTTTTGTGGACATTAAGGTTCAATTTATGGGGGCAACTATTTGGCCACCACGAGTTATAGATTTGAAGAGATTCTCGAGCATCGTAAAAAGTCAGAAAGTACGTTGTTACGTTTGTACAAAACGAAAAACAATAATTGAAGCATCATTAAACATAAGTATAAACTAGTAATGATAAAAAGAAAGGGTTTTATACCTTATTAAAAAGTATTTTCACCTACAGGAACTAATACTTTGAAATCTAATCGGAATGATTAATGAATGTTAAATGAACGGTTGTGATCAATGATGTTTAAACAATTAAACTCGTAACATTACTGTTTTGAGATCCACAATCAAAATGTGGTGAGCAAAGCAAATGTATTGACAGAAATGATTGTAATGATTCGAATCAACAAGGCGAGGCTAAAATCAATGATGAAATATTTGATTTGGATATTATGGGAGCTTACTGTAATTCAATCTTGGCCGGTTTTCGGATATTGGATGTTGTGATTTACGATAAAGATTGTATCTCAGATTGTTAGAATAAATTAGATAAAATCCCTGATTGACAAATGAAATTGCATTTTTACGGAAAGTAAAAAACACCGAACAGAATAAGACAAATGATTTTGACGTGATTTAAAAAAAAGTAGTATTTCCACAGAACAATGAAACGGGGAGATTTACTTACTTCTAAGTAGAAATGTGATTTGCTACAAATTGTCTTCGAACCTTGTCTATAAGTTAAAATTCAAAGAACCACGCTCTCAAAAAACCGAATCCTTTGATTAGTAGTGTATTTTGAAATGTAAGTAGAGACGCGAAGTCAATGTGACAGTATTCAAATGAGATAATAAAAATGACTCAAAACTACACAACTTGGTAATTTTTTGTTCCAACACAAAATAAAAATGTATGAATAACAAACGAAAAGAAAATGAAACAATAAATAAAATCAAACAATTGCCCAAACCATTTCATACAATAGAAAACATGGTAGCAAACGTAACGATACTTGATTGAAAAATAAATTGAATAGAAATACATTTTGATGTACATACAGTGTTTGTACAGACTACGTCAACAAAGTCCGTATTGCCGTCTGTTGACATTGCTACGTTTAATATTACATCTGTATGTACACGATCTGCGGGAACCTAATCCGATTTCTGTTCAAGCAATATAGACAACACACATTTTGGATTTTTTATTTCATTATTAACGACAAATCCTTGCTTCAAATGTTATGTGCTCTACTATTGAACTGTTTAAACGAAACGCATTGCTACTTTACGCCAATATCTTATAAGAGAGTACTTGCTCGATCAAGCTAGCCCATTTCAAAACTGCTCTAGCACCTTCGATATAAAAATACCCAGAATCAATAGAAAACCAATTGTTTCATTTGCGAATTGAGACTATATTAAAGTATATATACTATACTATGTATATTGAAAGCGTAATCATAATTATCTCAGCCACACTGGGCTGTCAAAATAAACAAAGAAGATCGTCGTTGTCAAAGTACGTCCTATTGAGAGTTTTTCAACATAATAATTTTTTAAAGTTTTTAGCGTAAATAAATATATAGTGACAAATCACACAGATCGAGGTAGCCTAAAAGTAAGTTCGAAACTTGTGTTATGGGATACTCACTCAACGATACCATATTTTATAACAAATACATAATTATAAATAAACATCCAAGACCCGAGGCCAATCAGAAGAGACCGGGATTCAAACCCGGGACCTCCTGGGTGGCGGTCCGGCGTGGTAACCATTACGCCACGGAGGTCGTCGAAATTTATGCTATATTGAGTTTCCATCCATCAAAAACCATTTCCTTTTATATAAAATTCGTTAGAATAAGTTAGATTAAAGATAACATCAAACAAAACCTTTAATAAAAATAAAGGATGTTCCACAATTTTTTTTCATCTCTAAATTTTCTATTCAACTTGGTAATAGCATTTTATCTGAGGCGTCTTCGTTAAAATGTTTCATGAAATGTTGTTAAAAGTTATGTTTCCCTTGAAGAAGAAAATTTTGCACATCTAATTCAAATGCCTAAACCCAGACCGTGGCGTTTCACGCCCACTTTAATCTCCGGTGACTCGGATTAGATTCTCGTAGGAGATTCGTTCGCAAAGTCGTTATATTAGTTTGACACAAAACACAATACTTGATAAATAAAAATGTTGATATCTCGACAAACGAGTTACAAAGTTATCTGACGGTAATTATATTAATTATAATTCTCATTTTCTTTCTATTGGGGCTTTTCCGGCCAGTCATCCGTATAAGCGTCGAGCTTATCCCGCCTTAATAGTTGTCCGCGACGACTTTTAACAGATTCGGGCGTCCAGTAGGTTGTGATGTGAGCCCATCTATCGGAAGAAATTGTGGTATTTTGTCCACAAATATTTTATTACTAATCTGTTATTTTGATGGAAGTTGCCACAAAATATTGTTAAATAGATATAAATGTTGAATTCCCCAAAAAAGTATTATGATAATTATTACCTGCTACGGAGCAAAATATTTGGGCATAGAGACTTCATGAATGTCCGAGTTGCCTACATCAAAATTTAAAAGTAGTAAACTCGGGCACTGCCGTATGCTAAGCCGTCACCGTTGGCTATAGACGCTTGCAATACCGGGAGTATCATTCACTTCTCAGTTTAGAAGTATCCCAGTAGCCCTCTAGGTCTATTTTGATCTAAGTCAGTCTTTTACTTTCAATTTTATAATGTAGCAAATGAGCTGACCTGAACTCTGTAGGCTTTCACTATTTGTTTTGTCCAAGCATCTTGTTAATGTCAAGTATATTTAACCTGCCTTGTGTTCTGTTTACGTTGTTATGTCCATATTGTTTGCTGTAACCTGACGCCGTACAAGCTCTTAGCTGTGACGGGTGACGTCATTATGTACAGTTACTTGAGAATACATAACTCACTTAACAAAACAAACTATGGAAAATTTCTGATAGTAGATCGAGGATATAGACAAAATGTAAAAAGAGATGTCCCCAGAATGCATTAAGTTGAGTCATCTGGCATTTAAGAGGTCCTTCTGTGAGCACTGTGTGAGCATCATTTATTTATAATAATATGGCACCTAATCATAACGAAACGCATCCAAACACCGGTTAATGTCGACCTTGCTTAACTTGCGTGTTCGTTTTAAAGTGCAACACACAGCCATGCCACCAAGCTTCTCTTTGATTACTAATTTGCTGCATCTCAGAGACACAAACACAATTTAACTAGCAAGGTTTAGTTCCATTTCTCTTTTTAACTTTCGCGCTGGCAACTTGATCCATTATCCTAGTTCACCCGTCAAGTCCTGTTTCATATGTCTTCAAGCCGAGCAATCACTTCTCCGGACGAACGGAACAAACCTTGACATGTTTAATGCCGGCCTTGGGTAAGTAACACTCTACTGTTGGTTCTGTGCCAAAGATATTACTCTCAGACTAAAAGCTTCTAGACAGCTTTAAGTTACAGATAAGATGTATATCATTTACTTTTATGATAATTCTTCTTAGTAGTTTGATGGGTGTTTCTTGAGAAACGTCGTTTCTGTGTTTCTTTTTTGATTTTCACATCAAGGTCATCAGAATTCTTGCTTCTGTGGTTTTCTCTTCTCTTTTTTTTCGGAATTCTTGGAGAAACGTCTTCGACGTCGCGTCGTAGTGATTTTCACTATGTTTTCTCATTTAAAATATATTTAAAATTTCACAACAGACTTATTAATAGTTTCTCAAAGTTCTATTATGTATTATGTTTTCTTTATTAACTTGCCTATCGCTCAGATGAAAACGTCAAAATCATAAAACAACTGATAATTTATCTCACAGATAACACAACTTTAAGCCAACTGGTGCTTATTAACAAGTCGTTAATTAAGGCTGTAGATAATATAACTCAAAAAGTTCTATATTCTTTTCCTTTTTTTTGGAAGTACTTTCAAAAAAGTTTATATTTTAATCACCAAAACCTTAAAGTACCATTAATTAATAAATCGTTATTTCTCGTTGGTATTATGTCAACAATACTCTAACACTAAAAGCTACTCAGGCCGGCGTCAAGTTACCTAGGCTGAGAGGATGGCTCGCGAACGCCGAGTGGAATTGTTACGAATGAGCGAGTCGTTTTAATGATTTCCTTCCTTGAAATTTAAGATAAGTTTCTCAAAGAATGGAAAATTAGGATTTTTAAAGAATTGGCTAATATAAAATTTTAATTTGAAGACGCCTATGTAGGATTTAATAAAACTTAAAAAGTAATACCTACCTCTAAAATATAAAGTAAAGACATTTAGATATATCATTTAAATATTACTTCAATCTATTTTTACTCTTTCATTGGTTAACCACATTAATTTCGTGGCAATCTTTTGCCATCATCTTAGACTGTGGCGGCAGTAATTATGAATATATTTCGAAAGTATTGCATTGTGCATTAATACATTGCCTCTAAAACTGAAAAGGTAAATTGTATCACTATCGGGTTCTAAGAAATTTTAGCTAAATTATCTAACATGATGAAATTAATTTGTAGTTTGTATGACAGAAGATTTTTTAACACAATCTATAATCTTCCCGATTAATCCACACTTTGTTTTAAGTTCTACATACAAATGTAGCTCTTTCGCCAGGATATCAATGAGCTTCAATACTACGCGATTATTAATCATGATTGTATAGGAGACACAACAGTAAGAATATATGGTAGAGTGTTCTCGGTGCTTTATATTGTTTATTTTTATAATAATCTGTAATTACGATGGCTCTGTATACATTATGTGGAAGTGTGGTAATTTGATTGTAAAGTATTTCATCAATTAATATAATATTGACAGATTAATTAACATCACATTTCAGGCTTGAATTTATTTTATAAACTTCAAAATGGTCGTCGAAATTGGGAACGTCAATGTTTTGATTCAATGGAAATTTTTGATTGCTTTCAAATATATATTTAACATAATTGGAATCAAAATTTCGTTATAATTTATAAATAGCTGAAATATGATACATTCAACAAACGAATATAAAGTATAATATTAATATAGTATTAATATTATACTAAAGTATTATATTAATACTATTGAAAAATAAAAATTCGATCCTTTCATGCAGTATTTATAGCCCTGGATACTTCTTTCATTTGTCGATTGTACTATGGAAAAACTGAAATAATATATTTTTTTATCCCCCGAAATACTGTTCGTTATCAATATATTACGGTTGCTATCAATCCTGGCTATTCAGGAAACAGGAGGCACGACGGAAAAGGAAATGTGTGGTAGGTAAGTAGGCTAGAAAGATTCTTCCGAGTTGTGCTTTTAGTCACGTCAGATCATGTCACAAGTTCACAACTCACTGTAATTTTTATTTATTTTGTATATTTGAAATCAGTAATTTCATTATAAGCAAATGCGTTGTAGGAAGATTTTGCAGGGAGTGTTTTCCAGTGAACTTCCAAAATTTCCTTCTGTTCTAGACGTTTAGGATAGCTTTGACGAGTTAGATCGGCGGCTAGTAGGTTTGGGTGATTATAACACAGTATAAAATATATCTTTTCACATCACAGAGCTCAGAGATATGTAAGTATGGTTCAGAATTCATTGGAACAGTTAAATATGTCAAAGAATGAATACTTCCATGCTTTATAATTTGCAATCTTGACTCATCTCCAACAACGAATAGAACAGTTGGCAATAATCTCAATGTTTGGCACTCAGCCAATAACTGTCTGGAATATCCGTAAAAATCCATACAGCCCCAGGCGTCCCAGAAACTTGCTTAGGGTGAAATAGGGGCGGCCAATATTCCTGAGTACTGTGACTCAGCTAGTACTTGCCTGTTTTATTTTGCTCGTAAAGTCTGATGTTATAAGTGGGTATGCCTTTGTTGGGTTTGTCGATAGCTGTTGTATATTTTATGTACCGTTTCATTGTATTTTTTTAGGGTATATTCGGAATACAGAGAAAGTGGAGCCAAGCTAATCAATACATAGAAAATAACCAAACTTGAGAATAAACACAAGTGACATCGTACAAAAGTTTGCCTCGAACGGGTGTCAAAGCCCCGCGAGCTGTCAAATATACATGTACAAATATATGATGATACGAATTTCGAATGTTAAAGTTGTTAAAGGTTATTGGAAGAATTTGTAAGTATATTATGGGAAGGTTTACAAGCGAGAGGAGAAAAAGTGAAAGAGTGACAAGTACAAGATGATGTGTAAAAAACACAAACAATTAAAAAAATATTATAAAGATGTATAGAGTTCGATTTGTTAGCCCACCACACATTCTCACCGCTGTGTCTCCTGTATAGCCAGGATCAACAACGGCCACCTCAGACTGACAATAAGAAATGAAGCTTATTAAGAGTCCCGGGGGAGAAACTACAGCTGTTTTGGAACTCACAACGAATTTAATCAGAAAGAAATTATAATTAATATTAAATTATAAGAAATAACTGAGTGCGAAGTATTGCCACAGCACAGTTTCTGGTTATGTTACAATGTGATCTAAAGTTGCTTACCAAGCATGTTGAATCCATTGATGCCGAAGAGTGCGGCATCGCCCTGTCCACCTGGGAACACGTAGAGCGTCGGGTGGCTGAATCTAATGTTGCCGACCACGTCGCTCGACACCAGGAGCTGGTCCAGGCTTGCTGGCACCACATAAGGGTCCAGGTATGCTACAAAGAAAAAAATCATTTAGTCAATATGATTTGGGTACATTTAATACTAATTGACACTCTTGTTTTATAATTGATCATATTTCAATATTTTACCTAACATGAATGGTAGTTGTGTCATTAGAAATACTATCAAGGATAGACTAGTTGGTCTACGAGGGAAACATGATCTTGACGTAGTATAAAATGATGTTGCTTTCGCTGTTTGTTTGCTTAGAACTTTTAAACTAGATACTAAACTGATAAAGTGAATCAAGAGTGTTTTCGGAAATTCCGTCGAGAAAGCGGGATACACGCAGTTGCACGGGTTTCGCTCGTATAGATATATAAAAGGTAATATCTGCTGATCCTTAACTAAAAAGCTAATACAAATCTCCAATAATTTTAAGTGTTTCCATTCCATGAATACGGCACGGAATCGTAACGGATTAACATATAAATTGACTCCGCTAAGCAAAATTAGCATTTCAGATTGATACTCCAAGCTCCTGGCAATAACTGTTAGGGAAATAACAAATTTCTTACAAATTATACTATACTAATATTATAAAGAGGTTTGTGATGTTGTAGGAGGTAATATATGGATCTACTGAATCTATTTTGAAAATAATTTTACAAATAGAATGCCACGTTATTTGTGAAATTCATAGGAATATATTAATGACTGGGTTAAAATGAATTCCCACTGGATAGCCGGATACATGCAAATAAAGTTGCGCGGGTTTCGTCATTACATAATAATTTCCCTATTGGTTACATGTGCTGATCAGATACAAAAGGTTTTGAAGAACGAAAAAAAGAAAAATTTGATATAAACTGTTTTACAGTCTCTGACCGTCGTAGTCGCAATATTTAAAAAACTTGAATCACATCTACTGCACTGAATACCACTTTAAAATAACATACGAATATTAAATACAATGTTATACAATGTACTTAGCACATTGGAGAAGGGAATAGACAAAGAGAACCAGAAGAAATAGAAAGTCTTGACTGACTAATTATTACAGAACTTTTGGATTTAGCGAGCAGAAATTTTGCACAGGTATTCCCTTTATAATATTTATAAGAAATGAAAAGGGATTTTTCAAAATTCCCAGAGGATACAAAGATAGAAACGAAGGAAGAAACTCTGAAAAAGAAGATTTTCAATGTAGTTTTCAATCGAGACGAGATATAATATAGCTGTAATAATATGGATAGTACTAATATTACCTGAGAAAAGCCTCAGTCGATGACCTGACGTAATATTTCTGCTCCACTAACGCGTCGTACCATAAAAATATATGATGTGATACTATAAAAATGCGGAGGATAGTGTGATATTGCTCGTTCAAAGTCATGATCTAAAAATATCTAGAAATATAAGACTGCAAAGAGTTTACTAAAACTACTTTTCGTAGATTTGAAGAATGATACACTTAAAAAAAAGTTTAGTAAACGAATGCCAGTTTCTACCAACCAGTCCTCACCCAGGTATCCCCCAATCATATTAATTAGGACGAGTAAGGAGATAATGCGTAATGACAAGTATAATCTGCTCCAACTTACAATACAAGTTAAAATCCATGAAGTGGATAAAAAAGTCGCCTAGAATCCATTGAGGTATCGAGCAATGAATCCAAGTGGAATGAGTGGGGAAAATGACGACCTGGAAAAAGACGTACATCATGGCCGCAGAATCGTTTTCGGCGCCGTTGACACTGTTTAGAGCCACATGTGTCCACTAGGATGTTGGATGTTGCAACCAAAAATCATCCTAAAGATGGTCCTGCTATCCTCGAGGCGACTGTACGCGTACGCGCATTGGCGTCATGATTCGTGCTACATTGAGTTCTTTGTATCTTAGACTTTACGATGAAATTATTGCAACTCTGTGATGTATAATAAAAACGCGATAAAAACACGCGACGAATTCGCCCTTTCTGGATAAGGTCTAAAAGGTTGCGTTCAAATCTAGTTTGAAGCGAATATACGCCCGTCATGTGCGCGTCGTCTGCACGTTTAAAATACGCCATGTTCTATCGCTCTAAATCAAATTAAGTATGTACGAACTGTAAACTTCACGAACAGCAAAATTCCTCAATACGCCAGCCTCAGTTAATATTTAATACGTCTTAGTACTAAGAATTGTGGCCTAGGTTGGAGCTCTTTATAGCATTTTACAAGCGTACATTTCCTATGAGGTTGTTCTTGAATAAAATACTCCAGTTCAAGTGGTATTGAGGGGCAGGGATGTATAAAATACTGAGATTTTCCATCGAGCCTCGGGTCTTTGAAGTGCCTCCATTGAGTGCAGCGAATGCCGTAGAAATTTATAAGATGATTAAAATTATGCGCCATGGTTATTCATACTATTGCTTACATTTTTATATGAAAACATATTATAATTTCAAGAATGGACAAAGCGTTTATGAAATGTGCTAGCTCAGAGAGCTCTGATAGACCACCCTCTCACAGAAGATCGGCGTGAAGCAGCAATGAGTATCATCCGGTGATTGAGAGATCTGAGAGCACTACTCCTACCTATTTCTTTTCTCCTTATCTTTCTTCCTGTTATAGGTTAGAAACGGTTCAAGCTCTTGCGGACACTTGAATTATTTTCGATCTAACATATTATCAGATTTTGTATTGGTTGTATTGTCCATATTTGTAGCATCTGTGTTTTAAATTAAGAATTACACAGTTTGTCAACATGTTACAGTTATAGAAGTCCTTTCAAAACCTTCGTATGCGAGTCCTACTTGCACTTCAACTGATCTACCTATTCTGATACATTGTCAAAGTAACAATGAAGCTGAAAACTATGTTATGACCTGGACAATATAACATAGTAAGGCACGTTATTGGAAATTCCCAATAAATGCCATCCGAACGACAGCGGCCTTTGACTGGTGTGCCGTGAAGACCAGCCAACTGCAAAGAGTTGTTTAATAATCTAAATAATTGAAAATATTGAAGTGGAAATATACATCTTTGGGAGAAGTTAATCAAATGAAATAATTGGAGCAACAAATTTTATATTAAAACATATTAAAATTAAAAAAGCTATAAAAAAAAACTCAAGCGATATCTTTTTTTCGGCGGGTTTCGCTAGTCAGTCCATACAAACTTTCACATTTATTCAAATTCAAAACTTTTATTCAGTGAATAAGTTATTATTATTACAAACACGTACTATTGTCAGAGAGTAATAAATGATTTGTATGATTAGTCTACTTTATAAACTACTACCATTTCGGAAACAAAAGCAAAATGACCACTGCTAAAAGAAAGAGGAAGGACGGACCTCCACCTTACAGAAGATCGTAGCCAAGTAGCATTGGTCTCGGCCATGTTGTGTTCCAACGGTGAGTAAGGTCTCCAGAGCTCCACTTGGGCGTTAGGAGGGTTGGCAACGCGTGATTGATACTCCCGGTATTGCAAGCGTCTATAGGCTACGGTGACAGCTTACCATCAGGCCGGCCGTATGCTTGTTTGCCAGCTTTGTGGTATAAAAAAACATGGTTTCGTATGATTAATCTACTGTATTAACTACCTACTACCATTTCGGAAACAAAAGCAAAACGACCACTGGTAAAAGAAATGGCGGAACAAAACCAGTTTAATTTTATAATATTAGTAGAATATACAGTCCAAACTTCAATTGGTCTATGAATTATGTTTGTCTCCTTGGAGACATGTAATTAATTTCTCACTTGTTTCAACGTTTCAACTCTCTGAGTTTCAATTAAAGGTGTTCGCAAATTAAATTATTGTAGACGAATTATGGAATGGAGAAATGGAGAAAGGCGAAATTTAGCCTGAATTTTATCATGATTGATGGATGGACAGAAAACTGATGAAAATATTCTTAGTACTTCAGTGTTCTATATATTCTTTTATCTGAAATTTGATGAGCCCGAAGGCGTCAACCTGAATACACAAATTTAAGTAACGGATAATCCCAGACACTATTTATATGGGTTTATAAAACTGACTCACAACCAGTTTCAGAAAACCAACATGAGCCTTTACAAGTCTGCAGCTGAAATCTATGCAAGAAATACAAGAAATGGCAATAGATTGGTACATGACCACAGAGAACAGTAATATGTATATTATGCAAAATAGATATAACATGTGTATAAAAATGTATGTTCTTACGAAAAACCTAACTACTCGGTCATTTATTCATTCATTGTAAACATAATGCCTATTGTAAGTCAAGTTGCAATTTTCCATGATAGCAATATTGCTTTTAACACTATCACAAGTATTTTACTTCATTAGCAAATTGCCAACAAGGTATAAAATTAAACGGAGTAATCAACGTTGAAGTAAGGGTGTTACTTTACGAACATGTTCACAGCTGCTAAAACAATTTCAACTCTATAATCATTACATATTATAGTTATAAACTGTAAACTATGCTTAAGTTTAATTGTGTTTGTAAAGTTAATATGTATTAAAGTTATATTATGTAAATTAATTTTAGATTTACTTAATAAAACAAGAGGAAATTATGAGCCAGAAAGAAACAGAGCCGTAGCTTGCAGCTTAATGTCGTTATTATTAGTATAATTAAACTATTCCACCTTTGGGTAAAGGTCTTCCTACCTTTTTCAATCTTATGTGTTAATCCAGGTTATTAACTACCTGTGTATCAAATTCAAACCAATCTATCGTTTAATAGAGTAAACATCCATACCTACAAACTTTCGTATTATATGTAAGTTCACTACCCCGCGGTGTTACCCGCGTTTAAAATGCACAGCAGCGCCATCTATATCAAACCCTACGGGAATAGCGTACTCTTCGGGATAAAAAGTACCATAAGTGTTAATCCAAGGTATCAGCTACCTACGTACCAAATATCATAAAATTTCTCCAGCCATTCAATTCAATTCAAAATATTTTTATTCAAATAGGCCTAATACACTGGGCGTCAAAAATAAGTAGTACAGTTTTAAAATTGCAATTACTCTAAAACTATAGAAGTTAGAGTTTTGAAATAAAAGTCATTTTATACCAAATTTAACAAAGTTTTCTAAAAATAATATTTTTTTTTAGTATTAGTAAAGTTTTACACTGAAAATTAAGAAAAAACTAAAAAGCTAACCATTTTGAAGTAACTATCAAGAACTTAATTTTTACGTTTTGGGCCTTGTTCCCACTTTAGTAACTTGTGTTGCCGCCTCGGGCTCTGATGACAGCTTGGAGCCGGTTTGGCATGCTGAACACTAAGTTTCGGAGGCGATGTTGGGGAATATTCACCCATTCTTCTATCAGGGCCTGTTTTAGAGCCCTGAGGGTGGCGGGGGGTGGTCTGCGTCTTCTGACTAACCTCCCAAGCTCATCCCAGGCGTGTTCAATCGGGTTAAGATCTGGACTTCTTGATGGCCAAGCCATCAAGCTGATGCCAACCTCCTGAATGTACTCTTGTACGAGATGAGCGGTGTGTGGCCGGGCGTTATCATGCATTAGTATAGCTCCATCACCCATATTTGCTAAATATGGCCCTGCATACTCGTTAAGGATCTCTAATGCATATCTTTCACCAGTCAGAGTGCCATTTTCTATGACCACTAGCTCTGTGCGACCCTCTGAAGAGGTGCCAGCCCATACGTGTACAGAGCCCCCGCCGTATTGAACTCTTTCCGAGATGCAACCTTGAATGTATCGGTCACCAGGTCGCCTGTATACTCTCCGCGTTCCATCGGAAGTGAATAAAGAAAACCGAGACTCATCTGTGAACAAAACTCTTGTCCATTCTTCTTCGCCCCATTGTACGTGTTGACGGGCGTAGCGTAGTCTTGCTACTCGATGCCCTGTCTCAAGTTTGGGGCCATTTGCTGGCCTGTACGACTTCAGGTTGGCTTCAGCAAGTCTTCTCCTCACTGTACTCTCACTAACGTAGTCTCTTCGGGTCTGAAGAAGCTGTTGCTGGACCTTAACTGCATTAAGGTGACGATTTCTTAACACAGTAGAGACAATTAAGCGGTCTTCCAGGTACTAGTGCACCTGGGTCTGCCATTACTTGGTCTCCTTAGATGGTTTCCAGTCTCTTAGTACCTTCGCTTTACTTGCTGCATCGTTCTTAGAGTTACACCCACCGTTCTTGCAGTATGACGCATACTGATGCCTACTTCGAGAAAAGTTATGATTCTTGCACATTCTTCTGGTGAAAGAGGCGTGATTAGTGAAGTTTACTCGCTGAAGACACATTTGCTTTTGAATTGCAATTGATTTATCAGCAATAAAGAAAACAATAAAAAACAAAAGTACAAGCCAACAGTTTAAAAAAGAGTGTTTTTGTTTATTAAGTTTTTTTTTCAGTCAATCTTAAAAAATGATATTATGCATGAAATTTTTATTAAATGAAATTAAATTGTCTTTTAACTTTTTTTTATTTCAAAGGTCTAGCTTCTGTAGTTTAGGAGATATTGCAATTTTAAAACTGTACTACTTACTTTTGACGCCCAGTGTATAAGCTCTTTCGAATCGTCACAATTTGAGAGAAGAAGTAACAACCGTACACATAACTTTCGCTTTTATAATATTAAGTAGGATTACTAAAGATATGCATTTTAGTCGATTTGCTATTGTAGTCGTTTCACGTTTGCGACGATTTGACTAACTCTGTACTGAGTCACGAGAGTCACGACACAGAAGAATGTTTTAGATTTAACATATGGCTTGTAATAAAAAAATTCTTTGGCGCAGTTTTATAAGGAGTAATCAGTTATGTGTATGAAATATGTACAACGTACTGCCTGTAGTTTGTGTAACTACCTCAGCGCCTTAGGGATCCGTAACAAAATTGCTAACTCCATCGCAATTTGTAACTTCGCCCGCGTTCAAAACTACTATTCAAACTGTTTCTTGTACATTATGAATACTTAACATTGTTATATGTAGTATAACGGGAAATTTATGTAAATTTTGTTCGGATTTGTGTTAGATGAACAGAATTTCGTGAGGGTTGTACTGATGTTTTGTGTAGTATGGCGTCCTTACTTCGTTTTCATGATCGACTTGCATTTTCATTTGATTGCTGTAAATACCTACACTAGTGTGTAAAATATTATGAACTTGGGCACTTGTACCTAAATACCTGTTGCTCAAATCAAATCAACCGAATTTCTCTAATTGGAAAATAAGTGGAAATTCTGGAATTTAGTCGTGTCAATAATGATGTTAAGAACTATACATATTAGTAACTAGTAAGCTACGATAAAAGAAGCTTATCATCAACGCTCTTAATGATGTGCCCCGAAGTCCCAAAAAGCTGAAGTAAGGTGTTAATAATATATGTATAGACAAGGGGCAACAGGGAGATCACTTTCCATCTAACTTGCGTGCTTATTTTCCAAGTTCTTTCATAATAGAAAGGGAGGGGGCTGAGTAGGAGAGAGGAGGGGAACTTATGGAAAGCCATGAAACGGCGAACAAAAATAGAAGTAATAAATAATTCAAAGCACTAGGTAACAAAAACTTTGGTCAGGATCGATGTCAGAACCTTGATTTATGCTGAAAATGTAAAATTACCTTTTCAGCCAAGGTTAGACGTTACAAGTCGTAAAACTAACATATTAATATAAACAGTATTAGAACAACTTGTTAAGTCACGGAATCACGTCATATATAAGAATAATACTTATGCTAATATTATAAATGTTAGTTTGGATTACTTTTTTTGTTAGTTCATCCGTTATTTGTTAGAATTTATGGACATATTTTCATTATCAAAGAAAACATGAAAATAAACATTTCAAAGGAGTTATATAAAGATACTAGCTGACCCGGCGAACTTCGTATCGCCTAAAGAACCTTCATGCTGAATTTCATTTGAATAACTTCAAAAACGGCAAAGTTTCATACTAACTTTGCACCCCCGTTTAACCCCCTAAGGGATGATTTTTGAGAAAAATATTTTACTCGTGTTTCATGCCTTTCAATAAAGAACCTTCATGCTGAATTTCATTCGAATAACTTCAAAAACGGCAAAGTTTCATACTATCTTTGCACCCTCGTTTAACCCCCTAAGGGATGAATTTTGAAAAAAATATTTTACTCATGTTTCATGCTGTTCTGTAAAGAACCTTAATGCTGAATTTCATTTAAATAACTTCAAAAACGGCAAAGTTTCATACTAACTTTGCGCCCCCGTTTAACCCCATACGGGATGTTTTTTGAGAAAAATATTTTACTCGTGTTTCATGCCTTTTAATAAAGAACCTTCATGCTGAATTTCATTCGAATAACTTTAAAAAACGGCAAAGTTTCATACTATCTTTGCACCCCCGTTTAACACCCTAAGGGACGAATTAAAAAAAAAAAATTACTTTTGCTTCATGCTTTTCAGTAAAGAACCTTCAGGCTGAATTTCATTCGAATAACTTCAAAAACGGCAAAGTTTCATACTAACTTTGCACCCCCGTTTTACCCCCTTAGGGGATGAATTTCCCAAAAGCCTTTCTTAGTGAGCACCTACGCCCCAAAAGGAACCCCCATGCAAAATTTGAGACTCCTGGCACTTGTGGTTACGGAGATTTCGTGATGAATCAGTCAGTGATTTTCTCTTTTATAAATATAGATTATTATTATCTCACTTAAGAAAGATCCCAAATAAGCAGAGTGCTAGTTTGTAATTTCATGATTCCCAGCTCCCAAACAGATTATTCTAATTGAGGTTTTTTAATTTTTGACAGTCAAAAAATCTTTGAAAATTTTTAAAATGAAATATAAAGACCTGGTATTTAATCTAACTGCGACTTATAAGCTAGTGGTGAAACAAGCCCTTAGCATTTCAAATTCAGTATTTCAAACAAAAGTTAGCTGTGTGAAATGTCAGACAAAGTTTTGAAACACGAAAATGGTATGGTAGATGCTAACGAACCAGTTGTGTACTAGACCAAGTTTAGAATTGGAGAGCACAATAGGCATACCAGCATTATAATTTGCTTGTATATCTGATGTGACGCCTTTGCTATTGACGTTCGTATTTATAGTGACTTCTGTAATGACGTCAGCACTATTACATATTCCTATTGGAGAGCTAGGATTGAAAACAGCGACTACTCATTGAAAATAAGTAGTGAAAAAAAAGGATTAAGATCACATATTGGGCTCGAGCGTTACTCAGTTACTTGTATCTACAATAGTTGGGACTGATAGCATAACGTGCCGGAACTTTTGATTTTCAAACACATCCGATTGGTGTTCTCGTTGTAAAACTTTCGTATTGATTTATAGACGTTTTTAGGCCTGAAAACTTAACAGAAATTCCATACGACAAAACATGAAAAGAAGAAGTCCTTGACAAAGTCAAGAGAGAAAAAATATTTTGGGTTCTCTATTTAATCTATTACATAACATTGAGAGAAACCATGTACGAACTCTTGCTATTCAATAAGCACAGTATGCACCGTTTCTATACTCACACAAGAGGGATCGTTAGCGGGATGTCTGAATACATTCAAGCCATCATGCATATCATTAGACTGCACTGTATTTAGTTTGCTCATGTTTGCCATAATTATGTGGTATACAAAAGGCATAGAATTTAATGATGGAATTATACATCATATCATCCCTTAATCATCTCACTGCAGGGATACGTGGCTCCCTTCAATCGAAGGAGGGAAATTAGATCGGAATCTGCTACGCTTCTCTAATGCGGATTGGCAGATGCCAGTGTCATCAAACCACCTGCAGACGACCGATTTGGCTTAACGACTGTCATCCATCGACAGCAGCAGAGACCGACGACGGCTTTACATGCCGTCCGAAGGTTCCGAAGCACGTAGAAGCTCGATAAATGTTTGCCCCGAGCCGGAATGGAGCCCACGCTAGGTGATGAAATATTATGCTTCAGTAGGTATAGATAGATGAAAAATTCTCGTCGGAAACCAGACGCCTGTGCTATTTCAATAGTATGAAATCCAATGAGACTTGAAACGCGATTCACTTAAGACGAATTCAATAAAGTTTCTCCATCGTCTGATCTTTTTGTGCTTCGTTCTATAAAAGAATTTGAGCTTTAATAACAGGAATCTTTCATATTATTGATTTTTTAATTATTATCTAATTGATTCCATTACCAGAAATATCGGATTTTAAGGAATTACATTAATCAATTTCTTCATGAGACGCAACAACCCTTGCAGAGGATATTCAAGAAATATAAGGACCTCGACAATTAAAAAAAAAGTACAAAATGACAAAAAAGGCCGTAACCGGTTTTCTTTCGCCATTTCTTTTTACCGGTTGCCATTTTGCTTGTGTCCGAAATGGTGGTAGTATATAACGTAGTTTATTTTTTTTATTTAAACAAGTTGTAAATGACAAGAAAAAGTGCCTGTGAAGGTCTAATTTCTGAAATAAACGATTTCATTTCATTTCATTTCATTTCATTAAAATCGTTAAATTCTTGTGAACAAACGGTATCATCATCATCAGCTCTCATCGACCGACACACCATCGACCCACAGAGGAGCTCAATGATCTCGTTGTGCGTGTAAAGTGGAACGATGACGCAAGTTAAGTACCGACAACCCTAAAGTGGATGGGTGTAAAAAATCACGAGCTCCTCCGTGATTCGGAGAGCACGTTAAGTTGTCGGTTCCGAATGCAGTCGATAGGTAACAATCGTCAAGTCAGTGACTTGAAAACACACCAGTTACCCGCAGTTGATACTAGTTGCAGGAAGCACATGAAAAAAAGAAAGAAGATCGACCAACTACTGGTATATTTCACTATGTTATGAGCTATTTGATCGAATGGCACGCATATTGATCTACCGAAACAGGCCAGCCGTGTCACCTGTTCTATTTTGTGACCCACATTCAGTTGAATCATTTATGTATACTAAATTAGTGGTTTTCGTCAAAGCATTTGGTACATATTACATGAGCTTTTTGATCGTTATGTTAATATTTAAGATGCTTGTTTGATGCGTAAGTAGAAACGTTGTAATATTGTTTGAAGTGAATCAAATAAATAAAACTATTAATAATATGAGCGGCTTCACTGATCTCAAATATCCGTACGGTAAAGTCGGCATTATGTCCCAAATATATAATTTAAACGTCAAATCCATATTAGAACCCTAGAACGACAGTTACTGTCAAATTTTTATTTATTTATTTAGTCAAACATGTTGATTCTACCTGATCTGATATTGAGCAGTGGAGCTAGAAATGGGACCCATCGACACCGCGGACAGGAAAAGCGTAGTCACCGATCAGTCTCGCCTAGTCGGCCTTATATCAGTTTATTTGACGAATAAGCTATTCAGGAGTGGTGAAACCGACCTTTATTGACACAAATCAACTGTTCAACTTACCAATAAAATCCTTGATGGCTTGAGAGCCGGAATCCAAAATATCAGTGGGGTTGACTCGTATCTTGCAATGCTTGACGAAGGGCATATCGGGAAGTTTGGCCCATTCGCCTCCACCACTAGTGGAGCAATGTATATCAATTGAGATGGAATTCTCATAAGCGCGGACAACGCGCTGCACTTCATTCTCTTGGTATGCGTCGGTAAAATCAGCTAGGGAAAAGGTCCCGTCCTGCAACAAACAAAAAATAAATTGAGCATAACAAAAAGACAATATTTTGAGGAATAGATTCAAAGTCAAAGTAAAAAATACTTTATTCCGTGGGCCCATGCCCTTATATTATTCTGTATAAATTCAATGTATTATTATTAAATCAATAAGCTACTCTATAAACTACCACTGTTCAGGGTGCAAGATTGCGGTTGAATGGAAATGCCGAAAAGTTGTTGTAAAATTAAGTTAAATTCCACAATAGTATTTCAAAAATGATCTTAAAAGTAAAATGTTTTAAGTTAAAAGCTATATTAATGTTATGTTCGAATGCACCCGGTTTGACCGATGGCAATATGTGCACAGATTACCTACAATATAAATTTTAGGTAATAACGCTGATGTAGCGTAAACTGTTTGGTTGCATTTGTACTGCACCAAATAACCACTATTTCGGAAACAAAGCTAAATGACCGCTGGTAAAAGAAATGGCGAAGAAAACCGGTTACGTTATTTTTTATCCATGATCTTTCCTTTAAGTTTACAAAAAAAAACAGTATCGTTAAAAATGAGCAGACCGTCAACTCGTGAACGGGTGCCGCCTGGGGAAGTCCTCCCTCGTTCACGAGTTAACGCGACAGTCAAAGTGATTTATGTGAAGAAGAGTAGGAAAAGAGTAATCGGAGAAGTAATGACAAATAGAGAAGAATCGGAAAAAGAAAATGTACTTCGCTCCGCAGCGTGGCAGAGTACGCTCTAATCCCCAATTGCTCATGTTAAAAAAAAGTTAATAAATATTCGACCAATATTTAAAAAAAAAGCTACAATTTTAAAATTCACTGCGCGAAGCGGAATATTTACGATGCTCTCGATATGAAATTTGAGTTTCACTTCGCTGATGTATGCGATAATGGATCAGATTGCTAGCTTTCAATTAGTGCGATTTCGTAAGCTGAGGTCTCGCTAAAAGCGGGCAGCGTAGGCGATTATTATGCTATGAAACAATCTTTCGCCTCAGTGATTGTTTGTCCTAACTTTGAATAAGCCCTGAGAGAAAACGAATTTTATGAAAGAAAGAACATACTTAAATAGATTATCGTTTATTGCTTTATAAATTTAAATCGACAGAGTTATTCTGAATGATACCAGAATAAGTAATAACCCGAGTTAGAATGGACACTCTCCGCCGCGCACTGGACCGAGTTACCGCATCCCTGCCCCCAGGAGCCCTCGAGGAGCCCTCAGTCGCAAAGGTGTGCGCGTGTATAGACGACATTGGCCGACATTGGCCTATGTAGTAGTAATAGCTGATTATTTCACGCGCGTTGTATGGAGTGTCCGGGCTGTGATGATACATATCTTTCAAAATCAAAATTCCCATCAAATTGTATCTATAGGAGATATTACGATCTAAATGCTTAGTGCGACTATTTTCACCTCACGTTCGAATACGAGGGCGTTAGAATTTTATCTTTCCCATATTGGCTATCGTATTGGGAGCAAATGCTTTTATAAAACTATGATCAGTTTATCTTAGTTGATTTTTATTTTGTATTTGTGACCTTCTTTTTCTACTCTTTCTTTACAAGTAGTACGAAATTCCATTGATAGTCAGAAAATCCACTAACTTCAATCTACATACGTGATGTTGGAGTCCTCAAATAAATTCAAACTGCGTTCCATGAATACCCAGAATTGGATTAGCACAATTTTCATTCTACTATTGTAGACTGGTTCACAATTGAAGCTGTAGCGACAATTGAATTGATCTCGTTCGATACGTGGCGTTCCGCTGTGAAGGGGGATGTATCCGGTTGCTTCGACATGTAGGAAATTAAAAAGCCAACAAATGGATATTGTAAGATGAAGGAGATGAGGTTTAAGGAGGTTAAGAATCTGTTACGTAATCTTTATTATTTCTGGATGACCTGATTGTTGTTAATTTGTACAGAAATTATCATTTTGAAGGGTCTCGCCAGCTAGCTTACTCATAATCTAATTTTAATTTAAAATTATTGGCAAATGTTAATTTGTAGCCTTGAAATTTTATACTAGAACTATTTGGTTAGTAAACAAACCTATTTCATTTAGTAAAATAATCAGTAATCATCCCTTTAATAAAATTTTATCTTAAATTCTAATTATTCTCAAAGTTACTATACGATTCAATTATATTATATTTTTGTCAATTATTATTTTTTCTTTTTTAAATAAATTATATTTCATATGCCAACAGGCGAAACATGGCTGTACCTACTAACACTAATTTATAAGATCATAATGTTACTAACCCATGTTTTATGAACTAAATAAATGATTATGAAATGAAAAATAATCCAATGCCAACGAAACGGAATCATTTTCTAGATTAAACCCTAGTACAAAATCTACTGATGGTAAGAAATGAAAAATCAATTTTGAAAGAACTTGTAAAATATTTAGCAGATTCAAACTGATTCTAGTTTCCAAACTAGACGATATTTTCACTATTTCACGTTTTCACAGATTGCAAAAGACAAATTGCATCAGTACACCTAAGAACATTTTCATTCATTTCGTTCATTCAATCTTTCTATCCATTCATAGACTCAGTCCGCCCTGAACAGTTTTGTTTTGGATATAAATTGGTCTTTTATCGTCTACATTGATAAAGACGGTAAATTCTTGTACTGAATTTTTTGTGCTAAATCGAGTTGAGTTGTTTTTAACTTGTGTTGCTAAATCGTAATGCTATTTCCGTGTTTTGTCAAGAACAATATTAAGATTTAATTCCAGATATTTTTAATGAGCTTTTGTAGTAAAACGTCTCCTTCTATAAAATGTAGTCAATTGTATTCAATTCAAAACTTTTATTCAGAGAATAGGTTTTTACAAACACGTTCTCTTGTTAGAGACTACATACATACAGTAATAAATGATTATTTAAAAACTACTACCAATTCGGAAACAAAAGCAATAGTAATTATAGTAAGTAATGTTGTTATTGCAAACAAGAACTGAGGCCATAAAGGTCTAAAATCTCACCTGCATGATCCAGGAGCCATTTCCAGCGAATGTATACCCGGCATGCACCAAATGCCGGTGGCGTGTGAATGAGCTGAGCAGGTTGCGCATGCACTGCATCAGCGTGTTCATCTGTGGGTGGATCAGGATCTCCGTCACGAGATTCTCTGATGCATATTGGATCAAACGTTCTCCTGGAACAATGAAGAGATAAAGTTAAAAACAAAGTCAAATATTTTTATTCGATTGATTACAAGCTCTTACGAATGGTCACATTTTTTCCTAACTTTTTTATACCACTAAGGTGGCAAACAAGCATACGGCCGCCTGATGGTAAGCAGTCACCGCAACCTACTGACGTTTGCAATACCAGCATCACTAACGCGTTGCCGACCCTGTAAGAACCTCTTCACACCATTTTTGAAGTATCCCATGCTGTAATCGACAGGGAAAACATTGTTGTTCTAACTCGTTGACTTGTTCTTTTAAAATGGTATATACTAATAAAAATTACAATTTACAGTTTAGATTTTTCTCTGGTTAAGGCTCAATTTAACATTTGGCTAATCTTTCTGCACTAACTTGAGTGGTAGAGCCTAGCTAGTAAATGGGCTTCTTGAGCGGGCAGCACCTCAGTGATTTGCCGCTGTATGTAATGTTTCATTATATTTAATTTCAGGTGTTATAATAAGTACATACATTTTTTTAAATGATAGGTTTATAGGTAGGTACATAATTATATTTTTTCATTTTTATCTGGGATCATAAGTAATAAGTTTTTTAACCTCAGGCGTCCTCTAATTTCATATTAAGACATCTAAAGACGCTGCTCAGAGATCCTAATAAAACAAATCCTCTTGTTAACGCCTTTTTTTTTTCATATCAATTTATTTAAAAAAATAAAAATTAAACAATTACACAGACAAATTGTATTAACAAGAGAGAGAAAAAATAGAAAACAAAATTAATGTATACAATTCTTATCACGCCGCCCTAAGCCCTTTGTTTCCTTTCTACGAAAATAAATTTTTATAAAAGTGAAGCCTTGGGAAGACAAAAGTTAACCTTGACCTGTGAGGGTCGCGAATCAGTCAGGGCTGCCACGTCTGCCTTTTATTTGACAAGCGCTATGTTTAAGCTAGCGATGGCTTTATCCCAAATTCACACAGAAAATCCGCCATCAGAGCACCTTCACATCTGCTTATCCGCAGTGGATAACAATTGAGGGAAGGAAGGAAAAGACAATACTTTTTAGTAGACCTTATCATCATCATGAGCCTGTATCTACTAACTACTGAATATACATATATATAGACCTTTCTCAATGTAGTAGACATTTAATAAGTATAATCGAATCAAATCGTTTATTCAGAGAGAAGACCATTATATGCCCTTTCTCTAGTCAGTGTATGTACATACATACAATAATCATGTTTAATTAATCTAGGCACTACAATTTTGGAAACAAAAGCAAAATAACTACTGGAAAAAGTTCTATAGAAAACATATCGAAATCTCGTAGACTTATGACAAGCAACAATACTGCACAGAAATATTTGCCTTGTGCAGAATTTTAATGCATGACTTTAGAATAAAGCCATTACTAGCCATCGTGTATCTCAAATGTTAAATACTAGCCTAAGTTACTTAATGAGGTATATGCTAAATACTTCGTCTATTAAGCAAAAAGAGGTACGTTAAGACATCGAAATTAAACCCGGACCTAAAATTCTCGGCACTTAAACAAACTCAGAGGCTTGTAATCCTAGGATCCAGTCTTTACGAGCCCAACACTCGTGCAGCCCTCGCGTTTAAAGCAGCATTACTATACTTGAGACAAAGGGTGTCGAAGTCCGCATTGCGCTATACTTTAGACAGTTTTGTATAGGAATTGATTTGGAAACTATAAATGTTCAGACAACCACTGAAAAAGGTAACCAGAGTGGAGAACTGAAAACAAAGATTTTTTTGCTAATAAAAATTAGAATAAATTCAATATTCAATATTCAATAAATTCAAAGAGAGGTAGGGCACAGCGGATATCCGCTCAAATCGGAGCAGCCCGTCTGGGGAAGGACCTCCACCTTACAGAAGATCGTAGCCAAATAGCATTGGTTTCGGCCATTGTTGTGTTCCTACGGTGAGTAAGGTCTCCAGAGCTCCACTTGGGGGGGTTGGGAGGGTTGGCAACGCGTAAGTGATACCCCCGGTATTGCTTACGTCTATAGGCTACGGTCACGGCTTACCATCAGGCCGACCGTATCTTGTTTGCCACCTGTGTGGTATAAAAAAAAAATAAAATAAAAAAAAATCCTTTAATGCAATATTTAGAAAACAACGGCGACCTCAGATTGACAATGAGCAATGAAGCTCATTGATGCTTATTGATGTCCTGAGGGAGAAACTACAGCTTTTTTGGAACTTACAGCGAATTTAATCAGAAATAAATTAGGTGGAGTTGGAAATATTTAAAGGTTTTTACCTCCGTAGCAACTACGTGACAGACAGTAACTTGAAACATCTCACCTTGATTTGCTATCTCTCTAGACTATGATGTCTTAATCCAATGATTTGTGATTAATTTATAACTCCAACCCTAGGTTATCTACCTACCGAATTCCGCCATTGTGGAATTTCATCGGCCATTTCCAGCCGTTATCGACCAGAGCAAAACTCTCCTACATTCCCCAATCCAATTCGAGTGCGGATCGAGATAGGTTTTATTTGTTCACAAGCACAATGTGGCTACGTCCGACTTTCTGGGTCAGTTCTGTGGTTATCTTCAATTGAATGTCTTTTTATTTTTACTAATAAATGAAATTGTTCAAATCTAGAGTAAAATACCAAATTATTGACACTTCGGTCAGTCAAAAACGATACACATGGCGTTGAGCGGGTTGAACTAGAAAAGCAGCTAACCGTAACCACCAGTAACCGCACTTTTGTAGTTTAACCCGCTCATCGCCATATGTATCGTTTTCGATACACAAATGTATCGTTTTCAACCCCAACGCACCCCAACACACTATTGGTACCAACATAAATAGTTCCGACGATTAGGACACCTATTTAGTGTAAAATTATAATAGCATTATAAGGTTCCTTGTTCCTGTATGTAAAGGGCATAAAATATTTAAATAAACAATTTTTGGGCTTTATTATAATGCGGGCAGGCCGAGGTACCGTCGGAAACGGGCAAACAAAGGGCTTCAAATGCCACGGCCCCAAGGGAAGATGAAATGACGAATCCATGAATGACATGTGAAAATATGAAAACATTCATGTATAAAAAACAAAGCAACTGAAACCCTTTGAGACCTGAATTGGGGACAAAGGAAAAGTATATATTGGAAAAAAAATCTAAATAAATTTTATATTTTATTGAAATTAAATATTTTGGAAACTACGCTTTCATAGGTAAGTAGGTTCTCTAGTTTGGCTGTATTACAACTTATATAATTAAATAAGTAAGTATAAAATATTACTATTCTATAAGCCACCATCGAAAACAGCATCTAACACTAACTCTCAGATGAGTTGAAACTGCATGAAAAAACTTAACCACAAGTATTTGGATTTAAAAATTCAAGAGCATCTCCGTGCCTCGAAACCACATTAAGCTGTCGTCGATAGATCTGTAGTCGTTAAACATCAAGTAGCCTGTCTGGTTTTCTTTGGCCATTTCTTTTACCAATGGTCATTTTGCTTTTGTTTCCGAAATGGTAGTAGTTTATAGAGTAGATTAATTACACAAAATCATTTATTATTGTACTCTAACAAGACCTACTCTCTAAATGATTGTTATAAATCTTTGAATCACAACTCACAAACACATGCGGAAAGCGAATGAAATAAATCACCCTTTCTATACCAAATTTGTGTTTATTGGCAGATTTCATTATAGGGTTCCCAATTATTTTTGGTCAGCTTCTAATCCTTAGTCCGTTTGGGATTATTTTTAGTATAATCCCTTTCAACATTATTGAATTTATGCCTCTTTCCAATTCATTTTTGTTTATTACGATTTATTAAATTGTACTTACGATGTTTTTTAAAAGTGTATTTATTTTGAAGTGCTTTTTCATCATCTTCATCTTGCAGTGGATTTTTATCATCAGTATTTATCAACTTCATGATATCAAGTGTAAGTTATAAATTAAATACTTTGTCAATTCAAACCTGGAAGGAGCAAAACTTGCGCAACATTGCTAGCATATATCTCGCTTTTTCTTGCGAATTTCGAAAAATCTTTATTTTATCAGATACATACGTCATACAAAGATCACTCCCTCCAAGTTTCAGGTCTTTACAATCAGTGGTTTGAAATGAAATGAACTCGTTTATTTCAGAAATTAGACCTTCACAGG
This sequence comes from Endotricha flammealis, assembly GCA_905163395.2. Lineage (NCBI taxonomy): Eukaryota > Metazoa > Arthropoda > Insecta > Lepidoptera > Pyralidae > Endotricha > Endotricha flammealis. Next base: position 1,017,442 of record LR990867.1, read on the forward strand.
CACTTTTTCTTGTCATTTACAATTTGTATATATGTATAAATAAAATAAACTACGTTATATACTACCACCATTTCGGACACAAGCAAAATGGCCACCGGTAAAAGAAATGGCGAAAGAAACCCGGTTACGGCCTTTTTTGTCATTTAGCATTTTTTTCTTTCACTCGTTTGTTACAATGTATGAGTACATTTATAAGAATAAATAAAATACAGATTCAGGTACATACAGAAATCAAGCACTAAACGCGGGAAGTCGATCCAAATAGCGTTATGGTCAAATCCTAAATATGTCAAATATGTAGATGTTAATAAAGCGAGCAGACACTGACCAGACCACCACAACTGACTGGTTTTACAGGACAAAGCATTTTATATGTATACATTTCCACGTGTCATCCAGCCGCATAGTAGCTAGCAATTATGGTAAAATCAGAAAATGGTTGACTCTGTATTGTACTTCTTTTTATTACTGTTTATTACGGTACATAAATTTCTTAATTGGTTATTTTTATTTATTTTTTTATTTATTAGGTTTACCAATAATTGTTCATACCATAAAGAACACCACAAAAAATCTTATGTACTAAACTAAAGGTAACAATTACTTAAAGGTAAACACCGCTTGTATATTTACTGCCAAAGACATAATTATGTTTAAAGCACTTAATACAAATTTAACTAAACCAAGGCAAAAACGAAAAAATGAACAGAACAATTTTTTTTTAATAAGTGCAAAATACGCCCGCAGAATGAGACTCAACTCCAAATCATGTACAGTTTTTTTGTGAGCATATTACGAGAGTCGAAGTGTACATCAATCAGATCGCTGCAGCTATTCAATATTCCGCAAAATCTAGCAATGAGAGAATTACAGCCCAATACCGTTTTTCTTAGCGGTGGCCTTAAAGGAGTACATGGATTACGTGGCATTCTGGAGAGGACACGCAAATGTAATAGTTTTAATAGTTGAGGACAAGATATCTTATTATTGAGTACATTGTGTGTAAATACTGCATCTCTAATCCTCCTTCGTAAATCTAAAGAATTCATGCGAAAGTGTTTCATCCTATTTATGTAAAGATTCAGGAATTAGTTGGTTTGTGATTATCAATCATGTCATCACAAATGAAAAGCTAGAAATATATTTTACTAAAACTGTCTTATTATCTTTTCATAGGTTATAGTCTTGTTTTTTTATACAAAGAAGAAATCGATTCTCAAGGCAAACACGTAATATTCATCACATTCAAATATTCTTGATGTGCGGTTATCAAAAAAAAATATAACTCGACCTATTTTTCAATGCGAGCTTTTCACTTTTATGTTTTTAGTTCGCGCATCAGTTAACGCCATTACAAGCCGGGCCAGTGAGCTAGAAACCGAGATAGTACCCTACCAAACTTTGTTACTTCAGTAATTGAGGAATAAGGGTTTTTGTAAGTGTAATCTACAAGAAGGGAAAGATAAAGGTTATGTGAGAATCGTTCATATCAATTAAGTTAAATTAATAATTTTTGTTCATATTAAACCATAATCATCCCACTGCAGGATACGGGTCTCCCTTTAATCAAAAGGGATTAGAGCGTACTCTGCCACGACGCTCCAACGACGGATTGGCAGTGGCCAGTGTTTTGAAAACCAAAAAGCAATCTGTAGTCATTATGATTCCGAAAATTCCGTTTGAGATTTTGCTAAGTGAGAAAACGGCCCTGATAATATTTTATGCTTTTGAAGGAAACTCAGTTACTTGGAAATTCCGATAACGAGACAATACAAAACTTGGTTACTTTAAAAGATATAAGGTAACAATGGATTTATTGTGCTCCAAAAATCCGAGAATGTAAAGTAAATATTTGGAAGATTCAATATAGTAAGTGATGTGAAGTGATGGGAAGTGGACTGTATTACATGGCAGATGTTATGGGGATAGAAACGGTATATTAATAAATAAACATTATTAAATTATTGAACCGCTGATATAGGGCTCTCTCACAAAACCGCGATGCGATGCGACGCCGATAACTTAGGATATTGTCAAGCTGGCAAATATTTGCGATGCAATGCGAATTCGCAGTTACACGTGGGAGTCCATAATCGGAGTAGGAGACGAAAAAGGGCTATTAATAACACATCCTTTGCATCCCTGTATCATGAAACTGAAAATAGAATGAACGAACAATATAGGCCTGTTTACATTGCGTGCTGGTAAGCGAGAAAGAACGACATCGTTAATAGTAGAAATACAACGAATGCTTCAATTGATTCTTCGTTCTAAACTTTAAATTATTATGAGCCGGGCTAAAAAATAAGTAATAGAAACCATTAAAATGTAAGTCAAAGTCAGAGCCTCGTAACGCAATCTTTCCACTATAGAAGCTGAGATCTTGTGTTGTGCAAAACCATGGCTGGTTTTAGTTATCTTTATATCTACTTAACTAAATACAGATGTAAGCTGAATCCAGGATATTATAAAATGTAAGTTATAGAATATATTAAGCCAATTTCGATACGGTGAAGTAAGTTGTTGAGTTGAAGCCTGCAAGTTCCCACTTTGCTACCAAACTGAAATTGAAAACTGATAGTTAAAGTAGAACGCTCAACTGCGTTCAGTATGAACTTTTGCTTTGGTTTATTAGCCTGCTTTAATATTGTATCAAAAATTTGTTTGAATCCAGTAAACTTATATTTTCATCTAATTTCTGATTAAATTCGTAGTGAGTTCCAAGATGGCTGCAGTTTCTCCCCCGGGATGTCAATAAGCTTCATTGCTTATTGTCGCCGTTGTTGATCCTATGTCTACAGAAGACATAATGATGGGAATGAGGCTTGTCTCGAACTCATATTTGAAAAAACGGAACTAAAACGTGGCAGAGTACGCTCTAATCTCCTTCGATTGAAGAGTATCCCTGCAAATGATTATGGGTTGATATGATGATGATGAAACGTGTATGCAGACGAAGGAGCGTGAAAAAGCTAATTATAAATATTATTGTATTATACTCAGTAGGATAAAATATATTCTCAATGGTGTTTAATGGGGTATTGAATTTGTTATTGTGTAAAGCACATAAATCCTTACATAACAATAACCAATATCTGCAACAAAAAATGTTTCAGTACAATGGCAATATAAGTTTACATGTATCTCAAGTTGATTGATAGGGCTCTACACAGATTTATGGCCCAGTGTCCGTAATGCGATCGTGCTAACATGCCCCATATGTCTTGTCTACGTATGTTATCCTGGTATGATACATTACAGTATTATCTGTTAACCTCCTTGCTACGTCTTCGCTCCTAGTATTATCTTTCAGTCTCAGTTTAAGTTTCATGATTCCCACCCTCCGTAATATTTTGATATACTTAGACTAATTCAAAGGGTGGGAAGGGGTAGTGGGTTAAAAAAAACTACGGTGACCGCTTACCATCAGGCGGGCCGTAAGCTTGTTTGCCAGCTTAGTGGTATAAAAAAATATAGAAAATGAAATCACCTCAAATACTTTTGTTTTCTTTTACTTTTAAAGTACCCAAGCCGTTGAAGACGAAGCGGACATAGAAAAATGAATCAGGACGAGCTAGGCATTTTTTATGAATGTGAGACAAAACTCGAGGACGAACGAGGATTTTTGGTTTGTTATAATTACCTACTTACAAAAGCAATTAATTCAGTAACATTAATTCTTGAAAAATGTAAAAAGACTTAGGTAAGACGAGCGGACATAGAAAAACGAATCAGGACGAGCTAGACATTTTTTATGAATGCGAGACCAAACTCGAGGACGAACAAGGAATTTTGGTTTGGTATAATTACCTACTTACAAAAGTAATTAATTTAGTAACATTTCTTGAAAAATGTAAGTTATTACTGCAAATTCGTTCGTCTGTAAGTTTATATACAATCAAGAAAGTGGAACGTAGTGCTCATAACGTCGAGATTTTAAGTCCTTACTGCAGATAGCGTTTTATTATAAAGTACAGCTAAGGGTAGCCAGTGCTGAAGTATAAAATGGACGTGAAAAATTGCACTTCTGCACGAAGAAACTAGAAATGAGTAGACTTCAGATTGCCGTTTTCAATTTAATCTTATAATGGAATTTGTATTGGCTAGTGGTTCATATCGATAGAATATGCTTTATTTGCAACTAGCTATACTAGTAGCTACCCGCGGCTCCGCCCTCGTGGTCAAGAGAAAATGTCAATATTTTTTTCCCATGGGAATCTCTTTATCCCGTGGGAAAAAGTAGTCTTATGTCACTCTCCAGACCTTAAGTTATCCCCGTTAAAAAATAATGAAAAAATAATAATATACTTTTTATTCCCGTGGGAATGAGATGTTTTTCCGGGATCTAAAATATCACTATTTCGGAAACAGGGAAAATGACGAACGGTAAAAGAGAACCGGTTACGGTCTCTTTTGTCACTTAACATTTTTTTTCTCGACCTGTGTAATTGCGTCAAGGAGGACAAGTGAGAGAGAGAGAGAGAGATATTATATGATCTGACCAAAGTGTTTGTTTTAAGTCTGGTTTTAATATTACCAAATTATCTCTGAGCACTTGATTGCGCGTCTTTTTTAATTATTGCACCATGGAAGGGATTTTGATGCAGATTCCAATAATTTCCCTTACAGAAATTGGCTGTATCCATCCAGGAATTTTGGCTGTGTGCCTATAACTCACTCAATCTCCCTTTTATTTAGGTATTTGTAGATGTGTAACAATAAATTCTGTTTACAGAACAGAAAAATATATTTTCTTTTCTTCTTTTATCTAGACACAAGTAAGGACCAAAGTAATAACAAGATATGTACGCCAAAACTCGCTCTTTATTGTACCTAAATCAAGTAAATAGACATACATGACGACAAAGTCCCGAAAAATGTCACAAAGGGATCGTAAAGCGGCAAGAGGCTATTTCACAGGAACAAATACATAAATCGTTCGATAACTGCGAGCCTAATCGTTTAGAAAAGAAATACAAAAGACCTTCGTAAAAATGGCAATCGAAAAAGAAATTCAAAGTATTATCGTGTTATCTATTGACCCAGATATGATTCAGACTCTTAGCAGTATCAGTTACTTTGACAGATAGTTAGGTACGTATAATATCAAATCATTTATAGACTGTGACAATAAAAAAAATGTAATAAGTTTTATGTGTGACAGCCGAAGCAGTACCAAAGATAACTGCAGCGGACAAGGCGGCTCAAGTTAGGATATCCGAAAACTGTGTGAATTTGATATTTCCCTTATTATTAAATTTTTATGAAATTGTAAGTTGGATTTCACAAAAAGGACATGTTTATCTGTTATTATTCAAACACTGGTGATCTTTCGTGAAGTATTTAGGCCATAATTTGGTGTACAAATTATTAGAGGAAACTTCAAGTAAATTGTCGAACCCGTTTTCCCAAAGAGCAAATCCTTAAATTTCTTACAAATTGAAAACTAGATGTATTACTCCCTGAATATATTTAAAGTTTATTGGATCGGACCTTCACATTACTTGGACATGCCTAATTTATCTTTCCACTCGTTTTCCCTTATCGGTCAATCCTTCTTTCTGTCTGTACCCTCACCCTTTAAGGGTTCAAACCAAATACGTTGGTTGTAGTATCTTTATAGGATGTAATAATATGGTACAGTCATTTTCTGAAAAGCATTTTAATTTTAGATAGAAGTCTCAAGCTATCTCTTTTTTTCGTCTTTAGTTTGACGGCGACAGTCATAATGTAATGTATCATTAACTTTCAAAATGGTTTTGAGCAATTCACCGTAAGGGTGTTAACATAGAGCAGCAGGTTTCCTGCGCCGATAAATCCGTGCGGGTTGGTACCGATCGGCGCAGGGTTAACATGCACAAGAGAGCGCGGAGTGCCACGAGTGTGGCTGCGCGGAGGACACGGCGCAGCACACGCTTGAGGATTGCCCGGCGTGGGCTGTGCCTCGCGCCGCGCTCGTGGCGGCTGTTGGCGACGACCTCTCGCTCCCGGCTGTCGTCAATCAGATGGTCGAGAGCGAGAGGTCGTGGGATGCGATGGCCTCCTTTTGCGGCGAAGTAATGACGCAGAAGGAGGCCGCGGAGCGGGTGAGAAGAAAAAAATAAAAAAAATAAAAAAAATAAGGGTTAACATGCATTTTGTCGGCACCGATGACCTGTTTCTTATAAGTGATCGCATTAAAGACACAAGAAAATGATACCGATGCCGCCGGAAACCAGAAATAACAGACTAAGGATGCTAACATAGAGAGACACTCTATGTTAGCATCCTTAGTCTGTTATTTCTCAAGACTTTTGAAATCATGTGCACTTTAACAATAAAGATGTGGAATGAGCTCCCAGCCTCTGTGTTTCCTTCGGACTATGACATGGGACTATTTAAGAGGTACATTAGAGGTCTCGTCAGAAGTGGGCAATGCATTGGTAGTGCCTCTGGTATTGCTGATGTCCACGGCTGTCGTGACCACATTCCATCAGGTGGCCCGCTTGCCTATTTGTCTGCTGTATAGCATAAAAAAAGCGATATTAACTTACCATATCTGGCCTCCTCCCCCTCGGGTGCCTGCGCCGTGAGGGTGGCCAGCTCCTTCTCCAAGTCGACCTGGTGCTCGCCAGAGTCCCATGATAGCAGCCCTGCAAAAGAAATATCTGAATTAATAAATTTGTTAATTATCAAAAATAATGTTAAAAATTATAATCTTTATTCAGAGACTAGGCTCTCACAGGCACTTTCGCTTGACGAAGTGTACAAATAATTATTGATTTATATAAATAATTCTACTCTATAAACTACCACCGTTTCGGAAACACAAGCAAAATGGCCACTGGTAAAAGAAACGGCGAAAGAAGTTAAGGCTTTTTTTGTCATACATATTTTTTTTAGTCTTACAATCGTCGATTGGCAAAAGCGTTCGCAAAAATATCTGACACATGAACATCCTTCGGTTTACGAGGGGTTAAAACAAACAAATTGACAGACGTGGAAAGCTACTTTGTTTCTTTGGTATAGAAACGGCAACAGAATAAAATAACTCGCCTTGAAGACAAGTGATAAAACTTTCACACCACCCCGAAGTGACGATACCCTTTCACATCTATTTATAATGAGTTCAGTCTGAGCTTTTATTACTCACTAAATCATTCATACTATAAAGACATAGATCGTAATAGATAACTCTAATCCTAGGATTATAAGCTTATAAGATATACCGAAACCCGCACAAATTTGTTTGCGTGTAAGCGATATACACGTGAGAACTTGGGAAAATCCTTTCTTATCAGATGCCTTCGTCATACAATGAACTATTCATAATCATCACACTGCAGGGATACGGATCTCCCTTCAATCGAAGAGAATTAGAGCATACTCTGCTCCAATAATTGATTTTGATTGCCAGAGGTCATGTTTTTAAACCGCCTAAAGGCCAACTTGACTTGGCTTAATGACTGTCATCCTTCAACAACAGCCGGGACCGACACGGCTTAATATGCCCTGCACGGAACATACCTAAGAACACATGTCATCCTTTAAATTTCAGTCTCTACGATCAGCGGTTTGCCGCGTGTGCCGTCAGTGTGATTCGTCAGTCAGTCAGTTGTTCAGGACAAAACATTTTATTTGTATAGATGTATCTCATGAGAACCATATTTGAAATCTATACTAATATCATAAGGAGGAAACATTTGATTGTGTGTTTGTTTGTTTGCATTGAATAGGCTCCGAAACTACTTCAATTCAATTCAATTCATTTATTCGCTTAATGTAGGTTACAGTAGTTGTTACATCATTCCAAATAGTTCCAATACATTTGCCTTACAAGTCAGGCATGCAAATATATGTAAGTAAGTAATAATAATATATTTAACTATACAATTAATTATTCAATAAAAAAGGATATCAATTACAAAATAAATAAAAAAATACATTATTATGTCAGCAAAAACCAATTGATGAGTTATTGTAAGCAAGAAATTCAGCGACAGAATAAAATTTTTTTTCAAGCAGCCACTTTTTCAATCTATAAGAGAACTGTCTTAGCGGTAACGATTGAATATCCGTCGGAATACCATTGTAAACTTTACCACACATTGCATAACTATTTTTCTTAAAAAGTGTACTTCATTCATTTCATAATTTTTTTTCACCAGTAGAAAGCTACATTATCAGGGAGTGACATAGGCTATAGCTTTTCCCGAAATTCAATGTGGTTCCCACGGGAACGCGTCCGGAACTTCACGCGGACGAAGTCGCGGGCAAAAAGCTAGTAATGAATATAGTAAATATTAACTCAACATAACATTGACCTTGGGAAACGTACACATTGATCCATCTGTTTAATATTAAGTCTGTTGTATAGAGGCTGAACAACAATTATGTACAGTTCTGTTCATAGCCGCGTTTTCCCCCGGGGTGGGCAGAGGAAGCAATAAAGGAAATTGTGCACGGAACTAGCGACGCGAGTATTTAAGTACATATTTGCTGTTAGTTCTAGCTGTGGCTTCCATAGAAATTGTTTTGTCGTTTATTATGAGTTAGTACAAATATAATACGGTGTACTTATTTTTACGCAATGCTTATCTTCGCTATTCTCGTAACAAAAACAGTTACAATCTCATGTCAATCTCAAGCTCTGTCTCACTCGTACAAAATAGGAATGTAGCGAGATAGTACGTGAGTTTGGGATGAGATTGAAACTGTTTTTATAACGAGAATACCTTACCAGTCCCCATGATCTCATACGCCGGAAAAAAATATCTCATAATAGAGTTGGAGTACTTTTAAATAAACAATTTTATTGTAAGTATTATTTAAAGTTGTATATTGCAAATAAAGTATATATATTCTCTCTCTCTCTCTCAATTATTTTAAGGTTCCATTTGGTACGAAATGCGATTAAAAATAAACCAATTTTGATATTCTAATTGAAAACCTGGTTATTATGGAGAGATGAAGGAGCTGGAACAATAGGGAGGAATATGAAGTGAATATCAAGGCTGCTACACCGAAAAGAGCGTGGCTCTTAAATTTAGAGATTTTTAAGAGAGGTAGGCCACAGCGAATAATCCGAGCAGATAATCGAATCGGAGCAGCTAGTCTGGGGAATCTCAACCTTAAAGAAGATCGTAGCCAAATAGCATTGGTCTCGGCCATGTTGTGTTCCTACGGTGAGTAAGGTCTCCAGAGCTCCACTTGAGGGGGTTGAGAGAGTTGGCAACGCGTGAGTGATACCCCCGGTATTGCAAGCGTCTATAGGCTACGGTGATGCTTACCAACAGGCGGGCCGTAAGCTTGTTTGCCACCTTTGTGGTATAAAAAAAGGGAGAACTGAATAACTTAACTTATTATATTATTAGGAAATACCAACGCTATGACTTTTGGTGAAAACGGGCACAAGAGTTCCAAACTTAAAAGAATGACATAATTTATTTAAGTAAACAAAAACTTTGAACAAAAGTCTTTGTATGAGTTATTGCTGCAATAATCCAAGGAGGCGTTGTGACAAACGCCACACTCACGAGCAGCACTTTCAGCCATTGTGGTATAGAAATTGTTCGTTAGACTGTTAATAATAGACCTCAATTTACTGTTGTAATTTTATGCAAAAAGATCAGCCCCCGTAATCTAGGAACAAAAACAATTTCAATCTCATCTCAAACTCACACAATGTCTCGCAAAATTTTGTATAAATGAGACAGCGCTTGAGATTCACATGAGATTGTAATTGTTTTTGTTACGAGAATAGGGGGGGCTGAAACTTTAATTCACCGAGGATACGTACTCGATGCGTTTAGGTTAGATTTGACCCATCTGACCTAAACATACTTTTTTTTTTAAATACTCCACAACGTCATATTTTAAGGGAGGTACGGTACAGTGGGTAATCCGCTCAAATCGGAGCAGCCCGTTTGGGGAAGGACATCCACCTTACAGAAGATCGTAGCCAAATAGCATTGGTCTCGATCTCGGCCTGTTCTTACGGTGAGTAAGGTCTCTAGAGAGAGTCAACTTGGGAGGGTTGGGACGGTTGGCAACGCGTGAGCTATACCCCCGGTATTGCAAGCGTCTATAGGCTACGGTAATGCTTACCATCAGGCGGGCCGTATACTTGTTTGCCACCTTTGTGGCATAAAAAAAATAGACTAATCCAGATACTTCATTTATTTAAAAATTTAAAGAAAATGAAGATAGCATTGAAAACAAAATGAAAGTTAAATAAAAAATTAATAAATATCATAAAACATATTTTTAAAACAAAATGAAGTAATCAAAAACAATAGTGTTGAAAACAAAATGAAGGCTACTGCAAATATTGAACGAAATAATGAAAAGTTATTAAAATCCGGGCATAGCGTTCCTGCAATTATTGTGGAATGGAACTCACGGCTATTGTGCTACGTCAATTGTTTGCAGAGACTAATATCTCATGACTCCAGGCTTCATGCTCCACGATTTAAGATAAGCTGGGTGTAATTGCTGTGGATTTAAGACAATTGCTAAATTTCAGTACCTACTACCAAAGATTTTTTTGCTTCTCGTTGCATTAGGGTTTAATTCTCAAGTCCTCAAAATATAGAACGTGCATGTTACAAAAGTTGGAAACAATAGGTATCATTTTTGAGGATTACGGATGTCTCCTATATGGACTTTCAGATCAGATTGACGGGTATAGACGGGAACCACCACCTGTCATGTCAAACCAGCTCTATGACGCATTGCGCGGTGGGATTATGGGTTGATATGATTGGGAACATAGAGCAGTTCAGAAAAATCTATTTTATCAAAGAACTAGATGACATGTCTATGTAAACATATTTTCTTTAAAGGAACTAATAGGGACTTCTGGGAATAAAGGCTTTTTAAACAAATAATTTTATTTCATTGCCCAATCAAGAACACTCCGAAATTCACAGTTCTACGAATTTTGATCTATTTACTTCAGGGCGTTACTTTATAATGACGATTATTTATACAGCTGTAAGGTATATGTCGTTGCAAACATTCATTCATCTTCATGACTGTATAGACCATGGTTCTATTACTTTAAAAACATTATAAAATGTGAAAGTAATTATTATAAATTATGGATTATTTTAAATTCCCTCTGTATAATCAGGTATGGCTTATAGTTTTTTTATTTTACCACACGCCCGAAGATATTCATTTCATTATTTTCATGTGAGTTAATTGAAAGGCACTCTCTTGTCAGAGAGAAGATCCAGTAATATTTTTTTTGTGTAATTAATCAACTCTATTAGCTACTACCATTTCGGAAACAAAACCAAATCGTTTTGTTCTTGTATCTTTTAAAAAATCCTAAAAACTATCTACTATCATGTGATTTCTGCAATTTTTGTCGACTGCGGGTTAGCTGGTGTTAGGTTAGCGTTTTCAGACCACCAGACGACCAATACCTTGGGCTAAGACTGTGATCTATCAATGGCAATTAGGACCGCTATCTTAACGTCTGCTCTAATAAACTTATCCTTTTTTTTATTTTCAGATCTACGTCGTATGTGGAGTTCTGAGTACAATATTAAGCTGTGGTCTGGGTATCGGATACTTGTCAATATTTCTTGATCAAAATGTTGGAATTGACAGTGTTTCTTTTGATGCAAAAACAAATAAAAGTATTGGTAAGTATTTTAACAATCTTTAAGGATCTTGTGTTTCAGTTGGTCCGATTTTTTTTATACTACATGGTTGGCAAACAAGCATACGGCCTGCCTGATGGTAAATATAACCGTAGCCTATAGACGCTTGCAATACCGGGGGTGTCACTCACGCGCTGCCAACCCTCACAATCCCCCCCAAGTGGAGCTCTGGAGACCTTACTCACCGTAGGAACACAACATGGCCGAGTCTAATGCTATTTGGCTACGTGTAAGGTGGAGGTTCTTCCCCAGACGGGCTGCTTTGATTTGAGCGGATTATCCGCTGTGCCCTACCTCTCTTAAGCCTCCCCTCGTAAAGTGAAAACATTTACATAAAAGTATACGAATATTTATTTGTATCCATTATCAAGCATAAGAAGATCTAACTTTTTCCTTACTTAAAACCAGTTGACATTAATAACTAGTTGATGCTTGAAGCTGAAGTGAATTATGTATAAATAGCTGATGCTTCATTTACCAGCGAAATACTGCTGTTTATGGACTGATACGCGGGATGAAAGCTATCCAATGTGTTAATCCGTTTAATTAACTACCTGTGTACTAAACTACAAGCCAATCTCGAAGAATGAAGTTGTTTTTGCGTGAAAGAGTAACAAACATCAACACATCCAACCGTACTTTTAAATTTTCAGATTAATAATAATAGCAAGGATTTCTTTATTTGTTATAGTTACAAAATACTATTATTTGAAACGTTAGTCCCCTAGAGAGCACATCTAACAAAGAAAAATATATAAAAGTTGACAAAATTGAAAGACTTTTACGTTGATTAAAAAGGAGGTTACAGTAAATTATTTAAAAACGTAAGATAAGACGGAACGATGTCGCTCTAAGTAATATTAATTTCGTTTCAGAGACCGCCGGGGAGATAGTGTTCCTCCCATCAATCCTGATTATTCCCTTTATAATGCAGAAAAAAGGGAGAAGGGTTGCCAGTATATTCACAACCATACCTATTTTACTCAGTTGGATGGTAAATTTCCAAGCTAAAAATTCAATAAGTCTAATAATTGTTAATGTCCTGCACAAAATATCACTTGGAGGAGCAGTCGCAATAAGCAGTGTAATCATATCTGAATATTGTGACCCAAGATACAGAGCCGCATTTCTGATGTCAGAAACAGCTACTATGTCTCTTGGTGTATTAATAAGTCATATTTTCGGTATATTCTCGCAATGGGGATTAATTTCTGCTTTGGGAATAATTTCAGCTATAATCAGTCTTACCGTAACATACTTTATACCTGAGAGCCCATACTGGCTAATTTCTCATGGACATATCATAAAGGGAACAGAAAGCTTTTATTGGTTAAGAGGAGCTCAAGAGGAAGCTTTGGAAGAATTGGATACTTTGCTTACGACACAGAAAAGGAAACTGCAATTGAAAGCTATAAGGCCTATAAGAAGATTGAATCTGCAAGAAAAGATATCGGATTATCTCAAATCTCTATTAAAGTCTGAGTTTCTTAAGCCCCTCTCCATTATGATCCTGCTGTTCAGTTTTGTCGGATTTGGGGGTGAAAATATTGTTTCCAATTACTCATTAAGGAACATTTTCAATTTAACAAACGGGAAATATATTGGTACGATAATTTTAGACGTTTTGACGTTAATCTGTTCTTCGACCGCTTGCGTTTTACTGCAAATTGTTAAAAGGAAAACCTTATTCCTATTTACTGGATCGTTTTCAATTTTATTTTTGGGATTAACTTCGGTGGTGTTGTTGTTACAATCACTGGAGTTGTTTTCTAAGGACTATTTATGGATAATCCTTAGCTTAGCGACTGGTTTTGTGATGTTCATGTCTTTGGGTACAACGGCATTGCCATTTTCGCTTTTAGGCGAAATATTTCCTATGTCTTATAAAGGCGTTGGGAGTTCTCTCACTTGTGCGTATTTATGGGGTTTTGGAAGTAGCATGTTGAAATCTGTCCCTTTCATTACAGAGAGACTAGGAATCCATGGTACGTTGATGTTGACATTGTTAGCGATGATTATAATACTAGTGATTGTTGATAATATTGTACCAGAGACACATGCAAAAAATTTGTTAGAAATTGAGCAGCTGTTGAAATCAACTAAAGATGGTGATTATGAAATTAACTCAAGCGAACACGACGAGGGGGAGAACTTTGACAGATTAAAGTTATTTATAGCGGTATAATTTTGTGTACTTTGATGTTTATAGAAATTAACCAACTTCTGGGACATGGGTCCACCAATCGCCAAACAAAATTATTTAAGATAATTGCAAATGAAATAGAAGATTTCGAATGGTCTTATGTTATTCATCTTTTACTTGCGTTTATTATTGTTAAATCTTTGATACCTATATTTATAAGAGTAAACATTATATCTGTTATTTTATTTTTTAATTCCTTTACCGCTACGCCCGGTGTAGTAGTTCAAGTGAAAACAAAAAAAAATATACAACCGTCAAAATAAAAAATATTTACTTGTACCAACTACAAAATTTGGATATCTGAAAGTTTTGCTTGTACCTCAAAGACGTTTTCTTTTGTTATTTTCTATTCCATCTCTCTTCTTCTAATATTACTTATATTATAATATTCTCTGTAAGTAGTTTATTGACACAAACATATTGTTAATAATAAATTAGAATTGTACATGTCAACCTAGAGTAAATGCTTATGAAAATTTAGTCTCGGAATTAATGATTCCATTTTGTTCTAAGCCTAACGTGGTACTACTAGGTAATTTTCAGCAGTTTTCTTTAATTATTACGGTAATTGTCAAAATTTGAATTTCGCTTAGGCAAGAATAATAAGTTTAATCTTTCTTCTTGAATATTTTAATTGCTAAAGTTTGCAACGGTCTTAATGTCTTAGTACCTGCGGGATAAGTTTCAAATTTATTCAAAAACACTTTTCTCAAATTCAATCAGGAATTTCGATTGGCTCTTTGATTATTATGAATCAAGTAAAAAAAAAAAAAATAGGTCAAAAGTGAACAAATGAAATCCAAACTAATATTATAAATGAGAAAGTGAGTTTGTTTGTATGTTATTCTTTCACGGCTTGACTAATCAACCGATCATTGTGAAAATTTGTATACGTATTGTCAGAGGTACAGAGCCCAACAAATAGTAACTTTTTATTTCGTGAAAGTATGTCATTCTAATGGGAAAATATTTTTTCTACTACGCAAATGCGCTGCAGATGGCGAAACAAGTCGCACTAACTATGGGATGTTTTGTTGTCAAACAAGATCTGTGTCACAAAAGGTTTTTAAGTATGATACATTCCAAAATTCCCACGGGAAAGCGGGATACACGAAAACATAGTTGCCAACTATTTGCTTCGCTTTCGATGAAGGTCTCAAAGGAATCTATGCTTGTTTGTCACCTTAGTGGTATTTAAAAAAAAGCTTCTAATAATAAAATGGGTGGTATATACGATATTCTTCGTATGAAACCAATTCACACTTTCCCGCCACTTTATTAATAGCAAAGGTTTCATTCAAATCAATTAATATTGACAATATAACAATGTTTATTATAGGTATAAATAGGACATATTTTAACGACTTCAAAAAAACGAGGAAATTATTATTTTGTTAAAACATCGCGTGACCGTAATGTATGTTATGCGTTACTTTCATTAATATAAACTCGGTAACGAGACTATCCTTTACTATAATCAAATTGTTAGGGTGCTCCCATATAGCAGTTACTGCTATAGGATACTATTTTAATGATAATGTGTACTTGTGTAATTACGTTGTTATTGTTAAAACAATTTATATAAAGAAAGAAAGAATATTATTTATTTAATTAACTTTATTGCCCACAATACATAGGTTCTGATACAATAGGCGGACTTAATGCTAAATTACATTCTCTACCAGTCAAACATTGCTTGATGATGATGCTTGTAATACCGGGGGTATCATCTCCCAAAAGTGGAGCTCTGGAGACCTTACTCACCGTAGGAACACAACATGGCCGAGACCAATGCTATTTGACTACGATCTTCTGTAAGGTTCCCAAGACGGGTTGCGAAAGATGCGGAGCAGATTATCCGCTGTGCCCTACCTCTCTTATCTCATATCTCACAGAATATTGGCGCGAAACAGCAATGTGTTTCTTTCGGTGACGGATCTGGAAGCCTAACTTCTCCCCTATTCTTTTCTTCTTGTGCTAATTTCTTCATTATAAAGGTGAGCAACGGTTCAGGGATTCCCTGGTTTTTGTGCTCGATGGACAGTGTTGATCAGCTATACTATTTACAAACCCACTGAAACCTTGTACCTGCCAGCAGGTCAAGAAAATATATTCTCTATAATGTATTCTTCACAGTCGAAGATTATTTGTAAAACTGACTAGCACAGAACCAAATAAAGAATTGAAGAGGAGAAAGGATTCCTTGCATTTCTCTTTATTGATGAACGTTTTCAAAAACAAGAGTTATTTTATGTGTACGAGCACATAGAAAGGAGATTCTTTATTCACGTTTCCAACCTACGCTTGTTCAGGAAATAGGTTAATTGAATTTACTGAACCACAAACCGTCAAAGGCTGTTTGAATTAATTTCCCGTGTAACCTGTTGCTTGCATCTCCATTAAAGCATTTATCATTTTAAATACTTTTAGAAGCATTTTTTTTCTCTTCAGCAATATAAGGGTGTTACCGTTGCCAGATACTGGTCAAATTCAAATTTCTATGTGAGTCTCGAAAAGAAGAAGTCAAAGATCAGTCTGATTCTCCTTTTTAAATAGACCAAAATTCAAAAATTCAATTCAAAATTCAAAATATTTTTATTCAAATAGGCCTAATATAAGCTCTTTCGAATCGTCACATATATATTCTATTACTAGATCAGACGGCAGATTTGCACTAAGAAGAAATGGCAAGAAACTTAGCACTTGCTCTTTTAAAATGGTACAGATAAAAGTTACAATTACAATATTACAGAAAAACAAAAAAAAAAACTGCAATTTTAAATCGTGAAAAAATAAATAATAATATTTTTTTTTTTCGCCGATGCATACACGTTCTTAGTCGTATATTTTAAGAGTATAAATCTAGGTCATTTAAAATTACTCGTTAGCCTATCGTTAGGTTAAATGATAATAATATTTTTAATGTACTTTATGAATTAAAAAGAAGAAAAAAAATTTTTTTGCCCTCTCCTTTGCATTTTTTATTATTGTGGTAGAGTTTATGAAATGTGCTAGTGACCTGAGAAATGTTATCCTCTCACAGTAAATCAGTTCCCCTATCTCTTTTCTCATAATTATATGGGCCATAATTTTAATGTAAAAGTTGTGCTTAACAGTTGGTCCAACAGGAAATGGTGAATTTCGTTACCTAACATAAAGGATGATTATTATTAATATTATTGTTATAACACCTTTTGCATTGTTAAATATCTGCAGCGTGCTCCTTGGGTGCAGTGTTCACTTACCATTAGGTGACTCGCATGCTCGTTGTGTCTCGCATGTTATCAGATACCCTAGTCCGCACTGCGCAATTATGCAGAAGTTATTTATTTTGCAATGTTCACAGTTGTACAATGTATTTATAACTGTAATTATGTTTTAAAGTATTCAGGAATAAATAACTATTTATAAAGCATTGATTTAATATTTCATGACCATTACGTTGTAAGTATAACAATATATGATGATGATAACATTATTAGAATAGCCTAAAACGAAATAATATTAATCGTAGATTAATTTGATACACGCTTGGACGCGAAACTAATTAATTTCAAAATAGCATCCGCTGACGAAGGCGCCGCTGGTAATTGCGGATTAGCTCGGTGTCCACCCGCCATGATGGGTGAAATTTGGGTCGTGATATAGTGCTAATTTAAGCTGAATTTGATCTAATCAAAGTAACAAATGGACTGTGTTTCGCAAAAAACGATCCATATCTACAAACTGTACATTTTCGAGTTGCATATTTTGTAGATAACAATGGCCCTATTCTCGTAAGAAAAACAATTAAATTTAATTTCAAAATCACTATTTCCGACGCCTAGGATGAGGAATGAGCTCCCGCCGAGGTATACCCCACGAGAGTACAAAATGAAATGTTTCAAAAAGGATCGTTTCGTAAAGGATTTTTTTGGCAAACGGCAACGCACGCGTAATCCCTTGGTGTTGCAGGCTTTCATAGGCTATTTAACATCAGGCGGGTCGTAATTTTATTTGCCACAGTCTTGGTATAAAAAGGAAAGAGCTGGCCATTATGAATAAATAAACAACCGCTTAATAGTGCGATTCAAGCATTGTTCGCTTCACTCGGAAAGCAAAGCAGACGAAGTGGATTAAAGTATTTATTCATATTCCTCTTACGGTAAAGACTTAATTAAAACCCGGCCAATACAATTTCATGTGTAATAAAAATTAATAGCTATAATAATGTGATCCTCGTCTTATAATAAAGCAGTAATAGCTTATTAAACATATTTATGTGGTGTTAAACTTGTTCTTATGCGACCGTCTAAATGTTTTAATGTTTGACACATTTATACAGTTCGCCACACACACCAGTTGACAACATTTGGGATAGGCAAGTAATACTATAGAGAGGTGAAGTAGCGGGAAGCTGGGACAAGACAGACGGCTTCATCGACAGGAGTGCCGCTCTTAAATTTAGAAGACTCAGTTGTGGTTGTCATCTTGGGGGAGTGGTCTGCTCGCTTTTTTAACATCTACATATTCGACATATTTAGGATTTGACCATAGCGCTATTTGGATCGACATCCCGCGTTTAGTGCTTGATTTCTGTATGTACCTGGATCTGTATTTTATTCATTCTTATATTGTACTTATACATTGTAACAAACGAGTGAAAGAAAAAAATTGCTAAATGACAAAATTTTCTTTCGCCATTTCTTTTACCGGTGGCCATTTTGCTTGTGTCCGAAATGGTGGTAGTATATAACGTAGTTTTATTTTCTTTATACATATATACAAATTGTAAATGACAAGAAAAAGTGCCAGTGAAGGTCTAATTTCTGAAATAAACGATTTCATTTAATTTCATTTCAAAGAAGAGGAAGTAGTACTAGATCTTATACCAACACTAACCCGGGTTAGTATAGATAATATAAATTATAGGCAAATTAGTACGTTCAGTACTTTGTATAGTAAAATCTAATTTTTGAAAGTGAATATACAATATCATTAAAAAAAAAATGGAAATTTGACATCAGTCTGGTAACACCAGCCGGCCAGTATTACGTTATTAGCCGCAAAATCGTGTTCCCGCATTGAATTATTTAAAGCGCTCTCGTGGTGCCATTTAATTAAAAAAATAATGCAAATGACGACTGTGTTGCCAGCGGGCATATTAACATCAAAAGTTGAAAAAAAAAACCACATTTTTCCCAACGTGTAAAATTACTTTAAATTTTGTTTTTTTATTAGTTACCGCGGCCTATGAACATCGACACCAGGGTTGCTGCCAATGAGTTGCCAGTAGTAGAAAAGGTGGTACTTAATAGAGAAAAAAAACGGTAATTTAAAAAACTAAAAAACCCGACTGCGTTATTTGCAATGTATATAATGTATGTGTGTGCTTTCAATTCACGAAGTGTCCATTTCTTGAATAGGTCCCAACTGCTACAATGCTACAACATGGATTTGACGCTTATAAACATCGCCTCCCTCCTTCTGGCGCAGTCGGGTAAAAAGTATAGAAAAAGACAACGGGTCTCTTACTTGAAATGCATTGCCAGTTTACGCCAATATTTCCATCCAACCCAGGCTCACGCATCATGAAAAGACGAATTCTTTTTCTATGCAAAAAAGTGTTTTGAATTGGTGACCTGTATAAAACTCCGTTATAAATATAAAAATTAAGTTTCATTTAATGAGGATTTCTGGCGCTACTTTGGCAAAAGGTCTTCATTTGACAGCACTGTCAAAACACAAGATCTATACATAGAAGCGCCAAATGGTAGCAAACATTTTACCAAAAACCCTCATTAAAAATAATAAATTGAATTGGAGATTTTATGTGAGTTATTATATTCTTCAAACCGTACATAACATACAAAATAATATTCAAAGTCTAAAATGTAGCTAAAATGCTCACGTTGAGACTTCAAAACGCTAAGCACGTAGAATGTTTTAATGAACACTGTTCACCCGTTTATTACTTTGAAGTCTCGCTTAATGTAATTTTATAAAAATAACTCCGACGCCCTTATTTTACAACTCAATTAGGAAGATGTTTTAGAAATAATAATAAAAGATAACAAGACTCGATGCCTTTTACACGAAAATGAGTGTGGCTTGAGCAGTTTACCGGGAGCTATGGAAGAAGAGACAAAACTAGTAATGAGGTTAGATGGGGAGGGATAAATAAATAGAATAATATGCTATATTTGTAAAACATTAAACACGGATAACTTAGGGCACATTCAGACGGGCGGCACTTGGTTGACGACAGGTGACGGCTGAAGTTGTCGCATGTCGCGTAAATCATAGAAGTCGTCGACGACTCATTTAGTATAGGAGCCAGTTGCAAAATGGATTTGCCGACAAAAGAGAAAAAGCGAGATACGTTTATTGTGGAAAGATATATTAATGTATAGAGAACAAAATTGAGATTTTTAACACACTATCCACGTACAGAAAGTGCATTACAGTGCATTACAGACTAGTGCATTAGCATTATTGCTGTATGCAATCTTTTCAAGTCAATCTTGAGGTAACGAATTTTTGCATTGAGTCGGCAGCAAGGTTACTTACCTTGCTGCCGACAGAATAAGTTTTTGAAACAAGATAATATTGGAAAAGAAAGACCAAAGACGAATGAAGAGGCAGGATTCATGTAGTCAGCACTAGGTTTGTTAAAGAACTACTTAGGTCTGCGAATGTTTTGCAAATAAAAGTCTAAAATCCGTTTCCAACAAATAGCTTTTAAGGTTAATGCAGTTTTCTGTATGTAACACATGAGCAAACAAATGAACAAAATTAACATAATTAAAATTGAATCACAACATTTAAAGAAAGTAACGATTTACATAATAGCTTTAATTAACTTGCTAAGTTATACGAAGAGTTTAAGCCGACATAGTTCACAAACGGTACGGAATATTCAAATTAGGTGAAAATTGCCACCCTCGTACAACTATTACCTTAATTGGTCCCACCTTTGACATTCTCTGTTTGGACTTCAAGGCATTGAAACGACAAAGACGCAGCAGTAGACAAATTAGTATTATTATCTAATGTTATTTTTATATTAACATCTATATTTTATTGTGAGATCAAACCAGATTTTGTAGCCTTCCTTTCTAAAGCTAGTCATTTTCCAATTGTATTTAAGGAATCTTCAAAGACTAGCATAAAAATTAAAAGTTTAGTCCATAAAATATACGTTACTAACCCTAGCCGACCGTTAGATGACAGTTGTTAAGTCAAATCAAATTCAGGTGGCATGAAAACAGATACAGTAGTTTTCAGTACTTGCAGGAAGAAAACGAAATTATTCAATTACTAAAACTTTCTATAAATAAAGTAATCAAGGGACGTATTCAAAATATTTGAATGTATGACTAAAACTTAGGCACTACAAAAATAAGGTAACGAAAACCGTACACAATACGGCCTTTAAAAGGTTAAGAAAATTCAAAGAGAAATCAAGAAGCAAAATAAAGTCATATGTTTTTATCAAAACAGATAAAAACTTATGAAACACATAAAACGGTAAAGAACTCGATACAAGATAAAAATCTCGCCTAAAGCCCCTAAAAGGTTTTCTCGTAAATTCACGTTTTAGTTCGAAGCTAGCACCGTTCTTTTAGTACTTAATTTTATTTCTTCGCTTTTATGAGACACTAAACGTCTTAGTTTTACAGTGAATTTTAGATAAATTGTAGGATTTATTATTACTTTTTAATCTAAATATGCATGTTATGACTGTACGTCTAAGCGTCCAATCGACTGACTCGATTTCTTTCTAGTACATACGAACATCACCAAAAACGTATGGCGTAAATTTTTGAGTAACGCTTATGATGCACTTGACTAAGTCGAATCCCAGTCTAGTTGCAATTGAGTCGATGCGAGGACGAAGAGACTAAAATTCAAGCTTCTGTTGCAAGATACTTGGCCATTAAACTACAATCCGTTAACATAACCGATGTAAAATCGAATAATATTAATGTAAAAACTGGGGTACCTCAAGGCTCTATCCTAAGACCTGTCCTATTTTTAAATTAACATTAATGACTATTGCCTACATGATCCAGAACAAGGCTTCTATTACAGCATTGCTACTTGATCATGTTATTTTCTTAGTTTCACATCTTTGAGTACAAACTAGAACATTACCAGAACATTTCCGTGTAATAATAAACTTGTATTTTAACTTTGCTTTTAATCAAGCATCTTCTTCATTTGTAAACAAGAAAGTTTGCAACTTGTTTTTTTTTACTGGGCACCCTTTCCCAATAAAACGGCGTAAATCCCTTCACGTAAATTTTCAGTTTTGCAATTCTAAAACTTTTGTATACTTCGTCTCCTCGTTTCATCTAAAGATAGTTAAGATGTTTTTTTAACAAATTGTTCTTCGGTGACGCCTCCATTGATCATTGATCATTCGCTTTTATTGATCACTATCTCTAGTTATAATGTCCGGATATTTTATATTATTTATTATATAAACACAATTTTGGAAACTATTGCAAGTAAATCAGCCCGTCCAATAAAATAAAATTAAACTAAGTTTCGTTTTTCCCTGCGAGTTTTTGTCAATAATCACTTGTGAATAGACGCATGTAAAAATTAATAATTTTGTCAAAGATTTAGGTCACCGTTAAAACTTGTCTGCTCTTTGTTTATTATTTAAAAAAAAATGAAAGTGACTATGAAAGTCTATTTTACCCGGTGATTTCAAGAATATGTTATATTTATTCTGATTTTCAAGAGAAATATTTAAAAAGCACTCAAAAAATTCGTACGTCCATTAAGAAAAAATAAAATTAATGTGTAATTCAAACGGTCCAATCAGAGCCCAATAATCTCTCCATTGGCGCTCGCAAATTAAAAATGGCGGCTGGTTCGTACAAATTAAATTATTCATTAGGCTCCCGTGTCAATGGTATAAATTCAGTGGAAAGAGGTCGTTCTGTAAAAATAGGTGAACGTATCTTGACCTATGACCTGGATGGGTTGGACGGCCGTTGGCACATTTAAGGGTTAGATTTTGTGATGTTTGCCATTGGGGTGGTGGAGATGACAAAAATGATGGATGGCTATTGTCCTATCGTTATCCTCGAACGATCAGTTTAGCATTTTTGGCCACACAAAATAATTTAGAGCAAAGAAGATATTTTTTATTAAGTGCTAATTATAAACCTAATTTGAAAACAATGGATAAATAATTATTGAAATCGGTTTAGTAGTTTTTGAGTTTAATTATTACAATCAAAAATACAAATCTGTCCTCTTGGTGGCGGATAGGGGAATGGTCGGTAGTACAGCCTAGCTACACTAACCGGCTAAGTCCGATGGACTCGCTGACCAACGACGGGTGTGGTCCTCCAGCATTTCGGGGGTTGTGCGGCGGGTTGACACCTCGCCCACGTAAAACCAATGTTGCTGGTGAAGCGTATCCCGTTAGCGCTTCACTAGCTATAACGCAATAAATTTGCGCAACATTGTCAAAAAAAAAAATCTGTCCTCTTTATAATTTAGAAAAATTAAGTTTATATTATAATAGGATATTTTCAATATTGACACATCAATATTAATTACATTATAGTCATGTCACTGTATATTACACAATTGTTACGATTAATTCGAATAAAAGTTTAATCAAATAAATGAAAATACATGTATGAATGTGAAACCGCGAGCGCTATTAGTTATAATATCCATCCATAAACTTTCCACGAATTCCAATGTTTTGCGCATAAGCACCAATCAAATAACAATCATGGCTGCGCATACAAGTTACGTATTTTTCCAATTATCTTGATTTCGTCTCAAGATTTATCATTCACTATATTGTAGCATGCTTGCTACGTCACATCCCGTCGCACAAGTATTTAGAGTAAGGAAAACAGGTTTTGTAGCTGTCCCCCTCCTCCTGCCATCCGGTTTGTGGCGCCATACGGCTTTTAACTCATTCTTGTTTGTGCGATTGCGCCGACTGCACGAGTATCCCAAACCGGTATCAAGTAAATTCAATAATACGTTTTTTTATTTTTATTTATTTAAAATTAAAAATGCCTAAAAGAAGACACGAAGGTGAATCTAATGAAGAAAGATGGTCGAGGAAGTTAAAAAAATATGAAGCGAAAATTACAAAGAGCCAACGACGTAATCTTCCAAGAATTATATACAGTGATGATGAAGATGATGTACAAAATCAAGGTACATAGCAGAATTGCTAATAACTTACTTTTTTCTCGTTGAATTCTTCGAGAAATCAATTTATTTACTTTTATATCCCGTTGTATTCTTCGGGATTACTTACGATCGGCTAGTCAGCAGATCTTACTATTTAATAACACATTTTGCGTTATTAGTTGTCCTAATGGACAAGATTTATTTTTTATTTTTTTACAACTACCCAACAAATATTATCATTTTTTATTTAAATGAATAATATTTTTCCAGAACATCTGGAATGCATGGCGAATGATATTGCTGAAATGGACGCCGAGATCGTGGAGGATATTTCTACTACACCGCTTAATGAAAATCTTTCATCTACCGCGGAATCTGGCATTGAGGTCCCCGTCGAAGTCACCGTTACCGACGACTATGACGCGGAAATGTTACAAGCACTGGGCGACGCGGAACCAGAGGCGGCTGAGTTCGGTGATGAGCTGCATTCTGACATTGCCACCAGATTTAATCAAATCATAGTACATGGTTTAAAAAAGGAAATCAAGGAAGATCTCACAAAGAAGTACTTGTATCCTAAAAACGTGCCGTTTACAAAAGCACCTACATTAAATCCCGAAATAGAAGCTATGCTACCCGAAACCTGTCGTCTTCGTGATAAACGTTTACTTCTTAAGCAAAATCAGCTAAGCAGGGCGTTATCTGCTTTAGGAAAGGCAATGACGGGCCTCTTAAAGAAGAACCCCGATGTTTCCGAGGTTTTGCGTACTCTTAACGATACGGGAAAACTGATCGCAGACTCCCACTATGCAGAGACGGACACTCGTAGATCTGTGATTATCCCCTTAGTAGATAAATCTTTAGCGGTCCCTTTTAAGAATCGCCAAAGGGATACTTTTTTATTCGGAGAGAGTCTAAGCGATGTAGTGAAAAACTCTCGAGGAATAAAAAAGACGAGTAATTTTATTCAACCAGCGGCATCTACCTCCAGTTCACGTTTAAACTCCAGGGGCCCACCGACACGACAGCGACAGCAGTGGGTCACTCAAACTTACCCGCAACATCGAGTCGGTGGGCCACGAGCGACATACCCCAACCACCGGCGGAACGCTCCGGCGGCAGCGCAGGGTCCGCCGCCGCCAATTCGCCGCCCGCCACCGCCGCCGCCACCTCGGCGCCAACAGGCGCAGAGGCAGAACACAGCCGGCGATCGTCAGAGGTCAACATAGAGGTACAGAAATATAACCAAACGGGTCGTCTAAAATATTTTATTTCGGAATGGCGATCTCTTACTACCGATGAGTTCATTTTAAATAGTATATCGGGTTATTCAATCCCATTTACTTCCTTGCCAGTACAAAGTCCGGAACAGTACCCCAAGCGAGTTTTTTCAAAAAACGAATGTATGGAATTAAGACGCGAGATACATCATTTATTAAACATTAAGGCTATAAAGAAATGCAATCCTATTAAAGGACAGTTCTTATCTGATATTTTCCTGGTACCTAAACGTGACGGTAGCATGAGATTTATTCTGAACTTAAAAAATCTTAACAAATATGTAAAAGCCGAACATTTTAAAATGGAGGATGTTAGAACGGCGGTTAAGCTAATGACTAAAGATTGTTTTATGGCAAATATCGATTTACAAGAAGCCTATTTTTTAATACCGATTCATAACAGTCATAAGAAGTATTTGCGATTTTATTTTGAAGGACTTTACGAGTTCAATGTACTACCCTTTGGTTTGTGTTCGGCTCCCTATATATTTACTAAGATCTTACAACCAGTGATAACCCAGTTAAGATCAGACGGCTTAAAATCAGTTCGATATTTAGACGATATATGTTTATTCGGTGACTCGGAAAAAGATTGCTTAGATAATATTAATATTACAATACATAAATTAGAAAAACTAGGCTTTATAGTTAATTACAAAAAGAGCAGTTTACAACCAAAGACTTCATGCACGTTTTTAGGATTTGTTTTAAATTCCATTTCAATGACGTTACAGTTACCTGACAAAAAGAAAAATTGTATTTTATTGAGTCTAGATACACTTTTAAAGACAAAGTCTATGCGTATACGAGACTTTGCGAAGATTTTAGGTATGATTACCGCGGCATGCCCTGCGGTCGCTTATGGGTGGTTGTACACAAAGTCATTAGAAAGGAAAAAATTTTTAGCCCTTCGGAATAATAATGACAATTACGATTGTTTCATGTCCATCTCGCATAAATTACGAGATGATATTTTATGGTGGAAAAATCAAATACCAGTTAGTAAAAATCCGATTAGGCAATATAAATATGAAACGGAGATCTTTACTGACGCCTCCACCACAGGATGGGGAGCTTTTTGTGACGGTGATAGTACTGGAGGGTCTTGGACCGATAAGGAGATGAATAATCACATAAATTATTTAGAATTATTAGCAGTCTATTACGGAGTAATGTCATTTGCTAAAGACAAAACGAATTGCGAAATTCTATTACGTGTAGATAATACTACAGCGATATCGTATGTAAATAGAATGGGTGGTGTACAATACCCCCATTTAAATGACATAGCCAATATTATTTGGAAATGGTGTGAAGCGAGGAAAATATTTATTGTGGCTTCTTATATTAAGTCTTCCTTAAATATCGAGGCTGATTGTGAATCTAGGAAATTAAATGTTGATACTGAGTGGGAGTTGGCACCTTACGCGTTTTCAAAAATTGTACGTATATTTGGTAAACCAAGTATTGATCTCTTCGCATCTAGAGTGAATGCTAAATGTACTAAGTACGTATCCTGGAGGCGGGATCCATATGCAGTTAACATAGACGCTTTTACAATAGACTGGTCAACCTTTTTTTTCTACGCTTTCCCTCCATTCTCTTTAATATTAAAGATTTTAAATAAAACTATAAACGATGGTGCTACTGGAATTATAGTTGTACCACAATGGCCATCTCAACCGTGGTACCCGTTATTCAAGTCTTTAGCCATAACTGAAATAGTGATATTTCCTCCTAACAAAAACCTTCTTTCGTCTACTTTCAGCTTAGTACACCCGCTCCATCAACACCTTTCCCTGGCGGTGAGTGTGTTATCAGGGAAAGCTTTATCAAGCAAGGTATACCAGAATCAGCAATAAACATTATGCTGTCTTCATTATCGAAGAACACTATTAATCAATATAGATCAAGTTTAAAGGACTGGTGGAGTTACTGTAATCAGAATTATTGTGATTTTTACAATGTTAATTCTTCTTCGTTATTAAATTATCTCACAGCTCGCTTTGAATCAGGAGCTTCATATGGAACTTTAAATAACCATAGATCGGCTATTTCATTAGTTTCCATTAATAATAATATTAGTAACGACAGTCATGTCAAGCGATTTTTTAAAGGTATATTCAAATTAAAACCTGTATTTCCCCGTTACAATATAACGTGGAATCCATCAGTTGTGCTTGACTATTTAGATAGATTTTCAAATGATTCACTTACTTTAGAATTATTAAGCAAAAAATTAGTCATATTATTAGCATTGGCGACTGGACAAAGAACGCAAACACTTTCATTAATAAAAATTTCTAACATTAATTTTTATAATGATCGGTTAATCATAACTATCTCAGATTTATTAAAAACATCAGGAATCGGTCGAGCCCAACCTACTTTAAATCTCCCATATTTTGTACAAAGACCGCGTGTTTGTCCAGCCACCACGATACAAGTCTATTTAGAAAAATCTTCAATGTTTAGACCTGAAAATGAGGATCGACTTATCCTGGCTACAAAGAAGCCGTATAGAGCTGTTACGTCTCAAACCATAGGACGTTGGATAAAACTGACTCTTCAAGAAAGTGGTATTGACACGTCAATATTTAGTGCACATAGCACTAGACATGCCTCAACCTCGGCCGCTTCTTCTGCTGGAATAAGTGTCGATGTCATTCGAAAGGCTGCTGGTTGGTCAGACCAATCAGCAGTCTTCGCTAACTTTTACAACAGACCAATTGTTGATTCAGTTCCTAGCTTGTTAAATGTATGATGTACCTATTTAATTTATTTTTCGTCAAATAAATAATTACAAGATCTATTTTTATCTTTTCTTTTTTCTCTTTCTTTACAACATTGATATTTTACATCTCTGAAAGTCTACAATATAGTGAATGATAAATCTTGAGACGAAATCAAGATAATTAGATGATCAAACGAACTTACCTAAGTGAAGTTCGATCTAAATTATCTTGATTTCGTCGAAAGATTTAAGGTCCCTCCCAACCCTTTACTAACTAAGTTTAACCCCCTAATCAATGTTGTTCTTTCTGTTAATCTCTAAAAATAATGAGTTAAAAGCCGTATGGCGCCACAAACCGGATGGCAGGAGGAGGGGGACAGCTACAAAACCTGTTTTCCTTACTCTAAATACTTGTGCGACGGGATGTGACGTAGCAAGCATGCTACAATATAGTGAATGATAAATCTTTCGACGAAATCAAGATAATTTAGATCGAACTTCACTTAGGTAAGTTCGTTTGATCATCTAATAATGGAGTTTACGACGAAAAGATATGATCTAATTTTGATCGATTGTTGGTTTGTTCTTTTTGTATGGATCAAAATAGCATAATTATTTTTATTTGTTTCTTTACTTGGGACTTTTAATAATTCCATCTATTTCTGTTTTTGATAAATCGTGCTTCGTACTACCCCCCAGCTTTCCCGTTACTCCAGTGATTCTCCAGTTGAAGCAGAGACCTTACTATTGCAGCATTGATGTCGATCCTGTCAATGATGCAAAAACTCTATGAAGTGGAAATATTTTTAAAATGTAAAGGTTGCAAAAAGTGGTTGCAAACGAGCATGTCACCTAGCATACAATAGACATACGCTAGCTTCTTGAAGGCCCTCAAGTCATAGTTGTTCGGAAACACCGCTGGCGGGAAGTTGGTTCCTTTACTCTGCATGTAAGAAATAAAAGTGTTGAATATTTGTTTTTTAACAACCACAAAATTCCCATGACACAATAACTAAAAGTAAAGTGAAAGTTAAAAACTGTCTGAATAAAGATACTTTAACTTCGGCCAGCAATGAATAAGTTTCAGTTATTTTCTTTATGACAGTACAAGGTGGAGCCATAGAAACTGAGTTAGTAAAATTAGAGGAAACAAGAAAAGTTGAGCAATGTTACAATTTACCGTGAGACATAAGTTGGTCCAGGGAATTTTTGTTTTTTTAATGAAAATATGATGAAAATGACAGAAAGAAAAATCTAATAATAGTGTAAATTTTCTAGCATGTAGGCGTATATTGGATTTTTCCTTCGTTCTTGCTAGTTCTTGCAAGAATACAAGTATTTTTAGTATAAGATCTTATATTACTATGTTAGTGATCGTATTCAGCCTGCAAATATTAAGTAAATAAAATTATTGACACAACAATGTAGATATTCCTTAACACTGTAGAAACAACTTTCCAATAGCTAATGACATAGTTCATTTTTAAATTTAGTTCCATTTAATATTTTAAGTTTATTTGTTATAAATTGATATAGTACTATTAAATACATTTCTTCGAAAAATTTCTTGGTGGCATCGAAGTTGTTATAATAGTATTTCGCTCTTTTTTGTCGTGGAAAAATTTCGCTACGCATTTTGAAATATTCGGGATGTGCTTTGACGAAAAGACTTTTGATAGAAGTACTATTGTTTTCAATGATTCGTTCACGACACCACATGAGTAAATAAAACCACGGAATTTATTTACTCATGTGACGACACTGCAAGACAGTAGAAACTTTGTTTTAGCGAAACGAACAGAGACTAGATGAGCTACAATAATGATAAATATTTGTGAATTTTGTACAATTTAAAAAAAAACGGAAATCTATTAATTTTTTCCTATTTGGCCTGCTAAATCTATCTTATTTAATTTTACAACTTTTGCCTTTTTACCCGACTGCCCAAGGCAAAGGGTTATGTGTTTATCAGCCTATATTTATGTATGTATTTTTTTTATATTTTTATCCTTTTTATGATTTGTCAAATGATGTGTCCCGGAAGCCGTTGGATTCAGACCGCTTCCTGCCGGTACTGGAAACGTTAGGGCCTATATCGTTCTTGTAATTGACTTCATGTCGCTGAGATGTAAACAGAGATAATGGTGATAATATATCAGAGAATACAAGAACAACAAAATGCACATTCAGTTTCGATTATATTTAATGTGCAATCACCCGTTAGCATTTCGTTGCACCCTTTGTGTTGATATCAATTTTGCTATTCAATATTGCGGTAAAATGCATCTGACATGGAAAACGGGAATAAATTATTATTATAAACAGCAATTTTTATTGTTTGTTGGACAGATTTATTATGAAATATTATTTGAACTCGAAATAAGGTCTTTTAAGTCTAAAGAGATTCTTATAGACTATAAACCCATAAACAAAACTTGGTCTAGAATGCTGTTCTTTGGCTTTGAAGTATAAGTAGATCTTGAAGCTAGAGAAAGGTGTAGGTTTCCTTTGCTTTACAAAAAATAATTTTTTAATGCGGTTCCAACTTCCATGTAGAAGATATTTTATGCAAAATCTAACAATAAGACGCAGGAAGTAGTGTTTGAAAATTATGTAGCTATACTTTTTGAGTGTCTTGCGATGTTTCCCCAGAGACGCAACGAGACCTCGCGGCCGTCCTCTACGTCGTCGTTAAAGCGATGATATAATAGCCACAGCCGGAACTACATGGACTAGAGTAGAGATGCTCAGGACCGAGCGACACGTCGCGTCGCAGGAAGGAGTTGGAGGAAGGAGGTCTTCCTTCACCCAAAAATGTGTGTCCCATTAGTAGTTAAATATAACTAGTTATTTTTTAAATATTTTTTTATCTGTAATAGTTTGCGTTTGACCACATCATGCCTGATGGTAAGCATCGCAGTGGTCAACGGTGTAAAACGCTCACCTAGAAAAAATCTATTTACTCGGGATTTGAAGAGTCCTGGATTGTATTTTTCAGGAAACATCAATTACCGACTTAATTCGTTTATTCAAGTTTCTTAATATTATACAATATAAGTTACCAAACCACGACAACCTCGCAGGGCTTATATGGGTTTCGGTGAGTCGCAATATTAATGGGAATAAAATGGCCTTTTTATACTTTTTCTTTCACACTATGGAACAAAAATGTCTCCCTAGTTACTTCAAAACTTTACACTTAATGTCATGTAACTAGGTGGAATAGAGGCATTTAGCCGTCTACTATTTTTTACTGTAAGAAGTTTCTAAACACTTGGTATCAAAAACGAAATAAGCTTATGAAAAATCGCTGCAATAATAGCCGAACATTTATAAAATTCGAGATCGCCTTGTGGCACATTTTCTGGAAACTTCGGGCGTTAGCGCTTAAAGTAAGGCGAAAAAATTATTCCGATTCTTCAGCCAATTCTTATTAAGTGACGTAATGGAATTTATGTGCCGCTGTGTGTGAATATCTCGGCAATTTAGGTCAGGTAATATTGCTTTTTTAAGGAAATCTCTTTTAGCAAAGTAAAATTTTATATGAAATCTAAAGATCTGTCGAATTCGACTGGCGATTAATCCAGCCAGTCATGAGGAGCACGAGTCATTGACCGTGCCAAAAGTGAATGATACGATAAGCAACGACGTCTACAATCAGTATTTGGATGGGATTAAAAATCTGGAACTTCTCCGTGCTAGACAGCATATTAAGCTATCGTTTTTGACCTACAAAAATTTTACACTCTGGTGTCAAGTGAGGTATCTATCATGTGTGGTCGATAATAGTTACGAGTTCGTGACCTGAGGACGTGTTGCTGATATCTGCCTGCTTAACAGACTTGACTTCGCGTAGTCTGTTAAGCCACGGATTCAGTTTAAAAGGATGTGCCGCTGTTGCCACGCCGCGCCACTGCTTTCGATACCGGTCGCATATAAATAAATATTTAGACCCCGACCAATCCAACGTTAGAACTCCGTGGTCTTATAACAGCGTTTTATAACGGTTATAACGATATCAAGAAAAAATCGTCGAAAGAAATCATAAAAATATTCATAATAAACAGAAAGTCACGTAAAATGTATGCGGTAATACCCATTATGTTTTTTCCATTTCCCTAAAGTAAAGGTAGGGCTGTATCAGCGCATTCTGAATTCCAATCAGTTGTATGTATATGAAAACGTGATCAGAATACCGTGTTGCGTCATTAAGCAAGAGAACATTGATCATTGCGCAGCTTCTAAATATGTTTTTGCGAAATTATTTTCGTAATATTGTTATGAATTTACAAAAATAATAACCAAAAAAAGCCTCTGCCGATCTGCATTGGAGCGTGGCAGAGTTAGGTCTATGTCGCCTTACGGTCTGCGTGATCTACTTAGTCGTGTATTTATAAAATAAACTATTTGCTCTAAAAGTTACCACCATTTCAGAATAAAGCCAACATGATAAAACAACGGTTACGCCTTTTTTGTTCATCTACAATTTAGGTCCCTGAATTATGCAATTAATTGGAATTAATTTATGGAAGACTTATTTTAAAAAAAATGCTATATTTTTGTACCTATGAAGTTTATAATGGATTGTATTTCCTCGTCAGATCTCAGGGATCGTGTCGCCAGACTGTCTGCGCGTATGACGTGTCGTCTGTTATCGATCGCAAGTCTGACCGCGCCCTAATCTAACAGCGAACTTTGGCCAAATTGGCGAAATTTTTATCATTATTTTAATATTTCTTTGGAAGCGTCATTATAAAAGTGTATTTTTTTTTCTACGTATAATTTAATTTGCTATCTGCCTTGTATTTTCACAGCTTTTAGTTTTCGCAACACGATACTGAAAAGCATATAATCTTCTTTAATAATTAGTGTGTCTGAAAAACATTTTAATCATACTAATATTTTATTTGAGAAAGTGAGTTTGTTTGATTGTTTGTTCAGCCGATCATTATGAAAATTCGTTTACAAATTTTCAGGGGTACAGAGCTACAGAGCCCAACATAGGCTAATTTTAACAGCTAGTTACCAATAATTCCACATAATGTGTGTTCTACTAATCTCAGAAACAGAACGCGTTGTGATCAGTTATTCTATGAAAATCGATTTATAAAGCTTTAAAAATAAACGCATGAGAAAAATCAATTTTGACTTATTTTTATACAAGCGGGTCTCCTGATAGAAAGTTACCGCCGTTGACTTTATAGCGATAAATCACACAAAATAAAACTAAAAACCTTTAAAAATATAATAAAATAACAAAAATTTATTATTAAAATTATGTTGTCACTTATGGTACTTATCACATACTAGTTCAAACAATATCATTGGATTTCATTAGAAATCTTGTGCCAAGTTGGAACAGTATATGATTTACATTCGTGATTTTAATTTCAAACATTTCCTGTAAAAAAAATATTTTTCAGTTCACGTAGTACCCTCTCCAGCTCAATTTCACCGGCTCAGCTACCGTTCAAAGCGTTTCATTTCCCGCCTCTGAAACCATGAGCGTAGCTTAATGAAAAGTGTTATTTCACTTTGCGGCAAACGGGGACTTTGCGTTGGACTTTGCGGTTTGAAAGCGATTGTAACTTTTGACAACCGTGAGAAAAAAAAAATATAATTAATGTATGATCGTGTAAAAAAAATGTATAGTATTTATTTTGTTATCGAAAAATGTCTAGCGGAAAGTCAAGAATGCGATGTTCAGACGACTTGACCGCCTTTACTGTCGAGCTTGTCGAGCAAGTGATTCTTAGAAATCGAAGGTACATTCTCCTCGAGGATAGCAGGACCATCTTTAGGATGATTTTTGGTTGCAACATCCAACATCCTAGTGGACACATGTGGCTCTAATAAACAAAAACCCTGTTTGGTAACAAATAAAAGGACGGAGCTGTCAAAAAATCCGCTTACAAGATGTGCAAGCGATTTTTTTCTAAAATGGTCCTCCTATCTTCGCGGCCACCGTACATATAAAATGCTTAGTCCTGAACGACTGACGGATCACACAGTCCAAACCGCTGATCGTAGAGATCTGACTCTTGGAGGATGTGTGCTTTGTGTGATGTAGGCATCCGATAAGAAAGGATTTTCCAGGTAGTTTATAGAGTAGCTTTATTTATTTAATACAGAATAATAATATAAATAAATAAAAATAAAATAAATATAAAGGGACAATTCATACAGATTGAGCTAGCCCCAAAGTAAGTTCGAAACTTGTGTGAAAGTGTTATGGGATACTAACTCAACGATATTATATTTTATAACAAATACATATATAGATAAACATCCAAGACCCGAGGCCAATCAGAAAAAGTTCGTTTTTCATCATGACCCGACCGGGGATCGGACCCGGGACCTCCTGGGTGGCGGTCTGGCGTGGTAACCATTACGCCACGGAGGTCGTCAAATGTCAATATGTACAGTCAACAAGGGAATTGACTGACCCCCCTCTGTAAATATGATTAAAGATATCTAATTATTGCGTGAAGGGATTTACTTGAAAATTTGTAATTACATAGTACAATATGAATACTATTGATAAATAAATTTTCAAGTAAATCCCTTCACGCAATATTTAGAAATCTTTAATCATATATACAGAGGGGGGTCAGTCAATTCCTTTGTTGACTGTACTACATGACGAGAGAACGTGCATGCGAAGGTCTAGTCTCTAAATAAATGACTTCTTTTCATTCCGAAATTCCTACGGGAAAATTTAGTGTTACACACAGGAATTTGGACCAGGGGCCAGTTAACAAGCTTCTAATCCTTCATTTACTTTAAAATATATTATTGTAACTCACCGTAAGATTTTTTAAGTATAATGCCATCAAAACTTTGTCACTAACTCAATTTTTCTTTAGAAAACCTGTTTTTAAAATCCCATTTATGTGATCTAGGTATCCAGGTCAGGGCTCCAGGCAAACACTAGGAGATCCACGTGCCCCACTTCGTTGCGGCTTATGAGAAACGAGGGAAAAAACTTGAAAGGGGTATTATACACATTTTTTTAACTTCCCTCAATTTCAAAGCTTTATTCTACTTTTTGTCGCGGTGATTAGATATTATCATTTTTGAGCAGTTCCATCTTGTTTTTCGATGAATCTGGAATGTAGCGAAATGGCCAAGCCACATATTTTGATTAAGGTGTAGAGTTTGTGAAGTCAGGCCTTGTAGAGGTAGGGCGTGTAGAGTTAGAAGCTTGGGTCTACATGAGATCTGATAACTTTTTGACAGTGCGAGTCATATGGTCTCGTCTTGGCAACATTTTACATGAAAATGTTTTTGTTGGGATTATTATAACATTACACGTAACGTAATTTCGAATTTTCAACAAAGGCGTGGGTAATAAAAAATAAGTGCCTAATATCTTATTTTAATATAACCTCCCGCTTTTGCACAGGTGAACTAACACTACCAACCATATGAAAATCCGAGAAGTGTTTTTGAGATTAACACGAACAAATACATATTCAAGCAGACGGCGAATAACAAAGCAAAATTATTTTGGAGTGGTAGAGCAATTATTATGAAATGGGCTTACTCGACCGGGGAAGTACCACCCTCTCACAGAATATCGACGTGAAGCAGCAATGCGTTTCGTTCGGTGAGTGAGAGATCCGGAAGCCCAACTCCTTCCCTATCCCCTCTTTCCCCCGTCTTCTTTCCCTTCCCTTCCTTTCATCCAACCCCCTTGGTGGACAACGCATTCGTAGCGCCTCTGGTGTTACTGATGTCCATAGGCGGCGGTGACCGCTTTCCATCAGGTGGCCCGCTTGCTTGTTTGTCTGCTGTATGACATAAAAAAAATCTTTTACCGTTTACAGCAGTAACTAGAGTTTAGTTGGAAATCGTGTAAGTACCAGCTGTATATGCACACAAATTTTTGTTTCGCGGCATTTGAAACCCTAATGTAACATCAGGATAAAGTTGCCATTGCTATTAAAAAATAAATAGCCAGTTTCTGAAACGTGTTTTAATTCCAAATTTTAGTCTCAAGCTATCTCATTTTTTCTTGTACAGTTAAACAGTGACAGCCATATCATAATATGTTAGGTACATTGATTTGGTGTATCAATGTACCACACATATTATGTTATCTCGTGTACTTTTCTTCATTTCTTTTGGGGTAAGAAAAACTATTTTTGCCCGCTGATCGTGTCGCTTAGCAACAAATCTCCAACCGAAAATATAATTAAATAAAAATATATTTGCTAAGCTTCCCCACATGACGGATTGCGGACGTCCAACCGCCGTGATGAATTGCGGAGCTTTCAAAGGAAAATAAGCTTTTAAAGGATTTATGGCGGTATCCTTAAAATATTATGAAGTCTTCAACGTGGTATCTATGTATAAATAAAGATACGTAATACGTATCTTCTTTTTAAATTAGTTTAAGGAATAC
This sequence comes from Endotricha flammealis, assembly GCA_905163395.2. NCBI lineage: Eukaryota > Metazoa > Arthropoda > Insecta > Lepidoptera > Pyralidae > Endotricha > Endotricha flammealis. The sequence goes on from LR990867.1 coordinate 1,053,875, forward strand.
ATAACTAAATATCTTCTTCGTATCTTTTAATGAAAACACATTACGTTATTTTTATGATAGAGGACAAACTAGGAGGGTTACCTGATGATAAGCAATCACCGCTGTCCATGAATATTGAATATCCATGACTAGAAGAATCTTGGATTTTTTATACCACAAAGGTGGCAAACAAGCATACGGTCGGCCTGATGGTAAGCCGTCACCGTAGCCTATAGACGCTTGCAATACCGGGGGTATCACTCACGCACGCGTTGCCAACCCTACCAAGTGGAGCTCTGGAGAGCTTACCGTAGAAACACAACATGGCCGCGACCAATGCTATTTGGCTGCGCGATCTTCTGTAAGGTGGAGGTCCTTCCCCAGACGGGCTGCTCCGATTTGAGCAGATTATCCGCTGTGTACCTCTCATAAAATGGATCACTTGGATGCGTTGTTGTTTTTCATTGTTATCGATTTCCGGCCGAGTGCTCTAAGTCTCTTACCACTGAGCTACCGGGAAGGTTAGTAATAGTGGTGAAATTTCTCATTCCTTTAAACTGCGTGATTCGCAGTGCATATTCAGTGGACGTGGGTTCGAATCACACCGGGGCGGAAAGGAGAGTTTTTCTTTTAAAAATATTTACAAAATAAGAACGGCTAGTTGCCTAACAACTATAAAAAAAACAATCATAAATAATCTAGATGTTGCGAATGAAGGTTGAGAGTAGTAAAAAACCTCGAATATTTAGTACGATAATGAAATGGCGAGCAAAAGTTAGGAACATTGTAAAATAACGTTGACTATAATAAGTTAAATAGTCATAAAACGAACCTCGAAGCACCGAGCAAAAGTTACTGAGCACAACAGCTTATAACATCAGTTTAAAATTTAATTTTGTGAAACCATTACGTCAATTAACTGCCGTGCAGCGCAACAGTTAAACATTTTTACCGGTACCTGCAAAGTTGGTTACCATAACAAAATTGTTAACAGCGCTCCGCGCTCTCTCTGAGCCCAGATGTACCCCGCTTTCCTCGTGGACCAACTGATATGCACAACTAGTTCATCGTGATCGTAGAACAACGTAGTATGTGTCTTTAAGTCAAAATTTACTTTTTTGGACCAAACTGATCTAAAATGGGTCTTCTATAACATTTTTTTACTAGCAGAACGTTGATTATCCCGAAAACAATGACGTAAGTGATTTTTTGCAAAAACTAAGCAGTTTAGGATTTTACTTTTTAGTTAATATAAAAGAAGGTCTTAGTAATAATAATATTTCAAAATATCAAAACAAACGGGTCCGTACATTTTTAATATTATTAGTGCGTGTCGGGCCAAGCACAGAGTCGGGTTCCGTATTTGCTACACTTTGATTTCTTCCAGATGAATACAATGTAATATTCTATGTAATTTGTACGTTTGTATGAAAGAAATTTTAAACACAAGAGTTTCAGAGATAGACGGGGATAGGGAACACCATGTCAAACGAAAATTATGTAAATAATTTGCACACTGTTGTATCGAAAAATGAAATCTTTTCACACTCCCAAATGTTTTTAAGACGCATCTACCAATATGTAGCTAGAACTGATTGCCTGAATAAATACATGTACACAAAAGAAAGCCTTCATAAATCAAGTAAACTGTGTTATTTCCTTTCAATATCCTAGGACGTAATATCGTAGAATTTATTCGACATTCTTTTTCTTATCTATGAACAAATTATTTATTACACCGCTCGAAGATAATAGGATTCCGCGAAGGCTAGTCATTAAATGGTCGTCAAATCTTCTTCAAGTTGTGCAATCACAAAGTGTACAAATTACAAAATTAGTTGGTATTTTATACTTGGTATAGCGTTCTGAGACTCAATCCCTTGCAATACCTACCTAAAGAGAGTGATTAAGCTGTAAGTGCATGTTTAGTGCATGTTCTAAGACCCTATTTTACACTTCATCAGCAAGTTAGAGAGGTAGGGCACAGCGGATAATCCGCTCAAATCGGAGCAGCCCGTCTGGGGAAGTACCTCCACTTCCATCTTACAGAAGATCGTAGCCAAATAGCCATGTTATGTTCCTATGGTGAGTAAGGTCTCCCTGAGCTCTACTTGGGGGGGTTGGGAGGGTTGGCAACGCGTGAGTGATACCCCCGGTATTGCAAGTGTCTAAAGGCGGTGATGCTTACCATCAGGCGGGCCCTATGCTTATTTGCCAACTTTGTGGTATAAAAAAAGTAAACGTTATGAACGTTTGAACTAATTTATTAGGAGTGTCAGTGACAATGACAACAGAAGAAGAATTATTATTATTACTAGCCAAAACTCTCCCACTGCTGGGCCTCCCTACCATTCCATGATATTCATGGTTATGAAAGAGTGGACTTGAAAATCAACGACGCTTGTTCAATATGGGTTGGTGTCTGTATCTAAAAATCAAAATGAGTTTTCTCGCTCTGTTCCCAACAAGTTCATTGGTGATACCAAGATATGTTTTTGTCTAATAAATATCTATAATTTTTTTGGATCAGAGGTTAAAAACGGTATAAGTCCACATAACACATATGACATATTAAAGCACAATTTTTTCCCTACCCAACGATACCATTTAATTTATAATTGCTCAACTACAAGAGGCGTAAAGACAATTTTAGTGTTTTTTGGCGGTTCTGTAAAATTTACTTTTTGCAATAACGGCTTTATTCGTTTGGTGTGGCGACATTATGCACTAAAAAGATAAAACCACGCAAGGTAAGAATTAACAGTATAGCAGTGTTAAAATGGTGTTAAACCACAAAAGGTTCGCCATAAAGTTTATGGTGTTGGACTGAGTAATTCAGATAAGCTGAATTTGCCTTTCAATATAAATTTACTTAGGCTTAAAAATACACGAGACAAAGCAAATAAGATGAGATTGTGACTTTTGTATTTCATGTACGGTCAGCAACAGAAATACATTATTCCTCTGAGGCACTGAAAAATTAAATTCATTTTTCAGTGCTTCAGAGGCACTGAAAAATAAATTTCTTCAAATATATATTAATATAGTTTTTATGAATCTATACATCAAGGTATCATCAATTCGGAAATAAAAGCAATTACAGTTTCAACTTAGTAATACGTACTTGATGTTTCAAATTGACTCACTATCTCCTTCATTTCTTATTTCGAGTGAGCAAGAGATCGAAACTAAACTTTGACAAGTTTAGTTAAAAGAATAGTCCCACAGGTCATTGTCAATTGAACCGACTGTCCGACATTTGAGTGACATTAACTTCAACATAACTAAATAATTCACAAAGAGACAAATACTTATTTTACCTTAATTCCATTAGCTTAATCTAGCAAAGACGTTGCCCAACCCATATCAACTTAAGCCACAATTTCATTACACCTTCCAAAGACATCCACATTGTAGAGTGGGTGGGAACAATTACTCAACTGTCAGGGGAATACTAGAAACCCAGTGAAATATAACCACGTTCCGAATCCCAGTGACACCGCACTTACTAGACAAATGGATAATAAAAGCCCTCCTAGAGTCGATGATTAACTAAGATCTTTTGGTAAGGTAAAAATCTTTTTTTGGTGTGGCAGACCCACTGTGAAATTGACTTTTAATTTTTTTTTATAAGTGAGGTAGAATATTCCCATTAAAAACCCTAATATGATCTTGGGAATACCGAAAAATGCCAATTTTATTTTTTTATACAGGCAACCCAGTATCTGACAATTGGCAAACAATCTAGCTGTTTACTTGATGGTAAGTATTATCGCTGCCCAAGACCATCCATGAGAATGGTTACATATTTTTTTTGGTTTACATCTGCAATTTCTTAATCGAGACTATATCTTGTAGCTTCAAAATACAGCCATTATACTAATATTATAAAGAGGAAAGATTTGTATATTTGTTTGTAACGAATAAACACAAAAACAGGTAGTTTATCACATGGAGTAACATATAGGACACACAGTGTATTTATATGTTTATATAACTACCTATTACTAAACATTTACTTGTCATTTTCATTATGAACTTAACATAAAAATTGTAATGAAAAAATTCCCACATTTACCCCTACGAATAGGCAAAGTTTCAAAAACTTATTATACTAACTCGTCACAGTTTACTAGCTTTTAGCGTAGTGTGACGAAACTCGTCACATCCTGCCCAAGTTTGTGATGTTCAAGTTGCTAGTTGTCACAACTTTGGGGGGCCTGCTTCTGAACATGTCGAAACTTCGTATCCGAGATCTCAAACTAGAAGTGAAGCTTGATTTTTAGTTCTGTACATTATATGTTTTTGCGGAATACAAGATTGTGTTGGATGATGTAGGTATGGAGAAGGAATTTTACGGTCGAGATGACGAATGATATGGCGAAGTGGAAAAGATTGACATGATATACCGACCCCACGTAGAGTAGGGTAGGATAAGGGTAGGAACAAGAAGAAGAAGAGGAGGATCAAAGGACGTGGTTGAACGTTTATGAAATGGGCTAACTTGACCGAGGAAATACTACCCCCTCACAGAATATCGGCGTAAAGCTAAGCCAAGTCGGTGCCCTTCAGATGGCTTGATAACACTGGCTTCTATCAATCCGCATCGGAGCAGCGTGGCAGAGTACGCTCTAATTCCCTTCGATTAAAAGGAGACTCGTATACCTGGAGTCAGTGGGTTGATTATGGGTTTATTATAATTATTATGTAATTATTATGTAACACAACAATAACTGGAAAAATAAAGCCTTATTCTTTCCTTTAGTGTTACAAAATAATTCAGCTAAGCGTATAGTCGGCCATTACGTAAACTCTTCGACCCGTATGACCTCTCAGTAAATATCGCGCGGTCGACCGCGGCCGCCGCTGCGCGAAATTGCTTGGGGTGTTCTAAAAACGTTTATCTGGAACATTTTCTTTTAAATTGTAGGTTTTTTAAAGGAGACGACAAACAAGCTATCTAATCGCCATGGTAAGCAATCATATATGGGATACTAACTCGACGATAATATATTTTATAACAAATACGTATATAGATAAACATCCAAGACCCGACGCAATTAGAAAAAGTTTTTCATCATGACCGACCGGGATTCGAACCCAGGACCTCCTCCTCCTCCTCGGTGGCGGTCTTGCGTGGTAACCATTACGCCACGGAGGTCGTCATACAGAGGTAATATCCTCTCCAACACGGAAAAGCTCTTTATTTTGAAACCCAACGATGTACTGGCTATGGTCTTCGGTGTTTAACTTTCCTCTTCGATAAGTTTTATCGTTAATCAAGCTCCTTAAATTGCCGAAAATGAATTATTAATATTATTTGAGTATTGATCTCGAAAGCTCCCGGGAGGCTTTCGAGGAGTCTGGAGGCATCTTGAAGCTTGTTAGTGTGTAGTGCCCTCGTCGCTTGTAACTTGTTCGTATTTCATACTTTTTGTAACTTTAATTGGAACTTTTTGTAATAACGTCGATGTGGAAATGGTGTGTTTGAGTACCTTTAGGAAAATTTACGTAAGAATTTTTTCTCTCTAAATATATAATATTGCAACTAAAAGCCTGGTTGTGGTGCATTGGTAGTGATCCAATTGGAACTAGAGGGTGCAGGTTCGTTTCCCGCTCGGTGCAAAGCAATGGATAGAGTGATTTTGAGTATAATAATTTACAAAAGTTAATTTTTTTTATACTACAAAGGTGGCAAACAAGCATACGGTCGGCCTGATGGTAAGCCGTCACCGTAGCCTATAGACGCTTGCAATACCGAGGGTATCACTCACGCTTTGCTAACCCTCCCAACCAACAACCAGGAGAACAACCCTCCCAACAAGTGGAGCTCTGGAGACGTAGGAATACAACATGGCCGAGACCAATGCTATTTGGCTACGATCTTCTGTAAGGTGGAGGTCCTTCCCCAGACGGGCTGCACCGATTTGAGATTATCCGCTGTGCCCTACATCTCTTGATCCTCTTAGTTTGAATTGAATGAAATATAAAATCAGGGTAAGCTTTTATGACACGGAAGAAGTTGCAGGTCCCAATTAGTCACTTAATAGATCGTTTTTCCAATACATGGAAATGTGGACATCTGGTAATGTTGTTTAAATAATATAAGATTAGATAAATTACATACCACATCCTTGTCAGCCATTTTGCTTAAGACGAGAACAAAGACGGTCATTTGTCATGAGTCCTTACCTGAAACAATAGTTAAATTGTTGTTAGCAATACCTACATAATATAATAATAATATTAGTTTTATTTTTCCACCAACTGGGATCATAATGTACATATCTTATTATTGAGTGACTTAAATCTAATGTTAGTAACAATTACATCTTCTTTATTGTATGTACCTATTACATAGTTTTGTTCCTCAGCATTGGAATCATACTGAAAATTAAAATGTTTATTTAAAAAATTGACCTTCACAGGCACTTGTTCTTGTCATTTACAACTTGTATGTATAAAGAAAATAAACTACGTTCTAAACTACCACCATTTCGGACACAATCAAAATGGCCACCGGTGAAAGAAATGGTGTAAAAGTGAAGGCTACTGCCTTTTTTGTCATTTAACAATTTTTTTTCTTCCATTCATGGTTCGTGAAGATCAAACCTGTAACAAAAATGCTCAGGATTCCGTTGGGGCTAGCCCGCACCCTTACATAGTAAAACTAAGGCAAGTAGATACGTGTCGATGTGTAGGCTTCGATATTTGCTACGCTTTGCTTGCTTGCAGATGAGTACAATGTCAAATTCTATTACATTTGTACGATATCGAAGAAAATTTTATTTTGTAAGTTCCCAGCTAATACTTGGTAACTAGTAGGCCTACTTAACCTTTACATTTTTCCTTAAACACTACAGTTTCGAATGGGGGGGGGGAGGAGGATTATCACCGTGTTAAACAAAAAATGCGATGGCGGTATAGTGTTTTGGGAAAATAACTCAGACGTTCTCTTATGAAACTGAATTTATCATTTAGAAGTACTAGGTATAATTTTACTTAGCTTTAAACTTTGCCTTCAATACCCATTATAATAACGTCAGCACATAACGAAGTTTTAAACACACAATGTAAAACCGTTACTGTGAAAGTTTACAAGCGCTTGAAACTCACACTTTACCAAAGGCTCATATTGAGCTGAACTGTTACTTAACTCTGTAACTTCGATAAAACCCAATTTCACTCAGAATGGCCTGTGGGTTCTCCAAAAGAAACTTTTGCCGAAGTAATGACATGGAAATTTTACGCGTCTGGGGAGGTTTATTTATTTTTTTTGTCAACTTTGCATAAGTTGCACAAATTATACTTTTCTGCTATGTTATTATTCAACAACAAAGATGAAGTTTACGATCAAATTATTCTCACGGAATATCAAATAGAGGATATACATGTTAATACTTGACACAAAGTTACTAAGTAGAGTCTTATAATCATTATGAAACGTAAACAATGCAAAAATTGTCGACGCAAGAACTTCTGCATCACCAGGAGTTACTTATGCAATTAACATTACCTACCTGTGCTTAAAAATAAAAAAGTAAACTTTTCATCTGCGTATATTATATAATTTGTAACAGTCTGAACAAAAATTGGAGAGAAAAAGAGAGAATGACGAATAAAGAGGTTTAGAAAGTGTTAAATAAAGAAAGGACTCATAAGAAAACCAAAGATACGACAAGTTTTTGAATAACGTCATAGAAGGAAAAATAGAAAAAAGAGGGGTAAGGGTAACCAAAGATAAGCTGTTTCAGCCAGATCAAAAGAGAGAATGGAGCCATGTTGTGTAAAGAGATAAAGGAACGTCCCTTAGAGAGGTAACAGTGAAGAAGCATACATGGATTTCAACACTGACAAGTGAGCTAGGTACTTTAAATATGAAGAAACCGAAATATCAAATAAATAATTTCTCTGACCTGTATTATACATAGTTAAGGTGATTTAGTAATAAACTAGAATGTAATGAAAGGTTTACAGTCAAATAAAATAAAAGGAACCGCAATAAAAGAAACAAAGAACACGCAATCAGCAGTTACTTAAGCTTTAGGGAATGAAGCTCATACAAAATGTAATATTGAAGAATAGTATTAGTGCAGAGTTCACCAACTACTATAAATATGAGTTAGTATCAAAAACTCTCGCTAGCTACGCAGTAAAAATGCTTATGAAAAAAAAATTATACCACAAAGGTGGGAAACAAGCATATAGCCGACCTGATGGTAAGCCGTCACCGTAGCCTATGGACGCTTGCAACACGCGATATCACTCACGCGTTGCCAACCCTCCCAACCCACCACGTGGGGACGTGAAGCTCTGGACACCGTACTTACTCACCGTAGGAACACAACACGGCATATACCAATGTTATTTGGCTACGATCTTCTTTAAGGTGGAGGTCCTTCCCCAGGCGGGTTGCTCCGATTTGAGCATATTATCCGCTGTGCCCTAAAATAATTCTTGAAGTGAGTGCACTATATTTTTTTTATCCATAGCTTGGACAAGCGCTGTATGCATTGTATGGAATTTCTTTATTTTACATATTTACTGTTCTGATACCTTTATTATCTGTCTTTTTAGACACATATCACATGTCAGCAGTGTAAATGAATGTATTAATTAATCAGGCCACGTTCACCCAATTCCGTGACTAATGACGTGTAGTGACGGTAATCAATTGGCTGTGTACGAATAACGTTATAATGGTGGCGTTAAGCGATATTGGTTAATTTGTTGTTTGACGCCATATAACCAATCCCAGTGTTCGGTTGGTAATCACCTTACCTCCAGTCCAGGGTCCCGGGTTCATATTGACGGAAAAACAGAAAAGTTCATGCCTAATAATAATTGATCCCACCTCTCGCGCCCATACAACAGTTCTCCCACGACGCTACGAAAGTCACGCGACTCGACTGAATGAAGTCCAAAGATTAAAATTACACATAGAAAAAGAGAAAGCACAAATTTGTGTCAATCGAATTGAAACGACGCTATCTATAAATATAATGTCATTCGTATGCGTATGCAATTCGAGTCACGCGCGACTGGGGTTTCGTCGTGTGCGATTTGTATAAAAGCTACTCTCGAGCTAGTTTAGTACGACGCGTATGATACTCGAGTCGCATGTGAGTTGCGTCGTACGAGAACTTAAATGCACTCTCTCTCTCACACACAGACACATTCATGCACAAACATTACAACATATATTTTGTGAACATTCAAGCGACTTTACGAAAGTTTATTTTTTGATTTATTTTATTTTTTCTTTATTTTAAGTTTGTTTGTTTTATTTGTTTTTTTTTTGTCTTTTTATTCTTGATATAAGTTACCTACATATTATGTGATCAAATTACACTAACTCCCAAAGAACAAGAAATCCTGTATTATGTACAAATTCTTCAATTACTATCTAAAATCTATCGGCTAGCTAGATTATACCTAGGGCATTTGTCAACTAGGACCGCACGTTAGCGGTCGGAAACTATCTATTATCGCTTAACCAGGTGGCATATGGGTCATATATCACTTGCAAATGCAGTATTCTGAAATGAACAGTTTGTGTGGTTAACTTAATTTTCATCATAACATTCATCTCATGCTGACTCTGTCTAATTAATTAAGAAAAAGAGACCTTGAGAGAGAACTTGAGATTTTATGTATTAACTTTGTAATAATTACTCACAGATGTGAATAACAATTGGTTATAAAAACTCAATTTGAAATAAAGCAATTTTTTATATAAAAATTAACAATGTCACGGTCCATTTCACTATACGTGTGTTACCACTATTCAAATCAAATCAAATAATTTTTATTCAAACAGGCATATTACAAGCACTTTCGAGTCGTTACCTTTTTTTCCTACTACCAATTCAGACGGCAGATTTGTGCTAAGAAGAACTGGTAAGAAACTTAGCACTTGCTCTTTTAAAATGGTAATGATAAGAGTTATAATTATGTTTTTTTTTAAAAGTAAACATTGACACATTATAAAAAATATAAAAAAACTGCAATTTTAAAAATAATAGCAAAAATTAATAATAAAAAAGGCGTATTAATATACTGGTATACATATATACTTTCAGTTGTGGTTATCATCTTGGGGGACTGGTCTGCTCGTTTTATCCCGGTGGCCACTTTGCTTGTGTCCGAAATGGTCGTAGTTTATAACGTAGTTTATTTTCTTTATACATATGTACAAATTGTAAATGACAAGAAAAAGTGCCTGTGAAGATCTAATTTCTGAAATAAACGATTTCATTTCATAAAGGAGTAAAAAAAAGTGAGCAGTAATACAAACATTATATATGTTTGTATATACAGTGCTTACTCCTTTTATTGTATAAAAGATCCAAACAATCGTCTGATTTAAAATATAAATCGATATTAAAAACATGAATCGATTATAATAAATCACCTTTATTGCAATAAAACACACAAAATTATGAAACCACTACAGAGTGTGAAAAGCTAATTGAAATACAATAATTTATTTTCACTGAAAATCTTGTGCCAAGTATAATTGGAATGGAATTTACGGGTTTTTATTTATTTAACTTCATTGACCACAATATTTGGGTACAAAATGAAAGATCAATTCAGTTTTCACAAAATTAAACAATGATTACTTGGTTATTTATCGATTTATTCTTAATATCAACTATTCAGGTCGACATTTCAAGCAAGAGTCCGTTTCATTCGACGGTGACGTTTCTTTTTACCAACTGTCAAACGAGACGTTCGTTCTTTTATTTTATCTAACCACCCGCATAATATTTTATATCTTAAAACGTCACCGTTGAATGTAAACGTCAAAACAAAGAAAACTATAAATAGAAAATAAACATTACTTAACAATCAGTTCATAAAATAGTAAATATAGAATATTAATAGAATATTTCACTAATTCTTACATTCGGCCATCCTCTTAGAGTGAGTCCTCGCACTACAGCTGGCCGTAAATACCATCAATAGTTTACAAACATAATTTAGAGAAGAAAAAAAGAAGAAAAAAAAATACGGTTTTAATATATATACTTATCAATAATTTCTATTTAGTCTAAATCTTAATCTAATTATCTATCTGATCTGTGAACATCTGTTCACTCAGTCTCTATCCGTAAATCGAAATCGCAATCACATCAAATCGCTCGCACAGTCTGTTGTGATCTGCAGTTATCTGTTCGCAAGGAACTAACTGCTCACAACCTGTGCTTTCAATGAAAATATCAGTCAATCATCATCAAACTGTAACAATAGTCTGTCGCAATCTGTAACCATCTATGCGTAAAGCACTGATTACTCACGACCTATTATCACAGTTTGACATACAATACCTGTATAATCATTATCTATCATCAAATGTACATTTCTATCGAATTTCTATTTTTATCAAGTTTATATTAATTATTATCACATTCATTATCATCGCATTCATTACTACGGTCACTGTCACTGTCGTTTTCGCTATTGGCACCTTTAAAGTTCAACCAAGGATGTATTTTATCTATAGCAACTATATTCTCATATCTTTTATTTCCTTTCTTTGTAAGAGGGGTATCCTGTACTAAAAATCTATCGTTAGGTAAAATCTTAAGAATCCTATATGGGCCATGGAACTTTGGTAACAACTTTTTAGATTTTCCTATTCTGTCCTTTTCAAATGTCGATCTTTCTATTCGAATGAGGTCTCCCACGTTATATTGAGTGGCCGGTTTCCTTTGCCTATCGAACCGCTGTTTGGCTACATTCTGATCGTTTTCGATTTTATCAATCGTGTCACTCCTCAATTTAATCATATCGTCTCCACTAATTCGCTCTACCGTTTCATCAATAACGTCACTTAATATATTTTCGGACGCATTCGTAATTTTATGTCCAAACAATAGTTCGGAGGGACTTTTACCGGTTGTTTTGTTAATCATAGTATTTAACCCTAATTGTATGTCACCTACATGTTCATCCCAAGTATTGTCATTTTTCCCGTGACATTTAGTGCTTAGTGCGTCCGATATAGTCCTGTTAAATCTCTCTACCTGTCCGTTCGCTCGCGGAGTGGCTACAGCATTTAAAATATGTTTCATACCTGCACTAATAGTAAATGTTTTAAATTTTGAACTCGTAAAGCATGACCCACGATCAGTAATTAGTCGGGACGGTACACCAAAATAACTAAAGTGTTCTTTAAATATCCGTATCGCTGTCATCGTCTTGGTATCTCTGACAGGTTTAATAGTGATAAATTTGGTAAAAGAATCTATGATTACTAATAAGTAAGTATTTCCCTTCCGCGAACGAACGAACGGGCCCAAATGATCGGCGTGTAAAGTATGGAACGGAATGTCTGGTTTTGGAATCGGGTGGAGCATCCCTTCTTTTGGACCTCCCGGTGCCTTATGAAACGCACATTCTAGACATGCCGATACATACCTTTTTGTGAAACGCCGCATTTTGGGAAACCAAAACGAAGTCTTGATCCTACTTAGTGTCTTTTCGTAACCAAAGTGACCCACGTCATCGTGGTTCATCCGTAGTATCTGCCATCGTACAGGCTTTGGGACCACCCATTTTACACCATCATCTACAATTTTATACACGCAATCACCTCGTAACACGTAATTCTTATGCACTTCAGCTATAAATTTTGTGTCTTTATTGGATAAAATCTCTTTTATTCGTTTGACTTCTTCATCGTCACTCTGAACTGTCGCAATCCAGTCTTTTACGTCTATGTTAAGAACATCAATAATATGAGGCCTGTTTATTTCTACGCATTCACTAGTTGGGGCGCGACTAAGTGCATCCACATGCATCATTTTAGTTCCAGATCTATACTCAATTTCACAATCGAACTCTTGGAGTTGTATCCACCAACGTCCTATTCTGGGCACTAAGTCGCGCTTAGTCATGGTTGTGCGTAGCGCATTACAATCGGTAATGATTTTAAATTTTAATCCTAACAGATACACGCGAAATCTATTTATCGACGCTATTACTGCGAGAGTCTCTAGGTCATATGAATGCAATTTTTGTTCATCGTTAGTAGTTTTCCGACTGTAATACGCGACGGGTCTCATGAGCCCATCAGTACCTCGCTGCATTAGGATGCCTGCAATGCCATACTTTGACGCGTCCGTATGTAATTCGGTCTCAAGATTTCCGTCATAAAGTGCCAGAATTGGTCGTTCTATTAGTTTGTTTTTAAGGGTTTCGAATGCATTTTGATGCTCATCAGTCCAATTCCAGGTAAAATGCTTTTTTAAAAGATCGGTAAGGGGTCTCGCTATAATCGAAAAATTTTGAACAAATCGTCTAAAAAAGCTTGTTAGTCCCATAAACCTCCTAATTTCATGTACATTCTTTGGTGCGGGAAAATTCAATACAGCGTTAATTTTTCGTGACCCTGGTTTTATACCCAAACTGCTAACCTCAAAACCTAAAAAATCTATTTCTTTGTAAAAAAAGAAACATTTGCTTAATTTTAGGGTAAGACCTGCTTCACAAATCGCATTCAAAACTTGTTCCAACCGTAATAACCCTTCATCGAATGTCTGTGCTGGTATAAGCACATCATCCATATATACAAGAGTATAGTTAAATTTTGATAACACCTTATTCATAGTCCTCTGGAATACCGATGGTGCATTAGCCAACCCAAACGGCATTTTTTTAAACTGATATTGACCGTCAGGGGTCACGAACGCTGTTTTATCTTGAGATTCTTTAGCAACGGGTATTTGGTAATATCCAGAGGCCAAATCAAGTGCTATAAAAAGTGAATTTCCTGATAATCTGTCTAGCTGATCGTCGATCAATGGTAGGGGAAAATGTTCTTTCTTCGTTTTCCGATTAAGTGCTCGATAATCAATACAGAGTCGCTTCTCCCCGGTTTTCTTTTTAACTAGGAGAACCGGGCTCGCATATGCGGAATTTGATTCGCATATAACATCAGCGTCCAGCATTTCCTTTACCATTGATCGAACCAGCTCACGTTCTGGGTAGGCTAACCTATATGGTCTATATACTACTGGAATTGAGTCAGTTAATTCTATTTTAATTTGTTCTACATTGGTTAAACCTATGTCTTGCAAACTGTTTGAAAAGCAATCACTGTATGTTTTCAACGTGTCCTTCAATCGTACTACTTCGCCATCGGAAAGGTGTTTACCGAAATTTATAGTCTCATCTACTTCTGGAGAGTCAAAGTTTATTAAATTTACAGTTTTAAAGTTATTAATAGGCAATGCTCGCGTTATCAGTAATCCCTGTTCTAGTTTTATAGGGTCTTTCGATAATCCACGTACTAATAAAGCCCCAATTCCATTACTCATTGTATACTCGCCGGGCATCAAATAATATTCCCTCCCTGGATAGCCATGCAGCGAGCCCTTGACATAAAATTGACCAGAATAGTTATCATTATCACAATTTATGTTGACCGTAGTCATATCATTTGGAGAAACTAAGATATCATACGATAGTACTAATTTTAATTTGGCAGGTAAATCACGTTCAAAAATTAATTCATCACTCGTTTTCGTTATAGTTATTCCCGGTTTCTCAGTAAAACTATGGCCAATTAATACTGCATGCTTAATTACACTGTCATCTACCACGTAAACCTCAACGTTTTCAGAAATTCGATTAATGTCTATGTGTACAATAGCTCTTCCCAATGGGACTACGGTGTTGTTCCCTATACCGCGCATGACAGGCAACTGACCCGTCATTGACCATTTAATTCCTAAATTTTCTGCTTCACTACGACGTATAATAGTACACTGGCTACCTAAATCGACGAACCCTTTAAGAGGTTGACCATTTAATTTCATATCAATCAAATATTTATCATTGCTTAAACTAATTGTGTCTAATTTCATAACAGTTTTTTCTTTTGTGGAATCAGATTTATTATTTTCGTTTGGTAATTTAGGGCAATTGGTAGTCACGTGTCCTAACTTATTACATATATTACATTTGAGTATCTTCTTAGTGCATCTAAAACTATAATGACCAGTCTCATTGCAATTATAACAAACTATAGGTCCTACACTTTCGCGCGGTCGAAAATTTTTAGAGTAAGCAGTTTGATTTGAATTAGCATTAGATGTAGTTGTTTTATTTTCTGTGACAGTTTTAAACTTGTTATCCAATCCACGGGATTGTTGTTTTATAGATTGAAAATATTGTAAAACTTGTTCAGGTTCAACACATTTTGCCGCTTTAGCACCTAATCTCAAAGATCGATCTTCTATCCCGTGTAATAAACAATCGACAGCACGTTTACCTTTTATCTCACAGCGATTCAAAAGATTAATTTTATCATAATAATATAATTCTAAGGAATCATTATATTTAGCCTTTTTGCTTAACATTTCATTCAAAAGCTCAGCGTAATCGTCACTATACGGAAATGAATCTATTAATTTAACTTTCCACTCGGGCCACGAAAACGACATTGACGGCAGAGTTTGATACCATGACTTGGCCACGCCGCTCAGCTTGGGAAGTGCATAGTGAATTATCTGATCTTCTCCCCATTTATACAAACGTGCACATTCTTCAACTTTGCTGATCCACGTGTTCACTGTTTGGCCTTTAATCATGGGATCAAACTCAGGTATGACATTTCCTAACATTGGAAATTTATTACCTTCCGGACGGTTATTGGAAATAGATTTAATCAATTCGTTTAACAATAATTGAGTACTATCGCTAAAATCAGAACGACTCACGTGTACGCGCTGTGGTGGCAAGCTTGGGGTTCGACATCCACGGTCGTCACCTGTGCGGGTAGGCGACCGATGACTCGTCATGCGACGTCGGTCGTCACGCCGTTCTGCTACCTCGGATCCGCGCTGTGGTGACAGGTTCGAAGTTCGCGTTCGATGTCTGTGCTTGTCCTTTTTCGTTCTTGTCCGCTCAGGCGATGACTCTTCCGCAATACTGCTCTCTTCCGAATGGTGTCGATGACGTCTATTTTTCGATCTGGTATGCCTCGAGTGTGTTTCATGACTTGAATCCACATACCGTTTACGTTTCGACGTACGACTTTTATCACGGTTTCGATTTTTCTTTTCGCGAGATCGTTTTCGTGTTAATATTACGTCTATACTGCTATCTGAATCGGATCCCATGTTGTTAAGTATTTACTATCACACACGCACACAGGATGCACTTAGAACGGAACTAATACGTGGGCTTAGTAGATCCCACTTCTGAATTGAAAGATCAATTCAGTTTTCACAAAATTAAACAATGATTACTTGGTTATTTATCGATTTATTCTTAATATCAACTATTCAGGTCGACATTTCAAGCAAGAGTCCGTTTCATTCGACGGTGACGTTTCTTTTTACCAACTGTCAAACGAGACGTTCGTTCTTTTATTTTATCTAACCACCCGCATAATATTTTATATCTTAAAACGTCACCGTTGAATGTAAACGTCAAAACAAAGAAAACTATAAATAGAAAATAAACATTACTTAACAATCAGTTCATAAAATAGTAAATATAGAATATTAATAGAATATTTCACTAATTCTTACAAAAAGGCGGGCTTAAACGCTAAAAGCATTATCTACCAGTCAACCTTTGGGAAGTGCAGATATTCATGCGGTTTTAAAAGAAATGACATACCCTACAATAAATAATAGATCCTGTCTCGAATTTTTCACTCAGCATCATTCCTCTTTTACCCTAAGAGCCTCCGAATGAAGATATCAACATAAAAAGTGGTTCTTACAAGGAATAATTTGTGTTTTCCATACTCCCCCTCGCGTAGGTGGTAAATTGTGATGCCTATCTCGAATTACCCATGGGAAATGGATAAGATTGAATATGTACATGGCGGGTGCGGATAGATTGATGTGTTCAACCCATTTGTGTACATAAATATTTTTTATCACACGGGAATTACGTAGACAAATGGAGAAAGTTTATTTTATACTGCAAAGAATGTAAAATATGTCGTATAAATGTGCAATTCCAGGACGGACCGCACGCTGCAGACTGCTTCTGCAGTCTATGTAGCTGTACATGAGATGTATGATAGCGACTCCAAGCGCAGCAATACTGCGGTCGGCGGCACTTTCTAGATACATAAAAACAACTATGTCGCTTACTTGAATTGGTTAGTTCGAAAATGTGTCACTAGATTTCGTTATTGAAAAAAATTCGATTCTGTGCTTCGGAAGGCACTTTAAGCGGTCGGCCCTGACTGTTGTCGATAGGTAACAGACGGACGTTAGGTGATTTGAAAACACTAGCACCAGCAGTTGACACTAATTACGAAAACAAGAAGAAAGGCTGATCATGATGACAAGTCCTTTAATAACGATATTTATAAAATAGATAGTGCTCATGTAACCGAAGATCCAGTACAGCAATTTCATGTTGCAAATTGAAACATCGATTGTCGCCCGGAGGCTGATCGTGCGAAATAAATTCACGTTCCAATAAATTGTGATATACAACGCCGAAACGACCTCCTCGCTATCATTTACTGTGTTATTGAGGTAAATTGGTGTAATGTCTCTTTGGGGTATACAGATAACAGATAAGTTACTAGTAGAATGTCTACCTAGAATGTCTTCGTTGTATGCGATGCGAATCAATACCACACTCTTCGAAGAAACTATTTGATTCTTTGACTGACGGCGCACAGCCTAAAACGCTGATTATAGAGATCTGACTTGGAGGATGTCTTCCTTGTATGACGTAAGCATCTGATAGAAGGGGTTTTCCAGAAATTCCCACGGGAATGCGGGAATCACACCAACAAAGTTGCGTGTGCCCGAGGACATCCACGACTACAAGATCATGGATACTTTGTCCATAAGGAGGAAGGACGGGAAAGCAGGGATATTAGCAGCTATGCTAATCACTATCTAAAAAATGTTACGGGCGTATCATAAAGAGATAATACAGTGTCCTCATATGAACTCATAATAGCCCCAAATGGATGAATTAGCTCATAAACTAGTCTGACGTCATACAGTAAAATTTTGCTTCCATTAAAGCAATTTCGTAAATGGGTTTGCGCCCTGCGACCTAAAATTCTATTTAGCTTTTCATATGACAAAGTACCTTCTATTGTCAGAGTTCTGTGTTAGTTCGATGACCTCTTTACACCTGCCGTAGCTACATTAGTAACCTAGGGTGAGTATTTTATATCACATACTAGCTTCCGCCCGCGGCTTCGCCCGCGTGGCCTAGTAACAATTAGCATATCTTTCTTCAGAAACAAATTCCGGTCCGGCACGGCCCGGTACGGTACGGTTCCATCCGGTCCGGTCGATCCGGTCCGGTCCGGTCCGGTCCGGTCGGTCCGGTCCTTATAAGGACCCTACATGACAAATTTGGCATCTCTAGACCCAGCGGTTTAGGCTGTGCGTCCCTTCTCAACTTCGTTTGCGTATATCTCGCTTTCCCGTGGGAATTTTGAAAAATCGTTTCTTAGTACATAGCTAGATGTCGTAAGGAATCTACATGCCAAATTTGATATACCCTCGCAACTTCGTTTGCGTATATCTCGGTTTCCCGTGGGAATTTTGAAATATCCTTTCTTAGTACACCCCTAGACGTTGCCGTCGTAAGGAACCTACAGTCCAAATTTGGAATCTCTAGACCCACCGGTTTGGGCTGTGCGTTGATATATAGTTAAGTCAGTCAGTCAGTCAGGACTTTGAATTCTATCTATGAAAAAAAATCCGGTCCGGTCCGGTTCGATCCGGTCCGGCACGGCCCGGTACGGTGCGGTTCCTTCCAGACCGATCAGATCTGATCCGTTCTGGTCCGGTCCGGTCCGTTCTGGTCCGGTCCGGTCAATCTGGACCTTAAAAGGACCCTACATGTCAAATTTGGCATCTCTAGACCCAGCGGTTTGGGCTGTGCGTCCCCTCGCAACTTCGTTTGCGTATATCTCAGTTTCCCGTAGGAATTTTAAAATATCCTTTCATAGTACACCCCTAGACGTCGTAAGGAACCTACAGTTCAAATTTGGAATTTCTAGACCCATTGGTTTGGGCTGTGCGTTGATATATAGTTAAGTCAGTCAGTCAGTCAGTCAGGACTTTGAATTTTATATATATAGATGAAAAAAAAAACGGTCCGGTCCGGTTCGATCCGGTCCGGCACGACCCGGTACGGTGCGGTTCCTTCCAGACCGATCAGGTCTGATACGTTCCGATCCGGTCCGGTCCGTTCCGGTCCGGTCCGGTCCGGTCGGTCTGGACCTTATAAGGACCCTACATGTCAAATTTGGCATCTCTAGACCCAGCGGTTTGGGCTGTGCGTCCCCTCGCAACTTCGTTTGCGTATATCTCGGTTTCCCGTAGGAATTTTGAAAAATCCTTTCTTAGTACATCCCTAGACGTCGTAAGGAACCTACAGTTCAAATTTGAAATCTCTAGACTCATTGGTTTGGGCTGTGCGTTGATATATAGTTAAGTCAGTCAGTCAGGACTTTGAATTTAATTTATGAAAAAAAATCCGGTCCGGTCCGGTTCGATCCGATCTGGCACGGCCCGGTACGGTGCGGTTCCTTCCAGATCGATCAGGTCTGATACGTTCCGGTCCGGTCCGGTCGGTCTGGACCTTATAAGGACCCTACATGTCAAATTTGGCATCTCTAGACCCAGCGGTTTGGGCTGTGCGTCCCCTCGCAATTTCGAATGCGTATATCTCGCTTTCCCGTGGGAATTTTAAAAAATCCTTTCTTAATACATTCCTAGACGTCGTAAGGAACCAACATGCTAAATTTGGAATCTCTAGAAACAGCAGTTTGGGCTGTGTGTGGATATACCCTTGCAACTTCGTTTGCGTATATCTCGGTTTCCCGTATAAATTTTGAAAAATCCTTTCTTAGTACACCCCTAGACGTCGTAAGGAACCTACAGTCCGAATTTGGAATCTCTAGACCCACCTGTTTGGGCTGTGCGTTGATATATAATTAAGTCAGTCAGTCAGTCAGGACTTTGAATTTTATATATATAGATGAAAAAAAAACCGGTCCGGTCCGGTTCGATCCGGTCCGGCACGGCCCGGTACGGTGCGGTTCCTTCCAGATCGATCAGGTCTGATACGTTCCGGTCCGGTCCGGTCGGTCTGGACCTTATAAGGACCCTACATGTCAAATTTGGCATCTCTAGACCCAGCGGTTTGGGCTGTGCGTCCCCTCGCAATTTCGAATGCGTATATCTCGCTTTCCCGTGGGAATTAAAAAAAATCCTTTCTTAGAACATCCCTAGACGTCGTAAGGAACCTACGTGCCAAATTTGGAATCTCTAGACCCAGCGGTTTGGGCTGTGCGTTGATATACCCTCGCAACTTCGTTTGCGTATTTCTAGGTTTTCCGTGGGAATTTTGAAAAATCGTTTCTTAGTACACCCCTAGATGTCGTAAGGAACCTACAGTTCAAATTTTAAATCTCTAGACTCATTGGTTTGGGCTGTGCGTTGATATATAGTTAAGTCAGTCAGTCAGTCAGGACTTCGAATTTTATCTATGGCACGGCCCGGTACGGTGCGGTTCCCTCCAGACCGAACAGGTCTGATCCGTTCCGGTCCGGTCCGGTCCGTTCCGGTTCGGTCCGGTCCGGTCCGGTCGGTCTGGACCTTATAAGGACCCTACATGTCAAATTTGGCATCTCTAGACCCAGCTGTTTGGGCTGTGCGTCCCCTCGCAACTTCGTATGCGTATATCTCGCTTTCCCGTGGGAATTTTGAAAAATCCTTTCTTAGTACACTCCTAGACGTCGTAAGGAACCTACATGCTAAATTTGGAATCTCTAGACACAGCGGTTTGGGCTGTGGGTGGATATACCCTCGCAACTTCGTTTGCGTATATCTCGGTTTCCCGTAGGAATTTTGAAAAATCCTTTCTTAGTACACCCCTAGACGTCGTAAGGAACCTACGGTCCAAATTTGGAATCTCTAGACCCACCGGTTTGGGCTGTGCGTTGATATATAGTTAAGTCAGTCAGTCAGGACTTTAAATTTTATATATATAGATGACAGGCAAACAAGCAAGCGAGCAACCCAATGAACGAAAAGGTCGTCGATAAATAACGTCAATAACATCAGGGGCCCTACCAAAGCGTTGCCCGCTTAGGCGCTTACCCGTATCCCTGCAGTGGGATGATTATGGGTTGATATGATGATGATATCAAAAGGATTATTAAAAAAAGATTTAGACCCTTTTACTTAACAACGGAATAAAAGATATTTGAGAAATTTACAACCATTTGTAATAAAGGTTAAATACAAATTCTAGTTTTGGCAAAACTCCCTGAGGAGACCCAGGGGCGGTGACTTCTTTATCGACACGTAGGTATCTAGGAACGTCGAAATATTACCCCTAATGATGTAGACGTGACGTCATTTGTTAGGGACGGTATTCAGACTTCTCCGAGTAAATGCCTAGAGATTGTGAGACTGACTCTTGATTAATGGTACACAAGTAATGATGTGGCAACCGGATAGATATAATGTAGAAAAAAAAGAAAGGAATATAATAATTTTAGAGTTCGGGCAAAAATTAATTTACTCTTAACTTTTTCAGAGTTCCGTACCTTAAAGGGGAAAAACGGAACTCTTATGGGATCACTTTGTTGTTAGTCTGTCTGTCTATTATAATTTTTTTTATCTAGCCTAAAGTGATTGTGTCTACTGGGCAAAGACTCCCCCTTGTATCCATGCGTCAAGTCCTAACGCCGCCGCGTCTGGATTTTAACGTCTAAACTCTTCACTATCAGGATAATAAAGTAGAAAATTAAAAGTAATCCATATTCTTAGGTTAAGTATTTTATTATAACAGCAACAAAGTAAAATTTAATAAAGACAGTGATTTAAATGAAGCACAAGATAGTAAACTACATACACCCAAAGATATAAAGGAAGCTTTATGCCACGTTAGGGTCTTAAACGTTCAAGTGTTAGAAGCTCAGGCAAAGGCTCAGGCATTTAATTAAATATTAAGCTTTCGTGAAGTTCTAACACATCGTAGGATCTTAACGTCTACGGAGAATCAATTTTCACAGTTTAACACTTTGAAGTTTGTACACAACATACAGTAAGGAATTTAGATTAAATTAGTTTTGATAATGTAATTAAAATTAAAAAGTACAGTCACCCAATGAAGAGGTAACTAAGGTACAGTAAGATCTTTATAATATCAAAGTTAATGTATCAACTAGGATAAAAAAACAAAGATTTTTATAAAATGTACCCAAGCATCGTTATGGAACTTACGTAAACGTAATTACACAGTATAATATGAAAATTTTTGACAAATAAAAATTCGAGTAAAACCCTTCATGAAATATTCAGCAAACTTAAATCATATCCAACTAAATGGACCTAGAAAGCCCGCGACCCCGCCACGTGAAGGCAGAGAAGGTGGCAGACAGTCAGGTTTAGAGACTAAATGACACCAGTTAGATAAATAATCCAATTAATTCATCTGTTTTAAGTGGATAACTTTAATGTAAAGTATGTCAATGGTAGTTTTTGGGGATGTAATGTGTATATAACTACTCTATTTTCTGCACGTAATGTCAAACTCGGGAAGGTATACATTGCTGAATAATGATAGAGTGATTCAAGAGGAAAAAGCAAAATTTCTCACCGAAAAGCGGGATACACGCGAACGAAGTTGCGCGGATTTCGCTAGTAAATATTAAAAATTAAAAAGATTGCTGTGGCATGGTACCAAAATGCTTGCAGAGTTACCTCGTTGAATGACGACTTAACACTGTCTTATTTGTCTTGTCTTGTTCTAGCGATTTCTTCCTTGCTCTTTCTGCTCTTGTATATTTTTAACATTCAATCTTGAGCCTACTTCTATCTCTTGTTACACAATCATTTCGTATTTGTCTATTTATACTTTTCAATCTATAAACTTCAACCTTTCCAACATTATTAATTAACCACATCATTTGTTTCCCGTCTCGTCTTTTAATTTCCTGCCAGCAAATAGGCAATTCATTTAATGGCTCCACGAAATGTATCTGAGGATGTCCCATCTACCCTTATAAGAAATTTATCGCCGCCACTGTTGCAAGGCGTCTGGCTAATTGGCGGGACCGAGAAACAATTAATATTAATTTGTTGCCTGCTTATTGGTTTCCTGAGACAAAGGACTCTTAAAAGGCATTGTAATATCTTATACTGAAGAAAATAAGCTTCATTGCTTATTGTCTATCTGAGGTCGCCGTTGTTGATCCTGGCTATACAGGAGACACAGCGGTAGGAATGTGTGGTGGGGTTGTGCCGTATACTGAAGAAAGTTTTCCTTCTTTTTAGATATTTTTGAGTAGTACCTAAGCTTTATGAAATAGGCCACCTCGATTACAATCAATAAAAGACGTAACCACGTTAGAGAACTAAGAACAGAATATGATACTATAGTCTATTTTTTTACTAGGACCAATGTCCTAGTAGTCATTGCTATTAGTTGAGTTGCGATTGCGAGCATTGCTATTGTTTGATACAATGATCCATCTCACTCTGTCAATTTCGGGAATGTGCGACTACTCAGTACTCGTTTTTGAAAAGAGATGTAAATTTACAGGAAATACTTTTGCACGTGATTTAAAATAAAAATCCTAGTATCACTTCGTAAATGGCCTGCTAAGAAGGCGGCAAGAAACTCAACATAAATAGCTTTTTTGAAAGCCAGTATAACATAAAAGTTTGCATTTACATTTATTGAAATGGTGAATAAAGGAATATATTTTATTCTAATATGAAATTGTTTATATATCGAGTTTATTCCCTAGGTATTAGAATCTCAGCTGTCAACGGAGAGTGAGGCGGGTGTGAGGCGTCAAGCGGTCTGAGGATCATAAAAAGTCAAGTCCCAGTTGTCAGGGGCAGAACCCTACTGAATATAATGTTACTGTTAATAGAAACAGTTTAATGCTTGCCCATCCCATGGCGTGATTTCTTTTACCCGAAAGTTGCCTTGAAAAGATTGTGAAATAAATTGTCGGAGTTATTTGTGCTACCTACTGTAATTTTGTCTGCGTATTGCAATTCTAATAATAAAACATATTCTACTTATTTTTAATGTAATAAAAAAACGACGTTATACTATCACTATCATTTCGGAAATAAGCGAAATGGTCACCGGTCAAAGAAAAGGCGAAAGAAAGGGCGAAAAAAAACCCACATATCACAATCATAATATTTTATTCTATTATGGGTTTGAATAACAAAAGTAAGTAGCATTAAGTTTTTCATAGAACAGTTTTTATGGATCTTTGTTTATTAATAGTAATCCTACTTTCAAAGAATTGCCATTGGTAACTTTGTCGAACCATCATAAATCTATCTTTGGAATTAACGATCCAACTTTAGCATTCGAAGTTAGCCCGATATTATCTGTTAAGAGCTTGCCAAATGATTGTGTTTATTCGGTCAGACTAATGGTAATGCAAAGCGAGATTAGGTCAATGGGTTTCAGATAAAATAAATTGGTTATTTAATGTTTTTTGGGGACATTTCGATGATATTGTGTTAAATGTATCAGCTATTTAATGCGGTATTATTCGAGCAATAATTTTGTTCTGATCAATGTTGTTTAACTTGCGTGTTCGGTTTAGAGTGTGACAGCAACACCATCGGCCTCCTCACACAATAGTATGCAAATACAATATTATATGAATTTTTTGTTATCTTAAAAAATATATTAAAAGACAAAAATGTTATTAATAACATGAAATAAAAGACAATGAAAATTTAGATCAGACAAACTCCTATAGTAATAACGTTAATTTGAGGAGCTGCAAGTTCAATATTAGAAGTAGGTGAAGTAATTTCGTTTATAGAATAAAAGTAAAGAAACTCGACAACCACGGAGACAATAGCAGATGCAAACAGATTCATCCCACATTCGCATTGTGCTGCAGTTAACGAGATACATCTGTCTTTTTAATTGCACACTACTGAAGTCGAGTGCAGTTTAGCTTATTTTTGTTATGATAAAAATAGTACTGTTTAAAATGTGTTTTTTCGGTAGACAGTTGGAAAAACAAATATTTTTTCTGTTTGGTTTTTGTATTTTACATCGGCTAAAATGGCGAGGAGCTCGATGACGTCGCTGTGTGTCGCACTCTAAAGCAAGTTAACACGCAAGTTAATCAACGTTGACTTTAGACAGTTTCAGGATTGGTGTCGTAAGCTTCTCCGTGCTTTGGTGGACACGTTACGCCGTCGGTCCCGTCTTTTGTCGATGAATGACTGTAAAGCATAATCTAGATAGATTTCACATGAGTTTCACTCACTCAAAGAATGAAAGGAAAAGAAAATTAGAATTCCTTATAATTTGTTATACATAAGTAGAATTTTTTATCACCATCTAAATTTTAATTTATTTTTCTGTTGTGAAAACCATGACATCCGCGCCGCGCTCGCAACCCGGGAAAATATTCTTATTTTGAAAATTTTACCTACATTTTTTTCATAAATAGGGTATTTTAAAGATCTCAAGTTGCAGGAAGCCGCTGGATGCAAGCCGCTGACAGCAGGTCGCATTGGAGGCGTTTGGTGGAGGCCTACGTCCAGCAGTAGACTTCTTGTGGCTTAGAAGAAGAAGAAGAAGGGTCTTTTAATGACACCTTGTACTAAATTTTCATTTTCCTGTATAGAAAAATATCCCAAGACGAAATTACACAGGTAAAAATACACGCGTCTGGTTTCTTATAAGTTAGGGCACAATGTAAGCATTAAGACCGTTCCTAGGCACAGGAACCATAAACTTTATTGCTTTCGCATCGACTTTTACGATTCCTTATAAATGTTCACCTGATACCACAATATAAACTTTATGTTTACGTGTTAAGGTGCAATATTCGGGATTTATGGGCAATACCCAGAGGTTTGGGGAGGCTTGACGCCGTTACCCCCAAATGCTGAGTATTTCAACGACTAGAATTATTAAGATTTGAAGCTGAGATAATATTCAAGTAATTCTTTTTTAGGACCGTTTTGTACATATAACTCGAATCAAAGATATTAATAGTAGCTTAAGATTCCAATAGTTATGTAATTTTAATCGACAGTGATGCGAATTTGGCAACCACACTTTCCCACCTTGTGATTACTGTAACTGACAATAAACAGGGAAACTTTTTGATATCTCGGTGGAGAAACTACAGCTGATTGATACCTTATATTTATAAATATTATCGAAATGTCCTGCTGATTATTGTGACTTACTGGCCCTGCCCACTCCATGGAGCAATTCGTTACCGTAAGGTTGCCTTAAAAATGTTGCTTTTAGCAATAAGGCCGCCTTGTTGCATATATACTATCTGTAACTTTTAATGAAACTACTGACTTTTGATGAAATCCTGCGGGAATCGCATATTTTTCGGGATAAAAAGTACCCTATGTGTTAATCCAAGGTATCAGCTACCTACATACCTATAAATATCATAAATATTAGCCCAGCTATTTGAGCGTGAAGAAGTAACAAACATATACATAACTTTCGACTTTATAATATTAGTAGGATGAGCTGATTCCTTTTCTTTTATCGGTGGCCATTTTGATTATTTCCGAAATGGTGGTAGTTTATACAGTAGTTTTCAACAAGTTGCAAATGACCAAAGAAAGTGCCTATGAAGGCCTAGTCTCTAAATAAATGATTTGAACTGTCTTAGAACTCACAACGAATTTAATCAGAAAGATATTAGATGGAGTAGGAAGTATTGAAAGGACGGTGTATGCATATAAGAAATTACAAACGCCAAAACTGAAGGCCTCAGATTTACATCTACATAGAGTTTCACCATATTACTTTCTCGCATCGCTGGTTCCGTATATTTTCATTTCGTGATTTCGTGGGATATTGCGATACAAGGAGTAATATTGTTTATTTTATTACGTAAGCTAAAACAAATGTTGATTGGTTCAGTCCAAAAGCCAGTATCTAAAAGGTATTTTCATTTTATTTCAACATAGTCTCAAGATCTCTTTCTTTCTTCTTTAGTTTGACAGTGACAGCTATAATTAAACTTTAATAAGGCCGTAAGTTGCTAGCATAGTTTAATAGTGATGCCAAATTACTGCTTTCTATATTAAGTGACTCGGAACAGGCAGACCACAGATTAGTTACTTTGTGCTAGACCGCGGACAGACGGACATAGCGAGTCCACGCCGAAACTATAGGCAAGTATTCTTTAGTGACGCAGTACGGCGCGGGCGCGGCCGTGCATAAATTTTCGTGACGGCAAAACGCGTCCTTATTTTCACCTGTTCATGTATAAAGTCGAATAAAAATGATTTCTTTGGCTGTACCTGAAAGTTATTTATAGAAAGTCTAAGTACATATATGAATACACAATATTTATTCTGTCAGGTGTCTTGAAACATGTGCATTTTTTATCATCCGCTGTGAACCCACCTCCAACGTCGGAAGTAACACGTGTAAGCGTTTTGTTTAAAAATTTATTTCTAAAACAGAAAGTTGGTTTTCATGAGTTTTTTTATACCACAAAGGTGGCAAACACGCGTACGGTCCGCCTGTTGGTAAGCATCACCGTAGCCTATATACGCTCGCCTTGCCTTGAGGACGCGTCACCTACCCTCCCTTTTGTGTCAACTGTGTGTCATAGTGTCAGTGGTTCAAGGTCACCTGATGATGGTCACTGGACTTGGATTAACGTAATCTATTCACAAGAATCAGGACCGACATGCAGTTAAAGTGTAGTCTCAATTTAAATCGCTATCTTGCTCAGCTCATCTCATAGATTTAGTATATACTACCGTATAGATCGTCAATGGTTTGATTAAGGCGAGACTAAAAACAAAATACACTAGCGTGCCTGTAATGTACAGGTGTGCAAGCAAGACAGTGATTTTCCTTTTTGTTTGAGTTACATCCAGGCACTGCACAGGTAACCATATTTAATCACGTCTAATTAACACCAAAACTACACTTAAAAACCATAAATTTTGTATAAATAAGTGGGATTTGTTTTTAACACGACTGACGTTAGGCCGATACAGCCCGATACCGTGTATAAGAAGAATGGTCTCTCCTATCTATCTCGCTCTAACAAACGCGTATGCTATGATCTATCTCTTTTGCATTGCCTATCTAACTAATATATAATGGCTCATCTACACTAATCTACACAATATTATAAAGAGGAAAGACTTGTATTTTTGTGTGTGAGTGTGTATGTTTGTAGTGAATAAACATAAAAACTACTGGACCGATTTCAAAAATTCTTTCACCGTTGGAAAGGTACATTACCCCCGAGTAAAATAGGCTATGTTACATTAAAAAAATTATATGGATTCTTAGTAAAACCCGAGCAAAGCTGGGGAGGTCAACTAGTCTATACTAATATTATAAAGAGGTAAAGTTTGTGTATTTGTTAAATTGTAAGGGGTAATCTCGGGATCTACTGAACCAATTTTAAAAATTCTTTCACCAATAGAAAGCCACATTATTGCTGAGTGTCATAGGTTATATAAAAAACCAAAAAATAAAAAGGCTTTTACATTATGCCCAACGAAGTGGGCACGGGTCAGCTAGTACAAAATATAAAACGAACAAGAGACCGCATGAGATTGGGACTAGATTTTAAACAAAAAAAACGAGACAGCCTAGATAAAACCCATCTAAAAACTAGTAGGACTCTTCATTGCTGAGCTCGAGTGTGTGACACGGGCAATGAAGCCATTCAGCTCATCTTCATTTCATTGAAAAATTATACAGAAAACCAAATTTAATTTACTTTCTCTATGACCTTACTATAAAATAGGTTTTTCAAACTAGAGTTAGGAACAAAGCATTTAAATCCTCTATAGAAAAGGGGGTTTTCACAAATGGCGAGAGTTTTCCCGTATGAATGGGAAATATCCCGGACGGGCTCACTGTTAAATCTGCTAAGCCGTTGAAACTTGAGTAATGAGATATTTTCGCATATAAAAAGATTAAAATAATACCGTGTTGAATATGAGCTCTTGTGAGTTTTATTTACCTTTGAAAAAGTTTAATAGGCCCGGTGGTTTATATTAAGATTGCTTAGTTTAGGACTAGATGGCGATGGGTGTAGACATCCGCTAAAAACGGATTTTACTAAACTTCACCCTTAAGGGGTAACAGTAACACCCGTGCGACGCCGGACCAGGACGCTAGTCAACGATATAATTTGGTACACTTCCGTTGAACATTATCTAATTAAAACTTTAACATAAGATTCATTATAAATAAGAGAACTTAACACAGACACTCCCCACTTGCCACCCGTAACCCCCCCCCCCTGCTGAAGGGATTAAACTAGGTATTGATTTAGTGCTTAGGTGTATTCTAAGATTGTAATAATGTAAACGTAATGCTATGTCTATTACGTCCAATGTGATGGTATACATAATTTCTGGATATTTTTTTATTTTTTATTAAAAACTAGCGAATCCCGCGCAACTTCGTGTGAGTGTATCCCGCTTTCCCGTTATTTTTTTCTCTCCGTAAGAACCATCCTCGTACTTCAAGGAATATTCTAAAAAATGAATTAGCGAAATCGGTTCAAATGTTCTCGAGATTTGCGCTTAGTAACACATTTAGCAATTCATTTTTATATTATAGATATGAAATGTATTGTAAGTATGAGAAAAAAGGCCGTAACAGGTTTTCTTTCGCCATTTCTTTTACCAGTGGTCATTTTGCTTTTCTTTCCGAAATGGTAGTAGTTTATAGAGTAGATTAATTACACAAAAAAATATTATTGTAATTAAATATTTCACGAGAGAAAGAGTCCGTGAAGATCTACTCTCTAAATAATAATTTTGAATTTGAATAACTAGTACACAGGGTTATTTATAAAACATTGAAGACCTGAGGTGATTTTACTCTTCAATACGAACAAACAATATTTACTTACTATGGGACCAATTTGGAAATCTTTTCGAAATTTTGTTTATCTTATCGAAATAATTTCGAAATTTTGTTTCGTGATTTCGAAGTTGGTCCCAATATTGTTCGCATTGAAGAGTAGAATCACCACCTAAGAGGTGTTCAATGTTTTAAAAATAACCCTGTTTTTATAAAATGTTTTGTCCTGAATGACTAGACTAATGACGGATCATAGCATAACCAAAATCGCTGATCGTATAGTTTATTTAATCGATTGCACGATTGTTGTGTTTGAATTGTATTTAAACTTAATTAACTAATTATTAATATTGTATTATTTGTACGCCTCACAGCAGAACCATTTATTGTACTAAAACGACCTTCAAAACGACCATTCCACGAATAAAGAATATTTGTATTTGTACCAGAAACTTGGAGTGATGTGAATGTGTTCTTTGTAGGCAACCAATAAGAAAGGAATGAAAATACAGAAACACAATAAGTATACTAATAACACAAACGCGCAATAAGAAACAGTATGCGAGCAGCTCTGTCACCACATTTTGACAATAATGCGTGTAACAGTTAGAAATAATCCCCTGTGAAGAATTATTGAAATTACTTCCCACCTAAAGCAACGAGAGACAACAATTTAAAACATACGCCATGTTACAGTAAAATGGGAAATTATGTTAAGCTCAGGGAGGGTTAGGGAGACAAGAGGGAGAGTAAGGAGTTAGGCGTTTATTCCAGAAAATAGGTTCCAGACACGACAGCTACTCTCAAACTCTCTATGGAGCCGTCAGCGGCATTCAAACTATATTGACGGGCAAATTCATATGGAAATCCGTTTTGCGAGCGAGCTACACGACACGGACGTATTCGGCTTAAATGGATTTCGGAAAATTGAAAATTTTGCACAGAATTGATTCTGTAATATCTTCGACATTTACTTCTACGTGATAGTTTTTTTTATTATATTTACGAACGATCACGAGTAAATAGAGGTAGATTTTTATACAAGAAGACGAGTACATGCTATAGTAATGCAATGAAAGGGCTGAAATGAATGAAGTACAAAAATTTTGACGCTAATAATGTAAGTATCTCGGTAGGAAACTTTGTAATTACAAAATACGATATGAATGCTGTTGATTAATCATTTGACCAACCAACCCCAGATGGGAAACGAACCCAAATCCTTGATATTTGGGATTCGAACCTTATTCTCTCTATATCCGACCGAATGCTCCTTCCAACTGAGCTTGTGATGGTTAGAAATATTGGTGAAATTTTTAATTTCTACAAACCGCGTTTTTACCTCTTTCTAATATTGTTAGTAGTAGTAGACAGTCTGGCTAAATGGGGCTTCATTGATCCATCCCACATCAACTGCGACTGTGGAGCCCCAGTCCATGATATGACACATTTAATAGCTTGTCCAATGTGCCCAGCTGAGTGTACTCGGGAGGATCTTCTCATGGCAACCGAGAAGGGTGTTACTGTTGCCAGGTATTGGGCAAATCAGATTTGAGCTGTGTGTAGTCATTGACTGGAAAAGAAGAAGAAGAAGATGTACATAGTTGCATATAGGTACATACGTAATTCACAATAAGCACGTATGCACTACTGGGAAATTGGATTTCGCGTCATACACCCGTGTACATTATTACGACGTGATGTCAATTACATGTTACCTGTTGTGGCACGGACTTATATAGGTCGTTTATAGATAGGTTATTGCATTCCGAAGACCTAGTCTCTATCAAAATAGCCGGAAATGTAAGTATGTTCTTCTTGCTTTTATATTCCAGGTACCATATATGTCACATTGTCTTTAAGGTCGCTTTTACACCTGCTAGTTCAGTTTATTTCAGGTGAAACGCCACCTGACATTAAGGGCGCAGTTCCACTGGCGCAGAACTGGGCGGAGCGGAGTGGAGCAAATCGTGAGTTGAGCAATCTTAGTGCCCGAAATCTCCGCTCCGTGATTTTAACAGTTTGATTATCCTCACCACTCCGCTCTGCACAGCGTCAGGTCAGGCGGTAATTCTGACTTTGACCCGCAAGCGAAGCCGCACTCACATCTTGTGAACAATAAATAATTATCGTGAAAGCACAAAGTCTCCCTCTGTGTCATAAATTGTAAAGCTAGGGCCCAACCTTAGGAATATCTAGACAGTCTAAATGCGGTGTGCTAATTCTGGCGAGAGCAACGCTCGCCTCAATGTCAATGACACCGCTTGGCTGAGGAAGTGCCACTACTGACTGCCATTTTGGGGTAAATCATTGTCAAGTTAAGCAACCACAATACCAGTCGGTATTTGGATGGGTTTATTAAGAAACTCGATGGCGTCGGTGTATCGCAGTCTAAAACAAACACACAAAGTTAAAACATCGATCTAGCCAATGTTTGGATGGGTTTTATTATCTCGAGCTACTCTGTGCTTCGGAGGACACGTTAAACCGCCGGTCCTGGCTATTGTCGATGGGTAACAACACACACAACACACACAACACTGGCCTCTGCGAATCTGCATTGAAGCAGCGTGGCAGTGTATATGTAAAATGGGTACGTGTTGATGAAACGAGTAGACCAATCCCCTAGATGATGACCTTTTTAGATTTGCTTCAGCTAATGTGTGGTACAACACAAGCCCACTACACATTCCCACCGATGTGTCTCCTGTGTAGCCAGGATCAACAACGGCGACCTCAGATTGATAATAAGCAATGAAGCTTATTTACGTCCCGGGGGAGAAAACAACAGCTGTCTTGGAACTCAACGAATTTAATCAGAAAGAAGATAGTCGGAGTAGGAAGTATTGAAGGACTTCCTTAACAACTACGCTACGTGAGAGACAGCAATTTGAAGCAAAAGGCATTATACCCTAGAGAGATGGCAAATCAAGTGATTCTCGATTGCCGAGCACCACGGTCTATTGTTACATTACTATTGGGACCTAATGCTATGAGCTGTTGTTTACTGTTTTGATTCAACGTGTGTTACAACAGTTTGTTAAAACCTTTGAGCAAAGTGGATACGTTCCCGCTCCATTGCCTCCGACTAGCGTGTGCTGTTGTTATTTTTTATATAATCTAATTGGACTTCAACGAAAGTCACAAAAACTGTGTATGCATGCAATTTTTTCGCATGCTCAGACAGTTTTTTTAGGAGTCCGCTCATATATTATTTGGAATGGTAACATTTATAATCCCAATAAATAATAAAGGCGAAAGTTGTGTGTATGTCTGTTACTTCTTCAGGCTCAAGTGGCTGGGTCAATATTTATGATATTTGGTATGTAGGTAGCTGATACCTTGGATTATAACACATACACACGCGATTCCCGTAGGATTTCATCAAAAGTCTGATATAGATGGCGCTACAGTGCATAAAAAAATACACGCAAACGAAGTTGCGTGGGTTTCACTAGTTATCAATATATATATATTTGAGAATTCATTATTCATAGCGCGCAGAACTAATGACTGTTCGGGCAGACAGCGCAACGTAGGACGGTCGCCCCTGCACGGTGGTCAGGCGAGCTAAGTCGCAGGGAGTCTCTGGCTGCAGATCGCTGCCGACCACTGACTACATAAATAAATAAATATTCTTGGACGAATCACACAACGCCATCTAGTCCCAAACTAAGCAACTAAGCTTATATGAATAGAATAGATTTTTTAATTTTATTTCAATCCAACAGTATTTTAACTTTGGGTACAATACACTTAGGTTAAATATATTTATTACTTAGTCTATACAGTGGTTGGAGTAGAAATATGGTCTCCACTCAGCATAGTGCCGCGACGGAGACGGAGTATAGATTGCTGATAAATATACATAAATACTTTTTTTTTTGTAAATAAATACTTATTATACATAGAAAACACCTAGACCAAGGCAAACAGACATGTTCATGCACACAAATGTTTGCCTTACGCAGGATTCGAACCCGCGGCCCTTGAGATAAAATGGCCATTGCTAGCCACTCGACCACCGGCCCTGTCAACTTAGTCTAACTAAATGTAAGTAAATAAATAATAATCGGATTGTTTTTACCTAATGTTAGTTTAGTTTTTAGTTCAATTTTAATTTTATCATATTGTAGCAGGTTATTGGTTTATGGGGTGGGGAGTTGGGATACCTCCACGCGGTCCACCCTGGTAACGTCGGCGAGTAATTCCTTAGTTTCTGGACCCAACTCTGGAATTACTTGCCGACGGCCAAATTCCCGACGCGGTGGGTCTGCTCCCCGTGCTCCTACCCTGGATGGAGTACGTGGGATGCGGACAAATCCGCTCCCCCTTGCATCCGTACTGGTGCTGGGGGTGGAGCGACTGAGGAGACAACCTCGTTAAAAAACAAGAGGTGGAGCCGGCCGCGCTTGGCTCGGCCGGCTGTATGATGAGCGGTGGTGGACTCGTTCGCTCGCTGATCCTCCCCAAAAGCGTCTTCGCCCCGACTGGTGTCCGGGCCTACTCCACCCGTTGATACCGGGGGCGACCTCCGTATGGTGGAACGCGGAGGCCCTGCAGACACTGGGTCTCGCCAACCCAGACACTGCGGGGGGCGTTAAGGGTTGGGTCACATGGGCGAATGAGACCACCCTGGAAGAGGGAGTGCGCGGTGGCGCAAAGTGTCACAGAGTCCACTAAGTACGTAGTGGACGCTGTGGCACTTGGAGTGGCGCAGGAGGCGCGGTGGAGGAAGAAAACCTCGTTAAAAAATTGAAGAAGAGGGGCCGGCGGCTCGCTGAGCCCGGCCAGCGGTCGCACGTTGTTGCGACCGCAGAGATGGAGGGGACCCTTGCCCAGCCGAGACGGCGAGCCGGGGAAGGCCCGTCGTCTTGAGGGGGCAATGGTCCTCGGTGTCGGCAGTGCACCTGGATGCGGTGTGCTGCTGACGGGGCGTTCCGGGGAGAGCGGGTCCGGCCAGTTTAACTTTGGCCGGACGGCCCTGGCGGGGTCGCGGATGTATCACAGTACCCGTGGCCCCGTCACTTAGGGGGCGAGTGGCATCCCGTCAGTTTTTTAGTGGTAAGTCCCACAGTCCCCACCGCATATTCCCCGGGCGGTGGGGCTGCTGCAAAGCATTTTTCTGACGATAATATAAAAAAAAAAAAAAAGGTTATTGGTTTATCCTTGTTAAATAAATAATGTAAACAATCGTATCGTAGAGTGTTTTGTTTGCCATAATAAAGATTGCTGACCTACTTGCCAACTACCTCGAAATTTTATTGCCAGAAATTTTGTTGAAATTTTCTTGCCAGTTCTTAGCACAAATCTGCCGTCTGAATTGGTGGTAGGGAAAAAAATGAGACGATTCGAAAGTGCTTGTAATATGGCTATTTGACTAAAAATGATTTGATTTTGATTTTGTTAAATCAACAAAAAGTTGTTTTCATTTACGGCGACGGTTGCGTTTGAAAATCCAATACAATTTGTCGTTAAACAGGGATGTCATGAAAATATAATTATCGTAAAAACGATTGGTTGCTTAACTTCCTAATATTAAACAGAGGCAAACGCGCAGGACCGACCCCACTGCACTGAAAGGATTTGGAGGAAGTCTTCAACCAAAAATACGTGCCCCAATAGTTATATGAACAATTTTATAGTCTTTAATTACGATATGTATTGCGAATAAATGCAAATAAATGTTTTTTTATTATTATTATTTATTAAAGTTCGTGAGTAAAGTTAGTTCTTAAATAAGCAAGCGGAATCAATGCATGAATCAATTTGGAACCCTTCGTACGCGACTCCGACTCGCACTTGACTAGTTTTTTAATATTCAGACAGTATTTACATTGTTTAAACGGTCGTTAGCGAAAAACAAAATGTGTCATGCTGTTGAACACGCCACATTATTGTGTTGTTTAATAAATATAATAATATGAACATTTATTACAAATAAACTTTTCATAGGTTTATCAAATAAAATCATATCTATACTAAAATAAAAGCTTTTAATTATAAAGAGGAAGAATTTGTGTTATTGTTTGTAACGATTAAACTCTAAAACTACAAGACGTAAGTCATGATAAATGACTTTATCATCCCTAGTCCGGTGATCGTCGAGAATGCGGCAATTGAAATAGTTAAAGACTACGTCTACCTCGGACAAGTGATACAACTTGGCCGGGGTAACTTCAATAAAGAGATCGAAAGGCGCCTTCGATTGGGCTGGGCAGCTTTCGGGAAACTTCGTCACATCCTTGTATCGCAACTACCGCAATGCCTGAAGACTAAAGTCTTTAACCAGTGCGTCCACCCCGCTATGATCTACGGCTCAGAAACGTGGACTCTGACCATCGGGCTGGTTCATAGATTGCACAGCGAGCGATGGAGAGAGCTATGCTCGGAGTTTCTCTAAGAAACAAGATCCGAAACGAAGAAATATAGCTCTCAAAGTCAGCAAGCTGAAGTGGCAACGGGCCGATGGGTCTAAATGCTAGCGATGACAGGTGGGGGAGGAAAGTCTTGGAGTGGAGGCCGCGCGTCCGCGCGTGGGGAAGCGAAGTCTAGGGCGCCCTCCCTCCAGATAGACAGACGACCTCAAGAAGGCGTCTGGAGACGGATGGATGCGTAAAGCGGAGCGTCGTATTTGGTGGAAGGCATTGTGAAAGGCCTATATCCAGTGGGTAGATACAGGCTGATGATGATGATGATGAATAAACTCTAAAACTGCAGGACTAATATGAAAAATTCTTTCACAGTTGGGAAGCTGCACTATTCGCGGGTAACATCCGCTAGGTATATTATACTTTCAAAATAAATATGGATCCTTACGCACCCGTGCGAAGTTGAGACGGGGCGCAAGGCGCAAGTATATAATAAACATATATTATGAAACTTTTATATCTTTTTGATCTCTTTTCTTTTACTTGTAGTGGGACACGCATTAGTTAAGCGCGTATTACACTACACGATATTCAGAGTCTAACAAAAGAGATGGTGCACGATATTCAGAGTCTAACAAAAGAGATGGTGCAAAACTAAGAAGTGAGAAGTTGTAAGTACTTCTCACTTATTCGTGTTGCACCATCTCTTTTGTTAGACCCTGAATATCGTGTAGTGTAATACGCGCTTTAATTGTGACCACTTGCCATTAGGTTGCTTGTGTGTATGCCGTATGACAAAAAAATCTGTTTATGACCTGTATGAATGAGATTTTAATATAATAACCTTACCCATACTGCACTGTAAGCGATCATTGGACTTCTAAAGATTTTTGTAGAGTAACACGTACCTGAAAAAATTGAAAATAAAAATTAAGACACTACTCGAAAAAATGTATTGTTCATATTACGTTATTAAAACATTATTATCTACTTATATTGTTTCATTTCGTTGATCTTCATGAATTACTAAAAATGAGTTCGTCTCCTGTAGTTAAATAGAATGTTATTTTTAATGGACGCGTATTTAGTAGTCTTATTTTTCTCTCTGAGGTCATTCAAAGCAAATGACTTTTGCATTTTGACATTGGAAATGTCTTTTCGTTCGCTCCAGCCAGTGTAGGCTCATTCACGAAAAAGTGCGATCCCCTTATATCTCGGAGAGTTCTGAAGATATGATATTAAAAAAAGACGACGAGAGCTGTAAGGTGCAAAAAGAATTATTTGAGAAGTCAAAAACAAAAAAAGTTATAGCCGAAATTGTGAAATTAAAAATCATTTTCATTCAGAATTTTTGATTTTGGCGCTCGATATTTTGGAAATGATATAAAAAAATTGAGAAAAACTCCTCTGAACAATTTAGTCAGCTATAATTTGAGCCTAAAAATGAAAGATGAACGAGTTTGTCCAAAAAGTCAAAAACATTGTAGTTTTATTTTGTAACATTTTTGTTATCGGTGATTTTTTTTAAATACGTAGGTATCAATCAATTATTTATTTTTCAATTATGTATGTATTCGATTGTGACGGATGACATCACGAGCTAAGAGAGCGCGAGTAGTAAGTGTGTACAAAGGGAAGCTGTTAACTTTGTAATTTTTTAAGGTATCGATAGAACGTTATACTGTTGTTAATAAATCATAAAAATGTCATACACTTGTTAATCATTGAATATTTAAATTTCTAGACGAACTGGATTATGTTCCCTTTTAACCGAAGTAATTTTAAGTATAATGTACTCCACGATACTGGTAAATAATTAGTGATTACATATTACAAGATTTACGAGTAATTGATGCGCAAGCGTTCACCTGTGACCGATTTTAAAATTGATTAATGTATCGAGTAACCTCACCGTAATTATTAGCTTCTAGCAAGAAAAAGAGGTATTATTAAAAACCAATTAGCAATTAAGTATGGTGGATAATTTATAATTAGCAATAGTAGTCTATTCTATACTATACCTAAAGAGATAGAGTTTGCGAGGTTATGGGGTATTCTCTAGATCTACTGAACCTATTTTGAAAATTCTTTTACCTTGAAAGCAAAATTTTATTTCACCTCTCCCGCCCCAGGTGGAATGACCCCGAAGGCAGGTGAAATTTTTCACTCAAAAAAATTTTAAAATAAGAATGGTTAGTAGAACCGTAACAACCTTCGATCTGTGCTTCAAGTAACAACTATAAAAACAATCATTAATTATTTTAACCATAGGCTATATTTAAAAAAAATAGAGATCTATACTTAAACCCGTGCAAATCTGGGGCGCGTCGCTAGTATTAAATATAATACTAGGTACATACATACATAAGTATTATACGCGAATGTCAATTTAAATAAAACCCCTTCATTGAAAACAAGAATTATGAAAAGAAGTCCTACATTTCAAGTACCACATGTTGACTGTACTATTTCGATAGGGCACTCCACAAACACTTCTAAACAAATATAGACTCCCTACACAAATCATTCTAGTGCTATCTATTCGATATAATCTAGAACTATCGAGAAACTTCTGACAGCTAGCACAGTTTGCGAGTGATAGTTAAGTTGAAAGCCGAGAGCTTTTGAAAATGTAACAGTTTGTGCTTTCATTGAAATAATATATAATGTAAGATAAACATCGTTAAATTTAAGTTCGAATGTTGTTTTAGATTTAAAGATCTTAAAACAGGGTTTTCACTATGAGATATAATATAATATAGGTATATTATACATACATCTTTATAATATTTTATTGCTCGTTATACGTTTTGTACGAAACCATTCACACTGTGATATAATTATTACATTACCTCACGTCCCCGGACACCACGTCTCCCCCTGCCTCGCCTGTTTGCAATCATAGCTCAAGACGTAACATTATTATATCCCATAGTGAAAAAGCCCCTTTACTTAAATAAATATTCTTTTACGAATCACACAAAGTCTCAAACTCAACAAAAATAGGGTACTGATAAATACAGACACATTTTTCATTCAATAAATACATAGACAACAGCCAGACCAAGAAAACAGACGTGTCATAATTCATGCACCCAAATGTTTTCCTAAATTGGAACCCGCGTCCCTTGGGACAAACTGGCTAGCGAGTGTATCAGCTAGTGCCCATCTTCTTTTCGTGTCAGTGACTCAAGCAAAATAAAATTCCTACACCCTAATGGCAAGATGTTCAGCCAGTAAGTGCCCATTGCACAAGCTTAGTTTAAGACTAGATGGCGTTGTGTGATTCGTCCAAGAATATTTATATTAATACTTGTGTAAATCACTTTTACTCGACATTAATATTTTATTAATACTTTTGTTGGTGAATCAAAACCTCCTTTGCTCGTGATTTGTACCACACGTGATATTGTCCGAAGTCGATAAGATCTCGACGTTTATTTCCGAACTTGCGACGAGAAACAAAAGTAATGCAGACAATACAGAGAGACTATGCCACTGACTCACTTGATACCAATCGGAACCATTGTTTGTGGAGAAATAACGTGTTATGGACAAGGCAGACGACACACATTTGTGGGATTGAGTCTCATATCAACCCATAATCATCCCACTGCAGGGGTAAAGGTCTCCTCTCCTCTCAATCGAAGCGGATTAGATTCTTTTCAAGGCGTCTGAACACCATCGATTTGGCATAACGATTGTCGACAACACCCTGGATCGACGACTTAACGTAGTGCCCTCCGAAACATGGATGGAACCCATCCAAACACTGGTTAGAGTCTAACTTGTGTGCTCGGTATAGAATGCGACACATTGCGACGCTATCGATCTCCTCGCTACCATTAAGTAGGGGTCTCCAGTGCTCCACTGGGTTGGGACGGTTGGCAACGCGTAAGTGATACCCCCGGTCAAGCGTCTATAGTACGGTAATGCTTACCATCAGGCGGGCAGTATGCTTGTTTGTCAACTTTGTGATATATAAAAAAACGTGTAACAGGAATATCTGGTACTCACTTAATAAACATGAAACCGTGTTCAAAGAAAGGGTTCGAAGGGTTAACTGGAATTGACTGTTTCCATGTCCATTAAGTGTGAATTCAGTATCATGTAGCACAGAAGCCTTCTGTAATAGGATATGCCTGTACTTCGAAGCCTTAGTTAAGGTTTATATTGTGTTTGAAAGGGTAAAATTATAACATAAAAATTTACTCTAATCGTGGCCTGAATAAGTTACTGGCCTGAAAAAGACGGTCTTGTATAGACGACAAAAAAATGTAACAAACACGTCATGTCTTTATTAAAGTGCTCCGACACCGGTGTTATTATAACGTTATTGAACAAATTGTAACATTTGGTGTGGGAGCAAAAATCATATAACACCGGTGTGGCAGCAGCTTTACAAGATGTGATACAACAAAAAAATACTTG
Organism: Endotricha flammealis; assembly: GCA_905163395.2. Taxonomy (NCBI): domain Eukaryota; kingdom Metazoa; phylum Arthropoda; class Insecta; order Lepidoptera; family Pyralidae; genus Endotricha; species Endotricha flammealis. The sequence goes on from LR990867.1 coordinate 1,094,503, forward strand.
ATTTTTTTTTTATAAAATGTTTTCTAAAATGACAGCCATTTATTCAATTAAAAAAAAACGACAATTCTTTTGATTTACTAAACGTTGAATTACCTAGGAGTGATGCCTATCAGCATAATCTTCAAAGTTATTAAGTTTTTAAGAGAGGTAGGGCACAGCCGACAATCCGCTCAAATCGGAGCAGCCCGTCTGGAGAAATACCTCCCAACTTATAGAAGATCGTAGCCAAATAGCATTGGTCTCGGCCATGTTGTGTTCCTACTGTGAGTGAGGTCTCCAGAGCTCCACTTGTTAGGGTTGGGAGGGTTGGCAACGGCTTACCATCAGGCCGACCGTATGCATTTTTGCCACCTTTGTGGTATAAAATAAATAAATAAACTAGTATTAAACAAAATATTCAACAAACACAGGAAATACACGAAATAACTTTACTGTGTAATAATATTATTGTTTTAAAATTTGTAAATAATGTGCGCGCAAGAGGTCGGTTGTTTCATCTGTATTTAGTAGTCATTTGCTGGGATTGACTGTTGACGAATTGACAAGTTTACGGCCATTGAAAAAGTACGTTTTAATTTGATTTATAAAGCAAAGTAATGTAATATTTAATTAAATAAAGTACAAACTGTCTACAAATTATCAATGAAAAGTGAAGTAAAAGTGATAATATATTAACTAATTGATAACTATAAAAGAATCTATGATTTTTCGAATGCGGCAAGTTTCACATTTTACTTGTCCTATTTGACCGTTTATGAAACCGCTGAAACCTAAAAAAAACAACTGTCAACTTGACAGACGGATTACCTGAAATTTATCAGCAGGTTAATTTATAGATTTTGCATCGTATGAAATCAAATGTGACTGTAAAGGATGATGATGAAGGGAGACAAGGAAGAGCTCAATGAAGAATAAAAGACAAGTAAAGACAAAGACAGTTCACATCAAGAATATAAAAAATAATAAGTAATTAAAAAGTAACAGAAGTTAACAGAAATAATAATGATTTACATGAATAAGTTAAAGTCTCTAATTTTAAACAAAAGATCTGCTTTCATAGCAATTATTATACTAGTTTATATAAGATTTACTATAAACGATCCAATACTTGTCGATGAAGCATGTGAAACTTATAATAAAGACATCAAAAATATTAACTTCAGAAATGTGAACAATAAACAAACAAAAATGAAATATATTTTACAGTGGACTTTAGGAAAAGCATCACCATTCAATCATATGGGAGAGGGACAGGAAGGTTTCATTCAATTAAACTGTCCATACAGTAACTGCTACGTGACAGACAACAAGACATATCTAGCAAGCCTAAAGGATTTTGACGCAATAGTCTTTAACGCGAATTATGTTACACGTATGGACCAAAAGGAGTTGCCACAAGAACGATCTCCAACACAGAAATACGTCTTCGGTGGCACCGAACCACTTCCTTTTACACGTGCGTGCAAACCGGTACTGGACAACTTTTTCAATTGGACCTGGACTTACAGAATAGACTCAGATTTCCGTTGGGGATATATCACAGTGTATGACTTAAACGGAACAGTTGTGGGACCAAAACTAAAGATGGAATGGCCTGAGCAAATGGATCCTATCGATGAAGATACCAAAAAGATTTTGGATAAAAAAAAAAGGTCAGTGGCCTGGTTTGTCTCGCGATGTAGATCTCCAAGCGGTAGAGAATATGTTGCAAGAGACATTGCAAAAGAACTAAGGAAACTTCATTTATCATTAGATGTTTACGGATGTGGAAAGAAGCACAAATGTCCAAGATATCGTGACGATAATACATGTTTCCAATTGATTAAGACACATTATTATTTCTACCTTGCCTTTGAAAATTCCTTCACCGTTGATTACGTGACTGAAAAAATAGTGACTGCGTTAAACAACTTCGCAGTTCCTATTGTATTAGGAGGAGCAGACTACTCTAGGTATAATCCATTCTTTTTGTTATTATAAAAGAGTATCCACATGTTTCAGAAGTCTGCAGTTAGACAAGCAAACGGGTTTCAAGCAAGGCATTTTTAAAAGGGGCGGCGACTGAAATATTTATATTCATTTTTTTTTTCATTAAATCCCCCCTTCTTCAATCATTCTCGTAGACTCGTCAGTGAGGCGCTTACTACCACTTTTATTTTTTTAAAGAATTGTATTTAATTTAATAATTATCATGAATAAATTATTTATTTCTAGGTTCGTGCCTCCGGGAAGTTATATTGACGCTAAGAAGTTAAAGCCTAAACAGATCGCGGATACTATACACGACTTAATGAAGAACAAGACAAGGTATTATGACTTCTTCCGTTGGCGGAACCACTTCAAGTTCGCCGTGACAACAAAAATGAAAGACGTGTGCAACATCTGTACCGCACTGAACAACGAGCAAGAAGTGAAGAAGAGATGTTCACACAAACACTTCAGAGAATGGTGGAACGAAAAATTTAATTATAAATGCAATAAAACGAGGCACTAATAGATTTTAGTATACCGCCAGAGTATCTTTGAGAACATCTCAATAAAATTACTATTATTTTAAGTTTATAGCATTTTTTTAACTTGCAAAAATGCCAAATCTGAACTATTATAATAAGTTTCAAATCTTGGCATTGGCAGTCACGTTTAGGCAGCCACGACTGGGATGAGAGCGTAGAAAACTAAGAACAAAGATTTTGACGATAATAATGTAACAAAATCGATTGTAAATTAATTCAGGTTGCGCTGACAGCACGTTGACCGTCGACGCTGACAGCCTAAAATGTATGAAGTTTTAGAAATTTCTAGAAAGAGTTTTTGAATTATAAGCGCGGACGGTTCATTTACATATTTTATAAACTAGCCTAAAACTACATCATTTTTAGGGTTCCGTAGTAAACTACAAGGAACCCTTATAGTTTCGCCATGTCCGTCTGTCTGTCTGTCCGCGGTCTAGCGCTAGACGCTTGTCTACATTGTGCGTGGCCCGACACGTACTTGCCCGGTTTTGAAAAATGAATAAGTAATAAATCATCCTGTTCATAAAAATACCCATGTAATGATTTATAGCAGTGATTTTACAGCTATTACCGACATGGCACATCCCTAATCCCGCTGATGTCACACGGGCCTTTCTTTAATGGGACATTTAATGGAGTTATGACGAGGAATGGCACAATTGGCCATTGAGCCATTGTTTATGTCCTTTCGTGTCCACACGGGCCATAATCGTCGGTATTTATGATTTCACGACCAAAATGTTTTCGGACGACATCATTTTTTAGGGTTCTGTAGTAAACTACAAGGAACCCTTATAGTTTCGCCATGTCCGTCTGTCTGTCTGTCTGTCTGTCCGCGGTCTAATGCCTAGACGCTTGATGCTAGAGAGCTGTAATTTGGTATGTATACACATATTAACAATGTTAACAAAGTGCTGGAAGAATATTTTGAAAAATATTTGTTTTTGGGGTGCCTCCTCTACATGTAAATTGGAAATGATTTTTTTTTCGCGCCCACCTTGTGTTGTGGGGTATTGTTAGATAGGTCTCTTCAAAACATTGAGGGTGTGGGAAGATTATTTTTCGATACAATGATACGTTTCGGAATTATTTATCTTGCTTGCACACATGTAATTTAATCGATAATAACAACTTGGCTTAAAAAACTAACCTATGATGAATCTGAGAGCTTTATTGCCAATGCATTGCAGAGGTATTAATAAACACCAACTATTACACACACACACACACACACACACACACACTACACACGCACACCCTTTCTCCTTCACATACTCATTTTTGGTTGTAAATTTACTCCATTTTATATTTTTCGCTTTAAAAATTTGGATTTTTGTTTTGTTTAGTGACTTAGTGACAGTTTTACAAGGTAGATTAAATATTGAGGAGCGGAGTCTACTGGTACAAGTATTTTATCACTTAAAAGTAGGCTCCAATACCTGTTATGTTAAATGTAACGCAATTTACCTGAATAAACTATTTTGTATTTTTGTACATGTACACATGTACATTCCACGCACACTAGTGTATTTTGTTTTTGGTCTCGCATCAATCAAACAAAGACGATCTATAGGTACGCTAGTATATACTAAATCTATGGTTTTAAGCATAGTAACTTTGTAATTACAATATGAATACTATTCATCATCATCATCTCAGCCATAAGAAGTCCACTGCTGCATACCAATGTTTCAAACTGTGCAGGGCTGATTTTAAGTGACTCTCCACCATTTTTTTAACCTTGACCTTGTATACATCTGGCGAATCTATATAAATTTATGTCTGTTTTATTTTCACAGTCTGACCTAATAAAATCGAATACGTTTTTTCAGAGTAAACATGTTTGTTTAGAATCGAAACTGATTCGCGAACACCGACAGAGCTATAAACGTCTATTTGTGTTTATATGGCATTGAAATTTGCGCGATTACATCACACTATGTTTATGTTTTGATCTAAAACATAATTTTAATATAAAAACATATAATAATGAAAATAAACGTTATGAGATGACGTGCTTCAATGGCACGTTAAACCGTCGTCGGTTCCGACTGCTCTCGATGGATGACAGTCGTTAAACCAAGTCGGTGGCCTTCCTAACACTGGTCTCCGCCAATATGCATTGGAGCAGCGTGGCAGAGTACGTAATCTCGTCTATAGTATTTGCTGTCAGTCACTTCACTTTTCACCTTCTCGCCATCGAACCATATTTTTCTGTAATATATTATTTTTCATCCCTTCCTCTTTTCCTAATCTCTCCATCCTTAATATCCATCTATTAATATAAATATAATAAATTGAAATAGGTAAACCCCAAGTCTGCGGAGTGACTGACTCATTCCGCCGTGAGTCATTGTTGCAAAAACGTCCAATATAACTTGACACACCTCACCCCCCACTTACTTGAACAATAAACAGATAGAGGATCGCGTGAATTGAATACCAGAGGTCTTAATATAATGGTCGGGTCTCACGCACGTCTCGACGGATCACCGTGACCTTATAACGTTTGGTGAAAAAAAGTGTTATTTATAGCACATTAAGTACTTACTATATTATTTGCGTAGCACATTACATGTCATGAAATATTAAGATGTGAATCGAATGACTTAGTAAGGACTTCTATTTAATGATAGGGCCTCGATACAGCACAGTGAATAATTTTATTGTAATCTTGATTATAGAGTAAATTGATAATATGATATGACAGGATTTTTTTTATACCACAAAGGTGGCAAACAGACATACGGCTGGCCTGATGGTAAGCCGTCACCGTAGCCTATAGACGCCTGCAATAACGGGGGCATCACTCCAATGCTATTTGGCTACGATCTTCTGTAAGGTAAATATGACATTAAAGATAGACTACAATAGATAATACATATTTGTACTATGAAAATAAAAAACATTCCCTTACTATGAATTTAAGACATATTAAGAAACTAATAAAATATTTTCGAAATAAACAAAATAGAGACCGTCAAAGTGCAGTACGGAACTTCAAATTAGTTCGAAACTATAAATAGAAGCTATCTATCAAAAGAAAGATGGATTGGTGGTCAAATCCGTCGCTTCAAGAAACTTGTATTCACTATTTCCAATTCCCAACTAAACCCAATCGGAAAGTTAGCCAGTGGTTGCTATCCATCGGTTAGAAGTTAGAGTGCTTTTCTCTATAATTACATTAGTTTTGCGGCATGTTATTATTTATTTGTATTTATGTACAAAACTTTGCACATAATTAATTTTGGTATTATCTTTTTCACTGGTAGGACATCGATACGACGACTTTCTCAGAAAAATCTTAGAAGGAAAGACAGATGGTAGAAGAGGAATGCCAAGAAGAGTTTATAAGTAAAGGTAGAGGCAGGCGTTTTGGTTTATAGAGGTGAAAGAGTTGACAAGACAGAGGAAAATAGATGCTGCTATACCGACAAGAACTCTTAAAGGAGGCGATCCAAATCCCTTAATAAAAAAAAACCCCACAATAAGGCAATGAAAGGAAATTCCGAAAATACGGGCTGACGTTTCATTGAATTCTAACTAGTTTTTAACCTTATTCTAACGAGTAATGTCTCTTTTGTCAGGTCTACGTGTTTCGTTGTTTCAGATGGACACTTTCACGGTAGCCCCGAAGATTTTAATATGAGCGCCTATATTATATAAATCTTTATGAGCAAAAAAAGTGTTACCCAGTGATAGTTTTTAATAGTATTTATAAATATCCTAAAAAATCTTCGCGCCGGAGCCTTTTGGATCACCGCTTTTAGATGAAGAATCATTTATTAATCGCTTATCGCGCGAAGTAACACTGCGTTTGCTGGGTGGAGCTACATTATAATTAAATCCTAAGTATAAAAATAGGTAGGTGCTGATGAAAAGAGAGCAGAGGCACCGATAATTAGCTGAACCACGGGACTGTTTGGGAGAATTGTGTTTTATACCACTAAACTAGCAAACAAGCATACGGCCCGCCTGATGGTAAGCAGTCACCGTAGCCTGGTCGGCCACCGTAGTCATGAACGCTTGCAGTACCGGGGTATCACTCGCACGTTGCCGACCCTGTAAAAAGTGGAGTTTTGGAGACCTTACTCACCGTAGGAACAGAACATGGCCGAGACCAATGCTATTTAGCTACAATCTTCTGTAAGGTAAGGAAGGTCCTTCCCCAGACGAGCTGCTCTGATTTAAGCGGATTATCCGCTGTGCCCCTTTTATATTATCTTAGAGAATTAAAAAAGTGGAATAAAGATGGCTCTTTGCTGGAATGTCACGAAGTGGCGATCTCATAACGCACATTATCTTTTTGACCCCGACAATTATGGGCCATTACCACTTTCCGTTTTATTGACGCGTTTTTGAATTGGATGACCGATTTTTGTCAGTAATTGTGTAAGGAGTCGTAGAGTATTCAATGGACAAGCTCGAGGGAAGGACTACCCTCTCACAGAATAACGGCGTGAAGCATAAATGCATTCCAAAAAATCTAACTTGTCCTTAAATGAAAAAGTTTTTTTTTAATTACAATAATGGAAAAAGTGATATGTTACACACAGCTGACCAGTCCTTTCGGGGATTCAATAAAAAACACCCTTTCGACCCTCGTGCGAATGACGCGTATCATTTACATAATGTAGGATATAATGGGGTTTACGGAGGGACCCCAATGTTTTAATTCTGGCTACTGTAACTTAATTCCGAAAATTTTGAACGTAGTACCTATAAATTCAGACATAAAATTATATTGTACATAAAATGTTATAGTCTGTATTAAACATAGATATATTATATACTAGCGTTAGATTGGCAATGCAAAAGAGATAGATCATAGCATACGCGTTTGGTAGAGCGAGATAGATAGGCGAGACCATTCTTCCTATACACGCTATCGGCCTGTATCGGACTGATGTCAGTCGTGTTAAAAACAAATCCCACTTATTTTTACAAAATTTATGGTTTTTAGTGTAGTTTTGGTGTTAATTAGACGTGATTAAACACGGTTGCCTGTGCAGTGCCTGGATGTAACTCAAACAAAAGGCAAATCCACAAAATTGTATATCTTGCTTGCACGCATGTACATTACACTATGTCCCTCGCTTCGATATTGACAGAGTGAGAGGGGTCATTGAATCAACCATTAGCAATGATTACTTGAATTTTGTTCTCAGTTCTCTATCCTGATCACATCTTTCATTGTTTGACTGTACATATACATAGTTTTTGTGAATCCTCAGTTACTAATATGAAATGGACCTTTTGTCTAATATAAAAGTTTATTTTTATTGTTTTTTTTTATTTTTATAAATGGCAATATCTATTAAATATTTTCTATCAGGTGACCTGTTTGCGCGGAAGTATAACCAGTGCCCGCGACCCCGCCACGTGAAGGCGGAGAAGGTGGCAGACAGTCAGGTTTTTAGTCGGTATCCCTCATTGGCTAGAGAGGTGAGCCCGACAGACCCCCGTCGCTTCCCCAAGTGGCGGGACATGCAGTAATGCAGTTTCCTGACTTTAAACAACAAAAAAAAAGGTGACCTGTTTGCATGTTGTATGACATAATTAAAAAAATACTAAGTGTACAGAGAGCTGCAGACTTGCAGAGTAACTAAGTAAGAATTAAGTTTTCTCATGTAATTCAATGTATTTAAACGAAAATTTGATGTAATATATTTTGATTACAACGATGAAGTTTCGTTAAAAATCTGATTGTAAAATTTCTTAAAAAACCTAACTCTTACTTCGTTTATGGAGTCATATTTCTTTGCAGCTGTCTGTTCATATCAATGAGTAAATAACATTGGTCACGAAATGACCAAATGACCAAAAGCCGTTACAACAGAGTATGAGTTAATATTATTGTTATTATTATTATTATTATTTTTTTCTGTTTAATATTGTTTACTTGCTGAGTTCGCTTGATCGTGGAGCTGTTGTTTTATATTGTTTTAATATTGTATTTCGCCAACTACCGCGCAACCGCTTCATTCGCTCGACTACCATCTAATTTCGAGCAGGGGGTTTGCTGAAAATCAGCCCTGTTTAGACATGGCCCTGTCTACGCAGTACGTGCTGAGCACACTCCTTTTGCCATAGCGCACGGGGACTTTTCTTAGTATGTAACTTAGAATTTGTTACTTTCTTTTTTTTTCCTGTCCTTAAATTTTCTATTTTTGTACGCATCTTGATTGTCTTAACCTTATAATGGCAATAAATGAGTTTTTATTTATTTATTTATTATTTAAATTATCACGAGACTCAACAAGCTCCCAGCATGGGCGGCGGACTGTTCGCAAATCTAATTTTAAACAACTGTCACCGGCCGACAAATTGCTCCAGTTTCGTAGTAAGGTCGACATGAAAAGCCTAAATCGAAATCACTGCCTGTGAGCCGTAAAAGAGTTTCATCAGAATTACATTACAATCCATACTATACTATACGGGTTGAATTTGAAAATCGTCAATCGAAGATGTATCGATTACCATAAAAATTTCAACTTTTTTTTAAGTCAACTTAATAGTAAATGTCGTAGCTAAACATTAGTCGTGTTTATAATAATAGGTGTTCGAATTCACCGTTTTATGTTGGACTAACTGCTACGCACAACAAATTTTGGCACAACTAAAAGAAATAAAATAAAAATGTGTAATGTTGTTTTTTTGTAGACATTAGTTTTTTTTTTCCTAATTTCTTATGGTGACACTAATTGCGAGAAGCACACGAAATCAAGAAGAATGATCATCCTAAAAACGGTTTTACTTAAACGCCCATTACCTGCAATCAATCGGTACGACTATCACTTTAATCAACACGGGTGGCTTTAGGGGAATGGTTGCAGAATCATCCAAATCAAATCGCTCTGGCTGCGAGGCATGTCGGTAACCGAGTTATATCTCGTTTGCAGTGTGATTTTGTACTGCGCGTCGTCGATTTGCCAAGTCATTTACGAAGTTAGATGAATTTTGTATCACAGATAACGCATTTTCTTCATTGATTTGTATTTCAACTTATGTAACAGTATGTAACTTAATTTATATCTTAGATCCGATCATTATTTAAGTCAGGGGTAGGGCAATTTCTGCATAAAAACTGATGACTTTTTCGAAGAAAGCATGTTAGTCCCCAGCTGACAATGGGGTTACAATACTAATGTCCAAAACGACGTTTCGACAGGTTGCATCTGCATTGCCGTGGTCACGGGGAGACCACGTCAGTCTCCCCGTATACAGAATAATGTGTTCAAAACGCGATAGTTTAAAATATTCCCTTATATTTATCATAAATTCTATGAAACAATGGAATTTTATGGCTAACATAGTTAAGTAGCGTAGCGTAAGACGACCGCCTGCAAGGTGGTTAGGCAACTTATAAAAAGTCGCAGGAAGAAGATGTAGATCGCTGCCAGCCAGTCATACTGGAAGCATTTGGGGAAGACCTATGTCCAGCAATGGTCTTCATGCATGTGGCTATGATGATGAAAGTATACATCCAACTTAAACATGTGAAGAGTGAAACACGTCTCTCGATTATGGATAATTTGCTGAAATTAAATAGAAGTAATGTAAAAAACCAGTTTCGTAATTCAGCTGTTACATTTCAACTTCAACCGAAGTTGATAAAAAAGAAAATGAAAAACTAAAGGTAATTGCATAAATTGCAAATTCCACAGTCTCCGTCGAGTTTTATAAAGTTGGAACGAAATGTCACAGCCTTTGTAGATGCATAAAACAGTTCTTTAATTTCAACTTGTTGAGTGCTTTCGTAATACTATTTCAATTTATATACCCCTTAGACTGATTTCAGAGTCATGCGTTTGAACTCTTTTGAGGAGTTTTTTTTATGCCACAAAGCTGGCAAACAAGCGGCCCGCCTGATGGTAAGCATCAACGTAGCCTATACACGCTTGTAATACCGGGCGTATCACTCACGCGTTCCCAACCCTCCCAACCCCCCCAGTGGAGCTCCGGAGACCTTACTCGCCGTAGGAACACAACATGGCCGAGACCAATGCTATTTGGCTACAATCTTCTGTTTACTTCTTACAAAGGCGATGCCACTCATCGTCCCGCCATTCCCTAAAATGAACATGCGCACAGTTAGTCTTGACTCTCTCTCTCTGTCATTTAATGCTGTGCAAATATTACAAACATCATCGCTGTTCGTCGTCAGATTTCCGTATTCCAATCATAACTGTGGATAACTGTACAATAAAAGACGATTTGATGATGTTACGACGGTTTTTATCATTAGCCACGTGCCTTGCATACCAGCAAACCCTTATAAATGAGAAAAACCGTGTTCAGTACATGCTTGATTGCGCAGGTTAAGCACAAGGCCCTAATGAAGTCGTTAAGATGCAAGTATTAACTGAATTATCAAAGCGTACAATTACATTTTTTCCCGATGAAAAAAGTTAGTATAGAAAAATAGTTTCCTTTTTTTAACTAATTATTAGTATTTGGCGTTAAGCCAAGCCAGTGACTTGCCGTGATTTGAATATTATGACCTCCGTCGATTGAGCTGCGTAATCAGATATTATTTACAAATATGTTATACCTTCTATAGATATAAAAAGATGTTATAGTCTTGGATTGATAGAGCATTTATAAAATGGCACAGCTCGACTGCATATACTACGGCATATACACTTACAGAATATTGGGAATATTGGGTAAGAAAGCTTTCTTATCTTTTTTCTCTCTACTCCCACCTTTCTTGTCGCTTGCTTCTTGGTCTGCCTTTATGATATAAAAATATCAAGAATCAAATCTAATACAAAAAAGTTCGTCACATGTGTGCCCATACTCCACTGTGTCCACGCTTTTTGGCATCAGAGGCAGGGCTACCAACCAACTGAGCCACGTAAACAATAACAGTAATTATTCCAGTTTCGAGAGACGATTCGCCTGGTCGGTCAGGTCGTCGCTTGACCATAAATGAGACCTTGGCAACAGACTAAGTGTTTAAATTCACTGTGATTCATACCGAGACTGAGTGTGGTCTAAGTTAAAAGCTATTTGCTATTGTGAAGGACTGTTCTATATTTTATTATTCAGGATAATCATCTCAACGTTAAATATTTTAATTCAAATAGGCCTAATACAAGTTCGTTCGAATCAGTCAGTCAGCTTAGTCGTAAGAAGTCCATTGCTGGACATAGGCTTCCCCAAACGCTTTCAGTGTGACCGGCTGGCAGCGGCCTGCATCCAGCGGCTTCCTGCTAATTTTGGGAGGGGGTTTGCCAATACTCGCCACGCTTAACAGACGGTCGACGAGCGTTGTCGGGTTGGTTGGAGGTTTTTTTACTATATTCTTTAGTTACTATCTACGACACTACGATAACACGACAAATTTTTGATGATCATCTCTACCATTGCTGGACGCTTCCGCCAATGACAGGTTAGCAGTGGCCTGCATCCAGCGGCTTCCTGCTATGATCTTTTCTAATGCGTGATGAGAAAGAAAAGGAATCAAAATACCTTTAGAAAAATATATTTCTTCTGAACATTAAAATCGCAATCGCTTGTCATTTTACCTGAGTTTCGTTAGCTAGTCCTTATTCCAATGACGCAAGTGGAGATTTTTGCACATTGTACAATATGCATGCAATTGAATTTTTAATACTTACGTTATTATCTTATCTGACACACTTATCACGACACAAATGTCACTCTATTTCCTAAGGAAATTTGCAAGAAGCCGCTGGATGCATTAGGCCTCTGTCAGCCGATCATACTTGAAGCGTATGAGAGTTACCTATGTACAGCAGGGAACTTTTTGTGACTGATGCTGATGAAACGAGTCTATATACGTATAAAAGTACTTGTTCATTACTAGTGGAACTACCTCTGCCATTCTTCATATTGAGATGTGTAATGTTGACTTATTTTTTTATTGAATTGGCCGATGTTTTGTTTGAATGAGTTACGACTTTAAATTTTTTAATTTTCTTTTTTAGCCGAAATGAATTGAAAACGGATTTGAAACCTTTCTATAAAAATATTAATATTTTTTTTCATTATCAACGATTGATCAAATAAAGCCTAAATGCAAGATAAATTTAATTTATTTAGGTGATATGATTTTTTTAATACCTTTTTTAGTACCTAACCAGATAATAGAATTTCTTGAGATATCCTAAACATTTGTAAAAATCTTTTTATCCGCATAGATAAATACATGATAAACCTATCTTATCCATATGCTGCAAGCGCATGGGACGTAGGGTACATATTTGAAAAATATATTTTGTAATTTAAAATAATGTTTTATACCTATTGAGTACGTTATGAACCACTTTAAGGAATTTTAAAAAAATATATAAAAATAAAATCGTGAATGTAAGGTGTGGTCAACGTTAATATTTATTTAGGAGCAACCTTAGGTGAGTAGTTTATTTATTTGGACCAATTTAATTCAATCGTTTATTAGCATAAATTAAGTATAAGTAAAACTAAGCTTAAATTAAATATGCAATTATTAAAAATATAATAATTTATTATATTGAAAATAATAAAAATAATAAAAAATAAAAAAAGCGAAATTAATCAGTTAATAGGTATTATTTGTGGGATAAAAGAATATTATTACTATAATAATTTAAATTTGACATATTTATGTTATTAATTTAACAAACATAATCACCCTTTCCAGGTATTGTGTTAAATATTTTATTTTTTACTTTTAGTTACTCCAGTTTCATTTCTGACACAAAAATTACACATAATACAAAGACTGGTTTGAATCAATCACTGATGATCCAATCAATCATTCATATCAAAACATCCACCAATTTATTTCAAGACATTACAGCGCTTTAATTTTTTTAATTCCAGATTTATAAAGTGAAATGGAAAAATTCAACATAGGCCGAAGAACTTTAACGTCCTTTATAAACATAAGGAACTTGAGTAAAGTCCTTGCTCTGATTGTAATTGTTACATTAGTTATATACATGAGATTCACATTTTACATAACAGTACATAAATATGAAGTTATAAATCTTCCAAATAAAGATGGCTCTGAAGCTAGCAAAGAAGATTACGATCAAATAGGAGATAACAACGAAGCAGTAGTAAATTTTGATTCTAAAATAAACAACTCTTTAGATTTTTTTGAGTATAATGAAGACATTTCTCTGGAAGATAGTCGATATGACTTGAGATCCGACACTGAAGTTGAATCTTTCATTGACAAGACTACTGTAGATAGTCATTCTGAAAAGATAGCAAATCATGATACAAAAAACATATCAAATGTATATTATGATGAAAATGATAGAGCGGATGATGGTAATCAAGACGACAATAAAAGAATTGATGACAAAATATCGTTAATTGACCCGAATATTGAAACTAAGAATGAAGATGATGATAATAATGTTTACTCCAGTGATAATGACACTATAGACGATCAAAATGACATACAGATAATTTTAAGAACGAAGCCTACAGACAAGGCATTAGAAAGTAATCAAGAACAAAATTTAACTCTCAACACCACATTTGATTTCAGTCACGTTAGAAATACTAAGAATAAAGATATAAATAGACGTACAATAGTAAATAATCAATCTGAAAACAATATATCTTTAAATAAGAACCACATTGAAAGGACATTACAAGGTGATGAATACGAAAATGTTAATGTTGATATCCTAGAAGTTGAATCTTCAGCTGAACTGAACAATAAAATAATTAAAAATAATATTGATACCAAAGGTCATACGAATAAGGCTGCAGTAAGCATTGACTCTGCAAGTAACATTTCAATAACTCAACTCGAGAAAAAAGAAAATGTTATAAATAATACAAAGTCAGATATGAAATACATACTACAATGGACTTCAGGGAAAAAATCTCCATTTTACCTGTTAGGACAAGGGCAGGAGAAATTTCTCAAATTTAAATGTGAGTACACTAATTGCTTCTTCACTGACAATAAAACGCATTTTGTTAGTTTGAAAGATTTTGATGCTATACTCTTTAATGGGAATCATGTTATTAACATGAAGAAAAAGGATTTACCTCAAGAAAGGTCACCCGCACAGAAATATGTATTTAGCGGCACAGAACCGGCAGGCGGGCGTGTAATCCAATTCTAGACAACTTTTTCAATTGGACTTGGACTTACAGATTAGACTCAGATTTCCGATGGGGATATATAACAGTGTATGATTTAAATGGAACGGTTGTGGAGCCAAAGCTGAAGATGGAGTGGCCTAAGCAAATGGATCCTATTAACGAAGATACCAAGAAGATTTTGGATAACAAATTTAAGGCAGCAGCCTGGTTTGTCTCGAGATGTCAATCTCTGAGCCGTAGAGAGGATGTCGCAAAAAAATTATCAGAGGAACTGGAGAAATTTGATTTATCATTAGATATTTATGGATGCGGAAATTTTACATGTCCACGATCGAGTAACAAGGACGTATGTCACAACTTGCTTAAGACTGATTATTATTTTTACTTGTCCTTCGAAAACTCTTTCTCAGTGGACTACGTCACTGAGAAGTTGATGACTGCGTTAGACAATTATGCAGTACCAGTTGTTCTTGGAGGCGCAGACTACTCGAGGTATTATACTTATTACTAGTTTTCTACAGTTTAAGATAAAAAACTATTAGAATAGCTGCTAATGTCACAAAATACGAAATTTTCAGGTACTTGCCTCCGGGAAGTTATCTTAATGCCCGCGAGTTAGATGCCAAGCGGCTTGCAGAGACAATGAATGACATTATTGGCAACAAAACTCGATACCACAACTTCTTCCGTTGGCGGAACCACTTCAAATATAAGCATGTTATCTACAATGATGATATATGTAATATTTGTACTGCATTAAATGACGGGAAGAAAGTAAAAACGAAAAGTGTTCACGAACATTTTAGGGAGTGGTGGAATGATGAATCGCATTATCTTTGTAAGAATTAGATGAACGAATGCTTTCATGTCATAATACTTGTAATAATTTAAACTATTAGGTCATTTCGGAGGCTGGTTTATTCAGTTCCGATTTCCTTTAGCTAAGTCAAATCTCTTTGTCTTGTAATCAATGAACAAAATAGATAGAATAAGGACTTTTTTTTTAATTTCTTGGTGATAATAACAATTTCTATGCAATAATTGGGTAACTATCAATAGGGAGTGGGCAGGGATAGACTAAAGAAGTACTAGTAAAGAGTGGTAATTTAAAAAAAATCATGAAATGAAAGAGTGTTTTCCAAAATGTGATGGGTACATTCAGGTGCACGTCGAGCTTTACACTTGCAGTACAATTTTGGCTCTTATGACAAAGAACCTAAGAACGGTACAAAGCCCAATATGTCGGTCGACCTGCTCCTAACTACGAAACTGTACATAACTACGACTAAAAATAAGAGTAAAATCGTAGCAATAAAACTGACGATATGAATGAAACTGCTGTCTCCGATGTGTAGATACATCTAATCTCAAAACCTATAAATAATTAAAGATAACGATATGAAATGAAACAGAGATTAATGTTAACCTTCATAATTTTAATTTTGTTAAGTCATAAAACTTAATACAATAATCTGTGATAAGATTTACCGTGAGTCAAATTTAATACGAAACTTTTGTTATGCATCCATATGAAAACGTTTAAAGATGATGTTGGCGATCTAATGTGATTACGCACATCATCTTTAAACGTTGGCTGACTGGGTCTTACTATTTCCGGACATTTCCGGTGGTCGAGTGGCTAGCTATAGTCAGTTTATCCCAAAGGCCGCGGGTTCGAATCCTGCGCAAGACAAACATTTGTGTGCATGAACATGTCTCTTTGCTTTGGTCTGGATGTTTTCTATGTAAGTAACAAGTATTTATTTACAAAAAAAGTATTTAAGTATATTTATCACCAATCTAGTATCCATAGTACAGTCAACAAAGGAATTGACTGACTGAGTTGACTGTAATTACATAGTACAATATGAATACTATTGATAAATAAATTTTCAAGTAAATCCTTTCACGTAATATTTAGAAATCTTTAATCATAAATACAGAGGGGGGTCAGTCAACTCCTTTGTTGACTGTACAAGCTTAGTTGCTTAGTTTAGGACTAGATGGCGTTGTGTGATTAGTCCAAGAATATATATCTATATATATAAAAGAGA
This sequence comes from Endotricha flammealis, assembly GCA_905163395.2. Taxonomy (NCBI): domain Eukaryota; kingdom Metazoa; phylum Arthropoda; class Insecta; order Lepidoptera; family Pyralidae; genus Endotricha; species Endotricha flammealis. The sequence goes on from LR990867.1 coordinate 1,111,151, forward strand.
AAATCACTGACTGATTCATCACGAAATCTCCGAAACTACAAGTGCCAGGAGTATCAAATTTGGCATGAAACTGACTGATTGGTGACTGATATATCAACGCACAGCCCAAACCGCTGGGTCTAGAGACTCCAAATTTGGCACATAGGTCATGAAGTCTAGGGGTGCACTAAGAAGGATTTTTCAAAACTCACATCCTAAGGGGGTGAAACGGGGGCCAAAGTTTGTATGAAGAAACTAGATTAGTTAGACCATTTTATTTGAAACTTCGCAGGAATTCTCCTGGCGGTAAATGAGTAAGTACGTGTTTCAGGATTTTTCAAAATTCAACCCCTAGACTAGAGGGATGAAATGGGATGACCTACTACCTAAGCGTCTACACGTGTATTATCGAAGGGGCTCGACCTAGAAAGCTGGAATTTTGTATAGAGATTCCCTTTATGATGTTGACAAGGATAAAGATGGTGTTTTACGACATTCCCACGGGAAAGGGAGTAATAGGACTGCAAGTGTATTATCCCAGGCGCTCAACCTAGAAAGCTGAAATTTTGTGTAGAAGTTCTCTTTATGATGTTGACAAGGATAAAGATGGGATTTTTTTAATTCCCACGGGAACGGGATAAATAGTAATATTATAAAGCTGAAGAATTTGTTTGTTTGTTTGAACGCGCTAATCTCAGGAACTGCTGGTTCGAATTGAAAAATTATTTTTGTGTTGGATAGTCCATTTGTCGAGGCTTTAAGCTATAGGTATAACATTACGCTAAGACCAATAGGAGCGTAGCATCAGTGAAAAATGATGCAAAAACGGGGAAAATTATTCATATCACGATAATGTTTTCGACAACCACGCGAACGAAGTTGCGGGCACAGCTAGTTATTTAATAACATTGTAAAAAATGCCAGATCAACATATTGTCAACACCACCTTAGTAATAATTATAATCACTTAAGTAAATTTTTCCATGCTTTTTGAGCATTAAATTAAATATTAATTGATAATTATGTCTGTTTGTTATAAGAACGATTATAATCTCTAAAGGCCATTATTTTTCTCTCTGTTTGTTTTTTTTATACTACTAGGGTGGCAAACAATCATACGGCCCGCCTGATGGTAAGCATCACCGTAGTATATAGACGCTTGCAATACCGGGGATATCACTCACGCGTTGCCAACCCTCCCAACCTCCCAAGTGGAGCTCTGGAGACCTTACTCATCGTAGGAAAACAACTTGGCCGAGACCAATGCTGTTTGGCATCCCTTTGTTCAATGTTAAATTCCGGCAAGACCGATTCAGATAGATAGATTTATTTGCGAAAATAAGGTACAAAAGATGTTACAAACATAGTATTCCAACTGATTCTGCCCTCACAGGGGCGTGCAAATATTTCTGTATTATACATTGTTTATTGGTTTAACCATTCATAAATTTATCATTCAAATATTCAGTAGTGTAATAATAAGTTTTAGTTAAGAGCCATTCATGCAACTTTTTCTTAAACAGTGAAAGTCTTAGAGTTTTAAACTCATCCGGTACCTAAATGATTGTAAATCTTAATTGCCATGCAATGCACATTGTCAGAATATAATGCACGCCTTTGTTTGGGTACAAGTAATCTATCCTTATGTCTACTTCTGGAATTTATACAATCACCGTGCCTAATAAATAAGTACTGATATTTCTGAACAAAAATACACAGTTCATAAATATAAAGTGATGGAAGAGGTAAAATATTTGATCTTTTAAACAGGGGCTTGCAACTATTCATTACATCAACATTATAAATAGCACGAATACATAAAATAACTCCATATCTTAGCAATGACGCTACATAGCCATGGTAAGCCATGATGGCAGATTTAATGGATGCTGTACATCTAACTCTTCCCAGCACGTATACAAATCTATCCAATTTGCGACAAAGTAAATTTATGTGACTTTTCCAGTTGCATCTGTTATTCACTGTTATGTCAAGAAAAACAGTTGATTCTATTTCCTCAATGTTTGTATTTTCGTATTATGTTATATTAATAGGCATCTTATTTATAGCATTATTCGTTTTAAAGTTTGTTAATTTGGTTTTAGACGTATTTATATTTAAGTTGTTTTGTTTTAGCCATTCAATTGTATTTTTTAGAGTACTCTCAATGTCCGCTTCATAATCTATATTAATTTTTTTCTCAATTAGGAGTGTAGTGTCATCTGCAAATAATATACATTTACTAGAGATAGCATCAGGTAAATCATTAATATATATTAAAAATAACAATGGTCCTAAAATACTGCCTTGTGGTACTCCAGAGTTGTTGAAACAGTAATTAGACCTATATACCCTTTTATGACGTCCCATTAACCTTGTTATTTCAACACACTGTTGTCGAGAACGTAAATAGCTTTCAAACCACGAGTGAGCTATTCCTCGGATTCCATACATCCATAATTTATTTAATAAAATGTCATGAGATACAAAGTCAAAAGCTTTCGTCATATCAAGGAAAATAGCAGTTATAGGCACTTTGTCATTAAATTTTTTTGTTACTGTCCTAATCAGTTCATAGCACGCTAAAATAGTGAACATATTTTTTCTAAATCCAAATTGCTCTTCCTTCAATATATTGTAAACTGATAAAAATGCATAAACTTTATCGTACATTATTCTTTCAATTACTTTTGATAATACTGGAGACAATGAGATCGGTCTGTAATTATTTACCGACTTTTTGTCTCCTTTTTTATATAGGGGGTTTACTATCACATATTTTAACCTGGAGGGATACTTGCCTTCTGTAAACGTTATCAGATATACAGCTCATGCCTGTCTCTTTGACGAGGTAGGCAGAGACTAATTTAATACAAAAACTTGATTTAATTGTTTTATTTTTGTATGTTCGTACTTAGAATGTAATTTTGCCTTACTATTACAACAAAAGGTTGATTTGTTCTATTATTTTTGTTACACGTTTGGGCTTTTATAACAATAAAGTTACATTTTTAATACAAACCCCAGTCTTTTACTACATAAATGTAAGATTTTTTAATGCTATAGAATGCCTTTACGACAGAAGACGCAAAACTTCAGGCCTTCATTTTTGTAGTATAAAACAAGTAGCATGTATTTTGGTGCAGTAAAAGCCGTGCTATCTCGTAAACTAGAAAATCTATTTATTTCTTATCTATGGTCAATAATAGAACACGAAGACATAACATAATTAGTTTTAATCTCATTAAAAAAGGTTTAAAAACAAAAAAATGCGGGCTGAAAATAAAAAGTATTGGTTGTTTTTTGCGATTCTCCAAAAGTCGTATTTTGACGTTTACGACAAGTCATCCCCTAGAAAGAAAAATAAGACCTTATTTTTCTCTCTGAATAAGACATATTCATCCCCGAAGGGTCGAGCTGGTTTATATTCGTTCGTGTACAAAATTTCTCCAAAAATTTTGAGTGAATTAACGGATGTTTTGAAATGAAAGTAGTTAAATGTCTAGCTCACCGAAGGTAATCTGTATTTTTCTGCTTTGATATTGATGATATTGGTGATGAATAGTTTTGTTCAATGAGATAACCTCGCAGGTATGTTCACTTATATACTTTAAAGCTTAAACGTGCAATTAAAACAATAATTTTAATTAAAATTATAGCAATACAGTTTATTACTGTTTACTTTGGTAGTGTTGCCAGAGGGGACTTTTACAGGATAGTTGATGATAAAAAAGTAACTTTTATTTTTGAAATCTTTATTGTCATCGCCATTATCATCTCAGCCACAAAAATCCACTGTTGGACATAGGCCTCCCCCAAATTTGTCCAGCCCCGATTCTAATAAGCAAAACCCACTCAAACTCACTCGCTGTCCCGTTCAATTCCTATTTTGTGTGAGTGAGACAGCGATTGAATTTGAATCGAAATAGAATCAGTTTTTGTTACGAAAATAGTGGGGCAGTATGACCGATTCTCATCATCGCAACCTTAGACAGGTTGCGATGAAAGGTCGCGATGATGAGATAACATGCTGATAGCATATCTAATCCATTGTTTGATTAGATATTCTATCATTTTTTTATTTGACGACCTCCGTGGCGTAATGGTTACCACGCCAGACCGCCACCCAGGAGGTCCCGGGTTCGATCCCAGGTCGGGTCATGATGAAAAACGAACTTTTTCTGATTGGCCTCGGGTCTTGGATGTTTATCTATATATGTATTTGTTATAAAAATATAATATCGTTGAGTTAGTATCCCATAACACAAGTTTCGAACTTACTTTCGGGCTAGCTCAATCTGTATGAATTGTCCCTATATATTTATTTATTGTTACAGTAACAGGTGGACGTAACCTAGCGTCCGTATATTTATTGTGATATTTTGACGTGTCTATATCCGCAATACCAGTAATAGAAAATAAACAAACACATTTGTTAAAAAAGTGATAGAAAAAAACCCAGTAAGTATTCATCTAATCTATCAAAATCTAGTTCTCAAAAATAGTGCTAATAAAAGTATTTTAAATTTCAGATCATACCGACATATTACAGAAAAATACTCTAAAATGACACACAGTATAACAACGCTTTCACATTTAAATTTGAAAAATTTGAGCAAAGTTCTCCTTTTTGTAGCAATTGTGAGTTTGATATTTTATATGACATACACACTTCGCGCTCCAATTAATAACCCATATGAAAATGTAAACCTGAATGCTTTTGATGAATCGTTTTTGCACTTACATAATGAAACTAACAACGGAGACGATGCTATTAATAAGCTCGCTGAAAATATTAATTCAATAAATAATACTTCATCAGACGAAGAATATTATGATGCAGCTGACAGCGAATCTGACATGAAATACATACTACAGTGGTCTTCAGGAAAGAAATCGCCGTTTTATCTTATGCGCCAAGGACAGGAAAGCTTCTTTAAGGTCGTACCAACAAATTTCGCTAAAACTTAGCTGTTTTTCAAGTGGTCTCTACTCCTAGCTACCATAACGAAAAACCACCAAAAAAATATATGTTGTACTATAATCATTGTACTACATTTACGTTGTTCGAAATTTGAAATTACTGAATATTTATGGAGTAATAAAATATTTAAGGAACCTAGTAATCAAAGAAAGAATGCGATTCAACTTGGGTATTTATGCATCGATTCGTGTAAAATTTACATTAATTTATAGGCAATAATATTATCTACTTATTTGTTGTTTGGTTTTTGAATTTGAGTGTATTTCTACCAAGTCACAAGCAATTTTCCGTCAATTACGTGATTTCTGGATAGCGGGTGACTGGACACAAGGTAATCAGTGCGCTCCCACGCTTTCGGATGGATGGACGTGTGCCAAATTTTCGCTGCACCATGCATGCTCTCGATTTTTTATTATTATGACGAAAATATCCAAATATAAAAAATATCAACTAAAAAAATACAATAAATGCATGAAAGTTATAAAGTTATAATAACTTTCATGCATTTATTGTATTTTTTTTTGTTTCGAAAATATTTATTGTGTTTTCGAAAATATCCAAATATAAAAAATATCAACTAAAAAAATACAATAAATGCATGAAAGTTATTTATCTTTATAAAATAAATATTTTATTTTATTTTTTAAAAGATAAATAACTTTCATGCATTTATTGTATTTTTTTTTGTTGATATTTTTTATATTTGCATATTTTCGTCATACAGATTCATACAGATTGAGCTAGCCCCAAAGTAAGTTCGAAACTTGTGTTATGGGATACTAACTCAACGATATTATGTTTTATAACAAATACATACATAGAACAATACTTATGGCGAACGAACGACTGCTTACCTAGTTCCTCGATTTATTAACAAACTACCCTCTGAATTGCGTACTTTCCAAAATGTAAAACCCAACAATATTAAATGTAAATTAAAACGTCATTTTTTAAATAATATGTTACCGTAGACTAATAGTTTTTAACATTTTTCACAAACCTCATTGGTTTCTTAAATGTTATTTAAGCCGTTTATTTTGTAATACTGTTTTAATAGATAAATAAATGAAAAAAAAAAAAAAAAAAGATAAACATCCAAAGACCCGAGGCCAATCAGAAAAAGTTCGTTTTTCATCATGACCCGACCGGGATTCGAACCCGGGACCTCCTGGGTGGCGGTCTGGCGTGGTAACCATTACGCCACGGAGGTCGTCAAACCAAATACGTTGAATTATATATTATGACGTATATTATTTTTATCCACGATAATGATTGTGGCTCATTACGGCGCCACATACAATACTTAAATTTCGACACTGCTCCTATTGGTTACATGGTGTTTTGGTAGATTCAACAAATCGCTAGTTTTAGTCCAGTGTCTCCTGGTTCGATCCTTAGGTTGGTGTTCATGCTTTTTGATTTTTAAACTTTTTTTTACAATATAATTTTATGTTTTACTTTTTACCTCCCTACAATTGCAAGCAGTAAAAAACTATAATAAAAATATGTAATAAAATGCATAAATTTTTTTAAATAGGAATCTGAAATTGTCGAAGTATTTTTTCTTTTTATCTCTTTTTAGACGAGAAAAAAAAGAGATAAAACGAAAAATATTATTTACTAATGTGTATAAAAATAGACAATATCAGATACCAATTTAAAATTTTGAGGACATTTTTATTATAATATTTTTTTACTGCTCGTACGTAACTTATTGTTAGGTAGGTAAAAAGTAAAACATAAAATTATATTGCTAAAAAGAAGTGTAAAAATCAAATAAAAAAACATGAGCACCAACTAAGGATTGAACTTGGACACTAGACATTATTTACCACAAAGCCATAGTAAACAATAAGAGAAGTGGCGAAATATAACTATGTATTGTATGTCGCAAATAAAATTATGATATAGATTACGTCATTTATTTGACTAGTAGTGCCTTTCATACCATACTAGTGGGTGCCTGCGGCTTCGCCTGCGTGGAGTTTGGTTTTTCTAGTTTTACGCATTTCTGGGATAAAAAGCACAACTCTAAATGTTGACTCGAGATCTCCGTGTAAAATTTCATCAAAATTCATTCTTTAAATTCAGTGGTTTTTGCGTGATACGGTATAATACGCAGACGTACAGTTTTTTTTGTTGAAAATGACTATTTTGGTACTGTATCGATAGTAAAATCCAGCCGATCAATATTTCAAAAAAATCTGTGAAAACCGGTACAACACGAGTTGTAGCAAAATAGGAGCGTTTTCCCTGAAAGAAAACGCATATTAAAATACTTACCTAATTCGAAGCTTATAATGAGATAGGCATATACGATTCCCGTAGTCTTTTAGTCATTTTAGTACTCTTTGATGACGTATTTCCGGCGTCTCAACAGGTAGGGGTGGCCGACTGTCATTTTATAAAACTAGATGTGCCGCCATTTTTCTTCATTGGCTTTTATTAGCCAGGCAGAATTAAAAAGTAAGCTTCGAATTAGGTAAGTATTTTAATATGCGTTTTCTTTCAGGGAAAACGCTCCTATTAAAAGTACTTGACCGTAATTCGAAGCTTATAATGAGATGTGTCTGTTTTCGCCTGGTGAGACACGGATAGAAAGATAATTAAAAGAAACGCCAATGTGACAATATAATAATAAATTAATTTTATTTAAGTATCATTATTTTTATATAAATTAATTAAAAATTAATAATCTTCTATTGCCAATGCTATAATTATGTTAAATATTGGTTTTATGACTAACCTGCTGTTTTTAATGAACATTAAATATAAACAAAATTATCGAATGACTAACGACTTCATAACATAAATATTACTTCTATAAAATAATAGTATAGATCTATGGTACAGATAATGATAAAATAAAGTACACAAATCAAAATGTAAACCAAAATGCCATTAATCAATAGGACTAAACAATCGAGTTACAGTATTCGAACTACCTACTGGCATAACCTCACGTCTGTAGAATTTATGAAAGGTGTTGGCGGAGCGCCAATTTCCGCGAGCTAGGATTTCCTCTAAGGAATAATCTAACCAATTTTTAGACGCCACTGCGGACCGGATGCTACCAGGACTAAATTGAATGTTTGCATCTTTGAATAAATGTTTTATCCAACCCGCTATGACCGTACGTGATGCTGGTTTAGGATGACCTCTGACAGTCATAAACAAACTGCATGATTTAGCAGTTTCCCGCCTATCAGCTAGCTGTAATATTAGGGTTTCGATCCAAACCACAGGATTCATTTTAGCATTATCAGTATTAGCAAGTAATTTCCAACCCGACTGTCTAAAGTCAGAATTATCTGTTTTGGATCCGAACTCCGGCCAAAAAATTATAGCGTCTTGGGACTTCACACAATGTTTAGGATCTGTTCTGAGTAATGTTAAGTCATGCACGCGGCGACCTGAACATAACAATAATAGGACAGCTGTGTGGCGAGACACTTGATAGATGTTATTTTCATCTATTGTATAAGTCGATAAATAATCAATCAGTTTATTAATATCCCAAATTGGTGGCTTATCTTTCTTTACCTTCTTAAGGGAAATTGACTTTAGGATATGTTTTACTAAAACATGAGAACTTAAAATACTAGACGAGTGAGCATTACACAGCGTAGAAACCACTGATTTATGTAACAATATTGTATTATATGATAAACCCTCCTTTATATGCAAATCAGCTAAGAATTGTGCCAGCTCAGCCCCTGTAGGACTGTTAAAATCAACTTTTTTCGATCTAGCCCACAATAACCAACGTTTCCATGCTATTCTATATGTTTTCCGAGTCGAAGGTCTCCAGGAGTCTTTTAACAAGGAAATTTGATTATTGTTCCAACCTTTTATTTCCTCTGTCCACCCCCACATCTCCAAACCTCCAAAATCAGATCCTCGATGTGAGGAGGTGGAAGGTTGGTCGAGGTGTCTACTAGATTGTGTTCCAAATTTCTCAGAACAAATGGAGCCTCGAGGGCTCTCGCTTTCAGATCTGCCCGCCAAAAAACCTTCTGCCACCGAGGCACTACTATTAGGAATATTCCTGTTGCCTGATTGAGATGCGATAGGACTTTCGGCACTAGGAACGGCGGAGGGAAAATCCATGCCAGAGGGAAATTCCACGTTCTGCTGAACGCGTCGTGAAATAGAGCTTTCGGATCTTTCAGGTCTAGGGACACATAGTTGTAGACTACGTGGGCTCTCTCGGAGGCAAAGAGGTCTAAAACCGGAATTCCCCATTTGATGAATATCACTTTCAGGCACCTCGGTAATAGATGCCATTCTGGTGGCAGGCGGAACCTCGACAGGTGGTCCGCATGATTGTTGTAACGACCTGGTATGTAGTGAATGGTGAAAGAAATCTGATATTTGTCTAATAAGCTCAAGAGTTGACGAGTTATCTCCAACAATGCTAGCGATTTGGTTCCCCCCTCCTTTCGAAGGTGAGCTACAACAGTTTTGTTGTCGCACTGTATAAGCACAGAACTGTGACTCAGTATTGGAGCATGATTTTGGACTACATGTAGAATAGCTAGCATTTCTTTCTGATTGCAGTGTAGATCTTTCTCCTCCAGAGACCATGCGCCCCTCAGCGAGATGTTGTCCAACTGAGCACCCCAAGCAAGATCGGAAGCATCGGTTGTTAAAAAATGGGCTGGAGGAGGAAGGTTCAGCGCTGTCGAACAATGACAGTTCTGAATCCACCACTGTAGCTCGTTTCTCACTGCCTCGGGCAGCGCAAATCTTTTTGTGGGCATATGTAACAGGGTATTCATGAACCTTAGGAGGTGACGATGCTGTAATCGTCCTCGAGGAACCACAAAACTCGCAAAGTTCAATACACCTACGAGGCTTTGAATTTCTTTTAATTTTACATGCTTTTGACCTAGCATTTGGTGGACCTTTTCTTTCAGAACAAGTATTTTTTCCTTTGGTAGTGATTTTTGATTGGCCCATGTTTGCCAAAGGATGCCCAGGTAAACGAGACTTTTTTGGGGTGTCAATATCGATTTGCCTTGATTTACACACCATCCTAGATCCTGAAGAAAGGTTAGCGCCAATTGAACGTGTTCGTGAAGAACAAGAGGATCTTGGTTGGCAATTAAAAAGTCGTCCAGGTATACTAGGACTCGGACATTCTTTTGACGCAAGATTTGAGCAATCCAATTGGTGAGAATTGAGAATGTTTTGGGTGCTGTGCTTAACCCGAACGGAAGACAGGTAATTTCTAGTAGTTCCTTGTTGTAAATCAACCGGAGAAAGCATCTGTGTACTTCCGCAATTTTGAGATGAAAATATGCTTGGCTCAAATCTATTTTGCACATCCAATCTCGTGATTGGAGAAACTCGGGTACCCGATACATGTTTATGAGATGGAACTGCTCGTTCTTTACAAAGTTGTTCAGAGACTTTAAATTGAAGACCGGACGGAAAGATCCGTCGGCCTTTGGAACCAGAAAAACCGGTGAAATGAAACTGGGGGACCACTGCACTGGTTTTAGAACGCCTTGAGCTTTCATTTTTTTGAACTATTTTTGTCATTTCCACCGAGACACGTGTTTGAAACGGGCTTTTTAAATTCGGCATTGCCAAAGGGGGTTTGCGAAAAAAAGGTATGTGGTAACCTCTTATTAACTGTAACACTATTTGTGGAGCCCCCATTTCCTTCCACTTTTCGTAATAGTGAACTAGTTGTCCGGATCGGAATGACCTCGAGTCATTGTTCGTAACGCTTAGGTTGACCTCTAGGGGCAAGACCGGAAGGTGCTCGTCCCCTCCCCCCTCTTTGAGAACCGCGAGGCCTCGAGCCTCGGTACTGAAAGGAACCCCTTGGGTTGTTATTATTATAAGAAAAACCTGGGTGATTCTCATAGGTCACATTATTGCCTCCACCCCTCGAGAGTGGCATACTATTATACATAGGTCTAAAAGGGGCCGGTGTATAATATGGCATTTGGGTTCCATTCGATGGACCCATAAAATCTCTAGGAGCAGTATTTCGCAAAGGCTGGTGATTGGATTTAGAAAATCTTTTTTGCTGATTATCAGTTTTAATAGGCCAGAAAGTTTTACGAACTCCGCCTGACTTCTCTAACGTGGATGAAAAAACATCGGCATCAAAAATATGTGTATTTGAGGGTGGTATTTTACCCAAAGCCGTTTTTATTACAGGATCCTTTACGTTCTTAAGAATAGCATCTCTTCTAACCTGTATAGCTTCAGCCCTGTGTCCACACACTAACTGCAATAAGTCAGTTGATACCTTATGAAAATCACTATTTAAAAATAACTCCTCAATTTTAGAATTTAAATTTTCTACACTACAGTCTGATTTAGCCCAATTCAATAAGTTACGTATGCTTTCTTGTAGGGATTCCTTTTGTTTCAGAATGCAAAAGGTAACTGCTGCAAATGCTTTATCTGCTTTGACCATATGTGTTAAAGAATCATACTGTTTAATTTCAGCATTTGTCTCGAGGTCTGTGAAACCCGGAGAGTGGTTGTAAAGTTTCTGAGTATCCGCGTACCTCACCTCAGACCAATCTGAGCTACTGAAATGTTGGACATCAGCTAACATTTTAATAAAATTTTTAGGCGCTCTTGGAACAGAGGGTTCCTTTAATTTGGTCTCAATTTGAAAGGTGAAATCATCGTTCGATATATCAGGGATATCTGCTATTTGATCATTACTAATATCCTTATAAAGTTCCCCACTAACATGTGAATAAATAGACACTTGATCCTCATTATTATATAAAGGGGGTTGAGAAATAGCATTTTGTAACTCACTGATTTGTTTCTTTAACACTCGTATTGAGTTTCGACTCTTTTTATTTCTCTTACGGCGTTGCCGCCGCGACCGTTTCTGCTTTGCGCTCGAAACAGAGGAGTCCGAACTGGAGCTGCTAGATGAGCTGGTACTGCTACTGCTGCTACTGCGAGCACGTGTACGTTTGCGGCGTACCCCGCTTGGGCCAGCCACAGGCTCCTCAAGAACCGGAGGAGTTTCATCACTCATTCTATTGCGAATATGAATATAATAGCACACGCTTTAGAAATAATTCACTAATATGTATAGGTGCAATGACCAATGTAAAATTGTTACGTTAAAAATAAAATTTTATACAAATTAATAGCAATCTTTTTACTTATGTAAGTACCTAGGTACTGTAAAGATATTATACTTTATTGCTATAAATATTGCATAAAACATTTGAACGGAAAACCGTTTAAACAAAGAATAATGTTTAGTAGGTACTAGGTACTCACATCTTTCCTAGGTCTGCACCCAAATATTTCACAATTATACCACAGATTCACTTCACTTTTAACCACGATGTTTAAGCTACGGGAATCAAAACGCCAATAAAGAAAAATGGCGGCACATCTAGTTTTATAAAATGACAGTCGGCCACCCCTACCTGTTGAGACGCCGGAAATACGTCATCAAAGAGTACTAAAATGACTAAAAGACTACGGGAATCGTATATGCCTATCTCATTATAAGCTTCGAATTACGGTCAAGTACTTTTAATGACCTTTTTCATTGAATGTGAATCAGAGAAAAATATTTTTTCTGTCTAATCCATATTTTGATAGGGCTTATAGTTCCTGAGATAGTATGGTACAACTAGAGCAAAAAAACGGGTTTTGTTAAATAATTTTGTGTAACCAACCAAATACGACATAACATACATCGCCTGCAAAATTTCATTTGCAATGTTAAGATTTGTTTTTAATAATATATATTTAGTTCTATCATAATTCATATATCATTTTACAAGTGTCAACTGATATTGTTTAGTTCTAGAGGTCTATGGAAAGTGTTCAAATATTTTAATAATTGGTTTCTCAACTAGATGTCGTTAATATTACCGCGCCGCGCGTCATTGCCAGCCCTCTAGTGGTGAAAAAGGCAAGGTTTTTAACAAAACTTAGTACTACAAAAGGCTCAATAGATGTCAAGTTTTTGGCATTTTACGTAATATTAAAGCGGGGTGAAGGGGTGAAGTAACGTTACTTAGAGGTCAAATCTTCAAGGTCATCGGCTATATGGAGCCCCTTAAGTTCAACTGCCCGTACACTAACTGCTACGTCACCGACAACAAGACATTATTAGAAAGTCTAAAAGATTATGACGCTATAGTCTTTAATGGGAATTATGTTATTAATATGGAACAGAAGGATTTCCCTCAAGAAAGGTCTCCTACACAGAAATATGTTTTCAGCGGTACTGAACCAGCCGCTATGAAACGTGCGTGTAAACCCGTATTGGACAACTTTTTCAATTGGACATGGACTTACAGAATAGATTCAGATTTCCGTTGGGGATACATCACAGTGTACGACTTAAACGGAACAGTTGTGGGACCAAAGCTAAATATGGAGTGGCCTGAGCAAATGGAAGTTATCGATGAAGATACCAAAAAGATTTTGGATAATAAAACGAAGGCAGCGGCTTGGTTTGTGTCAAGATGTAAATCTTTAAGCCATAGAGAGGATGTCGCTAACAAAATATCAGAGGAACTAGAGAAATTTGATCTATCTGTTGATATTTACGGATGTGGAAACTTCACGTGCCCGAGATCTAGTAATAAAGACAAATGTTTTATTATGTTACAGTCTGATTATTACTTTTATTTCTCATTTGAGAATTCATTCTCAGTTGATTATGTATCTGAGAAATTATTGACTGCGCTACAGAACTACGCGGTACCTGTTGTTCTTGGAGGTGCCGACTATTCCAGGTAATTCATTTACAGTTTTAACACTTGAAAACTTTCGATATAGTGACATGCAGCAACAAGCATGTAGTACCGATAAGTTATTGGTAGACTTTTTTCAGACAATTTGTCTTCTGTCGCTACTGTAGGTCGCTACTGAATAACTCAAGCCTTTACTTAGCTTACGGTACAAGGTACAAGCCCACCACACATTCTCCTGTATAGCCAGGATCAATCAAATTGACAATAAGCAATGAAGCTTATTGACGTCCCGGGTGAGAAAACTATATATAAAATTCACTAGTCTGGGTAAATTTGTCAGTATACAGGCTTGTCTTTTGATCAGTATTAATATAGAAATAAACACAAATTCCAGATTCCTCCCTCCGGGAAGCTACCTAAATGCCGGTTTGATCAGTATTAATATAGAAATAAACACAAATTCCAGATTCCTCCCTCCGGGAAGCTACCTAAATGCCGGTGAGTTGGACGCTAAGCAGCTCGCTGTAACGATGCATGATATCATGAGTAACAAGACACGGTACTACGACTTCTTCCGATGGCGAAACTACTTCAAGTACAAGGAGACGACGGACAGCGAGGATGTTTGTAATATTTGCACAGCATTAAATGACAGAGAGAGAGTCAAGACTAACTGTGCGCATGAACATTTTAGGGAATGGTGGAACGATGAGTGGCATCGCCTTTGTAAGAAGAAAGAAATAGATCTGAATAATATAGTTTGTTATTGTATGCTATGCATGTTTGTTTTAGTACATATATTGTATGAGAGAAACAAAATCAATGATAAAAAGACATATGCGGCGACGTAGCAGCCCAAAGACAAATAAAACCTAATATTACTAAAGAGTATTATTTCATAATTTATAAAAATTATTTTTTTATACAAAGGACTAAATTATATAAATAATACTATACTGCATATATACATATTTCTTCATATACTTTCCTGTAGGGGTAAAAACTATGCAATTCTCTACAAATTGCATAGTTAGGCTATAGACTATTACGGACAGCGGTACGGTAGTTCAGTAAGGTCGTCGGGGGAAACCCTGCGACTTTATACAATCTCTAAAAGCCATTATTTTTGGTGTTCTCTCTCTTTGTTCAATGTTATATTCCGGCAAGACCGATTCAGAGGGGACTTTTACAGGATAGTTGATGATAAAAAAGCAACTTTTATTTTTGAAATCTTTATTGTCATCGCCATTATCATCTCAGCCACAAAAATCCACTGTTGGACATAGGCCTCCCCCAAATTTGTCCAGCCCCGATTCTCATAACCAAAACCCACTCAAACTCACTCACTGTCCCGTTCAATTCCTATTTTGTGTGAGTGAGACAGCGATTGAATTTGAGTCGAAATAGAATCAGTTTTTGTTACGAAAATAGTGGGGCAGTATGACCGATTCACATACATTAATAAATGGCTCCTGAGAGTCTACGTGTAGGTGTAGATCTTTTTTGGAAAAAAAAAATCTACTATCTATCCCTTTAAAACCTTGTCAATTTACTTTTGATTAGAGAGAAGAACAAACAAACAAGATTTCTTGTAAGTTTACTTTCGGTAAACAGACTTGCCAGTTTTTGAAACGAACTTTTAAAGTGAATGACACTTAACATTATAGCTGTCAATGTCAAACTATTATTATTATGTTCTTCAACACACTAGCACAAAGAGAAAAATACTAGCAGTCTACAAAGCTGATGCGTGTGCATCTTGATGCTTGGAGATTTTGTCGAGACGATTTTTAAAACTGATTAAAACTGACTAACAACACTCTCCGGAAGTTGGTTCCATTCTGTGATCACTTGATTAGTTAGAAAATGCTGACATAACTTTAATGAGTGACCTCTCAAGTGATTGTAGATCTGGAACATCATAGTATCCTGTTAGTATCTTAAATATCTCAATCAGGCTACCTCTTTGTCTACGACATTCTAGGGACGTGAGATTAAGTTCTTTTAATCGTTGTTCATAGCTAGCTAACTATCAGAACGGGAAAAAAAACAGGCTGATAGAAAAATATGATGTCAATGATAGTAGTTATCATACCCACTTAGAATATGTATGGTCTAAGGTTGCGATTATATAGATAACATAACATGCTGATTGCATATCTAATCCATTGTTACAGTAACAGGTGGACGTAACTAGCGTCCGTATATTTATTGTAATATTTTGACGTGTCTATATCCGCGATACCAGTAATAGGAAATAAACAAACACATTTGTTAAAAAAGTGATAGAAAAAAACCAGTAAGTATTCATGGAAATTTCTTTTTTGTTTTCATAGTAGGCACAAATTGAAATCAGTCTCTCATTATCTTTGAGGATTAGGGAGTTCCAAAAGTTTAAAATTATTGTCCGTGGAAAACCTAGTTCTAAAAATAGTGCTTGTCCACAACAGAGTGGACCTTTTTTGTTAGTTTTCGTTTTCTATTCTAAATTTGTATTTTTCTATTATTTTTGCTTGTTTTGTCTATGCCATTTTGATTTATTGATTTTTCATTGTTCAGAAATACGGTCCATTTATATTGCTCTTGAATGAAGCTTTTACGAGAGGTAGGGCACAGCGGATAATCCGCTCAAATCGGAGCAGCCCGTCTGGGGAAGGACCTCCACCTTACAGAAGATCGTAGCCAAATAGCATTGGTCTCGGCCATGTTGTGTTCCTACGGTGAGTAAGGTCTCCAGAGCTCCACTTGGGGGGGGGGGGGGGTTGGGAGGGTTGGCAACGCGTGAGTGATACCCCCGGTATTGCTTACGTCTATAGGCTACGGTGACGGCTTACCATCAGGCCAACCGTATGCCACCTGTGTGGTATAAAAATAAAAATAAAGCTTTTTTTTTTACCAATATTTTATAGACTGGTATAAATAAAAAGCTTTTTTTTAACCAATATTTTATAGACTGGTATAAATAAAAAGCTTCATTCGAGAGCAATAAAAATGGACTGTATTTCTGAACAAAGAAAAATCAATAAATCAAAATGACATAGACAAAACAAGCAAAAATAATAGAAAAAAACAAATTTAGAATGAAAAACGTAAACTAACAAAAAAGGTCCACTCAGTTGTGGACATGGTCCCCCTTTTTTAAAAGCAAGACCAGCTTTTTTAGAGGGCGCCGGAAAGTACCTCCG
Organism: Endotricha flammealis; assembly: GCA_905163395.2. Lineage (NCBI taxonomy): Eukaryota > Metazoa > Arthropoda > Insecta > Lepidoptera > Pyralidae > Endotricha > Endotricha flammealis. Next base: position 1,128,010 of record LR990867.1, read on the forward strand.
CACGTCCGAACATCTGCAACTCTGACCACACCGTCCCATCTCGGAAATAGAGCGGAACCCCCCGTGTCCAAGAACCTCTCGGGAGATCGCCGTCACCAATGAGCACCTGATCCCCTATATTAATAGAAACCTCATTTCCCCGAACGCGACGTGGAGCCAGAGTAGGCAGATATTCGGTTACCCAGCGGCGCCAAAAAAGATCTGCCAGGCGTATTGCCTTACGCCAGCTGCTTCTGCCATAAATTCTCTCTCGGAAAAGTAGGTCCAGACGAGCCTCCAATCAAGAAATGGTTTGGTGTCAGTGCCTCCGGATAATCCGCGCCGGGTGACACGTGCGTCAAAGGGCGCGCGTTGACGACCGCTTCGGCTTCGGCCAAAAGAGTGGCAAGGACTTCCTCACGTGGCGCCCGCTCCCGCAAAGTAACTCTCAGAGCCGTCTTCACACTCCTCACTAGACGCTCCCAAGCTCCTCCCATGAAAGGAGCCGAAGGCGGAATGATTTGCCACTTGATCTTTTCGTCGGCGGTGAATTGACGTACTTCAGCATCATACAAGGATCGAAGCTGGCGATTGGCCCCGACGAACGCTGTCCCGTTATCCGAATAAATGGCACTGGGTGTGCCGCGGCGAGCGATCAGCCTACGGAGACACATAACCGCTGAATCCACCGAAAGATTGCCGACGATCTCTAAATGAATCGCTCTCGTCGTCAGGCAAGTAAACAGCGCCACCCAGCGCTTCTCTTGGCGACGCCCGACGGAGACCGACACTGGACCGAAATAGTCTACTCCGACGCTAGTAAATGGCCGATGGTCACTGCACAGTCGCGCTTCAGGAAGGTCTGCCATCGGAGGTTGTGCAACTGGAGCTTTGAGAAGCCTGCATAGCTGGCTGTTGTTCCTCACAAACCGCACGGCGTTCCGTAAACCGAGTATCCAAAATATCTGTCGAACCTCGTTTACAATAGTTTCAGTATTGGCATGAGCGAACTTACAATGGTAATACCTGAGGAGGAGTCGCACAGCGGGATCTTTTCCATCAAGGATAATCCGTTGCTTGTGGGAGACCGCTGACGTTCTACCAGCGAGTTATATCAATCCATCTCTCAAAATTGGTGACAAGATGACTGAGCAACTCTTCTTTGCAATAGGAAGTCCGCGTGTCAGGCAGTGAAGTTCTTCAAGAAAAACGTTGAGCTGGCTCCTTCCAAATATGTACCGTTCTGCACGAATAATATCAGAAGCATCCAGAGGTGCAGAAGCAGTGGCATGGAAAGATATTGGCCGAGAATCGTGCTCAGTTTCGTTAACAGAACAAATGCCCCGGACCCAAGAATTTTGGAAAGTATGAACCCGGTTTTTAAAAAGAGCTGCTATAAAGCGGTGGGTTTTAGCAGTTGCCCTAACCAATCTGATCCACGAGTTAAAATGAGAAATGCCCACTATAACTGGCAAAGGTAACTGCTGTGAGTGAATGAAAAGAATGGACTCTATGGGACGTGATGATGACGATTGATGTAACGAAGCATGACGGTGCGAAGGTTTAAGCTCTTCCAGACCCAGGGGGGAGTTCCCGTAGAAAGGGGCTCAATAGGCTCAATAAAGGGGCTAATAGAGTGAGTTAGCTCACGTAGCTGTCGCCTATTGGAGATTTATACATGCCAACGGAGTTGTGAAGCTCGCGCTCATAGCCAGCAAGGCACGTGTCTCTCCATTGAAAGCCGCTTCAATTCCGCGATTGGAGCTACAAGGCGCATTGGCCATTTACTAGCGTCGGAGTAGACTATTTCGGCCCAGTGTCGGTCTCCGTCGGGCGTCGCCAAGAGAAGCGCTGGGTGGCGCTGTTAACTTGCCTGACGACGAGAGCAATTCATTTAGAGATCGTCGGCAATCTTTCGGCGGATTCAGCAGTTATGTGTCTTCGTAGGCTGATCGCTCGCCGCGGCACACCTAGTGCCATTTATTCGGATAACGGGACAGCGTTCGTCGGGGTCAATCGCCAGCTTCGATCCTTGTATGATGCGTAGAAGTACGTCAATTCACCACCGACGAAAAAATCAAGTGGCATTTCATTCCGCCTTCGGCTCCTTTCATGGGAGGAGCTTGGGAGCGTCTAGTGAGGAGTGTGAAGACGGTTCTGAGAGTTACTTTGCGGGAGCGGGCGCCACGTGAGGAAGTCCTTGCTACTCTTTTGGCCGAAGCCGAAGCGGTCGTCAACGCGCGCCCTTTGACGCACGTGTCACCCGACACGGATTATCCGGAGGCACTGACACCAAACCATTTCTTGATTGGAGGCTCGTCTGGACCTACTTTTCCGAGTGAGAATTCATCGGACGTAGCTCTGGTGGGCAGAAGCAGCTGGCGTAGGCAGATCTTTTTTGGCGCCGCTGGGTAACCGTATATCTGCCTACTTTGGCTCCATGTCGCGTTCGAGGAAATGAGGTTTCTATTAAAATATCCGGTGCTCATTGGTGACGGCGATCTCCCGAGAGGTTCTTGGCCACGGGGGGTGGTCTCCGCTCTATTTCCGAGACGGGACGGTGTGGTCAGAGTTGCAGATGTTAGGACGTGCGGAGGTACTTTCCGGCGCCCTCTAAAAAAGCTGGTCTTGCTTTAAAAAAGGGGGACCATGTCCACAACTGAGTGGACCTTTTTTGTTAGTTTTCGTTTTCTATTCTAAATTTGTATTTTTCTATTAGAGAGGGAGGGCAACTTTGTCTCCCGGCAATTTATTTATCTATGTCGCCGTATCCTTGCCGCAATTTGAAAGGTGCGCGCACGAGAGCGACAGCGACACAACTTTTTCTCAGTGTTGCCAACATTTTGCGCTTTTTGTATGTTTCAAATAAACAATTTTTAACCCTTTCTTTCGCTCATTTTATTTGTATTTATGTTTTTAGACGTTTCTAGCCCTTATTTTAGCAAAATTTGCTCTAATAAAAAATCTAGCTCTTTTTAGCTCGTCCGACTGCCCTTTTTCAAAAACCAAGGTGGCAACATTGCTTTTAGCAATAAGGCCAGGCGGCCTTTGTTGCTAATACACTAGTATGTAAGATTTTAATGTAATATTTCTTTGTGCTGTTGGATGTGTATTGCAAATAAAGTATATTCTATCTATCTATCTATTCTATCTTTTTCCATAAAATTTTACGTTATAAGTTGGCAACCCTGGAAATTTATTTTGTCGCCGTGCGGGCTCCCGCGGACAAGAAAGTCTCCCGGGTGTTGCGTCGCTACATGCGCGCACTTTCATACTAACCCATAGACTTGATGTAAGAGACAAAATAGTTGTAGAGACAAAGTTGCTCGTGCGTCCCCTTACTTATTTTTGCATGTTTTGTCTATGTCATTTTGATTTATTGATTTTTCATTGTTCAGAAATAACACAAATTTTCAGTGCTAATAAAAGTATTTTAAATTTCAGATCATACCGACATATTACAGAAAAATACTCTAAAATGACACACAGTATAACAACGCTTTCACATTTAAATTTGAAAAATTTGAGCAAAGTTCTCCTTTTTGTAGCAATTGTGAGTTTGATATTTTATATGACATACACACTTCGCGCTCCAATTAATAACCCATATGAAAATGTAAACCTGAATGCTTTTGATGAATCGTTTTTGCACTTACATAATGAAACTAACAACGGAGACGATGCTATTAATAAGCTCGCTGAAAATATTAATTCAATAAATAATACTTCATCAGACGAAGAATATTATGATGCAGCTGACAGCGAATCTGACATGAAATACATACTACAGTGGTCTTCAGGAAAGAAATCGCCGTTTTATCATATGCACCAAGGACAGGAAACCTTCTTTAAGTTCAACTGCCCGTACACTAACTGCTACGTCACCGACAACAAAACATTATTAGAAAGTCTAAAAGATTATGACGCTATAGTCTTTAATGGGAATTATGTTATTAATATGGAACAGAAGGATTTGCCTCAAGAAAGGTCTCCTACACAGAAATATGTTTTCGGCGGTACTGAACCAGCCGCTATGAAACGTGCGTGTAAACCCGTATTGGACAACTTTTTCAATTGGACATGGACTTACAGAATAGACTCAGATTTCCGTTGGGGATACATCACAGTGTACGACTTAAACGGAACAGTTGTGGGACCAAAGCTAAATATGGAGTGGCCTGAGCAAATGGACCCTATCGATGAAGATACCAAAAAGATTTTGGATAATAAAACGAAGGCAGCGGCTTGGTTTGTGTCAAGATGTAAATCTTTAAGCCACAGAGAGGATGTCGCTAAAAAAATATCAGAGGAACTAGAGAAATTTGATCTATCTGTTGATATTTACGGATGTGGAAACTTCACGTGCCCGAGATCTAGTAATAAGGACAAATGTTTTATTATGTTACAATCTGATTATTATTTTTATTTCTCATTTGAGAATTCATTCTCAGTTGATTATGTATCTGAGAAATTATTGACTGCGCTACAGAACTACGCGGTACCTGTTGTTCTTGGAGGTGCCGACTATTCCAGGTAATTCTTTTACAGTTTTAACACTTAAAAACTTTCGAATAGTGACATGCAGCAACAAGCATGTAGTACGGATAGTTTTTGGTAGACTTTTTTCATGACCTTAAAGTTTTTTCAGACAATTTGTCTTCTGTCGCTACTGTAGGTCGCTACTGAATAACTCAAGCCTTTACTTAGCTTACGGTACAAGCCCACCACACATTCCCACCGATGTGTCTCCTGTGTAGCCAGGATCAATCAAATTGACAATAAGCAATGAAGCTTATTGACGTCCCGGGGGAGAAAACTACAGCTTTCTTGGAACTCTCAACGAATTTAATCAGAAAGAAGATAGTCGGAGTAGGAGGTATTAAAAGGACTTCCCTCCTTAACAACTGTGTGAGAAACAGCACTTTGAAGCAAAAGGCATTATACCCTAGAGAGATGGCAAATCAAGTGAGGCTCGATTGCCGAGCAGCACGGTCTAATTGTTACATTACTATTGGCTTTTACTTAGATAATTGGTTTTACCTATTTCCATCGTTAACGTCAGCCATATAATTCAGTTCTGGATTAAAAGCTTCTTTTCGTTTGTGCTATACATTTCTATATTTTTATAATTGACTTACACTGATCTTCCAATAAATTATCTACATTAATATTCTAAGCAGCCAGTCAGAAAATTAAATTTTTAAAGCAAAGAGAAAGAAAGCTTAGTGACAAAACAATAAAACTCATAGAGGAAAGACTGAGACTGACCAAGCACACAATCGAATATTCAATAACAGATAGAGCTGCTAAAAGATCCATACGTAATGATCTCAGAAATTATAATGTGAAATTAATAAAATCAGCGTTAACAAACTCAACATCATTAAAAACAGCTAAACAAGGATTGGAGGTGGGAAAATCAACTATAACAGCATTAAGAGATGAAACAGGAACCAAACAGGAGAACAGAGATAAAATTACACAAATCGCGACAAATTTTTACCAAACATTATATTCCGATCCAACAAATCCTGGATCAAGTTCCTTGGAATACTCATGCTCCGAAACCATTGACCAAATAACAGACGGTGAAGTACGTCGAGCGCTCATGAACATGAAATACCAAAGAAGTCCAGGAGACGACGGAATAACAACCGAGGCACTGAGGATTGGAAAGCCAGTACTATTACCGCACATTATACGTCTCTTTAATTCTGTTATGAAAACCGGTACACTTCCATCAAATTTTTGTCACTCAAACATAATTTTACTGCATAAGAAAGGAGCGAAGTCCAACATAGAAAACTACCGCCCCATAAGCTTAGTTTCTCATGTGTATAAATTATTTATTAAAGTTGTCGAAATGAGAATTTGTAAATCACTGGATGCCCACCAACCTCCAGAACAAGCAGGTTTCCGACGAGGTCTCTCTACCACCGATCATCTCCAATCCATCAACCAATTATTGGAGAAATACTCTGAATATAAACTACCTCTATACTTAGCATTCGTCGACTACTCTAAAGCATTCGACAGCGTTACACATTCAGCACTATTTACATCGTTGGAGAAACAAGGAATCGACCCAACATATATTAAAATTTTACAGCTCATTTATACCAATAGCACAGCAGCCGTCAAGATCAATTCTCCTGGACCTTCATTCCCCATCCAACGCGGAGTCAAGCAGGGCGATCCGCTATCGCCAAAACTTTTTACAGCCACCCTTGAGGAGGTTTTCAAAACGCTGACAGCCAAATGGGCCAACAGAGGCATTGTCGTTGGAGAAAGAAGGCTAACTAACCTTCGGTTTGCTGACGACATTGTTCTGTTTGCTTCATCTGCCTCAGAACTGAGTGATATGCTCGTCGATTTGAGCAAGGCAAGCCTAGGGGTCGGACTTCGGATGAATATGGACAAGACTAAGTTAATGACGAACAGCGTCAAACGCAGAATACTAGTGAGCGAGGTACGTTTACTTGGGCCAGTTAGTCTCTTTCCAGGCAAGACAAGATAAAGAAGTTGCCCGACGCATCGAAAATGCCTGGAAAAGCTACTGGTCCTTTAAACATATAATGAAGAGCAAATTGCCACTTTCTCTGAAACGGAAACTCATGGACGTGTGCGTTCTTCCCGTTCTTACATACGGTGCCCAAACTTGGTCTTTGACTAATCATCAGAGGTCCGCGCTCGCGGTTTGTCAACGCGCCATGGAGCGCAGTATCCTGGGTGTTAAACTGACGGATCGTGTCAAAAACACAATAAACTGGCACATTCGCTCCAAAACTGGCATTACAGATGTCACTCAAAAGGCTGCCAAACTCAAGTGGCCGGACACGTTAGCCGCATGCCTGACGAGCTTTGGGCCAAAACCACCACTTTCTGGACCCTCAATGGCACAAAACGACGTCGCGGCAGACCTAGACGGCGATGGCGGGACGACCTCGACGCGTGGAGTGGGGAATGGCCTCAGGAGGCGAGGGACCGGGAGTACTGGAGGGGGGGTAGGGAGGCCTTTGCCCTGCAGTGGGACAGTATAGGCTCCAAATAATAATATAATAATAATAATAATATTCTAAGGGGGAAAGATTTGCATTTCTGTGTGTATGTTTGTAATTAATAAATTCAATAACTATTGGACCGCTTTCAAAAAATCTTTCACCGTTGGGAAGGTACGTTACCCCCTGGTAGCATAGGCTAATATAAAAAAAAAATGGAATCCTTTTGTAAAACTGATGCGAAGCCGAGACGTTCCTCTAGTTATATATAAAACTCACAAATTTGGGTAAACTTGTCAGTATACAGGCTTGTCTTTTGATCAGAAAGAAAGAAAGAAAGAAAGAAAGTAAGAAAGAAAGAAAATACATTTATTCTGTACAGCACGTGAGACACAAGACAACAACAGCATTTTACACATACAAACAGACAGAAACATTCACACAAAACAGTTACACATTAGTATTAATATAGAAATAAACACAAATTCCAGATTCCTCCCTCCGGGAAGCTACCTAAATGCCCGTGAGTTGGACGCTAAGCAGCTAGCTGAAACGATGCATGATATCATGAGTAACAAGACACGGTACTACGACTTCTTCCGATGGCGAAACCACTTCAAGTACAAGGAGACGACGGACAGCGAGGATGTCTGTAATATTTGCACAGCATTAAATGACAGAGAGAGAGTCAAGACTAACTGTGCGCATGAACATTTTAGGGAATGGTGGAACGATGAGTGGCATCGCCTTTGTAAGAAGTAAAGAAATAGATCTGTATATTGTTTGTTATAGTTGTATGCCTCAGATACACTAGGGGACGAAATGTTCCCCGATATGAATATGACCCGCAACAGTGACGTACAGAGTCCTGCAACATGGCGCGCAACTTATGTGACGCGAGACAGCTAAAATGTTCCGCAATATTGTCCCAGAGACTGTCGCTGTCGATAAGCATCATGTCGCAGGGCATGAGCCCTAGTGAATACGAGTCGTTAGTGTGTTAACAGAAACCTATGTAACGTTGTGGTATAAGTTCGAGTGATTATATTTTTTTATTTATAAGAAGGCATTTTTTTGTACTAAATATCCCAATAAAAGAAGATAAGTAAAAACTAGTTTTAAATGCGAAAAACGGGTTTCAACTGTAACATTTATATAACCAATACTCTTATTCACCGACGCCTCCTAGCGGTAAAAATAACCTAATTGGAACAAATTGTATGACATTTGTAAGTTATAAGTTTATTCCTACACTGGAAGGCGTTGGTGAAGAATGGCATCTGTATTATTTTATCAAAAAACACCTGAATGTTATAATAAGTAGTAAAAATGGCAAAAGAAACTGTTACTTAGATACAGTAAGACATGAAGGCATCGACGGTATCGTTTCTATTTCTCTCATTAAGGATTGGTACAGTAGTCAGGTGTTACAAAACTTATTTTTTACAATTATAGATATAAATTACCTATATTTACAATTTGTTTAGGTTACCATTCCTTGTGAGAGACTGGAGGTGGCAAGATTATGAAGTGTGTGTGTTTTATGTGTGTGTTTTATATTGAAAATTTAAACGATTTGCATAATTAATATTAACTGTGTTGGTAACTACATACTGTGTAATTATAACCATATATGAAATTTCTAAACGCTTGTAATTTGCAATGGACAAAACATCTAACATTGTGACGTGACACTAGACTAAATAGAATTGCGGTTGTCGCACCAGCCCTCTTACTTTTGAAGATAATTCCGCTCGATCGCCATTGGATTGTTACTATACTTTTAGGTACTCTTTACAGCTAGACTAGTGCTAACTAAATAATAAACTAAATGAAATCGGATTGTATGTTATGCAAATAGTAAAGTATAAAATTTCAAGGGTACGAATTAGGATTTGCTGTTAATTTTGCATTTGAAATTATACAGAATTGAAATTATAATCGCGATTGCTATGCAGAGTAACCTAGCAGAGGACGTGAGGTTCGATTACCGCTTGGGTTAAACATTTAAGTGATAACATATGTATTTTTCCCGAGTGTAGGTGTTTTCACCATAAATAAGAATGTATTTACAATAATCCGTTGTTTAGTAACCATAACATGAGCAGGTTGCCTAGCCCACTTTGGGATCAGGTGGCGTTTTGTTATTTGTGTAGATTTTTTTATTGTTATCCACTGGGCTATTCGATCTTTCATAACAGGAGATTTAATTGATTGAATTTTTGTTGAGGAACACTAAAAATAATGTCAAAACACTAGAAAGTAAACAACCGAAATCTGCAGAACAAATATTTGTATGAGACCCATTCATTGCGCGGCCTTCGCGACACAGTTTGCGATGCGCTAACAAACAGGCGACATGATGTCACCCGAGGTTATAAAGAAACAATGCAAGCCTTATTTTCCGCCACGAAATTTTTATACACATTAGATAATAAATCCTCTGGAGAGTTTACTAATATTTTAACTGAAAAAAATATATAAAATATATGAAAATAAAAATATATTAAAATAGGTCTATTACAAGATCTTTCGAATCGTCATTATTTTTTCCCTACCACCAGTTCAGACGGCGGCAAGTTAGCACTAGCTATTTTAAAATGATACTGATAAAAGTTACAATATAATAATATTAATTTAGTAATAGGCCTATTTGACTTTGACTTTGCAAAATAAAGATTTAGAAGTTAATACCTACTGCTACATCTCTTGCGAAGCCAAGATTAACAAAGCAGTGAAGCTTGTTGAGCGTCCGAGGGAACTATGTCTTAGAACTCACAACGAATTTAATCAGAAAGATATTAGTCGAAGTAGGAAGTACTGAAAGGACTTTTCTCCTTGGCAACTACGTAAGAGAGCAATTTGAAACTTAATTTCGTGGAGAGCTAGCAAAGCAAGTGAAGGAGCAAGTAAGTATGTATGTTAATATTATAAAGAGGAAAGATTTTGTATTTTAGTTTGTTACGAATAAACTCTCCAAAATTCTTTCACAGTTGGGAAGGTACTTACCCCGGATAACATAGACTATATTATATTGTTTTTATATAGGGATCCTTACAAAAACACATACGAAGCAGGGGCGGTCGGTCCTCTAGTACATTATATAGATATCTATAGAAAATTAGGACTAGAAACAGATGAAAACCAGATCTATCAGTCTAGGCGTCCCGACAATAAAACAGTCGGATGCATCGTCGGAGGCACGCTGGCACGGTGCCAGCGAGTCCGGGTTCGATTCTGAGGCAAATGTATTTGTATCGCTCCCATATTGGACTTTATTGGTTTTACATAATTGTGTTTTACTATCGTCCTGTTTTAGCTTGTTTAACTGGACTTCCTTCTTTGGATGCCTCTTTAGTTCTGAAGGATGGTTCAGCTTCTCAAACCCTTTGTGTTCTTTACGTAGGACGGCGTAAAAATATCTATATTATTGACATTCCGCGTACGTAATGTTGTATGTATGTACCTAGTTTTAAATTTTATGTTGAAAAAGAAAAGAAAAAAGAAAAGTACGATATATTTTTAAATGACAAAAAAGGCCGTAACTGGTTTTCTTTCGCCATTTCTTTTTACCAGTGGTCATTTTGCTTTTGTTTCCGAAATGGTAGTAGTTTATAGAGTAGATTAATTTATACAAATCATTTATTACTGTATACTCTGACAAGAGAACGTGTTTGTGAAAACCTATTCTCTGAATAAAAGTTTTGAATTTTAATTTTTTTTTTTAAATGTGCTTCATTCTGGGTGGTATACCACCCTATAGGGTATCTTACAATACCTACTCCGAAATATGAAACTCCGATAACTATATAATGTCCTAATTTATTTATGAACTTCCTTTTAATACATGACTATATAGGTTACATATGATCGTTTAAACAAGGAAATAATGTCTAGTATTCAGTAAAAAAAGGCATTAAGTTTAGAAATACTTGGTAAAATGCGCCTCTTTTGTAGCAGCCATCCGTCAGTAGGAAAAAATGTTTAGGGGTGCCGTGCGAAGGGCGCATCAACGCGTCTCACATATCAAAATGGTTGAATATGGATGAATTTATGTAGTAAGCAAATTTTTCTAACTACTTACAATACAATCTCTTTTTTTTCTGAATACTATACCATTATTTCCTTGCTTAAACGATCATATGTAACCTATATAGTCATGTGTTAAAAGGAAGTTCATTAATAAATTAGGACCCTATATATTAAATGGAACATGCTTTATTTGTCTTACCTGTGTAAGACAAATAAAGCATGGTGCATTGTAGCATGCAGAGAAAAAATACATTAAACAAACTTGTGTAATTACAAGGCGGCCTTATTGCTCTGAGCAATCTTTTTAAGGCAACCAAGGCTTATTAATTCCCAATGATTAGGCAAAAATTACCAATGATTGGTGCATCAAAAAAACCTTTTTAATTTTATTTAAATTTGTATTTTCTTATCATTTAGTTTTTTAAGTTTGTACGTTACTAAACATTGGACCTTTTTTGTTGTGAAATAAATAATTCTTTCGCCGTTTCTTTTACCGATGGTCATTTTGCGCGCGCTCACTTGTGATTTTTTAATCGGCCGATAGTTGGCAGATAGTTGGATTCAGTGTGGAGCTATATGGAAGTGCGCCCATTTGACGATTAAAAATCGGCGCTCCAACTATGAAAAATGACTCGACTAAAATATCGGCCGATTAAAAAAACACACGTGAGCGCGCTCTCTAAGTGCCCGCGAGTGCCCACAGAATAAAGTATTTTTGAATTTGAATTTGAATAACTGAATAATTAATATTATTGTCTAGTTAAATTCTTAAAGAACAATTAGGTCATTCATAATCATATTTCTAAGAACAACATTACAGGTACCATAAGCCTATTTAAGATGTTATAAAGGAATTTAATTTATTTCCCTTCATCCACGTTATTTATGGAACCGCCCATTTGCCGCTAAGAACGTCGCTTTTGTGCCTTAAATTGGTTTATGTTTTCTAAGTGGTGTTAAAGAAACTCGGAAAATTGCGAGCTGAATTGCCAAGCTTTTTTTCTTTATGCCAGTTTTCCACTCTCGGGAAGTTCAGCGAAAAAAATCGTGCTGTAGTGCACGGGTTCTCTGTTAGATTTATTTTTTGTTTATAGCATATTAATATTATTATCATATTAGCTGTTACCCACGGCTTCGCCCGCGTAAAATTAACCTATGTTGGGCTCTGTAACCCTGACAATAATTATGTGGTTACACAAATTTTCATTTTGATCGGCTGCTTAGTCAAGCCGTGAAGGAATAACAAACAAACAAACTCACTTTCTCATTTATAATATTAGTATGTGATACGCTATTATAATTACAATCTAGCCTAAACACAGACTAATGGGTAATTTTACATTGACCTAGTTTTGTAAAGTTGTAATACATATAAGAATGTCGGCACTTTTCTTACTGTCTCTATTAAGTGAAATCACTTTGTTTATTGTGTCTTTGTTTAAAATGTCTGTTAGAAATAGAACGCAATCATAATCTATATCATTAATGGAACACGATGTTTTTATCATGTTGTCAGCTCGTAATTTCTGCGCGTTCCTCCCATTCCTGTAACTTGCCGTTCTTGTACGCACTAAAGTAAAATTAAATGCTCTTTTTTATATTCTATACAGTATCACAATATTTAACTGTTATACTTCGGCTGAATTTATCTTTTGTCTTTTAACTCCGTATCTAACTTCACTTGACTTCGATCAACTTCCCGAGAGTGTAGAGCTGGCATTAGATCAATGAGCAACCAAATGCAATATGCTCAATTTGTTAACATCATACCTTACGATACTTTAAACTTTCCGATCTTAATTTTCATTTGGGATTATTGAAGACTAGTGAAACTCGCGCAACTTCGTTTGCGTGTATTTATTTATGCACAGTAGCGCCATCTATATCAGACTTTTGATGAAATCCTACGGGAATCGAGTACTTTTCCGGATAAAAAGTACCCTATGTGTTAATCCAAAGTATCAGCTACTTACATACCAAATATCATAAATATTGGCCCAGCCATTTGAGCGTGGAGGAGTAACAAACATACACATAACTTTCGCCTTTATAATATTAGTAGGATTACCCTCAAGTTCATATTATTTATTACTTTTTATTTATTGTGAATAATGGGCCTCTGCAGAACATTTATCAGTAGTCTATCGAGCCGTACGTTTGGTTATTTAACGCTTCATCTAGCGAAAGCATGGTAAATGGATTTAAGCCAATAAATTTCGGGATATAGGGAAGAGTATAATGGAACGACACATTCCCACCGCTGCAGCTGTGTCTCATATAAAGCCAGGATCAAAGGACGGCGATCTCAGATTGACAATAACCACTGAAGCTTATTGGTGACCGCTGCCTGCAACTCTGCTCGTTATAAATCACAACTCTTTCGTAAACGAAAGTTTGATTCTTACATATTATGTAACTTATGTTAGCGGAATAAAATCGATAATATGCACCGCACTATCGACTTCTTAAGTATAGTCGCGTCCCTAGATCGAACTGTCACTGTCAATTGTAATATGGTCGACTCGCGCGCAAAGTTGTTGTGAAAGTATTCATAATGTTTTAATTTGATTTAATAAATAGTTTAATAAGCGAATTGTGTCTATTACTAAATAGGTACCAAATTATATAAGTTCGACCTGCGTCTATCTCATCTAGTCACTATGGTCTTTGCCTGCCAAAATGTTACCACTACACTAGATTATCTGAATTGTCACCAAGTTAGTTAGGGCCATTCAAATTGTTTTAGACCTAAAGTATTTATAATAGGGTTGCATTTGAAAGTCTATGATAACATTTAAGCGCTCCAAATTCATTGGAAACCCTACAATGAAGCCATTTAATTGGATTTCGGCTCAGACCGGCCTGCAGCTGACATGACTGACTCTAAGATTAAATTTTGAATTAGCTAAATTTAATAGTGCTTCAAAGGGGAAATCGGTGTTAATTTAACATGTACACGCCATCCAAATGTTTAATTGAATTAGATTTCATTTCATGTCATGAACAAAATATTAGAAAAATATTTTGTTCATCACATAAAATTACAAACCTACACCTTTATTCCCACTAGTTACTGGGAATAAAGGACCTAATCTGCCGTCTGAAATGGTGGTATGAAAAAATGTGACGATTTGGAAAAGGCCTCTTTGAATAAAAATATTTTACTATACCGTTGGTGAATTTTTGCTGGTGACACGCTCAACTGACGTTATTGATAATAAAAAATATTTTGCATTGATTCCAATAATTGATAATCATGCAAAAATGAATTGATCGAGTGTCCGGCCGGCCGACACACTCCAACGGCGTAATTGGCTATTTGTACGTGCTATCGCTACATCGACGAGGTCTACATACTTTGTATAACAATCAATGGAAATTCTGGAACAAAAACGGACAAGTTTCCACCGACATGAATAGTCCCATCTACTGTATAGCTAACAAGCTATTTCTCTAAAGACGATGGCTCAAAAATACCCAGCTTAGACAAAACCTTCTTCGGTGCTGTTTGAACCGGCTATTAATAGGCATACAAAAAATGATTTAATTTTCTCTTTAATTACTGGGATATCATAGCTATTAGCCTAAGAAAATTAAGCCATCAGGAGAAATAATTCGTGTAGTTTTGGCTTGCATGCACATGCACTTAAAAGGCCGGCAGCGGCTCAGGGGCTCCCCCAGTATCTCTATGCTCCAGTTTTTTAGAAAATTGACACAGTTATACCTTGTGGAGTCCAGATCAACATACCTAAAGTCCTCGAGGGGGTGCTGAGTGTAGGTGGGATGAGTCAAAGGTCCCATTTTCAGATTTTTTCCTTACATCTCAAAAATCTGAATGTACAAATAGCATTATGATTACTTCTGACAAAAGTTTTTAAATACAATTTACCACCGATCAATATACTAGGAGCTATGAGATGGTGGTAATTTTATACTGACTTGTCATCAGATGACGCTATAAAACAAGTTTTTTTTTGTCATACCGTAGTAGGCAAACAAGCTATAATACTTTTCTTAAATTTCTTTAATTTTTCTTAATTTTTTTTCCCACATCTAATTTATAGGTATAGGGACAATTCACACAGATTGAGCTAGCCCCAAAGTAAGTTCGAAACTTGTGATATGGGAAACTAACTCAATAATATTATATTTTATAACAAATACATATATAGATAAACATCCAAGACCCGAATACATAGAAAACACCCACACTCGAGACAATCACAAATGCCATCAAATAAATGTTTACCCCGTGCAAGGAAAGGATCGAACCGGCGGGCGACCGATAGAACGGCCACTACCAACGTGTCATATAGCTGTCAACCATTATTTATTAACCAGATACCTATTTTGTTGTCTTATCTACATTTTTTTTTCTTTATTCCCAGTAGTTCCATGTAGCTAGTTCCACATGGAACTACTGAAACCCTAAAAATGATTTTTTTGTACCATGCCATTTTAAACTAGTTTTATAGCTGACATTTCTTTCACATGGAACTACTGCAATTCATGTACCCTAATTACGTGCAATAATTATAGAGCTATTAGTTACGTTTAAGTTCTTAAGTATGTTAGTAATACAATAAATAATATTTTTTTTTGAAGTGAAAACTTCTTTAGCGGCGCTTGTCACTGTTTTTAGATAGGTAAAAAATGTTAAACTCGCGTCAGATCCGTAGTCTGATTGAAAAAGCGTAAGATAATATTCCCTAACCATTTCAAAATATCCAAAAATGCACAACGTTGATGTTTAAGTTTTCACTTCTGCCGGCACTCCCGGAGTGCAACCCGTCCTTCTTTTTCTACCTATTATATTTGGATCTAGTCCTGGGGTCAACTAACCTGCCTCGCTGTATAAGGAAACAGGCGCTGAACGTTTCCGCTCGCCAAATCGCTGCGGCCGTGTTGTGACTCACTCAATGCATCATTACATGGTAACCACACATTACGAAATAATGTTATAATTTTTGTCGGGATTAATGTTTCTGCTGTCTCTCACGTTGAAACTTTCAAAACCTGCCACTTAATGACGTACGGTGGCAGTAGTGTGGCATTAATGTGGAAATAATATATATTAGATATCTCATTTTTTTTTATGTCATTCAGTAGACAAACAAGCAAGCGGGCATCTGATGAAAAGCGGTCACCGCCGCCTATGGACATCAGTAACACCAGGGGCGCTACAAATGCGTTGTCCACCAAAGAAGTTGGAGGAAAGGAAGGAGGACGGGAAGGGAAAGAAGGATCGGGAAAGAGGGAATAAGGAAAGAGGTGGGCTTCCGGATCTCTCACTCACCGAACGAAACGCATTGCTGCTTCACGTCGATATTCTGTGAGAGGGTGGTACTTCCCCAGTCGAGCTAGCCCATTTCGTAATAATTGCTCTACCACTCGAAAAATCTCATATCCTTTAATGCACATATAGAATGACATAAATAGCCATCCTCCTCCTCGCGTCGTGGTCCTCATTACTAGGTCGTGAGCCGTGGTGAAGTGACAATTTTTGTTTCACGATGTGCCTCCATCGACGTCCATCTTTGTCAAGCGTCGAACGGATTTGATCCGACTATCTAGTAGGGCAGCGGGAGCGGCCGCTCGGCCGCTTGCCTAGATATGCCTAAGTGACCATGGGTTATGATTATATTTTATAGTTCATGGTCATGTTCATACATATCATTTACATTATATCATGTGTGCGTAACCCCAACAACATCATCCCACTACAGGGATACGCGTCTCCCTTCAATCGAAGGGGATTAGAGCGTACTATCTGCCACGCTGCTCCAATGCTAGATGAAATGGAAGACTGTTTTTAAGCCACGACTGTCATCCATCGATACCAGCTGCGACTGACGGCTTGACTTGAGAAGATAACAAAATATTTGTGTCCCCATCTCTCTATACCATCTGGTCACCCTACATTCGCGTCATACGACGAATACAGTTTGAAATAGTACGGATTACAATATGTGGTTAATAAAAATTGACCCATATGCGCCGCGAGTGGGTGTCAAGTGTAAACACTCAGTGCGCTCGTTATTTTTGTCATGCCACTTGATTTGATTAGTGTTTGATTAATGTAGAGATAATAAAATGTTGGCTTATTTAGGATTTGCATACTTTTAATGGTTCACAACAAGGAAAGGAATACCATATTTGTTTTTCCGTAGTTTACCTAATACTAGAAAGCTGTAATTGCATTATTTAAATACAGGGTTACTTTTCGACCCCCCGCCAAAAATAGATATGATTTAAGGAAAGTAATATAAAAATATTTGGTGAAAAAAAAAAATTTAAAAGTTTTAAAATCCACATTTTTACAGTCACTTTTTTAAGTCTTAATTTTCTAGGAACGGTCGGTCACCCTCGCGCCAGTCAACGACGGCGCATTGTCATTGGTAGAAAGGATGATATCAGCTACGCATGCGCGTAGTGCTATGCTGCGAGACTGCCGCACGTGCGGGTGACCAAATTTTAATTTGTGTTTGTAAATTTTTGAAAAAAATAAGTTAATAAAATAATTTATTTTTATTTCATAAATTCATTGTACTGCTGCTATAGAATCACCTAAAAAAATTGGCGGGGGGTCCAAAAATAACCCTGTATATAAAATTCAAAGTTCTGACTGATTTACGCACAGCCCAAACCGCTAGGTCTAGAGATTCCCAGTTTGGAATGTAGGTTCCTTACGACGACGTCTAGGGGTGTACTAAGAAAGGATTTTTCAAAATTCCCACGGGAAAGTGCGCAAACGACGTTGCAAGTATTTTACTAGTTACACCACAGAATGTTACACATAAAATATTAACCCGTCGCGCGCGTACGTGGGGCCAATTGCGAACAAATGCGTTCTACGGTTTGATCACATCGCGCGCGAGGGCTATTATGTTAAGAAAGTAGTAGAGCAAAATATTTTTGAAGGTGTCGCCCTACATAGGTAAGTATGAAGTAAGAATTTGTTTTTATTCGCTCAGATCAAAATATAATATTATAATACTGCTGACTTTATCATTAGTAAATGTTCAAAGAAATATTATAGAAAAAACGTCCAACGCCCCAGATACCAAAAAACCCTTCTGTCACATACAAAAGGATACCACAAATTCATTAATTACATCCAGAAAAACCATAACAAGTGAACCCGTTTAACACAAAAAATCTGTGCCATCCATCACTGTATCCGCTGTCATCCGACATCCAAAATTAACCGTTGACCTTGACACATTGACCTTGACCTTAAGTGACCTTGAGGACCCATTTCACACGAGACAGGGTTCGAAATTGGAAATTGTGATTCGGGATCAATTTCAAACGATGCTTTTTATTCAAGTCGTGTTAATTACAAAATGTTATCGTTATTTTATTGGGTGTTGATTTAAGCGTTCGTCCCTTAGAGTTTTGTCCCCAATAAAAAATCCCAGATAGTCCCCAACAATATGCCTCCTTCATGAAAATATAATTTTGTTATTTTTGTGCATTTTGTTCCACATTCCAACTTTTTTTTTATTATTGCTAAAGAGGCGATTCCCAATTTCGACCTTTTTGTTTCAATAATTAAAGCACCAATTGGGATAGCAAACCAAGCGGGCTACCTGATGCAAAATGGTTACTTGGCTTGATAAAATAAAAGTTTTAAATTTATCAGCCATAAAATAAATAAGTTTTGGTGTAATTTTATATTAAAAACTACCCAAATTCGCACAAATTCGTTTGCCCGTGGCAATATCGGAAACTCTTTGTATGTATTATAGGTATATATATACCTTCCTCTTGCATCACGCTATCTATTGCTAAAATCGTCGAATAGGTTATAACTAGATCTAAGTGAACAGATAGCGGAAGCAACCATAAAGCCGCTTTCGTGAACGTCTGCACTCCCAAGGGTTGACTGGTAGTAAATGCATATAAAATTAAGTTCGCCTGTTGTATCATTACTTTGTGTATAATTAAATAAATAAATAAAGAAATTATAATATTTCTTTACATACCTACATACATATGGCGATAAAATGCCATATGACAATGGTCACACCTGGCCGACGGTGGCGACGGCGGCCGGCGGCGCCCGCGCCGGCATCGTGCGAATCTTAATTATCTACATGACGTGTACTTTCTTTTCGCAACAGCATTGTGCATTTCTGTTGCAAATTGGTACTAAATGCTTGGCTATGGGCAGCGATTACGGATATAAAAACAGATGCTGCAATAATGTTAGTACTTATTAGGTTTGTTTAAAATTGCTATTTCTTATGTAGTTAGGGGGGAAGTTCTTTCAATATTTACTACTACCTACTCCATCTAAATTTCATTCAGATTAAATTCATTGTGAGTTCCAAGAGAGCTATGTTTCTGCCACGTAGGTAGCTAAGCTTTATTGCTTATTGTCAATCTGAGGTCGCCGTTGTTGATCCTGAATCTACAGGAGACACTACGGTGGGTGGGCTTGTCTCGAATATTAAGTTTTATTATCAAAAACTATTATAATGGTGGCGCTACCTCGGGAAGTCGAAGAAGAGAGTAAGAAGACAAAAATAAAATTAAAAACCTTCTTGGGTGTTCATTTTAGTTCCTCCGTGGCGTAATGGTTACTCGCCAGACCGCCACCCAGGAGGTCCCGGGTTAGAATCCCTGTCTGGTCATGATGAAAAACTAACTTTTTCTGATTGAACTCGGGTCTTGGATGTTTATCCATATATAATGTATTTGTTATAAAATATAGTATCGTTGAGTTAGTATCCCATAACACAAGTTTCGAACTTACTTTGGGGCTTGCTCAATCTGTGTGACTTGTCCCTTATGTATGTATGTAATGTAAAAGTTCGACACATAGCGACGCCATCGAGCTCCTCATAATAACTATTGGAACGTAACAGAAATCTTCTAAATTAGTATCTTGATTGAAAACTAACGGTATAGACAGTATAAGATACACCATTTTAGTAGGTCTTAGAAAACGCTAAAAGTCTAGATACATGCAATCTAAAAAACAATGGAGGCACTGTGAGAACGTTATTATTTTTTCACACGAACGAACAAACAACGTTTATATTCGCTCGTAAAATGAATATCTATACCGCCAATACTTTCACTGTGAACGATGAAATAATTGAAAGTTTTTTAGGAGCCCGACAGCATCGTTGCACGTTTCATGAATGTACACGCAAGTTCTTCTTCTTCTTCTTCTTCCGGTGCCTCTCCAACTAGTGAAGGTCGGCTGTCAGCTTAGCATATTTTGCTTTATCCTTAGCGAGGCGAAACAGTTCGGCGGCGCTCGCTATCCCGGTCCACTCCCTGATGTTGCGCAACCACGATTTCTTCCTACGACCGACTTTCCGCTTACCAGCAACTTTTCCCATCATTATCAGCTGGAGCAACTCATATCTATCGTGTCTGAGGACATGTCCCAGATATGCCACTTAGGTAACACACACGCAAGTTAGGCAACATCAATCCCAGCCGGTATCATGATGGGTTTAAACATCTCGAACATCAAGAGCAGAAATCCAGCAAGCTTAAGTGGCATTGGGCAGGGCACATAGCGTGGAACCGCAAACAGGTGGGGCAGGAAGGTTCTGGAATGGCGACCGCGTATCGGAAAGCGCAGCGTAGGACGGCCGCCTACAAGATGGTCAGACAACCTAACAAAAGTCGCAGGAAGCCGCTGGATGCAGGCCGCCAACCAGTCGCGTTGGAAACATGTGGGGAAACCTTGAAACTTCTCGTGGCTGATATGATGATGATGATTAATAACCATAGTTTAATGATATAATCTTATTTTTGTGCAACTCATTGATACGAGTGTCATTGTTTAAGTTGCATGTTCGCTTTGCCGACGCCGAGCGTCTCGTGATAAACGAATCCTTGAATAGAAATAGCCTCGAATACGTGATTCATTTTAAAGAAGCTTATAGTCTGTTTTCGGAAATCCTTTTTTTGGACGAATCCTCTCTTCTTGACACCGAAAAATGGTGCAGCGGTTTATGAGTGGACAGTGTTTTTTCTTTCTTTTACTTATTATTAATGTAATTTTAGAAGTGTAATCTTTAAATTTTTGTTTTATATATATATTTATATTTTAAAGTAACATATTTGAATAAGCGATGAGTGCAACAATCAACAGCAAATCAACAGCAAAATATGTATAGTATGAGTAAATGAAAACCAAGAAAATGTAATAGGTACGAGAAACGAATTCCGGCTGACAGTCTGTGTAGTCACATCTGGAATTGTTGATGACTAAATTACAGTTTTTAGGACTTAGCTCAATCAGTTTTAGTGTCAAAATCATTCTAACTACAAGTATGAGTTCAGACTAGAACTATTTTCAGAAATTGAGATCATACGTCGTCGTAGAAAATTTTAAGAGATATACGAGTACAGTACAGATAACTCGGTTTACTCGTGATTTATATAATTATTGAAAAAAACTATGAAACGATATGGGAACTTTTATAAACAAACTAGCTTTTCCCCGCGGTTTCGCTCGCGTAAAATTTTATGATGACAACAAAATCCATAGCGCGACTTGTATCGCCATCTGTTGGCCCGCAATTGAGAATTGCAGCGCCATCTACAGTAGTAAAAACGTTTTCTCATTGGAATGACATACTTTCACGGAATAAAAAGCCTATGTTGGGCTCTGTACCCCTAAGAATATGTGTACAAATTTTCATAAAGATCGGCTGCTTAGTCAAGCCTCATGGCTTGACTAAGCTTGTTTGTATGTTTGTTATTCCTTCATAGGAATAACAAACAAACAAACTCACTTTCTCATTTATAATATTAGTTAGGATTAGGATATACATAACTAGCTGGCCCCGCGAACAGAATCATTTTCTTAGTTCTTCTTAGTACAAATCTGCCGTTTGCACTGGTGGTAGGAAACAATTATGACGATTCGAAAGAGCTTGCATTTAGGCCTATTTGAATATAGACATTTTCATTAATTAATTGAAAAAATAATTTATTACACAAGCTAATAGTTTCAATCCCAAACTTTGAATCTCAGTTTTAACCCGAAGGTATGAAATAGATTTGAAATATTGGGTTATCCTCATAAGCCAGTCCCAGAATGCGGTCTCCGCTATTTGGGATTTCAAAGTTCAAAAGTCATTTAGGTAGTAGGTTTATATTAAATGCAAAGTTTAAATAGGTACCTGCACGAACTAGATTAGGTAATACGGACAACTGGTTTGTGGTTTTAGCCTGAAATTGGGACTTGTTTGGACAATCCATACTAATATTATCAAATGTAAAAGTGTCTGGAGAGTGACATAGGCTGCTTTTTATCACGAAAAAACGTCTTATTCTCACAGGAAAACACAATTAATGCCCCACACAAATGTTACTAATGTCCCAAAAGGTATGAAATAAAGTTTTATTCTTTCATAAACTACTTGTGTAACATTCAAGTGCAAAGTATTTCTTGTAAATCTACTTGCAAAATAAATTATTTTGATTGTTTTTTTTTTATTTTATTTCATTCATTCGTCGTTTATAATATTTAGTAAGAGAAAGTGCATACAATGGATAAATTTATTCGTATAAGCAAAATAACAATGAAATCCCTTCGCGACATAATCTGATAAACTATCCGACAGACATCGACCTTCGTTTCTATGGCTTCGATACGCGACAGACGATCAGTGTCGAATTTTCTCACACCATGTATATATATAGTATATATATGTAGGTATATATGTAGTACGGCTGGCCCACATTGGATGAAGAAGGCACAGGAAAGAATCAAATGGAACTCTTTGGAGGAGGCCTTCACCTGAAAAGGGGGTTCTTGCACACAATTAGCATTTTATAAAAACATTTATTAATCGAAATTATAAGATAGGAATAAATAATAATAATTAACTAGTTTATATGAGTAAAGTTAAGTACCTAAGTAAAATAGAATATGTAACTACACTGGGCGTCAAAAATAAGTAGTACAGTTTTAAAATTGCAATATCTCCTAAACTACAGAAGCTAGACCTTTGAAATAAAAAAAAGTTAAAAGACAATTTAATTTCATTTAATAAAAACGTCATGCATAATATCATTTTTTAAAGATTGACTGAAAAAAAACTTAATAAATAAAAACACTATTTTTTTAAAATGTTGGCTTGTACTTTTGTTTTTTATTGTTTTCTTTATTGCTGATAAATCAATTGCAATTCAAAAGCAAATGTGTCTTCAGCGAGTAAACTTTACTAATCATGCCTCTTTCACCAGAAGAATGTGCAAGAATCATAACTTTTCTCGAAGTAGGCATCAGTATGCGCCGTACTGCAAGAACGGTGTGTGTAACTCTAAGAACGATCCAGCAAGTAAAGCAAAGGTACGAAGAGACTGGAAACCATCTAAGGAGACCAAGTAATGGCAGACCCAGGTGCACTCGTACCCGAGAAGACCGCTTAATTGTCTCGACTGTGTTAAGAAATCGTCACCTTAATGCAGTTGAGGTCCAGCAACAGCTTCTTCAGACCCGAAGAGACTACGTTAGTGAGAGTACAGTGAGGAGAAGACTTGCTGAAGCCAACCTGAAGTCGTACAGGCCAGCAAATGGCCCCAAACTTGAGACAGGGCATTGAGTAGCAAGACTACGCTACGCCCGTCAACACGTACAATGGGGCGAAGAAGAATGGACAAGAGTTTTGTTCACAGATGAATCTCGGTTTTCTTTATTCACTTCCGATGTAAGGCGGAGAGTATACAGGCGACCTGGTGAGCGATACATTCAAGGTTGCATCTCGGAAAGAGTTCTATACGGCAGAGGCTCTGTACACGTATGGGCTGGCATCTCTTCAGAGGGTCGCACAGAGCTAGTGGTCATAGAAAATGGCACTCTGACTGGTGAAAGATATGCATTAGAGATCCTTAACGAGTATGCAGGGCTATATTTAGTAAATATGGGTGATGGAGCGATACTAATGCATAATAACGCCCGGCCACACACCGCTCACCTCGTACAAAAGTACATTCAGGACGTTGGCATCAGCTTGATGGCTTGGCCATCAAGAAGCCCAGATCTTAACCCGATTGAACACGCCTGGGATGAGGTTGAGAGGCTAGTCAGAAGACGCAGACCACCCCCCGCCACCCTCAGGGCTCTAAAGCAGGCCTGATAGAAGAATGAGTGAATTTTCCCCAATACCGCCTCCGAAACTTAGTGTTCAGCATGCTAAATCGGCTCCAAGCTGTCATCAGAGCCCGAGGCGGCAACACAAGTTACCAAAGTGGGAACAAGGCCCAAAACGTAAAAATTAAGTTCGTGATAGTTCCTTCAAAATGGTTAGCTTTTCAGTTTTTTCTTAATTTTCAGTGTAAAACTTTAATAATGCTAAATAAAATATTATTTTTAGAAAACTTTGTTAAATTTGCTATAAAATGACTTTTATTTCAAAACTCTAACTTCTATATTTTAAGAGTAAATGCAATTTTAAAACTGTACTACTTATTTTTGACGCCCAGTGTAGTTTGTTTAAGTTAAATCTTGATATGTAAATGCATGTGTTAGATAACTGCCTAATATGTCAGGTGATTAAGATCATTAGAAGGAAATAAGTATCAAGAAAGTAAATTAAACAAAGTAGGTAATTAGTAAATTATATATTTTCAATTAAAACCAAAACTTGGGCAGATAATCAAAATGTTTATTAAATCAAAACTACTTTATAAACTACCACCATTTCGGAAATAAACCAAAATGACCACCGGTAAAAGAAATGGCGAAAGAAAACCGGTTTTGGCCTTTTTTATCGATCAGGTATTTTAACACATCTTTTTCATACAAATACAAAATTACAATAATAATAAAACAATTGGAACTTATCTTTAATGTCCGGCAGCCTTACAATAACTGCCGCCTAACGTTCTACCATGTCCTTAAATAACCTCGCTCCCCGCCAATCGCTACCTCCCCGCCAATCGTTACAAGTCAACATAGCAATTCAGTTTACTTCTAATTTTTAACATTATAAATTAAATAAATTTATAATAAACGTAAAACAATTTTAACATAAATTTAACAAGGATTTAAAAGAAATAAATAAATCGTAAACCAAGTTATTTTCAGAACGGAAGTACGACAATATTTAACAAGTCGAACCGGAAGTGCCGAGTATCATTTAATAATTTTATTACATCTTTAGCAATAACAATATGATTCAAGATGTAATAAAATTAATTACTTAATAACTATAAAACTATCATTTGTTCTAATTTATCTGTAAATCGAAAGTGTCAAGTGACATCTAGTCAATCAGTCAGTACCATTTGAAAGATTACCTAATATAAGGCTTTTTTTTTATATAGTATTTATTTCAGTCAGCTACAGAGAAACGAATTTCGAAAAATCCCTTTTTTATGCCACAAAGTTGGTAAACAGGCATACGGCCCCGCCTGATGGTAAGCAAGCATCTCTAGCCTAGTAGTAGTAAGTAGACGCTTGCAATACCGGGAGTATCCTTTTTTATCAAATGTCTACGCCATTCAAAGAACTCTCCAAGCTTCAGGTCAATAAGCCTCTCAAACTTCTATCGAAGATTGTTCGTGATTGATTTGTAGTTTACTTCCATAGATTTAAAAAACAATGCATCGATTGGTTAATGAGACGCGTAATGTGACTTTTCAATTTAACAGGAGAATCTAAGAGAGGTAGGGCACAGCGGATAATCCCCTCTGTATCTTTCGCAGCCCGTCTGGGGAAGGACCTCCATCTTACAGAAGATCGTAGCCAAATAGCATTGGTCTCGGCGGTCTCGGCCATGTTGTGTTCCTATGGTGAGTAAGGTCTCCAGAGCTCCACTTGGGGGGGTTGGGAGGGTTGGCAACTCGTAACGCGTGAGAGCTACATTTGGGGGGTTGACTACGGTGACGCTTACCATCAGGCGGGCCGTATGCTTGTTTGCCAACTTTGTGGTATAAAAAAAAGGAATAAAGGATTGAGATCGCATTTTGAGTTCGGGCGTTAGAATGTGCGTTGATCCGCCAATCAGTCTAGTCTTGCTACCAAGGGCATTTGAAGGCCAAGCGTAATTAGTATGAAACCCTTGTCAACGCTGATTTAAACTCCAAACCGATGTTTTAAACCGCGTAATGCAGAAATTATGTTATTTTTAAGAATTGCATATATTTTTGACACATTTTAAGTTATTTGCATTAAAATTCAATTCATTTTGACACCTGTCAAAACTACTAAGACGTGTTTAATGAAGCGTTATTCTTGAATTATTTATAAACGAATAATAAGCGTAACCAATTTTTCATTCATGTAAGTTTGACGAAACTCACGTTTTCTAAAGAAGTCGACAGTTCCCTGCTTTTCCGCTTTATTAGAGACCCATTTACGTTATAACAGTCCAGTGATTGGATCCTTTACTCTTCAGAATTCCAGAAGCGCACAACGCAAACTCATTACTAACCAGTCAAATAAAATTTCAAGAGTACGAGAAATGGATAATTGGAGGCTTTTGGCCAGCGGCGGAAGGCGGGACATAGATAGTTAATTTAACCAAAAAGAAATATTAACAGCTGACACAACAACCAATAGACCGAGATAATTAATAAAATCAGGAGAGAATAACATTCAGTTTTAAAAATTGGCACTGTTAAACCTTGTGGAGTCAGAATCGAGGGCTAAAAGCAATTAAAGCTATAAGTGTAATGTAGTAAGCAACTCTGTCCACAGTGGTGTCACTAATTGAAACTATTCACTAAACGAGCGTGAAATAAACAAATTCGGCCTTCAAAATCTTGTTTTTATCAAAATATCAATGGCCAATGACATCAACGGCTCTTGCATTTTTTTGTTTGATCACGGAAATGGGCGATCTGACAAATTCTATGGCATTTTTTGTTTTTATACGATATTTTAAATTCTCTTGACTGGGTTAAATGCCATTGTAGCTAGTGAATAGATAGATAGACATATTTATTTGTTAAGTACTACACAAGATCAAGTTTTAACAATAATAAACTGTACCTATGCAATTATGGAATAGGTTTAAGAGTGGTAGGGCACAGCGGATAATCCGCTCAAATCGGAGCAGCCCGTCTGGGGAAAGACCTCCACCTTACAGAAAATCGTAGCCTTGGTCTCGGCCATGTTGTGTTCGTACGGTGAGTAAGGTCTCCAGAGCTCCACTTGGGGGGGTTGGGAGGGTTGGCAACGCGTGAGTGATACTCCTGGTATTGCAAATATTGCGTCTATCTATATAGGCTACGGTGATGCTTACCATCAGAAAGGCCGTATACTTGTTTGCCAACTTTGTGGTATTAAAAAAAGGTGAAAAAAATACACCGACCAAGACAGCCAGGTCGGTAGCGCATGAAGTCGCGATGACCGTCCCGCGCCGCGTTGTATGTCGTTCACACAAATAGGTGTATGAAATACAGATGCTGCCGCGCCGCAGCGCAGCCATGCCGCATCAGTGTGTTTTGCCCTTAAGTCAGACCACCTTCATCCAGCAGTGGATTTCTTGTGGCTCAGATGATGATGATGATGATAAGTAACACACAATCTTTGCCAGATTTACACTTTTTCGTATATTCCACCATGAGTAAATCTAATTATTAATAATTAGGCAAATGAATATTGTTTTTTTACAAGTGACATTAATCATTACATTATCTATGTAGCACATCTTGGCCGCACGCGCATACTACCGGCTCTTGCACAAACATACTATTAATGCACATTGGAAAATTCAATGCAGTTTTTTATTTAAATTAAAATTTTAATATTATTTCCGTAAAAAATATTATAAGTACTACTTAATTCCGATACTTAATTCCAGCTTACAATGAACAATATCCAATCCAATGATTGGATTTTGTTCATTGTAAGCTGGAATTAAGTACGTAGTACGGTACATTGGGTTTGGTTCCTAGATTATTTCGGCGTGTTTGTGTAACAAATTATCAAACTTTCACATTTTATATTAATATTAATTTATATTTGGTTGATGATGTATTTATTTTTAATAACCTTTCTGTTAGGTTTAAGTGGCGTTTTTTTTAATTAATCTAAGTAATTACGTTTGGTTACGAACCAGAAGTTTCAATGGCGGCCGAAGGGAATTTTCGTGACATCCATTCGTCATGTAGCTAAACACCTCGACGACAAGACGCGATAGTAATTGCAGATTTGTAAACGATAATATATTATTTCAATAACTTCCGCGAGAAATTGCTAATGTATTATATGCAGGTTTTTTTTTATACCGCTAAGGTGGCAAACAAGCACACGACGCGCCTGATGGTAAGCAGACACCGTAGGTAGCCTATGGACGCTTGCAATAAGCGGGGGTATCACTAGCGCGTAGCTGACCCTGTAAAAAGTGGAGCCCTAGAGACCTTACTCATCGTAGGAACACGACATGGCCGAAAGAGAGGTAGGGCACAGCGGATAATCTGCTCAAATCGGAGCAGCCCGTCTGGGGAAGGACCTCCACCTTACAGAAGATCGTAGCCAAATAGCATTGGTCTCGGCCATGTTGTTCCTACGGTGAGTAAGGTCTCCAGAGCTCCACTTAGGGGGATTGGGAGGGTCGGCAACGCGCGAGTGATACCCCCGGTTATTGCAAGCGTCCATAGGCTACGGTGACGGCTTACCATCAGGCCGACCGTATGCTTGATTGCCACCTTTGTGGTATTAAAAAAAAAACAAGGTATTAAAAAAAATTGCTCTTAGAGTTACTTCCCCGGGACATCGACGATCGACGACGTCTGTCAGTTGTGGAACTTTATTGGAGATAAGTCCTATTCCAGAATCTCAATTGTTTGAACGTTCCTAAATTTTGTTAAATATAAGTAACCGCAAGAATATCAGCAGCTGATTGCATTGAAGGCCATTATATTTCTGTATTAAAGATGACAAATACATTTAATTAACAGACAGTTTATTATGAATTAACAATTGACATTTCGAACACGAAAATAGAAACACGAAAACTTCATTAAGTACAGATCAATACTAATTACACTTTCATATCAACCCATAATCATCCCACTGCTGGGATATGGGTCTCTCTTCATTCGAAGGGGGATTAGAGCGTACTCTGCCACGCTGCTCCAATGTGGATTGGCAAAGGTCAGTTTTTCAAGCCTCCTGAAGATCACCGAATTGGCTTATCGAGTATCATCAATCGACAACAGCCGGGACCGACGGCTTAAAGTGCCGTCGAAAATTAAATTAACTCACTTTTCTTCGTAGTCATAAGCGTTATATTTCTAATGTACCTGGTATGATTGCACTTTTAAAGGAATGTGATAAAAATATTTACAAAAAATGTATGAAAAATTGCGGCATACCTATGAAACGTTCGTGCTCATTGAGTTTTAAGTTGTAAACCACGACCGGCTTTGTTATGAAACAGCTGAGAAAACTATTTTATTTGCAACAAACTAATTAGCACACTCTTCATTGCAATTGCTCAGGTATGGAAGAGACGTTCAATCAGAGGCCGGCGCGGCAAAAAGTGCTCGGAACATGTCACGGATGACGTAACAGGAAAACAGATGCCGGCGAAAAAACAAATGCAATTACCTAAGACCATAGATGCACTCAACAACGAAGATATTTATTACAAATAACACAGCGAGTTACATAAAATATCAATTTAGCCGGCTGAACAAAACATTGAACAGCTCACATTATTTACAGCTAAATTGACGGAGAAAGTGTTAACGTGCCGAATGTTCGAGCCGGCAAATCTGATTTTCTAGTGACGACAACCTGTCAAATTGACAAGCCTACTTACCTTTAACAAGACGCTGCAATATAATCTCCTTGTGCTCATGAGTGTGGGGTTCGCCGATCACCGCGAGTAAATAACATCCCGTCAGGGGGCTCGGGGGCGGCACAGAGGCCGACACCTCCGTGCCCAGAGATAAGGACCTCTCCTCGTCGTGGTCCATTGCCGACGGCGGCGCCGGCGCGACTGCCGACGGTTCGCCCAGGGTGCCGCTCGGAACCGACCGCTCAGGGCGACTACTCCGTACGGAATGGATTGGAACGGCTGGCCGGCAGCGGCGACGCGCGCAGCGACGGCATCGACCGAGAGGGCTGCGCGCCACGCAGACGCGCCGGCGTCTCGGCTCAACCCCGACGCGCCTCGTCCTTCTCTCCTGGCCGGTTCTTGGCTGGCAAGAGTGAGACGGGAAGTTTTTAGGGCGTATACAGTGAGTGCTGTAGGTTGTCCGGCGCACACGTGATCTGCATTGCGTCTAAACAACCCGGCTGAATAACCTCCGTACCTCAGCTGTTCACAGAATGCCACGGTTGGTTACAATCGATAATGTTATAATCGGAATGACTTGACGTTTGCCGTTGACTCCTGACGGAACTTTGTTGATGGCATTGTTGCCTTTTTTCGGGGGGTTGACCGCATTCATCCTCACCTTTGAGGGTTGTTTTCTTTGTGACATGTTTATATTTGTCAATCGATTGAATCGACTCATTGAATCAAATTACGTCATGACATTTCCAACTTCTAATATGAATCACTTATTGAAAAGCTATTAAGTATTTTATGAGTACAATATAAAGAATATAAATACTAGTAGTTTTTTTTAAATACATTTTTAAATACAATAGTCTCGTCAGAGGTGGGCAACGCACTGGTAGTGCCCCTGGTGTTGCTAATATCCATTCCATATGCGGCGGTGACCACTTTCCATCAGGTGGCCCGCTTGCCTGCTTGTCTGCCGTATAACATTTTAAAAAAACATTTTAAAAACATTGACTTTTACCATTGGTCATTTTAGCTTTTGTTTACGAAATGATGATAACTTGTAGAGTAGATTAATTAAACATACTAATGTATATTTTGACTAGAGACAGTCTCTGTGAAAGCCTACCCTCACAATAAACGAACTGATTCTTTGACGAGACGCGTTGAAGTCTTCTACTAATTATGATGAGAAACAGATTTTAGGAAAGTAAATTCAAGTGATGCTTTGGGGGTGTAACTTTTGCCTGACCTTCTAACTATACAAAACAACATGGTTATTTATTTATTAGCACACAAAACAGATTACAATATAATGTAGCATTATTTGTCGACGGAACCGTAGTAGATTGAGGTGAAAAATGTTGATGTATCTGTAAGAGACAAGGATTACAACAGAATTAAAAGATATATGAGTATTGTAACAGTAAGAGCATTGATAGCCAAACTACTTGGTTGAAACTCCTGATAGAATATGCCAGTTACATTTCGGATTTCATGATTAAGGCGAGACCAGAAACAAAATATACTAGTGTGCGTTTAATGTACGTGTGTGCAAGCAACATAGTGATTTTCCTTTTTGTTTGAGTTACATCCAGGCACTGGACAGGTAACCATATTTAATCACGTCTAATTAACACCAAAACTACACTTAAAAACCATAATTTTTGTAAAAATAAGTGGGATTTGTTTTACCACGACTGACGTCAGACCGATACAGGCTGATAGCGTGTATAGGAATATGATAGGAATGGTCTCGCCTATCTATCTCGCTCTAACAAACGCGTATGCTATGATCTATCTCTTTTGCATTGCCAATCTAACGCTAGTATATAATAAATGGTTTGTTTAGATTTTGTATGACCTCGAAAACTGTGTTTTAGTGCTTATCTCCGAAATTTAGTACTTTCTTAAAGAGTTTTTATCTGATACGCAAACATTGCGTCATTTAATGCAGACCTGTCCTCATTATCATGTTTGTTGACTGATGCAGCCGATGACTACGACAGGCTTATTTATAGTCACTGAGTTTTGGAGATTTCAATTAGCTTCAATCGAGTAAAATAACGCTAACATTTTCATTTCAACCCATAGCGCATAATGCAGGGTTTGGGGTCTCCTCCATCCTTCAATCGAAGTGGATTAGAGCGTACTCTGCCACGCTGTTATATTGCCGATTGGCAGAGGTCTGTGTTTTTAATCCGCCTACAGGCCTAGCGACTTGGCATAGCGACTGTCATCCATCGACAATAACCGGGATCGACGGCTCAACGTGCATCCGATTTCATCTCCGAAACATGGAGGAGTTCGAGATAATGATATCTATCCGAAGACTGGCTAGGGTCGACGTTGCTTGACTTGTTTGTTTTAGATTGCTGACATATTCCTCTGAAATTATTAATATGATGAAAATACTAAAAGAATCTGAGGATATATTCTCGTAAAAAAATTGTTAAAATCTCGTTTCAATCTCTATCGCTGTCTCACGTGACGCGTGAGTTTGAATCGAGATTGAATCTGTTTTTTTTACGAGAATACGGGGTTGATTCTTCTACCTGTATTTTCATGGCAATATATATGTTACAGCCAAAGTGATTAAATTGTTATTATACATAATGACTGGTCATTATATATAATTACCAAATTGTCTAGACAATGAGATAAATTAATCACTTTGTCCGGACATTATTCATAACAGCAGCGGGTCAAGTTAGCTAAAGTAATAAAACGCGGAATCGTAAGAAATATTCAGACAGACATTGGTGGGTTAGGTTAAGGCTATCTTGTGATCATAACAACATAATATTTCTTACGATTCCGCGTTTTATTACTTTAGCTAACTTGACCCGCTGCTGTTATGAATAATGTCCGGACAAAGTGATTAATTTTATTTATTTGATTTATTACTTTAACCAAATCGTAGAAGATATTATATATAATTGCAAGTTAATGTGATTAATTCTGTGTCATTTATCACTTTGTCTAAATTGAGTAGACATTATAAATAATGGCTGGATAGTATATTATAATATCCGGATTTTATTACTTTGGCTGTAACAGATAAACATACTAGCTGCTGCTCGCAATGTTACCCGCGTTATTTGAAATAGTGTAACTACTTGGAATAAAAATGTCCAACTAGTTACATCAATGTAACTACAATGTAACTAGGTGGAATAGAGGTTAATTTTATGCATAGCAGCGCCATCTATATCGGATTTTTTATCAAATCCTACGGGAATCGTGCACTTTTCGCGATAAAAAGTTACCTATGTGTTAATCCAAGATTTCAGTTACCTTCATAACAAGTATCATAAAAATTCTACCAGCCATTTGAGCGTGAAGAGGTCACAAACATACGTACAAACTTTCGCCTTTATAACATTAGTAGGAACTAGTGAAAACCGCGCAACTTCGTTTGCGTGAATTTATTTATACACAGCAGTCCTATTATTCCCGTTCCCGTGGGAATTTCGGGATAAGTACCCTAGGTGTTATCCCAGGTTATAGTCTACCCGTATACCAAACATTAAAATCCGTTCAGTAGTTATTGCGTGAAAGAGCAACCAACATCCATACATCCAGACATACATCTTTCAAACTTTCGCCTTTATAATATTAATAGGATATACATAATTTGGTTCTGTCTGTCTGATTGTTTATATTAAAAAACTCTCTGATAAAACCACCGTTTCCTGTTGGACCAACTGTTATGCACGAGTGCACGACTAGCTGTGCCAACAGGGTTTCAGCATTGTGTTTTTGGGTCACAACAGATTCATTTCATGAGACTCCAACGCCTACGCCTGATAAATTGCTTTGTTCCTTCAATAGTTCAACGTTTTCAAGTAAACATGTTTTAGGCGCGGGACACGTTTTTATTTTCAACTAGCTTTTGCCCGCGGCTTCACTCGCGTTATATTTGGGGTAACACAGTTTCCCTTGCTTCCTACCTTGAAAACTGCAAAACGTCCCATATAAAATTTCACCCCCACTTTTAAGGGGTTGGGGGCAGAGTTCCGAAAAAAATTATGCACAATTTTTTTGTTAGTTACAAATGGTCCACATACCAATTTTTAGCTTTCTACCTTGAAAATTGCGGAATGCTCCATACAAATTTCCACCCCCTATTTTAGGGAAGTGGGGGTTAGAAAGAGACAAAAAGTAGCTTTTGTCACTCTCCATCCCTTCAACACTATCTCCACTTAAAAAATCACGTCAATTCGTCGCTTCGTTCTGACGTGAAAGACGGACAAACAAACGGACACGCACACTTTTCCATTTATAATATTAGTATGGATGGATTTTATTATAATTTATTTTATGTTATTGTAATTTTATGAACGTGATTGTGAAATATGCTTATACTAAGTAGAAATACTAAGTTAATAGCTTCTTACTTTTTTCCTGAGGAGCTCCATAGCCTAATGTCGAAGTCGAACAATCACTCAAGTTAAGCAAACTCAATGAGTGTTTTTTTTTAACTAAACCAAGTAAGCCAATACTTTTATTTTTAGGTTAACTAAGTATAAGTACTTAGCTACTTAGTTGTACTAACAATGAAATACCTAGCTTCACAAAATTATTTGTGCCCTTGATGTTAAGGGTTCACGCGTTCATTATAATACTCGGTTCAAATTATAGGTATTTTGTCATGACCTAGAACTAGTAACCAATTTTTTGTTACCTAATAATATTGGTATAATCACGTCATTGTAGTGGGACAAAAAGTCTTACTAGTTCCTTTAAAGGGACTTCTGGGAATAAAGGCATATGCCAAGGTTTTGAAGTGGTAGAGCAGTTATTATGAAATGGACTAGCTCGACCGGGTAAGTACCACCCTCTCACAGAATATCGACGTGAAGCAGCAATGCGTTTCGTTTGGTGAGTGAAAGATCCGGAAGCCCAACTCTTTCCCTATCCCCACTTTCCCCCTCCTTCTTTCCCTTCCCTCCCTCCTTCCTTTCCTCCAACTTCCTTGGTGGACAACGCATTCGTAGCGCCTCTGGTGTTACTGATGTCCATAGGCGGCGGTGACCGCTTTCCATGAGGTGGCCCGCTTGCTTGTTAGTCTACTGTACTGTAAAGAGCGTCTCGACAAAGGCAGCCCCAAAATTATGGCTATTTGCTCACCAGATCGATAAAATTTGACTATACAATAATTAGGTATTTGGTACTAGCTGTTACCCGCTTTTTCGCCCGTATTGGGATGGTAATATTGTCCATGCTATTGTGTTGACTAGATGCCACTTGACACTTTCGATTCACAGGTGGATTAGAACAAATGATAATTTTATAATTATTAAGTAATTAATTTTATTACATCTTGAATCATATTGTTATTGCTAAAGATGTAATAAAATTATTAAATGATACTCGGCACTTCCGGTTCGACTTGTTAAATGTTACAAGTCGTACTTCCGTTCTGAAAATAACTTGGTTAACGATTTATTTATTTGTTTTAAATCCTTGTTAAATTTATGTTAAAATTGTTTTACGTTTATTATAAATTTATTTAATTTATTTTAAAATTAGAAGTAAAATGAATTGCTATTTTGACTTGTTGTAACGATGGGCGGGGAGGTAGCGATTGGCAGGGAGCGAGGTTATTTAAGGACATGGTAGAACGTTAGGCGGCAGTTATTGTGAGGCCGCCGGACATTAAAGATAAGTTCCAATTGTTTTTATTATTATTGTAATTTTGTATTTGTATGAAAAAGATGTGTTAAAATACCTGATCGATAAAAAAGGCCATAACCGGTTTTCTTTCGCCATTTCTTTTACCGGTGGTCATTTTGGTTTATTTCCGAAATGGTGGTAGTTTATAAAGTAGTTAATTGATTTAATAAACATTTTTTGGTTTTAATTGAAAATATATAATTTACTAATTACCTACTTTGTTTAATTTACTTTCTTGATACTTATTTCCTTTTAATGATCTTAATAACCTGACATACTAGGGAAGTATCTAACATCAGAAGTGGGATAGATCTGCGTGTTAACATGGTATTAATATTTTGAAAAAAAAAATATTTCAGACATAGAACTATATGGATCTGGCTGTGCTTGGGAGTCTGCTCGCCGCGATTCAAATGCAGTGACAGAAAAACCGCATGAGATAGCGGCAGCACGACGAAGCTGCGGTCTGGTGCGACGGCACCGAGCAACTTGCTGGTGCAGCCTAGCTCAGATTGCAGAAGCAGGTAAACCCTTCAAGGGTTCTGCATTACCGTGATTCGAAATTTCATTTGCTGGGGCATAACAACTAGTCGAGTTTATTTTTACCTGTAAAGCTTTATTGCTAAAGTGCAATATACTGGTCAAGATCAAGAAGTAACAAAGTTAATAATAGATTTAGACTACACCACCGTCACCTATGTTATTTATTACCTACTTAGAAATACTAATATATAATATTATAATTTCTTTTAAATGTAGTAATAATTGTCTGTAGCTAAAGAATTTATTTAGACTAAGTTTTTGTTGCGATGATGTCGAACGGTTCATTCGTATTTTAAACCAACTACGGTTTTTGAATTAATTTAATAAATTAATGTAATTGTTTAAAATAAAAAAAACTTGATAAAAAAAAAAAAACCTCCAACAAATACTCTAAATTAAACAGTTTTAATATAATAAAATTGTGTTAGAATTTCAATACAAAGATAATTTAATAAAATTAGACTAAACTGTGACTTTACCAGATGTTATATCCATCTAATAGTTCCCGTGAGATTTGATAAATATTAACAATCGTCGCGTTAGAACCACGGAAGTCCTCGCGGGCTGAATATCAGGTTGGCCGAACGGGTTACATTGAATTAAATACGGTCGATTTCGATTTTTTTATGACAACTTTTACATAGTTTCAAATCGAACTCTTTTGAAAAACTTGTCTGTTTTTCCATGTAACTTCACCTTCACGTTTTTTTTCTCACGTCTGTACATTTTCTCATTAGTTATCTTCATCCCTTCGTATTATAGTGAGCGATATGTTATGTAACATACAATATATGAAAATAATTTGCAAAATAAGCGTCATCGCGTCGCGATCTAAGATCCATAAATTCATTCAAATTCAATAACATAATAGGATAACCTGTAGAAACGCAGATATTAGGAAGATTCATATTTTGTCTAACAGTGTTTTTTTTGACTTTTTTTTTTTCTAAACTCTGTTTGTTTAACTACAAATTTTCTTTATATTTAATTTGTGGATATATTTAGATTTTTCCTATGCCAACAATTTGATCAAACTGCATATTGGCATCACAATTATTGATTATTAAAAATAAGACGATTGGAAATCTTAAATAACGACTAAATATGTTACATTAAAGTTTTAACTAAATTAGATCACACTCTAAATTTAAAACTTAACGGTATATTGTTTAGACAAACCGTGATTTATTAAGAGTTTTTGTATACGAGAGTCGCCGCGCAGGGTCATTAGAAACCCCAAGATTAAACGGCGTTTAATTTATATTATAATATATATTTTGCATTATTTTAATAGTCCTAGTCAGATGTAATAATAAATAATATGATGATAATACATATCAGATGTTATAAGTATGAATTATTTTAAAACTGTTAATAATTATGAAAGATTTAAACTGACGAATGATTTAACTTGACTTGACTGATGAACTGCTGCGCAGCAGATGTGGGGCTAGACTGTATAAAGCAAATGTAAATATAATGTTAAGCCTTGATGAACTGCTGAAGTCATTTTGCTTTGTTTCTTGCCTATCTCATGTGCAGCAGGTGTGGGGCTAGAATTTATGTGATTTTTAAAGCAAATGACCGTTGTTACTTGTTAGCTTAATGTGAAAAGCGAGACTGTAACAGTAACAATGCCAAATGTAATTTAATGTGAAAAGCGATAGTTGCACATAGTTTTCTTTTTAAAAAAAAAAAAATTTTATGTACATCGAGAACGCTGTACTGTCAGTATGGCCGTATTGGGATGGTAATATTGTCCATGCTATTGTGTTGACTAGATGCCACTTGACACTTTCGATTCACAGGTGGATTAGAACAAATGATAATTTTATAATTATTAAGTAATTAATTTTATTACATCTTGAATCATATTGTTATTGCTAAAGATGTAATAAAATTATTAAATGATACTCGGCACTTCCGGTTCGACTTGTTAAATGTTACAAGTCGTACTTCCGTTCTGAAAATAACTTGGTTAACGATTTATTTATTTGTTTTAAATCCTTGTTAAATTTATGTTAAAATTGTTTTACGTTTATTATAAATTTATTTAATTTATTTTAAAATTAGAAGTAAAATGAATTGCTATTTTGACTTGTTGTAACGATGGGCGGGGAGGTAGCGATTGGCAGGGAGCGAGGTTATTTAAGGACATGGTAGAACGTTAGGCGGCAGTTATTGTGAGGCCGCCGGACATTAAAGATAAGTTTCAATTGTTTTTATTATTATTGTAATTTTGTATTTGTATGAAAAAGATGTGTTAAAATACCTGATCGATAAAAAAGGCCATAACCGGTTTTCTTTCGCCATTTCTTTTACCGGTGGTCATTTTGGTTTATTTCCGAAATGGTGGTAGTTTATAAAGTAGTTAATTGATTTAATAAACATTTTGATTATCTGCCCAAGTATTGGTTTTAATTGAAAATATATAATTTACTAATTACCTACTTTGTTTAATTTACTTTCTTGATACTTATTTCCTTTTAATGATCTTAATAACCTGACATACTAGGGAAGTATCTAACACCCGCGTAAAAATTAGCCTATGTTGAACTCAGTACCCCTGACAATATGTATACAAATTTTCATAATGATCGGCTGCTTAGTCAAGCCGTGAACGAATAACAAACAAACAAACTCACTTTCTCATTTATAACTATTAGTATGATAATGTACTAGTGAAACCCTTGTGTATTCCGCTTTCCCGTGGGAATTTCGAAAAATACTTTCTTTTTGGATGTCTACGTCATACAAAGAACCCACCCTTTACAATCAGCGGTATAGGCTGTCAATCAAAATCAAAATATTTTATTCAAATAGGCATATTACAAGCACTTATGACGACCTCCGTGGCGTAATGGTTACCACGCCAGACCGCCAGAGGTCCCGGGTTCGATCCCCGGTCGGGTCATGATGAAAAACGAACTTTTTCTGATTGGCCTCGGGTCTTGGATGTTTATCTATATATTTATTTGTTATAAAATATAATATCGTTGAGTTAGTATCCCATAACACAAGTTTCGAACTTACTTTGGGGCTAGCTCAATCTGTGTGAATTGTCCCTGTATATTTATTTATTTATTTATTTACTTTCAAATCGTCACTTTTTTTTGCTGTTGCTTTTTGTGTGCTGTTATTAGCCTTATTGTTTGTATAAAATTATATGTAAGTACCTTTTTCATTATCTGTAACGCTTTTGGTTTTCTTAATAAATAAAAATAAAAAAGTTAAATATTCTTGGACGAATCACACAACGCCATTCTAATCCCAAACTTAGCAAAGCTTGTACAGTCAAGAGCAGGTTGACCTTTACATATTGGACTTTGTACCATTCTTAAGGTCTATGTCATAAGAACCAAAATTGCACTGCAAGTGTTAAGTTCAACGTGCACCTGATTGTACATTCAAGTAATAAAAGACGTGAGCGAGGTAGAGAAACTAGTAATAAAACCATGATTACATAGTACATGCACACAAATGTTTGCCTTGCGCAGGATCCGAACCTGCGGCTTTCCAGATAACTATTGCTAGCCACTCGACCACCAGGCCTGTCAATTTAACTAAATCTCCATATAAAACGAGATAACCATAATTTATTATGACTGGACGCTAAAGAAAAACTAAATTCATCAGAGCGAAACAACGTTCACATCTACTTTGTAAGTGTAAAATTATAATGGATGTATCGAAAAAAGTTTTTTTTTATTTTTTTATGAGAACATTAAAAAGGTAACGATGAAAATTAGCACGCGACTGATGCGACAGACAGAAAAACAAGCAGTTACAAATAACTAGC
This sequence comes from Endotricha flammealis, assembly GCA_905163395.2. Classification (NCBI taxonomy): domain Eukaryota; kingdom Metazoa; phylum Arthropoda; class Insecta; order Lepidoptera; family Pyralidae; genus Endotricha; species Endotricha flammealis. The sequence goes on from LR990867.1 coordinate 1,167,765, forward strand.
ATTCCTGCATGCTACTTTGTGTGCTTCCCGCAATTAGTGTCAAAAGAGTGTTAGCGAGTGTCAGGGTAATTGAAACAAATATATTTATTTTTTGCATAAATCAAATCAAATCAAAATATTTGTATTCAAACAGGCATATTACAAGCACTTTGGAATCGTCACTTATTTCCCTACCACCAGTTCAGACGGCAGATTTGTGCTAAGAAGAACCGGAATGAAACTTAGCACTTGCTCTTTTAAAATGGTAATGACATAAGTTACAATTAAGATAAATAAAAGTAAACATTGAAACAAGAATAAAAAATAAAATAAAACTGCAATTAAAAAAAATATATATATTTTACACACTAGCTGATGCCCGCAGTTTTATCTGCTAAATCCTGTCGTTCCTGGATTGATATCAGAGATAAAAACTATCCCACTGTTAACTCATAATCATCCCACTGTACCGACTGTACGGATGCAGGTCACCGTTTAATCGGAGGGGATAAGAGTCTGTGTTAGAGCGTAGCGCGTAGTCTTTTTTTATGTCATACAGAAGCCAAAGAAGCAAGTGGGCCACCTGATGGAAAGCGGTCACCGCCGCTTATGAACATCAGTAACACCAGGTGCGCTACCAATGCATTGTCCACCAAGGAGGTTGAAGCACTGGACGGAGGAAAGGAAGGAAAAGAAGGAGGGGTAAAGAGGGGGTAGGGAAGGAGTTGGTCTTCCGGATCTCTCACTCACCGAACGAAACGCATTGCTGCTTCACATCGATATTCTGTGAGACTGGCAGGGTGGTACTTCCCCTGTCGAGCTAGCCCATTTCATAATAATTGCTCTACCACTCCACTCAACACTGTCTCGCTGCTCCAATGCAGATTGGCAGAAGACAGTGTTCTCAAGCTACCTGAGGGCCACCGATGGCTGACCGAGGGCTGACTTGTCCTAATGATCCATCGACGGAGCCGGATCAGCCGAGCCGGAACCTACGATGGCTTAACATCAGAAAAAGATCACAATCTGAAGTGTTACTATTGTTATTAATAATATATTTAGGCTTTCTACACAGACGAGAGAACGTAGAATTTGGCTTGATTCGAATCAATCTCAATCATAGTCATTCGATTAATTAACCGATTAACAAAATCAACGGAGCATGTGATTTTTTGCCGAACGTAAATATTTGAATAGATGTGTCGGTATAACATCGAATTTAATCGAATATTTATCGATGACATAACATTGCACACAATCGGCTATACAAATTTGTAAATGTCAAACGGTTTATTGAATCGATTACGATTAAGTCATCGAATAACAATTTCATATTCATATTTTAGTTAAACATGATTGTAGACTTAACCAATTCCACTAAATATTTTTTCGCGTTAGACAAGGACAAATGAACTTGATGGTAAATAATCCAATACATAAAAATAAATATCACACTCAATGCGATTTTACCACTATTGCGTTTTAGTATATTCTGTTCCATTACCTATACCTGTCATAAAAGAAGAAAATCGTCTGATTGAAAACATAAATCGATTTGAAATTGTCGTTAAAACGCACCCTACAAAAAATCGCGAAAGAAAACCGGATACGACAAATACAAATACAAATACAAATACAATAGTTATTTGTTATGCAAGGCTGCAAAGTTGTTTTTTGGCGCGAGTACTTAAATTGAAACCTGAGCTAGCGAAGGATTCTAGGATTGAACCACGAGCGAAGCGAGTGGTTCAAATATAGAATCCTGAGCGTAGCGAGGGTTTCAAAGGTACGAGACGTAGAATAACTTTGCTGCCGAGCGAAACACAAAATTTTTCACCTCACTACAGCGAGGAAAATCCTAGATGCAAGAAAAACGCAAATAATATATTAAATAAGTGTTTATTTTTTTTCATGCGGTGTCGTGCTGGCCAGTTCGATTATTTTAAAAATAAGGTTGGCACACTGGCATGAAATAAGTATTAATGCATTTTCAGAGGACTTGCGGTATAAAAAATTAAAGAATAGAAAGGTTCGAATTTTAAAAATACTTTCCACGCTAGGGCACAAAATGCACTTTTGCGCTCAGATTTCGAATGACAAACAGATTCTTTCCGAGCTTGTGAGGTGAAAATAACTTTATTCTGCTAAAAATGTGGTGGATACAGATATTTGAAAATGTCATAAGTTTCACACATTTAACCAGACTCTGGCATGCAAAATATATCAAATTCAATAAGTTGAAATTTATAAAAATTTATAAAATAAAAAATTAATTCACATTAAATTATGAAATATTAATGACAAGTATACAGAATTAATATGATTTAAAATAATTAAAATATTCATCAATGGAGTAGAAACAGTTGTGTATTAGCCAGTTTTTCAGCTTCGCTTTATAGGCATTCAAAGACAGAGACTTTATATCCTCGCCCAGTCTGTTATATATCCTAACAGCCATTTGATAGCTATTGTTGCTAAAAACCGATGTGGTCATTGGGAGCATGTTGAGTCTGTTTGGATTCCTAAAACTGTACCCCACGTTTTCCTGCCGCTTTGTAAACAATGTATGGTGGTTCTTAACGAAATGACGTGATGACGTGGTGTCAAAATTTATAACTCCACAAACAAAGGTCTGCATGATGTTTGTTGATCAACATTACATATGGCCCTGATGCATTGTTTCTGCGCTTTGAGAACGCGATCTATATGACAGGAGTTTCCCCATAGAAGTACGCCATATCGAAGTGTAGAACCTATATACCCATGATGATACGCTTGAATGGCGACTTTTTTACTACTGATATTAGTTAATCACCAAAGTGCATATGAGAACGCATTAATTTTCTTACAGATAGTATCAATTTGAGCATCCCATGTACACTTATTGTCCAATATTATTCCCAAAAACTTAGTTCGCTCAGATTCTTGAATTTTTTCATTCTCATACATTACATTCAAATTAAATTTTTTGCCATTTTTATTCATAAATTGTACGTATGTTGTCTTTGATAATATGTTAACTTTTAGGTTATTTTCATTTAGCCAGTTTATTATATCAACTATAGTTTTATTTATTTCCGTGTTATAATTTGAAATGTCAATGCATGGTACGACTACAGACACATCGTCGGCAAAAAGTGTGCAATCATAATTAGTGGCATCTGGCAAATCATTGATATACAGCAGAAACAACAATGGCCCCAAAATGCTTCCTTGAGGAACTCCTATTTTGTTTAGTTCCAACGATGATCTGAATGGAACGAGTTCATATTTTTTATTTAATTGGGCGATTTCTACATACTGTGTCCTATTACACAAATAGCCCTTAATCCACTTATGGGCTACACCTCTTATGCCATACATATCACATTTGTGAAGTAGTATTATTCTGATCGACCAAATCAAAAGCTGTACTCATATCGAAAAATAAAGTTGTGACCGGCACGCGTTTATCCATTGAAGCTAGTATTTTATTAATTAGATGAAATGTTGCTAGTGTAGTGGATTTGCCTTTTTGAAACCCATTTTGCTGCGGTTTTATTATGCTATATTTAGTAATAAATTGTGTGAGTCGTATATGCATAGCTTTTTCGAAAATTTTCGATAAGATTGGTATCAGTGATATTGGTCGATAGTTATTTACTATGTCTCGAGGTCCTTTTTTATGAAGAGGCTTAACCTTAGACATTTTTAGTTGGTCTGGAAATGACCCTGTAGTGAATGAAAGATTAATCAAATAGGTTAGTACAGGAGCTATTTCCACTACGCAGGCTTTTATTACTTTTGTATGTATGTCATCGTTTCCACATGAATTGGTAGATTTCAAAGTTCTAATTATTCTTGTCGTTTCATATTCATCAAGAGGCATCAGAAATAAGCTAGCCGGATTAGATTTAACAGTCAAAATATTGGATTTTTTATTAACATTATTATTTGATAAATTCGTAAAATGTCTATTAAAAATATTAGCGATTTCGGTTGGATTGTCTATTATGGTATTATTAGTTTGCACTTTAGCAATGGTTAACCGAGTCGAGTAATTGGTAGCTTTATTTCTTATAACTTCCCATGTAGCTTTACACTTATTTGTAGATTTCGGAAGATGCTTTGAGTTTGCTAGTTTTTGTGATTGATTTATACATTTTTTCAATAGTTTTGAGTAGGTTCGATATTTTGTTTTATTTGTGAGATTAGAGTTTTTGTAATAATTAGATCGTAAGTGACGTTTGGTAATAGTTGATTTTTTTAGACCTGCAGTGAACCATTTAGTTGAACCTTTTCTTTGTGCTTTTATCATTATGCTTCTTATTGGGAAGCATAGATCGTAAAACAGCTTAAAACTATCATAGAAGTCATTGAATGATCTTTCCAAGTCACTTTCATTGTACACCGTACTCCATGACAAGCTACTTAAGCACTCCCTAAATTTAATTATATTTTCAGTACTGTAGTCCCTTTTCTCACAGTACCATGTTATTGGTTCTTGGTTTTTGTTCGCTGTAATAAATTTTATAGACTGCGCTGTATCATGATCAGATAGATACAATGGATGAGTATTGCTCTGCACTATGGAAAAATTACTGATTATGTGATCAATGCAGGCATTTTTACGAGTGGCACTATTTACATGAAAGTTAAAATTATAGCATAACATTATTCTTTTAAGTTCTTTAGTTTCATTTGTATTACGCAACGTGTCAATATTAAGATCACCAGTAATAATGATTTTATGATGTGTTTTATGTTTCAATCTACTCATTAATTTTTCCAACTTCTCAAAAAACAATGGTAAGTTAGATGAAGAAGGTACTCTATATAAGCAGATTATGATGCACCTTATTGAAGTTACGAGGGTGGCACAACATTCAAATACGCAATCCTCAGCGATGTCATCCACCAGATTACATTCCTGAGTCTGTATGTTTTGTTTGCTTAATATGCAAACACCACCTCTTTTTTGGTTAGTTCTTGAGTATGATGCCACTAGACTATAACCCGCAATATGTAGATTTCCCTCACTGCCTGATTTTATAAAAGTTTCACTGAAACACAATATATCAAAAGGTTGACCTTCCTCTGAAAGTATTTTTAAGGTGAGCTCTATTAATTCAGACTTGTTTAAAAGCCCGGCTATATTTTGGTGCAATAGTGCAAATTCATTAACTTCGCTATTCAGATCATCATCGTCGGTCATCTGTCGGATCGGCTATCAACATTACCCTCAATGCCCCCATTAAATGATTTTTTGCTAATATTTATTCAGACTTCCGGTGATTATTAATTCCGGTGAAGATTTCCGGTGTTATTATTTTTCAAGAAAAAAATTATTTTGGGACTTTAGACCTGACGCCGCACGCACTTCACTTTTCGCAAAAAAATCTGTAATTGTTTTTTGTACAGTTTTCTTTTTAAATTTAGATTTCTTATTTAATGAAAAGGCAATAATGTTCTTGTCTTTAGAGAAACATAGATATTTTTTATAGTAATGAATTGTATCAATAATTATATTAATCTTAAAAGTCAATTTAGATATAATGTCTCCGTCGATATAATCAAAGTCGTTTGGATCAATAAATTTACAATTTTCAAAATTTTTGCAATATATGGCTAACATAGTATTTAACTTTTTTTGGCATAAATAATCACTGTTTCTAACTCCCAATACAATGACTATTTGTTTTGGTATGTAATTTCAAATAATGACTCAATTCTACAGATAACTTTGTTGGATTATCATCACAATCTCCAATGTTGATTATAAGTACGTCGTTTTCACTTGCCTTCCAAGTCTCCGACGTTTTAAGTATCTCGTCGCAAGTTGCCCCTGGTTTTGCAATAGATTTGACTTTGTATTTTTCATATGGAGTATTCTCCCTTGCCCTTATAATTGCTGAAGCAAGGCCGACGCATTGTTGTCCTCCATGAATGAATATATGGGGCTGCGGTGGCTGCGGTATGTCTTCCGCCTCTCCTGTCTGTCCCTTTGTCTTTTCATTATTGCAAGAATTGTTATGATTTGCATTTTCTTTTTCGGATTTTTGAGTTCTAGATTCTGGTGTTTGGGTGTCACGGATTTTTTTATTACCTGGTTCTCTTTCTCCCATTTCAGAAGCCTGATCTTTAGATAGTTGTGCGTTAATGGTGTTGATGCTTTTTCTTTCCTTATTTCTGTTAGAAGTAGATTTACATATAAATTCTAATCTTTTTATTTTTGTTTCGTTGTCAGATAGTTGTTTTTTAATTTTACTGTTTTCCAAAAGTAATGCTTCTATTTCCTTATCAGCTGTTTCAAGTTTCTTTTCCAAATCTGCATTTTTAATTTTTAGTTCTTCTAATTCATCATTATCATGAATTCTTAATTCTGGGCAACTTCTATTTACCGTGTCATTTTGTAATTGGCAACTATCAAAGGACTCTATCTCTGATAAGGAACTGAATGAGTTTTGTACATTTACAATGTATTTCCTTGTTGTTACAGTATTTTGTTTGGCTATAAGTGGTATCTTTGTATCTTTCGACGACGCTGCTTCCTTTGGTGATTGACCTTTTAGTGGTTTAGGAGTGCTGGAGTTCTTAGTTTGTTTAGTGCGAATGCATGTGCTACATGACCAATTTGTTTATCTGTCCTTATCCATCAAATTATATAGCTTTTCCGTGTTTGTGCAATATTGTGCATGCAAGATCAAACGTTAGTTTACATTTCGAGCAGGTGAGGAAATGTTTGCCTTTTATTATTTTATGACATTTGGCGCATATATTTTTTTGAGCCATAATATTATCTTAATTCTTAAAATATTAAACTCAAATCGATAGTGAGTGAGTTGCTACCTTTATAATGACTTAGAAAAAATGTCAGTATCCGAAGCCCAAATGAGTGAATGATTTTCTTGTGGTTGAGTGCTACTCACCACTAGATGTCGCTGCTTGTCAACGCTACTCACGTTTCCGAACGTTGTTTGCGTATGGCAACTATTTATATTGACAATATTTGACAACTACCTGTCATATGTCGCAAGGTAGTCCAATCAGCTGGTTGATGTATCAGTATGTTGTTTATCTTTACGGACTTTTGAGTAAATTAACGGTTTAACGGGATTTCAAATATAACTAAGTACTAGTAGTTCAGGCTCACCGATGAAGATTTCTGCTTTTTTTCAATAATTATCTCCGTAATTTTCCACTTCAACGGAACGATAGCCTCTGCCGGCAGTACACACAACACTTTAGTGTGATATAAGTGTATGTTTTACAATTATTTTCAATTATTCAACAGGAGCTCAATAATAAACAAACTATACAGTTTGACAGCGGACGTCACAAACCAAGACCTTTCGTCACAAACCAAGACCTTTTTTGTCTGTCAAATATTTTATTCGTACGTCACTTTTTGTCTTTTTTTTTAAATAATACAAGCATGAAAATAAGCGTAGTGTCAACATAGCGTACATCCACACCGCAGTAACTTTTTGAGGGGCAACATAATGCAATGCAACACGATAACATTGGGTAACATTCTTCAACATCTGGAAACGTTGCTCCACAAAATGTAATGCGCTGTGGATGCACGGTAAGTAAGAGTGTTGCTTTATAACTAAAAAAACAATTTGGTAGTGTAAAAAATCGAGATAACTTTGTAATTGACATTAAATATATTCACGTCGACTCTGCATACATTTATTAGCTAGTAAGTCGATGAAATCATGCCATTATGGCCTACCACACGATATTTATGGAAGAGAATTTTAATTGCAAGTCGACGGATTTTTTACGGCCAATTCTGTATTCGTTAGTTATTTACGATGTTAAATTGTATCACGAATTTTTCTCTATTATTTATTTATTATTAAAATTTCATATAAATACTAGTTGGCAGTAGTGGAAGGAATGTATTCGATACTAACGAAACCCGTGCAACTTCGTTTGCGTGCATTCCGCTTTCCCATGGGAATTTCGAAAAATCCTTGTATGTGTATTAGTATTAAACCTTCCTCTTTAATCACTTTATCAATTACTGAAAACAACAATAATAGTCATTTCGCAAAAAAAATAGGATTTGACTGCGCAGCAACTCAACTGAAATCAGTCGATACACTCACAGTGTACTGAGAACATGAAAAAATATTAAAAGGAAATACTCAACGATTTGACTTTTAAAAACAAAGAAAACTAAACAAACGGTTCATTACATTTATTAATTTCTGGCAATCGACTAAATTAACAGGATATATCGGTATAGCAATACGATACGTGTAACAGTGATGTGCTAGTCCGCTCTCAACGCCGTCCCGAGCAAAAGTAGTCATTAAACGAATGACATGAACGAAGAATTGCACTGAACGGATTGATATTGAATGAGAGTTGTCTTGTCAAACATCATTCTTCCTTATACGGCCTCCCTGACAACCCTGACGTCCCCGTCAGGCTGGGATGGTCCAGCTTCCTCAGTGTCAGAATTCGATGTGCTGACACCTCTCATATGGTCATCAACACTTAAAGGGAACTCTGGCTCATCCGATTGGTCTGCAGCTGAAAATGTCACACATATTAAATTCATTTTCAACAGCATAAACAAGTGAAAGTTAGCACCCAAGACAAGAGTGAAAGTTTATTTATAATCCTCTCGAATTACAAACAAAAATCCACTGGCGTGCCATTAAGACTAGACATAACCAACACAAGGTCTAGTATTTCTAAGTAAGGTTACCAAGTAACTAAGGTCTAGTATCACACAAGACTAGACATAATCACACAAGGTCTAGTATTTACTCAAGGCTAGACATAATCATACTAGATTTAGTATTTACTCAAGGTCTAGTATTCACACATAACTAGACATGTCATGACACACAGAAGGCTTAAAGTACTCACTGTCAAAGAAAGCAGCACACTCATCAGGAGTCCATTCCCCCCTCCAAGGAACCATGAATTGAGCTGCAGCATACGTCAGTTTACCATAGGCTCCAGCCACAAGTTTCAACTCATATCGCCCATTTTCCAAGACCCTAGTCACCTTGTAAGGACCACGCATGCCGGGATCTAATTTACCTCTCGACTGGGCATATTTGATGACAAAAACAAGATCATCTACTTGATATTGTCGAGGTGGCTGACGTCCTTTATTGACATATTCATCCTGCAATCTTTGGTTATTGTCAAGGCGCTCGGCTGTCCTCTGTCTTGCTAACTCCCTTAAAGATGGACGATTAAGATTCGAGCAGTCGACAGAAACATCACGAACCAAGGCTTGTATAGTAGGAGTAGTTCCCTCGTTACCAATTAATAGATTTAAAGGAGAAGATTGAGTAGTCTTCTGCTTAGTGATATTAAGCACAAGTTGCAAGCGCCATAACTCCTCAGACCATCGGCTCTTCTTATGGTTTGTCTCAATGCGCAACATATTTAATACTGTGCGGACATACCTTTCAACCTGACCATTCGCATGGTGCATTTCCGGGGTGATATGGTGAACACTGCACCCCAAACCATTTATCCACTTTAGGAATTCAGAGGATTCAAACATTCGACCCCGGTCAGTAACAATGAGCCGTGGGGTACCAAACAAAGAAATCACATTTTTGAAAACTCGTTGTAGAGTTTCAAGATCTTGTTTATGGAGAGCGTATAGGAGACAGTACTTAGAGAAAGCGTCTACAACTATCATGACGTGTTTATAACCACTGGACTCGGGTAAAGGACCTAACACGTCAACATGGAGGGTGTGAAATACTGTATCAGGCTTAGGCCATGATGTAATTGGTTGTAAAGGGGCACGAGGGACTCTCTTATTGGCTATGCAAGTTAGACAATGGCTAATGTATTTTTTAACAAAAGCGCGAAGACTAGGAAACCAAAAGTGGTTTAATATCAGGCTCATTGTTTTGTCCACCCCCATATGGCAGTGCTCGTCATGAAAGATCCTAAGCAAGCTTAAACGATGTCCTTTAGGAACGTAGCACAACAAGCGTGATTCGTCACCTACTGGTGAGTATGTGTAATAGAGAACATCGTTTTTCTTAACGTAACGACTTGCATCTAACTTTCCATCATCTAACTGAATAATTAAGTTCTGCGTTTCCTGGTCAGCAAATTGCGCGATTTGAGCCCAGTTACGAGGTTTATCAATGCTATTTATGACACAAATAGGATTGCGGCTTAAGTAGTCCGCATGAGGCATTAAAACACCCTTTCGGTAAACGATCGTAAAGGTAAAGTCTTGTAAGTAGACCCACCACCTAGCTACACGAGGTAACAAGTCCTTTTTATTTTGGGTGGCTTTTAGGGCGTTACAATCGGTAACTACTTTAAATTCAATACCTATGAGGTAGTGTCTAAAGTGACGTAGGGCTTTGACTACCGCCAAGGTTTCCAATTCATAGGAATGGTACCGAACTTCCGCTCCATGAGTAACCTGACTATAATAAGCTACAACAGACTTGCTACCATCCCTACGAATCTGGAGCAAAACGGCACCATAACCATGACTACTAGCGTCCGTATGAATTTCTGTTACCAAGTCAGGGTCAAAAATAGACAGTACAGGTTCATTTGTCAAACACCTGATAAGATCCTGCCGGACACTCTCCTGTTCCTCAGTCCATTTGAATTCAACGTCCTTCTTTGTCAAATGAGCAATACAAGAGGTTTTAACTGCATAGTTTTCTATGTATTTACGGAAATACCCTGCTAATCCTAAAAACTGCCTAACTTGACGAACATTTCCGGGAACAGGCGAGTTGATTAACGCAGTAATTTTTAAATTAGAGGGGCGTACATGGCCATTTGTAATGATACGACCTAAATATTCAATCTCGGTGTTCAAAAACGAACACTTCTTCATATTCAGCGAAAATCCAGTATCTGTCAAGGTAGTCAGAACATCGCGCAAGAGCTGTAACCCATCCTCAATGGTATTACTAACCAACAACACGTCATCAATGTAAACCATTACGCTACCCTCATTAATAAAGCGACGCAACGTATTACTGATGATGCGTTGGAAAACCACTGGGGCATTAGCCAATCCGAAGGGCATTTTCAAGTATTCATAATGCCCCTCGGGTGTGACGAAGCCTGTTAAGGGAATTGACGCATCATCCAAGCAAATCTGGTGGAAACCAGAGGCCATGTCAAGGGTTGTAAAATAACGGCCCTTACCTAAACGATATATGTGATCTTCAATCAACGGCAGAGGATACCTATCTTTGATCGTGACCCTATTCAACGCACGAAAATCAACACATAAACGATCTGTTCCGTCTTTTTTCTTAATTAAAAGTATAGGACTCGCATAAGAAGATTCGGATTCCCTTTCGATTGAAGATCTTGAATAATTTCACGAACCCTTAACTTTTCATTAATTGATAACTTATACGGCCTATAATATACGGGCACATCACTGTTTAGGCGAATGTGCATGCTACCTGTGGTCACGGTTGAAGTAGCAGTCCCCGTCATCATACATTTAGAAAATTCTTTTAAAATTACATTAAGTTTGTCCTGATCTACTCCAACCAATGATGTCTTGATAGGATGCTCATCCGCTTTAATAGTCGAGACTTTTGCTGGGACAGGACTAATGGTTAACCGCTGACAATCTTTAGTTCGCACATAAACTACTCCTTCACGGTTAAGAACGTCCGTACCAATAATTATAGGAGCGTTCATATTCTCGCTAGGTACGACTAATAAATCAACCTCGCGCGTGATTTCTTCAAATTCAATCGTGACAGTTACGTAAGAAATTACTCGAGTGATAGTCTGCCCGACACCCTTCAACTCACGATAAATCGGTTTCATACGACACTCTAAATGATTAACCACTGAGGATGAAATAAGGGAAACCTCTAACGCACCGCTATCTATGAGAATGTCAATAGGAATTCCTTTAATCACACCCACCATCATATTCTTAGACTTATTTACTTCGGGTGATGAACAAAAATTAACACTCCCTTTTCTTTGATCGGAACGCTGCTTACCGAAACAAGCAGTAATATGGTGACCAATTTTCTTACAATACGCACAAGTTATTTTAGTGGTAGGTCTTACGTCATTATTGTTCACGGATGTACTAGTCGACGGTTTAGGATTTGTTGGACAAGCCGATTGTTTATGTCCCATTTGTCCGCATGAAAAACACTTAAACGATTTATTAGAGAATGGCTGCCTTGTAGGGTGTAGTGGATTCACCTGTCTTCGTGTCGTGGATGCATGTGATAACGTTTTCTCACTTTTAACTAATGCCGGTTTAATGAAAGTAGACAAATAATTAACTAAATCCGACGGCATGAGTTTACTATTTGTAGCTGACGCTTTAACATGTGGGTCTTTAATACCACGTATGACAATTGAGGCGATAAGTTCCTCACTCAACCCTTTTACCATACGCAATCGTAATAAACATCGACGAGCATACTCGGCAAATGTAGGGTAAGCATCAGAGTCTGTACTCATGACTTCATACAAAATGTTGGCCATGTCAACCCTATTTACGCACAAAGATTTAAAATCATTTTTAAAGTTACTCCATGACCGATCCGAAGTAACCCAATCATCTAACCAAGACTTCGCGTCTCCTTTGAGGCAGTGACCTATACGCGACAAACATTCAACATCACTCCATTTGTTAATATGTTGTGCGCGGTCTACTTCATCAAACCACACATCCACGTTGTGTACGTTAGGATCGAAACTGGACACGTAATAATCCCGAGTGCCTGTATTTCTTAACGACTGAATAGCCTCAACAATTTTCTCAGAAGGATCATAAGTCGTAGTCGTAGCACTTATACCGATACTTGAAGGCATACCTACCAACGACGACCTATCTTCTAAGGCATTCAGTCTAGTAATAATTGTTTGTAACGACTGATGTAATTCTGAACTACGTGAAATACTTCTAGACCGCGAGCGGTGGGTAGTTCGGCTTGACGAGCGGCGGTGGCGACGATGCTTACGACGCTTCGCGACATCAGACTCAGTAGAATGACTACGTGAACGCCTCCGCTTACCCATACTTTAATTTTTTTTTTTCAACCCGCAATAATTTTTATTACACTACGCACAAATCTAAAAATAGAACTAAGAAATGCAACAACCAGAAATTAATAAAAGAAAGAAGTGAGCGAAAGACGATCCCACTTCTGATAAAAGGAAATACTCAACGATTTGACTTTTAAAAACAAAGAAAACTAAACAAACGGTTCATTACATTTATTAATTTCTGGCAATCGACTAAATTAACAGGATATATCGGTATAGCAATACGATACGTGTAACAGTGATGTGCTAGTCCGCTCTCAACGCCGTCCCGAGCAAAAGTAGTCATTAAACGAATGACATGAACGAAGAATTGCACTGAACGGATTGATATTGAATGAGAGTTGTCTTGTCAAACATCATTCTTCCTTATAATATAATAATTGTAATAAATATGTCGCAGTGTCGCATACGGTCATGAGTATGGACATGGACGCTAAGCAAAGCGAGGGTGCGCCATCTAGCGGCGTGTTGAGAAAACGTTGCTTTGGCGCGCTTGGGCGGAGCCCGTGGCGGTTGGCGGGCTCGAATGGACATAGTTGGTTTTCGAGCGCCATAAAGAGTCGTACTCGTAGTCACGGAACTGTCGCGTTTTACCTAGTGTCTATTTTGTATTTAGTTGAATTAAGATACTGTACCTAATTAAATTGTGTTGTAACAAAGATTTGAAAAAGAGACCTAGACTGAGGTTTTTCTTGCGGCATTTCTTTTCCATCAGTGGTCATTCCGAAGTGCTAGTAAATTCAATAAACATTCTTTAAGTAAAACTAAAACTGTTGTTTCTCTCATATCACGACTACCCTCGTTACGCCCTTGTGATGTTGAATTGCACATCGAATAACCGCTAGGCTATCCGACATCAGAAGTGAGATGCAAGTTGAGGTATTGAGAGTTTAACAGATCTCAGTCTGGTCTCACTAATGTAAAGCGTGACAAACTAACGTGACAAATTAAAAAAGTGCGTGTTCGATGCACGACGGACAGTCTACTGTCGTCGACTACGAGTGGTGGAGTTTTGCGGACTACCGGCATTTAGTACCGCAAAGAGTATCGTATGGTGGGTATTTAACCTCCAAACGTATCAATTCTAATAATATGGTGTAATTTCAGGTGTATGACCGACGATGTGTGACGGGTAGCTGAGGCTGAGACGCGACGCGCACCAGGCGGTGGCGGTACTGGCGGTGCAGCGGCGGCGGCGTGGTGGCGGCGTGCCCCGAGTCGCAGTACAATTGAGGCAGAGACGTGCCACGACACGAGTAAACACGGGTGTGTGAGCCCGTGGCGGACTGGTAAAGTGTACCCTCCGATATTATAAAAAAAAAAAAAAAGGTCAGTGTTGATTACGTATGATGACTGTGTAAGTTGAAGCTGAAACTGTGTATGAAGTTCAGCTCATTGGTCATTTAGCACTATTCATTTAAATTAATGATTTGGAGGTCAAGGTCATTTAAAGGTTAATGCACACAATGATTTAGAGGTCAAGGTCATTAAAAGGTTAATGCTCAAAATGATTTAGAGGTCAAGGTCATTTAAAGGTTAATGCACACACAGAATAAAGTATTTTTGACTTCAACTTTGACTTTGAGATTTTTGACTTTGGAGGTCAAAATCAAATGTATCACGTGGAGAGTGGGGTTCTTATAAGGGGTTCAAAATTTTCATCCTTTTATCGCTTTCGAGATAAACGTTTTTTTTTAATTATTTTCACTTAGTAACTTCAATGAACTCAAACAATGTTTTATTTTCGATTTCCGGACAATGGAGCGAGACGGGGATCAGCGGGTCAGCGGTGTGCAGACTCTGAAGTGGACCAGGTTTGCTCGTGATGGTGGTGAGCTGGCGAGGCAGACGGGACCACCGGCGCAGTCGAGGTGCCCGGGATTTCTTGAGGAGAGTATTGTTTGATAATTTTAAAGTGGAGACTACTGAGCAATTTTTTTTTTTTTTTTTTAAGTAAAGTATTAATATGTAATTCCTACTTTAGAATATTACAATCTAGCTATTGGCTAATTAGTAATTTAACTTTAACCTAAACTTATAAAACGTATAGTCTAAGAATATTGTCCATCGACTTATCTTAGTGTCTGTTGATTGAAAACACTTTGTTCATGAGTTATAAATGTTATTGCACTATCACTAGTATTGTTTTCACTACACTACACTAACTCAAAGGGTTTAGTTCTTTTGAGCCTTCTCAATAGGTCTGTGTTATCAAGAAGCTGGGTTGCCTCAGGATTCACATGATGTCGAAGTCTTTGTTCGTGAGCCTCCGCACACTTTTGAATCACTTTATCTACGAACTCCATTTTAAGGTCCCGATGGAGATTGTCGTTTGTGAAGTACCAAGGTGCACCTACAATGCCCCTAAGTACTTTATTTTGGAATCGTTGAATAATTTGTCTATTACTATGTTTGGTACAGCCCCAAAGCTGTGCACCATACATCCACACTGGCATGAGGACTTGTTTGTATAATAGTAGTTTATTGTATGTTGACAGGTTGGAGTTTCTACCGAGCAGCCAATACATGTCTCTATAACGTATTTCTAGCTCTTCTCTTTTTTTCTTGACGTGAACTTTCCAGCGAAGTTTCGCATCTAGGGTCATACCAAGATATTTGGCCGTATTAGAATACGGTATTGGTTGGCTATCTATATACACTGGATGGTAGTGCGGATTTTTGTTTGTAAAATCAATGTGAACAGATTTTGATTCATTAAGTTTGATTCGCCATTTTTGAGCCCACTTAAGAACTTTTGTAACAGCAACTTGGATTTTACTAACTGCCTCTTCATGCGAGTTTCCGACAGACATTATAGCAGTGTCATCTGCAAAAGTGGCAACTGTATTATTTTCTAATTCTGGAAAATCGCAGGTGTATAATAAGTACAGGACCGGACCTAAAACACTACCTTGCGGTACTCCAGCTTTTATTTCCTTTAGATCAGAGAAAACATCTTCTTGTCTGATTCTAAACATTCTGTTTGAGAGATATGACTCTAGTATAGTCGTAAACTGTTTTGGCAAAATTTTATTGAGTTTGTATATTAAACCTTTATGCCAAACTTTATCGAAAGCTTGCGCAACGTCTAGAAATATAGTCGAGCATACTTTCTTTTCTTCTAAAGATTTTTCTATAACGCTTGTTATCCTATGGATTTGATCTATGGTAGAGTGTTTTTCTCTAAAACCAAACTGATGATGTTGTATAAGATTTTTTTCTTCTAATATAGGCTTCAATCTTTTGAGAAGTAGTTTTTCAAGTTTTCAACTACTGAGCAATGACGATGAATTTTAAGTTTTGAATTTTGAAAAGTTTTGTTTTCATGTAAAGTGAGAGACACTTAAAATTAAATTTTGAGAGATAGTTGCTCAATGGTTTCGATTGTGGAGTATAATTTAGAGTTTAGTTCAAATTGTGCTCAGAAAGTAATGTGCCATTTTAAGTTAACGTACCAATTTATAATGTTGAGTCTGATGAGGACAGTGCCGGTGAAGGCCCTTCTAACTGTGTGAACACTTACTGTCATGGCTACTCATTTGATTAAACCGCACGCTTCAGTCGTAGTCGTAACTGCGAATTTTCGTACAGGGCGCGATGCGCGGCTGAGGGTGTGGCAGTCTATGTCTCATGGGAGACCATGTCATTGTGATGAGCACAGATGACCATGTCATTGTGATGACCACGGATGACCATGTCGTTGTGATGACCACAGAATTGTGATGACCACAGATGACCATGTCATTGTGATGACCACAGATGACCATGTATATTGAGTATACCGATTCCATGTGGGAATCCTTGTTATTTACATAGAGTGGCGCCACTCGTCACGAAAACATTGTTCTGTGTTTTATTTTAATTTTAAAAATAGTTATTAATGTCAATAAAGAAAAAAAACTGCAAAAATCGGACGATAGTAATAAGATTCCATGGTGTTAGTGTTTGTGACGTCTTATCATAGTGTTTTCTGACTATTTATTCAAAAATATAAAAGTACTAACTTTGAACCCAAACTAAAGTGAATTTGTTAAAAACTATTCAAATAATCTTAAAAACTATTAATAAAAAACAAATAAAACAGTGTTAGTGATAAAAATAAACAGTATTCTATCAAAGAAATAAATAAAACAAGTGATAAAAAAAATGTGCGGTAGATGTGTGTACAATAATAAAATTTAAATGCACAATATAACGAACTTAAAAATACCAAATTTTGTATAGCATCCAATGCTTTGTTTCGCCAACTTGAATTAACAATCACTGGTCAAGTGCCCAAAGCATTAGCTTTTTGTGTCTTGTACACCAACCGGGTCCTGGGTTCGTATCCCAGCGGACAGCAGTTTTTAAGGCAAAAAATTTGTCATAAATTCTTTGGAGAATAATTAATTATCTTCACGTCTACGTCACGTATTCAAAGCAGTAGCTCCATCTGGTGGCGAGTGGAGAGACAACGCACAATCGCACGCACATACTATAGACAACCGGACTATATCAACTTAATTAGCGCCATCTATATGGCTACTGCACAATAAAGACATCAGAAAAATTCTACGTCAAATACAACCGTCGCCGTCGAGTCTCTTCATATTAATTCAAAGATTTCAAATAATTTAATATCAGGTTTCTATAATGCCTCCAAAAAAAGCAATAGCTTACAGAAAAATAATATGAAGTGCACTATTTGTAATAAAAAAATAGTAGACCGAGAATATTTGGTTTGCTCAAAATGTACACTAAAACATCATGTCAGCTGTACAAATGTGACCCAAAAACGTTATTATCTAATGGAAAAAGAACATAAAATGAATTGGAAATGCGTCATTTGCCTAAAAAAAACGCAGGCTTCCACTTCAAAATCAGATAATTCTGATTCTGCACCTCAGCCGGAAACTAGCACTCCGATAAATACAATGTTAATGAGAAATATTTGCCTCACTGATCAAGATTCTGAATCCTGTGATCACTTTGTAACTAAACGCATAAAACCAAAATTGAGATCACTTTCGATAGAACGTAGTGACATAGATCCTGACAATTTATCTGATCAAAGTCCTGCTCATAGCCTTCCAGACTTATCAATCAGAATAGAGCAGTTAAAATTTCAAAAACTAGAGGATGAAATAACTGAACTGAAATGTAAATTAAAGGGTGCAGACACTGAAATAGAAAACCTTCTCATAGAAAATAATAGTTTAAAGAAAAAAATATTAGTTCTAGAGACGAAGTCAGACAAATACAAAAGCATAGTTGAAACCTCTCCTTACTCAGCTAAAAAAACGAAAAAATCTAAGTCAGGTTCCAAACCTGGTATTCAAAAGAAAATCGATATGGAACTGTCAAAAATACTTATGAACAAAAACGTAGAGACGGAATTGATTAAAGATACCGACAGCAATATTGGAAACTTATCCGAATCAGTATCCCAACCCAAACAAGACGAAATCGAACAACAAGAACAAGAACAAGCGGAAAGTACTTGTATTCCAAAAAAAAAAATACCAAAAAAAAGAAAATCCACATCATCGGTACGCAACAATTGGTAGGACTAGCAGCGGTGTTGATCCATTCTCGCAGAAACACAATGTATGAAAAATATGCGGTAACAGGAGTAACGAAACCCCATGCCTTATCTAATGAAATTCTAAAAGAATGTACCAGTACTTGTAATGAACTAAATAAAGATGACAAAATTGTTCTAACTATAGGTGAACATGATACAAATCCTATAAAAATAATGTCAAACCTATCTACGATATTACATAAATTTCAAAATAATAACGTGTTGCTGTTGAGTATAAAACGGAGCAATTCCCTGAATGAAAAGAAACTTAATCAGAAAATTAAACTATTATCGCGGAATTATATCCATTGTCATTTCATTAATACTTATAATAAATCAGTACAAGAAGTTTGCCAAAGTATCAACTACACTATAGATTACATTGACTATAAACTCAAATACCTAACTTTTAGCGCGAAAAACACATCATATAAAAACAATATCTCAACAAAAGAAAACCTACCACAACAAAAATTTAAAAGGCAAAAATTAATTCTTGATTATTTTAACTCTCAGAAAAACAATTTCCGCACAAAACAAAATATACAAAAACATAAAATTATACACCAAGGAACGATTCTAAATTATTTTAAGCCCATTTCCAAAAAAATAAACATTCAACGTTGTCTATCGAACAATAGCCACACAATGATAACATCATAACCGTTCTGCATCAAAATATTGCCGGATTTCTTGGCAAGCGAGACTTACTTCAAGTGGCATTGCATGAATTATCCACTGAACGTAATAGTACTGATATAATCTGTCTTACAGAAACTTTCGTCAGAGCCGGAAATGAAGCAAATATATATTTACAAGATTTTTCACTCGCCGACTACTACTCGAGGTCTAAAAAGCGTGGTGGCGTGTGCATATTGTGTAGAAACGACTTAGAGTACAAAAAAATCCCTTTCATAAATGACATGGCTAAAGAATTCATTTTTGAATGTTGTGGAGTAGAGCTGTCCGCATATAATCTAATTGTTATTTGCATATATAGAATACCAGACAGTCAATTATCTAATCCGGGAACCTTTCTAATGCATCTTAATTCACTACTGACTAAACTTCAAACTAAAGTAAAAAAGAAAATTGTGATAACAGGGGACTTTAACATTAATATTTTAAAAAACAATAACATCACTAGGGAACTAAATAACTTAGTACAAACGTTTAATTACAATATACACATAAATCAACCCACTAGGCGAAACTCTTGTTTGGATCTAATTATTAGTAACATTCCAGAAGCTGTTGGAGAGATAATCCATCTCGGCCTCTCAGATCATGAGACAGCACAATATC
This sequence comes from Endotricha flammealis, assembly GCA_905163395.2. Taxonomy (NCBI): domain Eukaryota; kingdom Metazoa; phylum Arthropoda; class Insecta; order Lepidoptera; family Pyralidae; genus Endotricha; species Endotricha flammealis. The sequence continues at coordinate 1,187,653 of LR990867.1, forward strand.
TATCCATACCCATTAAGCAAAAAATTAAAGTACCAGATTTTTGGTTCACACAATACCGCGATTACAGTATCCATAATATTGAGAAATTTTCAGAGTGCTTACAGAGTTTGTCTTGGTGTGAAGTGTTCGAGGAAACTGATATGAATCGATCGTTTAATCTATTCCACGAAACACTATTACTGTTTTTTAACCTCTGTTTCCCTACATGTATAAAAAAAGTCACTCGGAAAAAAGGATCCACAAATTGGATTACTAAAGGTATAAAAAAAGCCTGTGCAACTAAAAGAAAATTAAGATTTACATACTACAGGACTAAAACCTTAATTTCTAAAAATAAATATTTAAACTATAGTAGAATATTAAAACGCTGCACCACAACTGCATTACGGCTCAGAAATGTATCATACTTAAGCAAAGCCAAAAATATATGTAGATCTTCTTGGGAAATAATAAAAACAAATCTTTCTAATAATAATCCTAAAAAGACAATTGAAAAGATCTTAAACAATGGTAAAATAATTGATAACCCTGTTGACATCGCAAGCATTTTCAATGAGTATTTTATAAATTTTACTAATGACATTGATAATAACAATACAAATAAATATAATCATAAAATTAAATCGAATGACAGTAATATATTTTTATTCCCTACCGATTTTGACGAAGTCGTCAAGATCATTAACTCATTAAAGAACACAAATTCGGTTGGCTACGACGAGATCCCAACCAAAATAATTAAATCTACATCTAGAATTCTTGCTCCAATTTTGAGTTATCTGATAAATATCTCATTTGTAGAAGGCATATTTCCTGATGCTTTGCGTATGTCGGTGGTTAAACCAGTTTATAAAAAGGGAGATAGATTGCTGGTGGAAAATTATCGACCGATCTCACTCATACCCATTGTTTCTAAGATATTCGAAAAAGCAATGCATTCTAGAATTATATCATTTTTGGCAAAACACAAAGTAATAAAAGAGGAACAAAATGGTTTCCAAAAGGGTAAGTCAACTGGTCTAGCAGCATTTAAAATAATTACTAAGATAATGGATTTTGTGGATAAAAAGTTGCCTACAACTGTAATCTTTTTCGACATGTGCAAGGCATTCGATTTTGTATCCCATAATATCTTATTATCTAAATGCGAAAGCTATGGCATAAGAGGCCAAGCTCTAAGCTGGCTTAAATCCTACCTAGATGGGCGTACACAATATATTGAGATTACAAGAGTTGATCAAGTCAATAAGCAGGAGTTAACGCACAAATCTGAAACTAAATCAAATAAAGTAGGAGTTCCGCAGGGCAGTATTCTAGGGCCACTTTTGTTTATAATCTACATAAATGACCTACCTGACATAACTAGACACTACTGTACACTCTTTGCGGATGACATAGCAGTAATTGTTCCTGACATGACGAATAACATTTTAAAATATAATAATGACATTAATAACACAATTCGAGATATTATACATTGGCTTACTTCTAATAACCTGAAAGTTAATTTAAAAAAAACTAAATATATTCAATTTCATAATAAACGTAATAATATTAAAAAAGATCTCAAAGTTACATATGATGGACGAGACATTGAGGAGGCAAATTGTGTTACGTTCCTGGGAATTGTTCTGGACAGCAATTGCATGTGGAATTTTCATGTAGCTAGTGTATGTAGTAAACTGAACAGATTTTCATATGCTCTCAGAAGATTGTCTAAGGTGGCTGGAAAAAAAATGGCTCTTCAAGCATATCACGGATACGTCGCCTCTAGACTTAGGTATGGCATTGCCTTATGGGGAAATTCTACTGATAGGGATAGAGCTTTTATTTCCCAAAAACAATGTTTACGAGCAATTTTTGATGTTACATCCACTACAAGCTGTAAGCCATTCTTCAGGGGTCTTAACTTGTTAACTTTGCCTTGTATGTACATCTATGAAATCTGCCAAATTGTAAAGGCTTGCCCTGATCTTTTTAGAAACAGAGGTGACCTACCGAATAAGCTAAAATTAAATAAAAGATACCCAAATAGATTGTTGTTCCCTGTGATGAAAACATCACTACTTAGCTCTAATTGTTACCCCATGGCAATAAGAATCTATAATGCATTACCAGAGGAATTAAAAATGTTGCCTACAAATAAATTTAAGATTATGTTACAAAAATGGTTGATTGGTAAGTGTTTTTATACTGTCCAAGAATATTTACAATTTAAAAATACATGTAGGTAGATTACAATTAAATATTATTTAATTAATGTTATACACTTAAATTTAATTTTTTTTTTTTTTTTTTTTTTTTTTTTTTTTTTTTTTCAAATTCAATTCAATGTATAATTTATTCATTATGACTTTAAGAGTCTGTTGCATGTCCGCTGGGACTGAATATGTGAGACAAGATTCTGTGAACCATTGCCATCTCTGATGTACCATATTTGATGCAATAATAAATCATTTCATTTCATTTCATTTCATTTCATTTCATTATTTTTTTTGTGGCCTGTTAGTAATGTGTGTTGATCGTGTGACTTTGATTTTAAAATTTTGATTACCTATGTTGACTTACTATGAGGCATACTTTCTTCCTTATTTTTCTGTGTATCTACTAACCTTTTAGTCAGGTTAAGCCGAGCGAGAGTTAGCTCCATTATTCAAAATTGAGTCATTTTTATTTAAAAGAGTTTTGATGAAACGAAGGCAAATCTTAATATGGTTTCTATTGGTGAAATAGTGACAAATAAGTTTTGAATAATGAGAAAAGTTTAGTTGATTTAATTACGAGTTACTGACTTGAAATGTAATGTAATGACCGGACGTTTTGTGTCCGATGTATCCGATGGACTTGACATTGTATGTTCGATGGACTGAACTTATTGTGTGACTCGATGCCTATGGATAGGATTGAGTTTTGTGTGTTGGACCAACACTCTTGGTATGAGAAGTGATGCAATGTAATGCATTGTAGTATGTTAATTAAGTTGCTTTGAGTAAAGTTTTCTCATTACTACTACCGATCCCTCTGTTGTTAAGGCCAAGAGAACTGAGTAGATTGTATTGGCAAAATACATGAAGTCTAAGTACCAATTTTATTGACGTGAGTAATGATTATTTTACTGTAAGTGATTTAGTTTTGTTTTTTTTAATTTTGTCAAAACTGGTTTCAAGACTTCAAGCTGCGTTAGCAAGACGTTAGCATGTAGTCGTAGCTCCGGTCTAACCGAAGAGTGCGCGATGCGTATCTAACTATGCATCCTATCACTGGTTAAGTGAAATCACTGGTAAAGTGAAATCGCTGGTCAAGCGAAATCGCTGGTTAAGCGTAAAATTTTAGAATGGTCGCTGGTCAAGTGACTACTAAATTCAATGCTGGTCAAGTAACGACGAAAAAAAAAAGTGATAGTGTAAACAAAAAAAAAGAGTTGTATGGCTGGTCAAGTGATACAACATTATTGAGGTTCTAAAACCAGTTTGTTGTTTGTACATGATTGTTTGATGAAACAAGGTCACAGGGATGATCTAGTGGTTTGTCACAGGGATGATCAGCTGTAACCACAGGGATGGTTATGGCACCTGGTTTTTGATGAACTCCGTTATATTCGGTTGTTAATTGATTTTATTTTCATTATTGGTACTAAGCTCTTCATGGTTAGGTACTTGATTTGCTAAGCTAAGTGTGTTTACTTAGAATAGAAGTAAATTGGACTTGATATTGAAACTTTGGATTTGAGTTAGAGAGAAAGTCCTATGTGTGGTCAGGAGTGACCGAACGTTGTGATGCTGTGTGAGTGTTGATTGTTTCAGAATCACACGCGAGGACGCGTGTCTTGCAGAATGGCCGTGTCGCAGTGTCGCATACGGTCATGAGTATGGACATGGACGCTAAGCAAAGCGAGGGTGCGCCATCTAGCGGCGTGTTGAGAAAACGTTGCTTTGGCGCGCTTGGGCGGAGCCGTGGCGGTTGGCGGGCTCGAATGGACATAGTTGGTTTTCGAGCGCCATAAAGAGTCGTACTCGTAGTCACGGAACTGTCGCGTTTTACCTAGTGTCTATTTGTATTTAGTTGAATTAAGATACTGTACCTAATTAAATTGTGTTGTAACAAAGATTTGAAAAAGAGACCTAGACTGAGGTTTTTCTTGCGGCATTTCTTTTCCATCAGTAGTCATTCCGAAGTGCTAGTAAATTCAATAAACATTCTTTAAGTAAAACTAAAACTGTTGTTTCTCTCATATCACGACTACCCTCGTTACGCCCTTGTGATGTTGAATTGCACATCGAATAACCGCTAGGCTATCCGACAAATATTAATATGTAATATCTATTTGAAATGGACAAAGTTAGGACGACGCGAATACATAAAGAATTTAGTAAATGTATTTTGTTTTATTTTTAATTTAAATAAATAGATATTGTGAAAATATTTAAGGAATTACTTTCAATAACGAATAACGTTTATTATAATGTAAATTTCTTTTGGAAATATCTTTATTTAAATGGAAAAAATCAAGGTAGAATTTGACACATTTTCTCGGATCTTACGTAAAATCTTTATTTATTTTAAATTATTTTAGATACTCTATCAAAAAAGTAGTTCATTAAACTGTCGATAAAAGTATATCTCTGGTACAAACATATTTTTTTGGTTTAAGTATATATTTTTAATTTTAATGGAAGAATAAGGGATCCAAAAATCTTGCACTGAGCATTTTTTCGCAAACTTGACTTGGGAGATTAGTAATCTCCCAAGTCAAGTTTGCGATAAGTTTGCGATAAACATTATTATAAAAAAATATTTCAAAATGTACTAACTGTAGTATAGTATTTAATGAAATGTCGACGATAAGAACCGAGCTATTCAAACCATGTACTGTCTAATGTAAAAGTAATTTTGACATACAAATCTAGGAGCTCAAAAACATTCGTAAACGCGTAAAAACCTAAAATGGCTCCTAAAATCCGTTCAGTAGTTTAAAGCCCACCATTCACTACACGAGCCCGGACCCGACTCCCAACCCGGACCCGACCGCGACCAATCCGGCGTACCCATACACTGCACGAACCCTCCGCCAACCCACCGCCAACCCTCCACTCGAAGTGTGACTTTGGTGAGCCCTGCACGTGTACTCATTTAATATGCCGCCTGTACTATCTAAGCAAAAGTAGCTTTAATCGTCGTCGGAATAATGATTTTATCCGAGAAATGAAAAAAGAAACGGTTTGTTATCGTCGAAAGACATTATAATAAATAAAAAACAAATAAAAACGTGGTTTCGACACTGACTGAGTCGGCCGACCAATCTGACCTTGCACACACACGCGCGGATTGGTCGGGTCGGGCGAGGGTTCGGTTGGCGCTCGCGGCTCGCCGCGAGCCCGACGCCAACCCATTTGACAGTCTGGCGGACCGGTTCGTCGCTTCCATACACAGGCGGATTAGTCCGATGGCCGACCAATCCGCCGGACCAATCTGCGTGTGAATGGTGGGCTTTAAGGAACTAAGCGAACAGACTGCAGAAGTGACTTTATTTTAGACTATGTAAAGATGTCTACCTCTTCGTTTGAAGGGACCATTATCAATCAACACTCTATCTAGGGATAATGGAGTGTTAAACTATAAAGTAATCTTCATTTACAATTTTTACTTTGCTACTTCGCCGACGTTCTGTGAGTGTGATACTTCCAGAGTCCAGCTAGCCTATTCCATAATCCAGAAAACGATACACGAATTTATTTGAAATAATCTTAATTTACAATTATACACTCGCGTTTTCCCAAGTTGCCCCATCAATAACGGAGAACAAAGTAACATTTGTGCTCGGACCCTAATAACTTTAAGGTCTGATTTGTGTTGTTTTATTGTTTTAGGAACATATTGCTAACTTGTCTAACTAGTGAGAGAGAACTAGAACCGCGTTCTTTCATTAATTCAGCCACAAGAAGCCTATAGCTGGACATAGGCCTCCCCAAATGCTTTCAGTCATCATTTTTATGGGGGTTTTGCCAATACTCGCCACGCTTGGCAGGCGAGTTGACAAGCGTAGTTGCGTTGATTGGAGTATTTCGAGTAATAAGGACGCTTGTTACGCATGGCTAATTTCCATCGGCTGAAAGTGTAAATACTTTTTGATAGATTCTTACATGATATAATAGTCTTTTATACTGGGTTATTCGTCTTGTATTTCCTATCGATCGGTTGTACTCTTCTATTATTTTACTATTTTATTTTATTTTACTTTGAGCTCTAGTTTGTCCTTTTTTTTATATACCACAAAGGTGGCAAACAAGCATACGGCCGGCCTAATGGTAAGCCGTCACTGTGGCCTATAGACGCTTGCAATACCGGGGGTATCACTCACGCGTTGCCCCAAGTGGAGCTCTGGAGACCTTACTCACCGTAGCAACACAACATGGCCGAGACCAATGTTATTTGGCTACGATCTTCTGTAAGGTGGAGGTCCTTCTCCAGACGGGCTGCTCCGATTTGAGCGGATTATCCGCTGAGCCCACCTCTCTTACTCTCCTTCCCCTCCTTTATAACGCTGCTGCTCATTCTTTACGCCATTACGTTTTACGACACCTATGGGAGGAGAGGTCATATTCTTATCTGCAGTTGGTATGATGATAACTTTTAACACTTTCTCAAACACTAAGTTGACGATTAAATAATTTAAGTAATATTAATTATCTGATTTCTACCGATATTTTCTATAAATTTGTCTTATCTATCCTCAGAAACTTGCAGTCAGTTATCTTATAGTTATCTATCACAAGTAAACTTATAAAATGACAGGCTTAGAAGTAAATTAGGGTTTTAAAATGCAAACGGTTGACAGTAACAAGCGAGCAACAGTTGGTTTCATATGATTACGTTGTAGAATGTTGTTGCTAACCTTCATATCAACTTATAATCATCCCACGGCAGTAGAGTTGTAAGAAACTCAAGTCTTTCAGTCTTCATTTCGAGACTTGAGTCTCTTTTCAAGACTGGGACTTGGACTTGGGAGTCCGAGTCCTTTGAGTCTTCTGTGAGTCCTCCGAGTCCTTTCGAGTCTTTTGAGTTCTTTGAGCTAGACTGAGTCTCATGACTCAAATTCATACTTGAGTTGGTGTATTATATTATCATATCCATCCATCATATATTAAACCAATTGGGTAATAAAACTATTAGGGCTTCAATGTGCCTGTCTTCATGGCTCAATGTACTAAAATAATTTAATAATATATGATATACAAATAATGTAATTAAGTAACGAATAAATCAATAATTTGTTCATTGCTTGCTATTTTATTGCTTAACTATACAGCCATGGATTTAGAAGACTCAGTCTTGAGTTCTTTAAAAACACTCAGTCTTTGAGTCCGTTTTGGCAGGCCTCAAGTCTTTTGACTAAAGACTCGAAATTCGGAAGGACTTGAGCTCTAAGACTCTTTATAAGACTCGAGTCATCAAAAAAAGACTCAAGTCCTATCAAATGAGACTAGAAAACTCGAGTCTCTTACAACACTACACTGCAGGGATACGGGTCTCCCTTCAATCGATGGGAATTAGAGCGTACTCTGCCACGCTGCTCCAATGAGTTTCGAATTTTTACTATACTATAGAATTTAGACTATAATATAGGGATCTTCAAAAAGGGCATTATAAGATTTTTACAGGGTCGACAACACGCGAGTGTATACCTACTCCCGGTATTGCAAGCGTCCATAGGCATACGGTGACCGCTTACGGCGCTTACCATCTGGCAGGCCGTAGGCTTATTTGCCACCTTAGTGATATAAAAAAAATATTAGTTAGGATTAAACTTTTTTTTATTCTATGAACGCTGTCGGCTGCCTACAGCTCAGCGTCATGTAGGCCGCGTCACAAAACTGATATAGGATGAACTTCGATAGCGTGATTCAGGATTCTAAGTGGCGCTGTCATGTGTTCGCATTGTGAACTTTTTCTTCACTCTATAGTTCTTCTGTATGGCGATAGGTGTCGCCACAGACAAACAAGAGATATGGCGTTTCTGAGATAGCAAGATACCTACGCACATTATATCGCAAATGTATTGATAAATTATAAATATTAAACATAAAAATGTTCGATGGAAGTTTATATTTTTTCACCTGAAAAAAAAAATGGAGAACTCTTTTTATACGAAATCATTAAATTATGTAGGTTTACAACCATTTTTATAACTAAAACATATGTGAACCCTATGAACCTTTTCCGAAATTTTACGTGTCGAAAAAGCCTACGCTTTCTAGCCGTAAATAAAAGAAACATACGTGACTGTATAATAAAAACTTCCAACGGTAGTTACCGTTGCTCCAGAATTTAAAATAAAAAAAATATTGCCAACTTTTCAAAAAAAATTGCGGCGTATTTTTAAAATTCAGAACATAGTCTAGCTTACTATAACCCGACGGATTTACGGAGCCTACTAATGAGTATCGAGTCGGCTAGAATGTGCGTGCGAGCGGCCGCGGTCGCTCTATCGATCGCCGTCGCAATGCGGCGGCACGCGATTTCCTTAACAGCTGATTTTGAAATACGCTCATTGGTTAAAACATCAGTTTTATTATGTTGCCTGCACGTGATGTACGTAATTGCACGCCTGCCAAAACTCCAGTTGAATTCAAATTTCGAATGGGATTAGGGATGTTTTTCATAATCGGTAGACGAATCGTGATGTGCTAACCAGATTCGTTATAAAAATAAATAAAATCGTTTATTTTGCAAGTAGATTTACAGGGAATACTTTCAGAAGAGACCGACAGACGCAGACCCCCTCGCGCCGCCGCCGCTCCAAGCGGCGGCGGTACACATCATGCAGTAACGCATTTTCCTGACAAAACACAAAAAAAAGATTTCCTCTAATTACATAGTTAGCATAGTTACGTGATTTTATGATCATGACTTATTATTACCATTGACATTAATTATGTGAAACTGGCTATCTAATTTATAATGTGTAATTTAAAAAATATATTAAATTTTTAAAATAATCGTAACTTATAAGACTCTCACAATAATATTTTATTACTAAATCACACACCACCAACAAATATCATCACATTTTATGCAATTTAAACAAAACCTATACAAATTATATACAAAATCTTTCCTCAAGAACCACTCTATCTGTTGGTGAAAACCTCATGTATATCAGTATAGCAGTTTTTGAGTTTATCGCGAAAAGACAGACGCCGCGGAGCACTTTGTTTTACATTATGTAAGGATTCAGTCCTTCTATTTTATTATTTATTCAACTTATATTATATACTAGCTTTTTCCCGCGGCTTCGCTCGCGTTAATTTTATGACATAGATCTCGTTTGACAACAAAACAAACCAATTCGACTTGTGGCGCCATCTGTTGGCCGATACAGCGCCCACTATACTAGAAAAATTATTTTCCCATTGGAACGACATACTTTCACGGGATAAAAAGCCTATGTTGGGCTCTGTACCCCTAACAATATGTATACAAATTTTCATAATGATCGGCTGCTTAGTCAAGCCGTGAAGGAATAACAAACAAACAAACAAACTCACTTTCTCATTTATAATATTAGTAAGGAAGTAAGGATTCAAATTTCTTATAAGCTAACAGGTTACTTTTATTCTAGCGCAAGTGAAGTCATTAAATAACTTCATCTAATTTCTAAGCAACAGGTACACTCTTTTCATACAAAGGGAGATAAATAAAGATAATTAACAGTTAATTCTAACTAATAAAGGAAAAATAGTAACATCAATCTTCTATATTTAGAACTAAAGCGCGAATTAATTCTCTTAATACCTACAACGGTTGTCCCCAACCCACCCCCTACGTCTTAACACCCCAACTAAACACCAATGGAGTTACAAACTTTCTTTATCTTGGCTAAGTAATTAATCGGAAGATTTAATCGGAGCAAAAAAGGTTTATTTAGTCATGGCTTCTGCATTCTTTTATTTGCAACTCACATTATCATATAAACATAATAGGTAATCCCACTGCAGGGATACGGGGCTGTCTTCCTATTAATGTAGTATGTACATAATTCAATTCTGGAAAGGAAAATTGAAAAAAAAACCATCAAAAATTAAACTCTGGGCCCTAGTCAAATCTTTGTTTTGTAGCTCAGCAAGTAGCAGACTATTCCAGCTATCTGTCAAGACCCTACCAAACACTCCTTATACATTTAGGAGTTTGAACTTTTTGCATACAATTCAGAGAAAATCATAAAAAAAATACGTATAAATCTATAAATTTATCATGGTGATATACTGTAATAAGGCGCCATCATCGTTATTGGCGGCCAATTTTCGGCAATGACTTGCTCGTAGCCATTTTTAAATCGTTTTACATTACCCCATACCCGGGGGTCCTTTTAGGCGAGCGAAAATTATACTTAAATGAAAAATTTACGGCCCGAAGAACACAGTAACCGTAAAGTTAAAACACGTTAAAAGTAAGTAAGGAAGCGGTATCTATATCTCACAGACGTAAATATAAACAGATCGGGATCTATAACGTTTTAATAGATTTTTGTTTTATTAGTTTAATGCTCAACAATTCTTACTTATATTATGAACGTGAAAGATTGTAAGTATAATCATACCTACAACTACACGCAAAAACGACTAGATAGATTTATTTGTTAATTTGGTACACGACGAGTTGTCTTATAAAAATGTTTGAAATTCAAATAAGGTTAAAATATTTATTTTAATAAAGTTTATTTCATAAATGCTACGATTAAAGCCTGATCACGTTTACACCGTGCCGTGGCCCGGCCCGGCCGGGCCTGGCCGGTATACTTTTTGTATGAATTGACATCGGCCGGGACACGGTCAAGCATGATTCAATTGTTTCAACTCATACAAAACTGCCGGGTCACGGCACGGTGTAACGTCAATCAGGCTAGGGTGTCACAATATTTTATTTTATGAAAACGTACATTATGTCATACATAGAATATGTACTGTGATATGACATTGCACTCAAATGCAACAAAGCAAAATATATCTAATACGGGATCCTACACTTCACATGGTCCGACACGCACTTGTCCGGTTTTTTAAAAGAAATAGTTTAAGTTTAACTGCAAGTGAAACCAGATGTCATAGTTAATTTAATTACAAATTTTATATTGATCATAAAAATATAATTTATTTTAGGAGCAGTTAAAAATTAGAAAATGTCACATTAATCAAAATAATAATCTTTGCTAATTGGGTACACGAAATTTCGTGTTAGGCATCCGCAACAAAAATTTGTAAGCCCGAAATCATAATTAAGGTTTAATTCCATTTAATTCACGACATTTCCCCTTTTGAGAATTACCTACGGACGTTAGGGAAGCCTCTAGAGGTCGTGTCTCAATTTATAAGAAAACAAACAAATGAATTTTACACAATGAGGGATTTCACTAAAATTTACGTCACGATCTGGCGCCACTTTGGAAGAGGTCCCATCCATAATCCGCGCTGTTAAAAGCGTCAACGTCAAAAAAAATCAGACACGTCGAAAAAATCTGACACTCGATTATTTAGGCGCTATGTCACTTTTGACAGCTTTCTAGACCTTACGTCTCAGTACTGCCGCCTAGTAGGTGGGTGGGTGCTTGTATTTTTGGCAGGCAGGGTAAGAACTCAGAACAAACACTTAAAAATCCACCACGCTAGTCCGATGCGGGTTGGTGGATGAGCAGTAGGCCATGTCACTGAGTCCGTTGATATTTGAAATACCTTTCTGCCGCCACCTTTAGTTGGTGCACTTCCCTTGCAATAATGATTCAAACTTTTTTTGTAGTAAATTGAGCCCTAACGGCCTCTACACTTGGCTAAATTCAGAGTCTAACAAAAGAGATGGTGCCATACAAATAAGCGAAAGCACTTACAACTTCTCACCTCTTAGTATTGCACCATCTCTTTTGTTAGACTCTGAATTTAGCCAAGTGTAACGGCCGTTTGAATTGTCACACTTCTTCCAGAAGAGAGTGTGCGACAGTTTAACGTTGTAGCGATGGCGATATGCTCGACCGCCACAAAGGAAGAGCTTCCGTCCATGCTGGGTATGTCTGGGGAACCGCGGCTCCAACAATGTCTTTGTCGGAGGTTATTTAAATATCTCCATATCGTAGAAACTTAGTTAACGCGATTCAGGATTCTAGTGGCGCCGTCATGTGATTGCATTGTGAACTTTTCTTCACTCTGTGTTTCTTCTGCATGGCGATAGGTGTCGCCACAACGTCATAATAATATCGAGATGTGTAATGTAGTAATTAATATGTGGTAAACGGTGTTGATGGCACAATTACTACTTAGTTTTGTAAGATGCTATTATATAAAATATATTGTATCATTGTTTGTTTGCACAAATAAATGAAAAAAAAACCTTACTAATCCTACTAATATTATAAATATTATAAAGTTTGTGTGTATATTTGTTACTTCTTCACGGTCATATGGCTACACCAATTTTCATGATATTTGGTATGTAGGTAGCTGATACCTTGGGTTGACACATAGGGTACTTTTTATCCCGAAAAGTACGCGATTAACGTAGGTTTTGGTCAAAAGTCTGATAGTCAGTGGCGCTTTATACGTAGATGGCGCTGCTGTGCATAAAATTAAACGCAGGCAGCAGCTAGTACCTATAGATAAATGTGAAAATTTGTGAGGGTGTATGTTTGATTTGCTTTAGTACATGGGTAGTTTATAACCTGGATTAACACAGAGCATTATTTTTATCCCTGATATCAGCCCGGGAACGGTAACAAAATGATTTCGCGAGTAAAATTTTATTGCGCACATCAGCTAGTGGTTAAAGTAAAATCTCCTATGACTTGGATCAAGCCAGGTCGCCCGAGGAAAGTTTAGCACTCAACACTGGCGCTCTCTCACGTACCGTGTGCAAACAGTAACTGGTAAAATATTAATAAAAATATTTTTGCAAAATGTCCTCCCACATAAAGACGTCACCATTATCAGTGATTTCCTTTGGCACCAAATGGCGCGCGTTCGGTTCCAGTACGGGGCGACTATTTATGTGATGGCATTGATATTAAATAATCCTACTAATAATAAAAAGGCGAAAGTTATGTGTATGTTTGTTACTTCACATGCAGTGGACTATCTCAACCCCCCACCTCGTCGGTCAATCATTCTTGTGTCGAACCATTGAACGGTGGAACAAGCTGCCCGACGATGTGTTCCCTGCACCGCACGTGTACGACATGGGGTTCTTCAAGCGGAGCGTGAAGAGGCACCTTTCAGGTCGGCATAGTAGAAGCGACGAGACACCACAAAGGATGTCTCGTACCTTCTATTCCTGGATCCCAGTGACCTGAGGCCCATCTGGCAGGCGCTGGCGTCACATGCCGTGTCCCAATATATTTTTTTTTTAAACTTCTTCACACTCAAATGGCTGGGTCAATATTTATGACATTTTGTATGTAGGTAGCTGATACCTTGGATTAACACATATACCATCAGGCGGGCCACCTTAGTGGTATAAAAACACATTTTATTATGTAAATTAACTTATATGATTAATTTTATAACAGAAAAATGTAATAAAAAGCAACATGTAACACTGATAAAAAGACGCACGAAACCCATTCACTGTCTTTTTCATGATGATCGATTGGTTTAAAAGTGAAAGTAAATAAAAAAACTTTAGCATTTAATAATAATAACTTAGTTATTATTTTATACTTATATAAATTTTGCAGTCCGTACCGTTTCCTCTAGAAAATATCAACATTCGTTAGCATAACAAGCAGGTAAACTTATGTACATTTTACATTTTAAGTCTGGTATCAATTTGATCTTCTTATATATTTTACAATTACCCACTCTACAACACGGAGAGCGGACACGTACGTACTTTGTTTGGGGGGACAGGTTCTCTACAGCTGTCTGTACGTATACGATTTGGAGCAACGTGGCAGAGTATGTCCCCTTTGATTGAAAGTAGACCCGTACCCCTGCAGTGGTATGATTATGGTTTGATATGATAAACAATACACTTGATGGTATATTCCTCTATTTGATCGTATTGAGTTTCTGCGTTTGACTGTCCAAGTTAGTTTCGCCTAGGATTAGATAATAAATTCGTTAGTCAAAGACAATTAAACTCTTTTCGGCTTCGTTAGACCAGCCCGGCCCGTATTCTCGTGACAAAAACAGTTTTGTATGAGTGACAAAGCGCTTCAGATTGACTGAGGTTGGACTAGCCAAATCTAGAAGCGCCAGAGATTCGATATGTGACTATATCATTTACATTCTTCTTTCTGTGCCTCTCCACTTCTGGTGGTTGGCCGTCAGCTTCGCAAACAAATCCCGGTCTTTTGCCATTCGGAACAGCTTCTCAGCACTTGTGATCACTGTCCACTCCCGTATGTTCCTCAGCCACGATTTCCTGCGTCTCCTACGCATCTCTTGCCCTCTATTTTGCCCATCATTATAAGTTGAAGCAGTTATCTATCATGTCGTAACACGTGCCCGAGATATTCATTTACAACAATTTTATTTTCACCTCACAAGCTCGGAAAGAATCTGTTTGTCATTCGAAATCTGAGTGCAAAAGTGCATTTTGTGCCCTAGCGTGGAAAGAATTTTTAAAATTCGAACCTTTCTAATTAATAAGTTTTTATACCGCGTTAATATTGATTTCATGCCAGTGCGCCAACCTTATTTTTAAAATAATCGAACTGGCCAGCACGACACCACATGAAAAAAAAAACACTTATTTAATATAATAATTGCGTTTTTCTTGCACCTAGCATTTTCCTTGCTGTAGTGAGGTGAAAAGTTGTGTGTTTCGCTCGGCAGCAAAGTTATTCTGCGTCTCGTACCTTTGAAACCCTCGCTACGCTCAGGTTTCAATATAAGTACTCGCGCCAAAAAACAACTTTGCAGCCTTGCATAACAAATAACTATTGTAGTCAAAAAATATCAGATTCTGTTAGTTATCCGTAGCCATAGGTAATATTACTTCTTACGTAGTAACCATTAGTCGCAGATGTCCTAAATCATTTCAGAAGTTGCCCCCGAAACGCCTTTCCGTCCGTTTACCCTCGAGGAGGCTGCAAATAGGCCGCTTTACCAAAACGAGGACACATTTACTGGACCGTGCGTTTAAGAGGTTACATTTCTTACAGTTTCTAAAAATTTCATTTTTTTAATTCCACATTAAGTCTTAAGCTATCTTTATTCTTCTTCTTTTGAGTAATTACCTACCTACCCTAATAAATTTTGGATTGAAGTGGTAAAAAAGTCGCCTAGGATCCGCTTGGGAGATCAAGCAGTGGATTGAAGTGGAACGAAGGTTTTTTTGACGTTGGCAATTTGACGTCTGACTGACTGACACAGTTTGACAATAACTGCTATACTTTAATGTGTCATTAATTTTAAAAATGTGTTTCATAAACTGTCTGTGACTGTGAGTCTTTCGTCCTGTTTCTTTCCCCATAAAGCTTCTTGAGGTGATTGTCCATAGGCAGCGGTGATTGCTTACAATCAGATAATCTGCTCGTTTGTTCTCCTCTGTCACAAAAATAATAATACGGAGGACGAGCAGATTATCTGATGAAAAGCAATCATTGCTACCCATGGACAATCACTTCAAGAAGCTTTAATGAGTTGCCCACCTATGAAGAAATTAACAATGAAGGGAGACGAGGACGAAAAACTCACAGCCAGTTTCCGAAACATATTTTAAAAGTTAATGAAATATTAAAGTATCTGTAGTCGGTTTGTAAGTACGAGTACTATAGTTCATGTTGACAGTATCGGGACCTTTCCACTCAAGCGAAATGGCGGTCTAAAGATAGGTATAATTAATAGGGTGCCTGGGGCCGTGGGAACTAACGGGTGTTAGGCTCTTGACAATAATAATACCGAAAAACCATTGGAGCGATTAAGTTTCTTGATTGTGTAAGTATATTTAGTGGTATCTAGATTTATTTATATAATCTACAAGTGAAACCCGTGCAATTTCGTTTGCGTGTATGTATTTATGCATAGTGGCGCCATCTATATCAGACTTTAATATCCTACGGGAATCGCGCACTTTTCGGGATAAAAAGTACCCTATTTAACACATAGGTCACTTTTTTACTGTTTCGGGATAAAAAGTACCCTATTTAACACATAGGGTACTTTTTATCCCGAAAAGTGCGCGATTCCCGTCCAAGGTACCAGCTACCTACATACCAAATATCATAAAAATTTACCCAGCCATTTGAGCGTGAAGAAGTAACAAACATACACATAACTTTCGCTTTTATAATATTAGTACGATCCTTATATTATATATAGGAAGAATTTGTATTTTGGTTTGTAAAGTTGCTTGACTTGCGTGTTCGTATAGAGTGCGACACACGGCGACGATATTGAGCTCCTCATAATTGTTGTTCTCAATTTATAATGAGAAGAAAACTTTAGGAAACAACTCAGTGATCGTTCTGGTAGTTCCCAAACTTTGTGGTTTGGCGGTGGTCCCCGTTGGGGAGGCCAACACTGAAGCTGCCAGGTAAGGCTTGGCCCAATCGTTATTATTATGTGACTTCCCGACAACTGAGATTTTAGCAAATTTGGTCTAATTTTCGACACAAGTTTCGTTTCAATCTATAGATTATTTTCATATTTTATTTATTTATTTAACTTTATTGACTGCTATACAAAATAATGATGACAATAATAGGCGGTCATAATGCTAATTGAATTTCTACCATTAAGTAAAACTAATATAAGAATACATATATAAATATATAGTACATACAAATACATATTAAAACTGATGATTTATCTGAGGCAATAAAATAATGTTGATGTCTCATGTAGGTAGTTAACTGAATATTTTTTTGTCTACCTTTTTGTATAATCTTCTTTCTTTTTCAGAGGGCTCCTTATGTCGATGTCATCCGTCTCTAATATTGCAAAAACCTTACTATCTTAACCTAAAATGGTGGTTTTTATAATTTTCATTATTCATACTCAAATTTATTCCCGAAGAAGGCATTGGAATTTCGCCAAACAGCAATTGAGTGTCCTATCAGATCTGTCTGGTAAGTTCCTGTGTCTCTGTGTATTCGTTAACTTATCTTTTACTCGGCAACTATTGGTTGTCCAAGTTTTGTCGCTTTTAAGAGTTATTGGATGTGAAAAGTTGATTTATTTTATATGATGCGTTTGTAGACAGAAAATGTTAAGCAATATAATTAATGTGGTTTTCTTGAAGAGCTCGATGGCGGTGCTGTGTGTCACACTCTATACCAAACTACTCTACCCTAGTCAGTGATTGGATAGGTTTCGTTATCTCTAGCTTCTCCGTTCTTCAGAAGGCACGTTAAGCCGTCGGTTCCGGCTGTTATCAATGGACGACACTGGCCTTTGCCAATCTGCATTGGAGTAACGTGTACCTACATTGTAACTAATGAGTGGAAAAAAAAGGAGAGAAAAAGAAAGTACAAAATGACAAAAAAGGCCGTAACCGGTTTTCTTTCGCCATTTCTTTTTACTGGTTGCCATTTTGCTTGTGTCCGAAATGGTGGTAGTATATAACGTAGTTTATTTTCTTTATACATATATACAAATTGTAAATGACAAGAAAAAATGCCTGTGAAGGTCTCATTTCTGAAATAAACGATTTCATTTCATTTCCTACGCTCTAATCCACGTCGATTAAAAGGAGACCTGTATTTTTGCAAAAAGATGATTAAGAGTTAAAATATTATAAATGAGAAAGTGAGTTTGTTTGTTATTCCTTCACGGCTTGACTAATCAGCCGATCTTATGATTTTTTTTAAATATATTGTCAGGGGTACAGAGCCCAACATAGGCTACTTTTTTTCCGTGAAAGTATGTCATTCGAATTGGAAAATATTTTTTCTACTATAGAGGGCGCGCTGTATGGGATGGGCTATCGGCCAACAGACGGCGCCACAAGCCGCGCTATGGGTTGTTTTGTTGTCAAACGAGATCTATGTCATAAAAGCTAGTGAGTTGATACTAACATGTTACTGAATATTTTTTAATATCAGTACGAGACGATACATACTGTCTTTATAAAGGTACATTTTCTGGCTATCCAGTTTTGCTATCTGAAATCATTAAAAATACAAAGTTGCAATAAAAAAAATTGAAAGAAACAGAGGCAGTAAAATAAATAGTTGCATAATAATAGCGCCTCCCAGTCCAGACTGGGCGGCGGGGCATAGCGCCAACACACGTTGCAGTCAAAGTGCAGATACAGCCACTTTAGCAAATAGCTAACTTATGCCCGTTTTCTCCAATTCCTAAAATTTAAAAGTCTCCAAACAGTTTCCTCTATGTCCAAATCCTTGATTTGGTACGTGTATTACATAACAAATAAACGATTTAAAAACCGTATTTTTACCTAAATGATTGAGACAAAATTGACATAGAAAGGTGAAGAGACTTTACATTTTCACACAATTTTTTTTAGTTACTACTTTGATTAGACAATGGAGAACACAAACGTTTTTTTTTAAATACATAAGTAAAGCGGAGGTTTGCCTTTTTTCTGTCTTTAATGTTTAAATACTAATAAAATAATTAGTGATCATTTCCAATTAAAATCGCTAGATCGTATTAGAAATTACTTTCATCTAAAATTAAAACTTTTAATGCAACTTGAAATTGATTACTGATATAACAATTTTTTTCATCTGAAACGAGAGCTGTAACTGAACGTGTCTGTACATAAAATCATAAACAGATAAAAATATAGAACAAAAACTATGACGTCTTGTGTCACGTCACTTAAGCCGCGTTGACACGATCAGAGTAGGCTCGGACCGAGTGGAGTCGGATACCTACTCGCATGTAACTCGTATTGTGGCAACCCATAATCCGATCGCACTCGGACGACGGCGTTCGATCTGTCTCGACTCGGATCGCGCTCTATTTGTCTGAGCTAGCTCGTATACGAATAGTGATACAAAATAGCGGATACACAAGTGTCTCATGCGAAAAAAAGTTGCGGAACGTGACACTATACAAAATGGTCCGAGTGAACTTTGATTGTGGCAACATCTATAGCACACTCGGAAGAAGCTTACAGGTACGAGTCCACTCAGCCAAACACTCTGGGGCCCGATTCTACTAACACAAATGCCCCAATGGACTCTCAATGGTGTCTCAATCGTGTCTCAAAAGATTGCCGATAGTTTTTGACATTTGTTATGGACTTAAACAATAACATAATGTCAAAAACTATCCCACTGATACACTATCGGCATTCTTTTGAGACACGATTGAGACACCATTGAGTGTCCATTGGCGCATTTGTGTTTGTAGAATTGGGCCCCTGATCGTGTCAACGCGGCTTTAGGTCACCGAGGCTCTAGTCTAGACAAATGGCATGTTTATCGGAAATGTCAATGGAAATTAGATAATTTATATAGATGGATGCTTTATTTACAATACACAAACAAGTGATACAGTAAACAGAAAAAGTTACAGACGTGACGTGTGAGGTATATGCATGTGCAACAAGGCGGCTATTTACTTTTATTTATTTATTATTGAAATTATTGCCGAAAGTAATCTTGCTGAAAGTAATCTTTCCAATAATTTATGTCATTCAAACGTCAATTTTGAATAAAAAAGTGTTGAACTCCCGAATTCAGTGGAATTCAGTATTGGATTCTACCCAAGGATTCTACCAGAGTGCTTAGTGCCAATTTTTTGGACACATTCGAACGTTGTTTACAATCCAATCAAATTGAAAAAAAAGTTTCATAATTGTGAATGTTAGTTAATGGTTAGTCGACATCACAGAAGACCGAAGAGATGGCAGCTACCTCGGACAAAGAATTAGTCTAGCTATTCAAAGGTCCGGAACGCTGCCAGTATCTTCGGAACCTTGCCTAAAGGGACTCTTTTTAATAATATATTTTAATTATATTTTTTAAGGTTTTTAGTTTTAGGTTCATTATAATTTGTTTATAATAATATGTTTAGTTTAGTTTTAGTATGTGATATTTAATATAGATTCTTCAAACAATTGTGAATGTACTAGATACCTGTTACATATTGAAATTAGCCGGGTTTGATCACTTCAAAATGTGAGCAAGCCACTTATCACTTCTCTATTTGGTCGGTTTGGACCAAACGCGAACAAAAAACTCGAAGGTACTAAGTAATCAGTGCTAACTACAATATCATACAAAATACATAGCATAGTTACAAATGAGAATTTACATTAGGTACGTATAAATTATCCTTAATAATATTATAAATGAGAATGTGAGTTTGTTTGTTTGTTTGTTATTCCTTCACGGCTTGCTTGACTAAGAAGCTGATCATTATGAAAATTTGCATACATAATTGTTAAGGGTACAGACCCTAACATAGGCTACTTTTTATCCCGTGAAAGTATGTCGTTCCAATGGGAAAATGTTTTTCCTACTATAGAGGGCGCTGTATCGGCCAACAGATGGCGCCATAAGTCGCGCCATGGCATAAAATTAACGCGGGCAAAAGCTAGCATATTATAATTTATTAGAACTACTTTCGCACCGTGCCTTCAAGATGGGAATTGTAAAGGGTGAGCTCGCTAATTAGCGATTAATTTGCTCTAGTTTCCGTCGCTTGAGAATTCCGAGATAAAATTTTCGCTATGCCATAAGAAAATTGTGGACTTCTTGTGACTCAGTTGATGATGATGAAGTCACTAAGGATAAAAACATTTCTTAAATTTTCGAATTACAAGCATACTAATTCCCAAAATACAGTTTTTTTATACCACTAAGGTGGCAAACAAGCGGTCACCGTAGTCAATGGATGCTTGCAACACCGGGAGTATCACACGCGCGTTGCGGACGCTGTAAGATTCTTTTAATGCCCCTTTTGAAGAACACCATATTAAAGTCGAAAGCAAAGGTGATCCTAGTTTGGGAATTACTACGTTTATTCTTGTGTTACATAGATTTCAATTGTTTCCTTAAATTATTATCTATACAGGATCTGTTACGATGCCGGGGTGCCAGTCGAGGTTTACATACAGGTTTCTTCCTAATTCGATGGTGGGTTGCTGAAACATTGACCCTTCTTTAAATTGAGTCATAACTCATAAGTATCATTGTTATTACATATTTTTTGCTATAAATTGATCTACAATAATCTTAAAATAAAATAAAATAAAAGATTAGAATAGCTCCTCAAATGGCCCTGCTAAGGCATTTCAACTCTTTTTTTTTCTTACATAAAAAGTTTTTTATAATTAGGTAATTGTGAAAACAAGTGAAATGTATTTTTTATAATTTTCTATGGAAACGGGAACAAAAAGAGAATATTTAATCAAAGTTTATGGATAAGAAACGTAAGCCCAAGTCAATGTTCTTTAGTATCAGTTAAACACATCCCGAGCTGTTCACTGCAGAAAAAAACAATTTTGTATTCCAATCACGTTCCATTTCCCCAAGTTCGTGTTTGTTTTCCTACTTTAACAAGTATATTTTCTATACCGTACATATGTATAACAAGACGATCCGTTATTTCACAAAAATCAAGTATATGTGACACAAATCAATGAAGTAGTCGGAAAGTAGATTTATTTTTGTTTTTGTTACAATGTTTGGCTAAATAAAAAAGAAATCTCTAAGTGGTTTTAAAGAAATTAATAAATAAGTACATATGAAATGCTTTGTCATGAATGACTGACAGAACAAAAAGTACAAAAACAGTATAAACCGCTGCTGATCGTTGAAAACAGAAACTTGGAGATTGTATTCTTTGTAGTAGGCGGGTAATTCAGCGACTGACACCACGAAGCATTGGAACCATGGTGTCAATCGCGAAAGGACTCTTTTTGGATTGACCGATAAGAAAGGATTTTCCCATACACGCAAGTTGATTTTTTTATTTATTTCATACTAATTTGAAAATAAACTAACCGCGAGTTATACCGATAAGTAAACATCTCCAAGTTTGTGCGTATTTGATAATTTTATTTTTATAAGTTTTTACACCACATTATCAAATATTTTACACCGATGACTTATGTAACAAAAAATAAAATATGTAATAAGTTTAGTGTAAAAACAATACCAGGCAAACACTGTTATGATTATTTAAAATTTTATGTATTTGTATAATAAAAGATTTTAATATGGAAGCCATAATAAATCAACCTTTACAATCTAATGCAATATTTAACTAGCTTTTAAAATGACAAGGGTGCTGCCGTCTCGAGTGGCTACGAGACGCTACGGGCTACGGCGTAGCTGCTACGATTTATTGCCGGTGCTACGTTCGGAGGCTTAATTTTACGAAAGTGTTTTACAATAGAGAAGTTTGAAATAATATTTTACTAACAATTATCATTGCTTCGCCCGCGTATAATTTCTTGGAGTTGTCTATGTTCTTTAGAAAAAAAATACATTAGGCAATGACAATAAGGCTGTAATCGGTTTTCTCAAAACTGTGGTGATTTGCCTGGAGCAGCGTGGCAGAGTACGCTCTAATCCCCTTCGATTGTGGATTGACATGATGTCAATTTTTTATTCTTAAAAGTAAGTAAGAGGACATCATAATACTCATAGTACAAGCTTTGCTTAGTGTGGTACTAGATGGCGGTGTATGATTCGTCCAAAAATATTATTATTATACAGCCCCCTTACCATGGCGTCTTAGCAGTCCAAAGACGGACGAGTGAGTAAGCGAGATAACGCTATACATGATGTAAGGCGACATCACTTTACTCGAAAGTTTATAAATTGTTATAACACGTCGTCGTGGTAACCCCACAGCTCCCTCAGAAACCGGACGACAAATTAATTACATTTATTCCTGTACCCTTGTGTCCAGTGTGTTGTTAGGCCACGCACGTATTCTGTAAGGGTCTCACTTCGATTTCTTATTACACAGCTCTTGGTAGGTCGTTAGGTACAGAGAAAAGGGAAAATAACCGATTAATATGTATGTCCTGAGTGTTCTAGGAAGTCTCGATATTGCTAGCCTAAATAAATAATGCTTTAATTTCTTAGTAAGTTATTTTTGTTAACCTTGAATGACTTTAACAGTCGGTTGCTAGAACACATTTTTAATGACACATTAAATTAAAGCCGACACTGCCAAACTTATAAAAAAAATTGGTAAGTAGCTATTTTCTGAAATTCCCGTAGCTACCAATGTTGCGCGGCTAATAAATATTTAGGTAAATTTTATGGTTTAAAAAAAAAAGAAAAAAACGGCCATAACTGGTTTTCTTTCGCCATTTCTTTTACCAGTGGTCATTTTGCTCTTGTTTCCGAAATGGTAGTAGTATACAGAGTAAATTAATTTATACAAATCATTTATTACAACTGTATATTCTGACAAGAGAACGTGTTTGTGAAAACCTATTCTCTGAATATAAGTTTTGAATCTGAATTTGGTTACAAACACACAGCTTTCCTAATACAACTTATACCATCTAAATACAGTCCAGTACTCTAAGTACCATAGATAACGGTTAATGCGTTCCATCGCTCGGTAGTCACGTCACCTCTGCCCCACCCTCCCCACGTAATGGAACGTAAACAATAGAGATGAGTAAACCAAACTAGGTAACAGTATCTAATCCCTATCACAAAGTACTTATTTATTACTTACTAGCTTTTTTGCCCGCGACTTCGTCCGCGTGAAGTTCCGGACCCGTTTCCGTGGGAACCACTTTGAATTTCGGGAAAAGCTATAGCCTATGTCGCTCCCTGATAATGTAGCTTTGGTTAAAGAATTTTTGATATTGGTCCAGTAGTTTCGGAGCCTATTCAATGCAAACAAACAAACAAACAAACCAACCAACAAACCAACAAACAAACAAAATAACAAACAAACCAACAAACAAACAAACAATCAAATCTTTCCTCTTTATAATATTTTAGTATATTAGTATAGATAAGTAAGTACCTACTGTGACATCGTGAATACAAAACAAAACAGTACAGCTGGTAATGAAACAAGTAAGCATCAATATGTTACGTGTTTTCTAAATATTGCGTGAAGAAAACTCGGGAGTTCGTCCGTGATGAAACTTATCATAATATCAGACTTTTAAATTATTACTATTGACGTTTATGAATAATATTTGAGATATAAAATATAGACCGTGGCACCTGGCAAACATCTTGTAAAAATTAAAAAGTTTACCTACTTAAATAACAGAAAAAGCATCCCATCAAAACTAAAATACCAAAAAATAAAACTGAGAAAGAGTAATTCACAGAAATACGTGTGCGTGTTAGAAAATAACAGGTATTACAGCACCAATACGAGTAACAGCTGTTATTTTGTAATACGTGTTGTTACAAGTATTACAAATCCAACACTAATCTAACCGTTGTTCTGTTTGTTTTTGCGAACAAATAGATGCATGTAAATAACTGTTTTGTATTGAAATTTATTGTTTAATTGGCATTTGTATTTTGTGATTGTGTTGTAAGCAGTGTTTGAATTTGGCTTATAAATTAACGTTTGCAGGAAAACATCACGTTTCAGCTTAGAATGTTACACTGATAAGTCTGCTGTTTTGAGAAACAGCTTCATAATATAATGAGTTGGAAGTTCCAGACAGATTATCTGTCAGATGAATGGTGGATGAATAACGCAAAGTCTATTTATGTGAAGTTTTTTACAACTTATCAAGCTATTTTGATGGATCATCATCGTCCTCCGTGGCGTAATGGTTACCAATCTAATTTGACAGACCCGTTGGTCGATCGGCTACAATATATACGATTCGAGATCGCCGCCTTGTCAACCAAGGTCGTCGAAATGAAATGAAATGAAATGAAATCGTTTATTTCAGAAATGAAATGAAATCGTTTATTTCAGAAATGAAATGAAATCGTTTATTTCAGAAATTAGACCTTCACAGGCACTTTTTCTTGTCATTTACAATTTGTATATATGTATAAAGAGAATAAACTACGTTATATACTACCACCATTTCGGACACAAGCAAAATGGCCACCGGTAAAAGAAATGGCGAAAGAAACCCGGTTACGGCCTTTTTTGTCATTTAGCAATTTTTTTTTTCCTTTCACTCTTTTGTTACAATGTATAAGTACATTTATAAGAATAAATAAAATACAGATCCAGATGGCGACCTCGGATCCTCACCGTACAACGTTGCCTTTTTAAAGTGTGCTTTTTGTGTTAAAAAGTGTTCATTTGAAATACTCGACATTGGCGAAATTGTCTATGTTAAGACACGACAGAAACGCCATTATTTAAGAAAGAAAAGAAGAAAAGAAAGTACAATAAATACCGTTGAAAATAAGCAGACCAGTCGGTCTGCTTATCCCACAGACGGGCAGATGTGATTCAACACTTATTATCGGGGGTTTTAGTCGCTCTAGATATCTAGTTCTCCGAATTTCCAATATCTACCAGCCTGTAGGCATTGTGCCTTAGTAAACATTTTCCGGCGCAATCATTAGAATTCCTGGAAATGAGTACGAAAAGACGACAACATTTGAGTGTTAATTACTTTTATACCAATAACTAGCGCCCCGTCCCACCTTCGCACGGATTTTTGTAATGATCTCTATTTTTTTTTATATAGCCTTTGTCACCCGCGGTTATGTAATACTTGCTTCTGTCCGCGGCTTCGCCCGCGTGGCTAACTAACAATTAGCACTGATGACACACACACACTTAGACAAACCACTGGTGACCCAAAGGCTGGCAGTTACTTCGCTCAACGGATATCTATCGCCGTTCAGCGAGGTAACGCTGCTAGCATTTTAGCCTCCCTGCCACAGGGACCATGTCTTTTTAATGCTTAGTTTTATTTTTTATTGTTAGTTTAGTTTTTAATTTTTATTGTTAGTTTAGTTTTAATTAATTTTATTGAATTTCATATTATTTAATTATGTATTTTACCAATAAATTGTAGTTAAGTAAATAATTATTACACAATTAGCATATTATTTTTCTTCAGAAACAAATTCCGGTCCGGTCCGGTTCGTTTTGGTTCGGTTCGGCACGTCCCGGTACGGTACGGTTCCATCCGGTCCGATCAGGTTCTATCCGTTCCGGTCCAGTCGGTCTGGTCCGGTCGGTCCGGTGTTTATAAGGAAACTTCGGAATCTCTAGACCCAGCGGTTTGGGGTGTGCGTTGATATACCCTCGCAACTACTTTTGCGTATATCCCGCTTTCCCGTGGGAATTTTGAAAAATCCTTTCTTAGTGCTCATCTGGAGAACTTAAGAAATATTCTGTCCAAATTTCAAGTCTATTTATCGAGTAGTTTAGGCTGGGCGTTGTCCGTCAGTCACGGTTTCGATTTACAGATTTATGAACTTTCTACCCCCAATTCTCACTCTTAACAATCAATTATTAGAAAATCTTGAAACAGGTGTTTATTTGTTTTCTTTGTAGAGTATTTACATCAAGTGTTGTTTAAATCCGGCCACGCGTTTTTGTTTCTTCATACAAACTTTGGCACCCAATTTCGCCCCTTTAGGAGTTGGATTTACAAAAAATCTTAGTGCTCCCTTAGAATACTCAAGGAACATTCTCTCCAAATTTCAAGTCTATATCACGGTATTGTTTTATATGTATAGATAGATAGATGTACTAGCTTTTTTGTCCGCGTTTCGTCCGCGTGAAGTTCCGGACCCGTTCCCGTGGGAACCACGTTGAATTTCGGAAAAAACTATAGCCTATGTCACTCCCTGATAATGTAGCTTTCTAGTTTCGGAGCCTATTCAATGCAAACAAACAAACAATCAAATCTTTCCTCTTTATAATATTAGTATAGATGTGTAGATTAGTAAGTATACATAATATGTTTATACTTTAAGAATTATGGCTAGTACCTAGTCTTTCACGATCGAAACACGTGTACTTTTTTGTCACCTCTAACATAAAAAACCTTCATTGATAGTTAAACAACAACAAAAAATTTGTAAAACAAGCCTCTATTAAAACATCAAAAATACTAGAGAGGTGAGACTGAACACCTAATGACCCAAATATAGTCCCCCGGGCGCTTATTCGCGCCTCGCGTGCCACGGCTACGTATCAAATCAAATATTGCTATGGGGCCATTAAAATAGTGGTCTATTGCCTTATTCTCATAACAAAAATCCACAGACACTAAAAGAAGCAGACTTATCATTCCATATCAGAAATCGTGACAAAAACGCACACTATCAAATGTCACTCACACAGACACAAATGGAAGTTTACTTACCGGTGGAATGTTACATCTGGACTGCTTTTGTACGAAGAGTTTTTACAATATATTACACAGCACTTAACACCCATATTTTTGTCTATTTCATATTATATTCACTAAATTTTAACTTTAAAAGTAACTAAAACGAATTGCCATTTTGTCTGCTGCCTATCAGCAGACCAGTTAGGCAAATAAATAAACACTAATGAGTAGGTACTCGTCTTATTTTTTAAAAATTAACTATCTTACCCTTCTTGTGGATCATCTTGCTGTCTGTTAAACTGTGGTGTCGTGGATCAGCGGATAGGCAGCAGACCAGTCACCTCGGGGGGCGGCACACGTTCACAAGTTGACGCATCGCCATGCTCAACCATAGAGGGAACATCCGGCACGCACGCCATCGCCCGATTTGACTTTGAAAGGTCACAATTCATGCCTTCCTGGCAAACGTAGTGATTCCTTCAAGCCTTATAATCGCTATTATAATGGCTCCAAATTGACATTCACCCGTGGAGCGGTCCAAAAACCGAACATTACCGTGAACTTTGGCCTTATTGCCTCAATGTAGCCGCTGCCGTATCGGGCGTACCGCTTTATGATAATTTTATTGACGATATCACAACTCGTAACGTTAGCTAATTGGTCTTAATTCCGAGAAGGAACATGCAAAAATACTTAGGCCGAATTTGCAATTTCTCGCGGAAGGACTCGCAACAAATTGCAGAAGTTATTATTAGTATATTATAATAAAATAATAATACTCTTTATTTTTGCACAGATTAAACAAGGTCGTCCGTTCCTTACCTTATTAGCTAACGGACGACCTGATTGATATGGTTACTATTACCTACCTGATTGATAGGTTATGAGCCTATAAACATCGGTAATTCCAATTTGCAATAGTTACTATTTGGCTACGATCTTCTGTAAGGTGGAGGTCTGTCCCCAGACGGGCTGCTCCAATTTGAGCGGATTATCCGCTACCTCTCTTACTGTAGGTACTTAATTTTAACCGATTATTTTTGGTGTTATTAAGTTTTTTTAATGTTAATGAGTACCTAAACAACATTTTTGGCACGATACAGCCATCCCACCGTTCAATAAAGTGTCGAATTACCATCGAAAAAGCATTTCTGTCGAAAATATATCTTTGAAACCGTTAAGAGTCATTATTGTGGCGTTACAATGAATTATCGCCTTATTGAAAATGTTAATAAAAAATATATTTTTTCTCACTTAAAGAGTAGCTTTTGGCTCAAATCATGATGCGGGTATGACTAAAATTCGTATTTTATGTATTCGGAGGTATTTATGATGTAAGGGGCAACCCGGACACTTCTAAAATAATCGATGTCTGAATATAAGTACATAGTCAGTTGCAATAAAATGTAGACATAACTACTAACTTAGTTGTGGCGGTATGGGCCATTAATGTGGGAATACGTAGAGAAACCAATATATGTACTTGTATTACTAACACATGGATCAGGGTCATGGTCGTTGTCACGGAAGTATCTTAGTTCCCGTGGCCCCGCCCATCTAGGCGGGTGAGGTGGCAGTCAGTCAGGTTTTTAGTCGGTATACCCAAGTGGCTTAAAGGGAGAGCCCGACAGACCCCCGTCGCTTCCCCAGCGGCGGGACATGCAGTAATGCATTTTCCTGACTATAAAAAATAAAAAAAGGGTCATGGTCGTGGTTGAGCACAGCAATGGTCAGCTATCGCGTCAACTCCTGAACAGGCGTCGCCTGGGAAGTCCCCAGAACAAAGACAATTTAATGAAGCTTATTAAACTTGAATCTGTGACTTTTCAGTACACCTTTTACAATAATTTTCTCTGATAAACAAGTACTCACAGACGCTACTTAATAAATTAGGGTAAATTAACAAGTACCTGAACTCTCACAGCGCATTGTTTGCGTTCCAGCTCTGTAGAACGTTATTAAACGAATACCTCGACTAATTTACGAATATAATGATAATTTATATTACAAAAGAGATATATCAAAGCAGATCTATAATGTAACTTCATCCTGAATGACTGACTGACAGATCAACGAACGGCCTAAACCGCTGACCGCTGACCGCTTAGAAGGCGCGTTCTTAGTATGACGTAGCCATCCTATGAGAAAGGAAGTTTCGAAATTCCCACGGGAATGCGGGATACACGCAAACAAATTTTTAAGGCTGTGTGCTCGTCAGTCAGTCAGTCATTCAAGACGGACCTATAAATTATTTTAATTATTATGCCGCAATCGTGAATTTCTGCACTCCCAATGGTTGACTGGTAGAGAATGCAAATAGGATTAAGTCTGCCTATTGTATCAGTACCTTGTGTATTGCGGTAAATAAAGTTATATAAATAAATCTTCGTAATCATTAAAGATCATTAATTTAATCTAAATAACATTACCCTTCTCACACCAAATTTCCCCTTCCCCTTACAATTGTAATAATGGAAAAGAAGCCTTAGCTACAAAAGTAGTTTACATAACTAAATCATGAGAATTCTAATTAACACAATAGCACGTTGTTTTCTCAACAAATTAGGTACTTACCGAAATAGTACAGAGGTGTTTGTTCAAACAAAACACAATGAAACCTTTGTACAATAGAACAAATTACACTAAACTTCATGATTGCTCAATAAAAACATGTGCAACAACTTTTTCCATGAGTCTCTTTTCAATTGAAAGTTGGCTAGGCTGCAATTTAGTTTGTATTTCAAAATCTCTGCGGTTTTTCATATTTGTCATCATATTTCGAAATAATGTTTTATGCCTCTGTTGCATATTTACTTTTACTATATATACTCTTTAAATAAATGCGAATGTGTGTCTATTTGTCTTTCTTTCACGTCAAAAATAACGAACGGATTGACACGTTTTTTGGGGCTAGGAAATCCATTTCTAATTACAAAACGAACAATATCGCGTTACCACACCACATTAATGTATGGATGGCTTTCTAGTTCAAACACAATAATTGAATTTTACCTGGAAATTTTGTGTCAAGCATAGTAGAATATACATGGAATAAAAATACAGAAACTCTACACGAACATTGGAAACTCTTAAAGGAAAAATAGAAGTATTTTTTAATATTACTTACGCCTTTTCGAACTTCGCGTAGCGGGGTCATGACCCCGCTGCACTGCACACTGCAACGTGCTTAATTCAATCAAATTACGTATTTTATTCAAGCTCTCCATTCTCAAACGGAGCAAAAAACTGTATTTTAATATTCTATAATGCTCATGCTTTGTTCTTGTTTTTATTTTTAAACAAAAATAAGACTGGATGGCAAGCTATCACAAGTTGTACTTACAGCCTGGCAAAAAAGAATTCGGAGAAAATGAGGGCGCTTCTTTCATACCTATGGTCACCCCATGTACACACACTATGACGCAAACAATTTTGATTCTTTTCGTATTTGGAATAGAGACAGATCTACTACTAAACGAACTAGTGTTACCATTAAAAATCTTAATTTGGAAAAAAGAGATTGAGCGAATAATATAGCTGGATCTAGTGAAAATCCAGCTAGCACCACCTCAAACTCTTTTTTGCCAAACTGACGTGTATTTTGGTTATTTCTTGTAGATGTTAACGAAGCAACAGGAAGGTTCTGGAATAGCGACCGCGTACCGAAAAGCGTAATTGCGACGTAGTGTAGGACGGCCGCCTGCAAGGTGGTCAGGCGACCTAAGGAAAATCGGAGGAAGCCGCTGGATGCCGATCGCTAATACTGGTCGCGCTAAACCGTTTGGGATAGGCTTATGTCCAGCATGGACTTGTGGCTGAGATGATGAATAATGACACGAAGCGGCCGGCTGCGGCAGTGATTTTACGTTGCGGCTTCATTGATTTTTCTATTATTTCCTCTCCTGCCGGGCTAACATGACAAACGCGACAAAATTTTCTCGCTCCGCTCTGCCAATAGCGTATCTTGGTTATGTCTACAGTAGACAAAACAGGCAATAATTACTATTGGCGAAGAAGCTTTGTCGCGTGCTAGAAACTATCTCGAGTGTAAGTATGTTAGGCCCGCTGCTTTTGTACAATGAGTTGTACGGTGTACCTGATCATAAAACTATCATTGTGGCGCTGGAATATATTTTAATAACGCATCTTACATAGTATCATTCTCAAGCCCTATCTCGCTTGTTTTATATTTTGTATGAGTAAGATAGATTGAAATTAAGACTAGATTTTGTCTGTTTTTGTTACCAGAATAGACCCGCTTGTTTGGCACGCAACGTGTTTATTTGTTTCTCGCTTTTTGATAAGTTCACACCTGTGATCCCGTGGGAACATGACTACCGGGATTGCGCATAACAATCCGTATCTCTTCGCAACTAAAATATGTACCTGATAGCAGCACTTGTAATAAATATTCAAAAGGTATCTTCAGAAAAACATTATGCGGTTTTCCTAAAATTAGAATAAGGACAAGTTATTTTTTACCTTATTGATAAAGCCATAAGATTTAGTTTGTATAGCAGAGAATATTTATAAAGATTTCATATGTGTCAGAAAGGTCGAGATCTACTTGAATGAAAGTGGATAAAAACAAAAGACTTTATCGATTGCTTTACCACAAAGGTATGAACATTGTAGATGTCTAATAAACCAAGCAGTAGACATTTACAATGTAAAAAATATGTCAATTGATGGATAGAGAGGTAGAGCCAACTACTATGAACTGATAGGTGCTCGTAAATGGGTTGGCTCGACCAGGGCAGTACCACATGCCGCTGTGTATCGTACTATAAGTAAAGAGCCGAAATATCTCTCATGCTTCCTACCCCCTTTTTAATTTTCTTTTTTCATTCTTTCATAAGTGGGAAACGCATCCAAGATCTTGTACTCATCTTCTAGTCGTATCCATGACCAGCGATGATTGCTTACCATCAGGTGACCCGCCAGCTCATTTTGTCCTCCTCTATCATAAAAAAAATGATTTATAAAAATATCAAGATAAAAAAGGAGTTCAAATGCCACATACCTTTTTACTTATAAAATAATGGAACAATGCACCAAGTGACACTAAGTCATGCAAGCCCCGCTCCCACCCCCGCTTACGCCCTTCTCACCCAGCCCTTGCCCTCGGGGCCCTTCGACCCATTTCCCCGGTCAACGACCCTCACAAGGTCGTCAGCTGATCGATTGCATCATGCCCTTAATCGCGAGGGTAATAAAAAAGGTACGTATTATTATTTATTAAATATTTTTAAGGTAATGCTGTATTTTTCGCGCTTTTTAAACTCAAATGTATTTAAAAAAAAGAAACTAACATTACTTTTCTTTTTTTCACATGCTGGCTGAAAACATCGAATAAACCGCCAAGTGTTTCTTTTTTTTTTGTTTCCGCCAAATGTGAGGAAAGAAAAACAAAAATTAAAAAGTTATAGTAGTGCTGCAACGTATTCAATGATAACCGATAATTACCGATTCAATAGCACGATGAAACTATCGACCACACATTTATTTATTTGAATACCAATAAAACGTGCAGATTTATTAGTAAGTAGATAGGTACCTATTAATTTTAAACAAAATTATTTATATACTAGCTGATGCCTGCTGTTTTACCTGGGAAATCCTCTTTTCCCCGATATCTGGGATAAAAATCCTATGTGTTATTCCAAGTTATAAGCTACCCGTGTATTAAATTACAAGCAAACAAGCTGTTTTTGCGTGAAAGTAACAAACATCCAAACATCCATAAAAAACCTTCGCATTTTATAATTAGTAAGGATTAGTACCTAGTAAGTATAAATTTTAAGGTTTATCCTAATCTAAACAAATCCAAAAACAACAACAAATTACGAGATTAGAAATAGATTTCAATTAGAATGTGAATCTAAATGTAGATACGGGCAAACATCTGCAATAAATAATCAAAGTTCACAATATATGGCTTTATTTCATTTAAATAAACAGCTTTTGCACTATTCCTTTTGTGGCATTTGTCCATTTTATTACGGTATCCTGCTACCGCGAATCTAACTTAAACTTGTCGAAGTACCTATTTGTTGCTTATATCGCCTTTCTTGAAATTAATGTCTCTTGCAAAACAACAACCTGTTTTTTCTAAGTTTTATTTTGGTACTTTAGTCAAATTCAAATTTTCTTTTCACCTCACAAGCTCAGAAAGAATCTGTTTGTCATTCGAAATCTGAGCGCAAAAGTGCATTTTGTGCCCTAGCGTGGAAAGAATTTTTAAAATTCGAACCAGTCTATTCTATAATTTTTTACGCCCCCAGTCCTCTAAAAATGCATTAATACTTATTTCATGCCAGTGCGCCAACCTTCTTTTTAGAATAATCAAACTGGCCAGCACTACACGGCATGTAAAAAAAGAAACACTTATTTAATATATTATTTGCGTTTTTCTAGCACCTAGCATTTTCCTCGCTGTAGTGAGGTGAAAAGTTGTGTGTTTCGCTCGGCAGCAAAGTTATTCTGCGTCTCGTACCTTTACCCAATATAAGTACTCGCGCCAAAAAACAACTTTGCAGCCTTGCATAACAAATAACTATTATTCGAATCATTCGAATAAAGAAAATTTGAATTACACGTCTACTACAAGCTCTTTCGAATCGTCACAATTTTTCCTACCAGTTCAGACGGTAGATTTGAACTAAGAAGATCTGGCAAGAAACTTAGCACTTGCTTAAAGTGGTAGGGTAGTTAGGGTACACAATAAAAGTTACAATTACATCTCAAAGTAATAACATATTACATTTTGTTTGGAAATAAAGAGTAAGATTGTGAAAGTGCTGGACAAACTATGTAATTAGTCATGAGTTAACAACTAATTCTCTTCATTCATAAAATCTCTTTTTAATTACAACTGCAAATAACAAGAGCTATCTTGTTTCATTCAATATCTTGTTACTTATTCGTTAATAAATTCCCTCTGTTATTAATTTATTCAGTTGAACTGATTTTACGTGTCGTGTATTATTGTACTAATAGTATTAGATTTTTTTTATTTTTTTTATTTTTTTATATAGGGACAAATCACACAGATTGAGCTAGCCCCAAAGTAAGTTCGAAACTTGTGTTATGGAATACTAACTCAACGATATTATATTTTATAACAAATACATATATGGATAACATCCAAGACCCGAGGCCAATCAGAAAAAGTTCGTTTTTCATCATGACCCGACCGGGGATCGAACCCGGGACCTCCAGGGTGGCGGTCTGGCGTGGTAACCATTACGCCACGAAGGTCGGCAAACGAAGTTGCGAGTATATTACTAGCTAGTTGTTACATTATATTTTCAAATTTTGTTTTAAAATATCATTTTGTTTTCAAAAACTCTTTTACACTACGTCCTCTAGATCCTCGTCCATAAACAGTAGGTCTATTCTCGTAACAAACAGTCAAAATCTAGTCTAAAACTCAATAATTCGCTTATTTTTGTATGAAAAAGATAGCGCTTGACATTGAGACTAGATTTTGACAGTTTTTATCACGAGAATAATAGAGCAGCGGGATCGGATAGATTTAAATTGTTTTAAAGTTTGGCCATTCTGATAAAGACGTGAAGTGTAACACGACACTATTATTTATGACACTCCGCAGTTTTTCATACTTGTATTTTCTTTTTTTGTTAACATTGGAAAAAAATGAAAGTTGATGGACAAAAAAGGCCGTAACCGGTTTCTTTCGCCTTTTTGTACCGGTGGTCGTTTTGCTTTGTTTTTGAAATAGTGAAAATTTGTAAAGTAGCTTATCTATTTTATAGTTATAATATGTTGTAAAAGACTTGTCTAAGTGCCCGCGTGGGCCTATGGAATAAAATATTTTAGATTTTGACGGTGCCTTTAATCCTGTTTTTATTTTCTTAAATTTTTGTATTAGGTACATCCAAACATTGTCCTTCTTGGATCGTGGCCAACCGTCGACGCCGCAGTGTCCCGATTTTGGTATAAAATACGTTCCAGCCCAGTATTAAGCAATTAATGTCTTGGAAATAATATTATTTGATGCTTTTATGATTGTGTGTGGCTGCTTTCATATTTAGTGTGTTGTTCCATAGATATTTTTTATATATTATTTATTACACAATCGTCTATCTATTGTGTAGGTACATACAAGAGTGTGATGTCTATGATCAGTGATCACTCTTTTCATGTATGCACATTCCTCGTTTTATGCTTAAACAAGAATTTATACGAAAACCCCCAATCGTTACTCAAGAATATTCTTGAATAAGTAAATATATCACTGAAGGTGGAAAAAGTACCTAGATAAAGTAAATACCGCAGAGAGATTATCCCGTTCGATACGGCCCCAGGTGGCTATAAAATTATGTAAACCTAAAAATGAAACTCAAAGTCGTAAATTCATCTTTAATATTTTTATCTCAGAATTTAGGCTGTATCTGCCGCGGCGAGACGAGTGCTATCGAAAACCAGGTTAAGTGTCGCTAGGTCTGGCTGTGCTGATGATCACGTGTCACTGCTGCGCATCTTGGGATTTTTTTTCACGTGCCTTTTTGTGAGATAATCAACATGATATGAGGTTTTTTATTAAAAAGTCTACTGTGGTCACTAGAACGAATATTTTAAGTCTAAAATTCTAAATTGTGTTATGAAATGGAAATTGAAATGAGTCAAGCACACATTCCCACCTTTGTCTCTTGTAGACCCAGGCTCAGCAACGGCGACCTCAGATTGACTAATAAGCAATGAAGCTTATTGACGTTCCGGAGGAGAACATCTCTGTAGATTTTAATTTTTAACTCTTTAATTAATGGATTGGATTCATTGATAGTTTTGTTCCAAATCGTGTAATTTTAATATTACACGATTTTGATCAAAACTATCGATGTCACTTAAATCACATCTCGTATTTGATCTATGACAGTTTCTTTATTTACCGGTTATTTTTTATCTGTTAATATTAGAGTGGTGCGAATTTTCCGGATATGGACAGTACGGCAAGACGGCAACCAGTCAGCAAAACTATACCGGTCGTCTGGCGTTCAGCCAAATTCAATGCCGAGTGCCCAGTGCCTACTACGCCAATATCTATTCGCGAGACATGCGATAGACTAGGCGTGTTTGAGTAATGCATGCATGAATATCTTTTGAATGATTTATGTTCTTTTGGTACAACCTTAGGAAATGAAGCTTCATATTAGAATTATCCGACATTGGCTGTGACTTGTGTAACACTGGTGCACCGCAGACGATGTGCCATCTCCTATGCCGGTTATCCAACTGACTGTAACTTAACAGATTTGTACAGGTATTTTATTTGAGGCATTGGCACTAAAAGAATAAGAATTTTGAATCGAAACCTACTGTTCAGTCCAGTAGATATGAGGAGGCTTCTTGGTAAATGAAGTAGAGCTGAGATCCAATTGCTTATTTTATAACGTTTCTGTTTATTTTGTAGTCAATTTCTTATTATTAAGTAGTCCACTCCCCGAGACATTCAATTGTTATATTGGCATGTCAATGTGTGACGTTATTGATAATTGATTGACAATCTCTTCAATGTTTTTTCCTTCAGTATACATACACATGATTATATCAATATTCTTCAATCACATAGATACACTGACAATAGCTTCAAAGTCTCTGTGAAAAAGGAGAGTCAGCAATTGTAGACTTATGGCATGAATTTTATTACGTAAAGCTATAAGTTATTATGAGACTCGCGCAAGCTTCCCCAAATCCTGTTTCCTCAGAGGCATTCAGTAGAAAAAACTAGCGTTATTGAATGTTCTCAGTGCGCAGGTCAACTGACAAACGTGACGTTTGCCTACTCTTTTCGCATTGAATAAACATATAAACTTCGCACGTGCTCCTTATATCTACATGGAATCAAAATTTTGAAATCATAGAGGTTTCGTCTTTCAAAGAAGCAAATTGTACTCTAATAAGCAAGTTGGACACTGCATCTAGGAATTCAATGACTCCTTCGAGATAAGAAAAAAATATAGATTACCATCGAATATCTTTATTCCTTACACACATTATAAAAATCCTTACACAAACTATGCGCCTCCTGTTTAATTTTCTTGCTACTATGTAGGTAGGTACTATTTTATTGTTATATTGTGCAATAGAGAATATTGATAATTGAATATTTATAATTTGTGTACCTGGTTATAAAAAAAAATGCAACTTTCTCAAATCAAATCAAATCAAATCAAATCAAATATCTTTATTTGTGAGTACAGGAAAATCAAAGTTAAAACAATAGTATAAATGGCACTCTGTATCCTGCCAACACCATGGCGTACAAATTTTACAAGTATTGAATTTAAATCTGTGAATTATTACAATAATGTACAATAGATAAAATAAAATTAAAATTGAAATGCATCAGTCAACAAATCCTCACTTAAAGTTTGTCACTTAGGTAATCACTTAGCTTGTAGTAGCATTTTTGTATTAATATGTTATGGAGGTTCTTTTTAAAAGTAATTAAATCTGATGTCAGTAATAACGACTTAGGCAATTTATTATATATGACCGGTGCCCTTCCGAATACACTGGCATTCATCAATGTGGTCTTATGATTGAACAACGACACTTTCATGCAATTTCGTGCTAGTGTACGTGATAAAAACAAATCCCTATTACTATGAACAAAAACAGCACATTCAAAAATATATATGCAGGGTAACGGAAGCAGATCTAACTTTTTAAAATATGGCACACACGAATCTGTCTGTTTTAGTCCAAACATAGACCTGATGCAACGTTTTTGGGCTTTAAAAACACGTTCCTTTTCAGTGGCATTACCCCAGAAAATGACTCCATACCTCAATGTTGAATTTACATATGCGTGGTATGCCGTACGAACACTATCCAAGCTAACAATTTTTTGTAATCTAAATAGGGCATACGAAAATTGACTCAATCTCTTGCATAAATGGTCTATGTGTATCTTCCAGCTCAATTTATTGTCGATATGCAGCCCTAAAAATTTTGTGTCGTCTGTTTCCAAAATATTTTGATTTTTAAATTTTATTTCAATTTTTGTATTGTCATTTTGTCTTTGTTTGAAATTTATTAATTTTGTTTTATCTATATTTATTTTTAGTTTATTATTATTGACCCATTCATTTACCAATGTGAATGTGTGCTCAATCGAATTTCTGGTATTTAACAAATTATTTCCGGTAAACAGTATAGTACTGTCGTCGGCAAAAAGTGTAACGTGATGTTCTGTTATTGAAGGTAGATCGTTTATGTATATCAAAAACAATAATGGACCCAGAACACTTCCCTGCGGAACACCATAAATAACGTTTTTATATTTTGAATAATATTTGACTTCCATTTTTGACTTCGTACAAATTCTATCGATCTGAGTCACTTGCTTTCTACCAGTTAAATATGATTCTATAAGTGTATGCGTATTT
The DNA here is from genome assembly GCA_905163395.2 of Endotricha flammealis. Classification (NCBI taxonomy): domain Eukaryota; kingdom Metazoa; phylum Arthropoda; class Insecta; order Lepidoptera; family Pyralidae; genus Endotricha; species Endotricha flammealis. Next base: position 1,226,232 of record LR990867.1, read on the forward strand.
CCTCGGATTCCGTATTTATAAAGTTTAGTTAACAAAATTTCATGATCCACGCGGTCGAATGCCTTCGACATATCCATAAACAGAGCTACACTTGGTAATCTTTTATCGACTTGGGTTATGGCTTTGTAGAGAAAATCGTAAATTGCTAAGTTTATTGATTTATTTTTCCTGAAGCCATATTGGCATGAGGTAAATACATCGTTTGATTAAAAAAATTCATAAAGTTTTTTATAAATAATTTTTTCAATTATTTTTGAAAAGATAGATAAGAGCGCTACAGGTCTAAAATTATTTAATAGGGTCTTATCATCCTTTTTATATAGCGGCCTTATAACAGATATTTTTAATTTCTCTGGAAAGACACCCTTTTCCATAATTATATTAATAATGTAACTCAGAACGTGACAGATGATATGAGCAGCATCTTTAATTATGATAGTGGCTACATCATCATATCCAGTACTTTTAGTATTCCTTAAGGATTGAATTACCTCATAGATGTCTATTGGGATAATTGGAGCCAAAAAAATTGTATTTGGATTATTATAATTTATATTCTTCATATTATTAAAATTACTATTGTTAATATTGTAACGTGGGTGCGTCTCGGGAATCGAACCCGGGACGACCCGCTGGTTAACAATGGAGGTGAGGGAGGTCAATCTTGGGCGGAGGAATCGCACCTCCTGGCCGAGGATACCTTTCACCTCCTTAGACCCCCTGAAGTCTCCAGTGAGGCGACAGGAGGGGTGTGTGAGTACCTATGTGAGACTGGGGTGATTGAGAGGGTTGTAAATGAAATCCGTGATACCAACAGAGTAATACAAAGTTTATTTGCTTATACTAGGACTTAGACATGCATGTACTTATAATCTACTCCCGGGGGGACCCGCTGTCCCTTACAAACTGGATATGACGGTCGGACGGTGGCTGTGTTATCTATCTTCCGGTGGGGGCTTGTTCGATACGGAGGCAGGCGGCGCGCGGCTACTATCATTCATCAAACGGGGTTATCGAATCAGGACTGTGCTTCGATCTCGAGGCTGCGTGGATAAACGTTACGGGATTCTAAGACGGGATTAGGGTCGGGATGACGAGTCCGCGAGTACGGGGTCGAGCCTACCGGAGATAACTATACTGTGACAATCACAGGGCGGGTTCAGAGTCAAATCCAGTCCGCGCCCCAGAAGGGTCCTGTGTGTCTATTTACCTATGACGCTTACACTATTCAGAGGGTTGTTTCAAGGGAGCCCTATCCCACCTAAATGAACTATCAGAACTATGTGAGTGCGGGGCGGGTTCAGAGTCGAATCCGGTCCGCGCCCCCGAAGGGTCCCGTCTCACGGATTTACCTATCGAACCTAGGCTAATCGCGGTAGCTATCCTGGGCAGGACGGGGCGGGTTCAGAGTCAAATCCGGTCCGCGCCCCAGAAGGGTCCCGTCGTGCCAATTTACTTATGGTGCCTACACGAGTCAGAACGGGAGTCGGGAAGGATAGTTGGGATACCACGCAGGTCGAAGTAGAAGCCACGGGAATTTATACAAGAGGTACCTTCTAAAGGTCCGACCACAAAGTAGTATTTACTAGGAGATAACAAACTAATAACCACGAGGCACGTGGCCGGGGTTCTCACATTACAAATTAATCAAAGGGCAATGGAACAATGCCCGGCAGGGGTCCGACTATCGGACGGTATTCGGGCAGCGTAACGACGTCTAACAAGAGTCCGACTATGGGACTGGATTCGGGCAGCGTAACGGGGTCGGAAGAGAGGAGCTTACTAGAGAGATGTACGCGCGCGTGGGCTCATATCCGAATGGCCGAGGAGACGCTTGTGCGCAGGGCTTTTATAGTGGCCTGGTGGGAGCGGTGGCGGTGAGGGCGCGGTGAAGCGCGGCGAGGGGCAGTGCGCATTGTTGTCCGGTCCGCCTGCCTCGCGAGCCGCGCGTATGTGTGCGTTGGGATGCAACGTCACAATATTAATATTACTGTCATGTTTGATTTCATTGATAAAAAAATTATTAAATGTATTTGCAATTAAGTTAGGGTCTGTTATAAATTTGTTGTTTACTTTTAATATATCGATATTTTCTTTGGGGAAGTTGGTTTTATTATCTTTGATTATGTTCCAAGTAGCTTTACTTTTGTTTTGAGCATTTTTAATATAATAGTCATTTTGAGATTTTTGTGTTAGGGCTATTATGCGTTTAAGGCGTTTGGAATAAGTTCGCAAAACCAATTCGTTCTCTTTCGAGGGGTTACTTCTATACTTCCACAATAGAACTCTTTTTCGTTTGCTACATGTCCTTATACCGTTACTAACCCATTTAGGCCGTTTTTGAGTATTAATTTTAAATCGTCTTATTGGAAAACATAGGTCGTATATTAATTTAAATAGATCATAGAATTCGTCATACGCCTCGTTAGGGTCACTTGTTTCATAGACATTTGCGAATTGCAGTTGACTCAGATATTTGACGAAGATTTGCCTATTATAACGCGAATAGTCGCGCTTGAGGCTAAACCAATTTTTGAATCTACAACTTTTCCTAACAGAGAAACTGACCGTTTGTGCTGTGTGGTCTGACAATGCAAATTCATGAATTTCACTTTTACATTTTTTAACGTTATGTATTATGTTGTCTATACATGTTTGGCTTGATATGCGGGTAGGTTGCTCAAATTCAAAGTCGAGATCAGGTGCATATATTATGTTACGAAATTCATTTGAGTGTCTATTTTTTTTGCAATATATTTAAATTGAAATCTCCGCATAGGATAATTTTGTGTTTAGGTTTTTGGTTTGTCAGAGTGATGTCAAGTTTGTTAAAAAAAGTATTTAAATTTTTATTATTATTATCAGGGCTTCTATAAATGCATATTATAATAATGTCGTGTTCTGGCAGTTCAATTGCTGAACATTCAAATATATTAGGAATTGATAACTTAGTAATGCTTTTGATTTCAACTGATTTATAAAAATTTCTAACCAATATACAAGAACCTCCATTTCTTGATTCCCTCATAAAACAAGATGCCAATTTAAAACCAGGTAATACCAAACGACATTCATCTCCCTTACACATATTGTGCTCTGTTATACAAAGAACATCAATAGGTTTATTTTTATCTGTTAATTCTTCTAGACAAACCAACAGTAAGTCCGATTTGCTGACAAGGCCATTCATATTTTGATGCATTACATGTATTTTATTATAGACGAAATAAATTATTGTTGTCGTTAACAATACAATTTTCCTCATCATCATTCGCCTTATTATATTCATTATCACAATTATCGATATAGTTACAAACATTTTGATTATCATTTAAATTACATTGTATATCATTGCTATTATTTTCATAAGTTTGGGTAGTTTGATCTTTAACAGTTTTGTTATTATTTTTACAAGAACACTGTGCTAATTTATTCGAAGTGGTTGCAATTGAATTTTTATGTTTTTCTAATTTTGTTTTATAATCTACATATAATATTTCTTTTAATAATGATCTGGCTAAATTCAAGGTAAAATATCTTTTATGTGGTAATACTCTGCCATAATCCATATTCATATAAATTGCATAATTGATTTTATTACACAAAAACTGAATTATATAGTTAATTTTCTTTTCATTTAGATTATTATTGTATGGAATTTCACTTATAATAACATTTGTATTAGATAAAGAACTTAACCATTTTCCTATTCCTGACTCTAAATTATAAGGATTCCTATCATTTATTCCGCCTAAGAATACAACTATGTCATTTTTAGTAAGTTTTTTCAAGTCTTCTTTCAAGGAGTCATTCAAAATGGCATCCACTGCTGCACCGGGCTTAGAATAACAAGTTACTATATATTCAATTCCAAGCAGATCTTGAAGTTTTGTTCTGAGGCCTCGCCCCTGTTCATCAGATACGATTATAACTTTTTTTAAGTTGTTTTTTTTAGTCGTTTTTGTGTAGTTATAGTCAGTTGTAGTACTATTGAGTTCCTGTCTGGTAGTATTCAATTTTGATGGGATTTGAGTTGACAGTATCCTATTGTTTCCTGCAAGCGATGGTTTGTTTTTAGGTGTTTCAACTATCTCGCAGTAGCTTTTTTGAGAGGTATTTGCGCAGACGCTTCTATCTAGATGAAGAGGCGATATTCGAGGCGTGAGCAATTGTATATTTAAAATTTTCTTACGGATCGGTGTTGAAATGTTTTTGTTTTCAGTGGTAAGTTTTTTTAAGAGTTCCATTTTTTTATCTTGTTCCTGAGTTTTTTGTTTTAATTTGGTGTTTTCGCAATTTAAATTATCGATTTCTTGGTCAGCAATTCTTAGTTTATCTTTCAATGTCTCTATTTCCACCTTTAGATCATCAACATAAGATGTATCATGATTTGTAGTTATATTTTGTAAGCTAAGCATAGTTGAATCAATTAATGTCGAATTTAATATGTCACTGTTGCATTTTATTAGAAATTTTGAAATGTCTGTTTCTGATGTTGATCTACGTAATTTCTTTCTTACAGTTACATTATCCATGCTTATTATCTTATTTTGTATTAATATTATTTCCCTTATTTTTGGTTTAATTTGACCGGATTATAAATGCTGTGCGTCTGATAGTATTCGATGGTACTCTTTTAAGCCTAGTATATTTCCAATGTCGTTAATCAAAATTATGGTACAAAAATTGCTGTGCGGCTACTGGGGTTCGAACTTGGGCACTGCAGTCACTTATATGTGAAGACTTAACCATTCGACCAAGTGTTTCATTAGTAGCGCTGTCGAAATAAACTATCTTGTTCATATAGTGTATCGTGATCGTTAACGATTAAGTTTAAATTATTTTTCTAAATGTTTGTTCACCGTCACTTTTTTTTTACGAAATTAACACAGCACTTTTATTTATTATTCCTATTTAATTATTGTTTTATGTTTCTTTGCACAAAAATATGGTTCTGACGACGTTTAATTTATATAATTAATTATTGATATGTTGTGTTTACTTGTCGATATTACATTTTTTATTATTTTTATTTTCGAATTACACTTCTTTAATCATTAATTTTTAATTATATTTATTCACTGTTCGGTGCACCACTACTTTAACTCTAAAATTATTAAGTTTTATGCATAAAATTGACTTTTTACTATTTTTAAGGAATTAAATATTACGGAGCATAAACAAACACAGCCGCACGGTGCGCGGGGCGGGGGGAAAAAAAAGGCATCAAAGACTGAAGATATTAGTTGGAGAGCGGCTCGTTAGTACCTATCAACTACTAAAACTAATAACAAGTATGTAATTACTAAAGTAACATTTAAAAATGATTATTTTATCGCGTGAGTACAAATAATTGACACATATTTGTATCAGAGCCATCATATACCTGTTTTATGACATTCCTTGACGTAGAACAACTGCAAATAAAATAGTTTCAGCCGCATAGCGCAAGTCAGTGACCTGAAATACCTGCTGCGGTGACCGCACTCTTGTTATAAAGTTTATACTCGCTTAGTGCACGGTCATAATTGAAATGGTCAGAAAATGCAAAACAGGGAAACTGCAGATGGAAGTCACGAAACCATTTTGTGGCCACACTAGGCCCGATAGGATAAAATAAATATAAATTAATTGTTCCCGACTAGCCATCAGGCTGGAAGTAACTTTTTTGATATTATTATTTTTCATAGTTTTTTTTATATTTTTAATAACTGTTTATAAAAGTAATACATTCCTGAATATGGACAACGTGATCAGACAACTCTCATGAAATTGGAGGAGGGGTATGATAACAGATTTCATCTTAACACACCATAATCATCCCATTGCCTGGATACGGGTCTCCCATCAATCGAAGGGGATTAGAACGCTGCATTAGAAATGCCACGCTACTCCATACGGATTGGCGGAGCCCAGTGTTCATATGCCACCTAAAAGCCATGCCACATAAAAGCCCAGTGGCATATAAACACTGGGCTGTTGTGGTGTCCGTACACCTGCATTACGACTGTCAACCATCGACATCAGCCGGGACTGACGGCTTAACGTACCCTTTTTACTAGAGAAGTTTAGTTCAAGATTACGGAACCCATCCAAACACTGACGACACTGTGCTTGACTTGCGGGTTTATTTATAGTACGACACACAGCTATGCCATCGAGCTCCTAAGTGAACATTAAGAAATATACTGCGCAGGTACCACAGCGAGAGTCTGCTAAAGAAATCTAATCAGAAAGTAAAATCTTTATTAAAATTCTGCAATGAAGGTAGCACGTAACTATGTAAAGTAAATGAATATGTTTAAAAACATGAATTACCTACAACGAGTACGAGCGCCAGATGTTCTCATCACTGAACGCTAGCTGCAAAGATTGCATACATTTCTTGTTTGTCACATTATGCAAATAACACAATGGATTTCCATTCGCATAATTGTATCTCCATAATAACTGCATTTAACTGACTTTATTTTACATATATTTTGTACCTACTACTGTAATAAAGAAAAATGTATTAAGTAAGTACCTACTAGTTTATTAGTGCGTTGTTTTTATTAAAACAAACAAGAAGAAATGAAAAAAATGATTCTTCCCCTTCTAAATGAGGTAAGGAATATTCTATTCTTGTGTAAAAGTATTTTTTATAAGTTTTTTTAATACGAAGTGTGTGGTGTTGAATTATAATTTGTTTTGAATTTTCTTCGTGGAATAATGAACGCATTTAACATTTAACGTTTCTTTATTGAACACCACTCCAATTGCGTACTGTAAACAAGTAGGTAGGTACATACCTATTATAATAAAAAAATAAAACCGCTAGCTTGACCGGGGAAGTAGGTACCATTTTTCCACAGATTATCGGCGTGAAACGAAACGCACTGCTGTGCGTTATAAATTACAAATTATTTAAAACTAGCTTTTCCTAGGCTTAAACTAGGATTCGCTCGCGGTTAATTTTATGACATAGATCTCGTTTGACAACAAAACAACCTTAGCACATTGAGCACGACTTCTGGCGCCATCTGTTGGCCGACAGTCCTTTGACAACAAAACAACCTATAGCTCATCATACAGCGCCCTCTAATAGTAGAAAAAATACTTTCCATTGTAATGCCGTGAAGGAATAACAAACAAACTCACTTTCACATATTTAAAAAAATTTAATCAATAGAAGTTATTTACATACAGACAGACAGACAGACGAACTGACTGACATAATATAATATAAGTATAGTTCCTACGACAACTTGATTCTGGATATTTTACTTCTACTTATATAATAAGTTCCTATTATTATTATTTTCTATTATTGTAATAAAAATTCTAAATTATAATATACATATAAATAGGTAATAAGTACGGTCGCCTCGAGGATGACAGGACCATCCTTAGGATCATTTTTGGTTGCAACATCCAACATCCTGGTGGACACATGTGGCTCTGATGGACAAAAACCCTGTTTGGTAACAAAGAAAAGGACGGAGCTGACAAAAGATCCGCTTACAAGATGTGCACGCGATTTCTGAAATGGTCCTCCTATCTTCGAGGCCACCGTACCGTAATATAGATGTGGAAGAGCGGAACCTCCTGGCACAGGCATTATAATGCTTAAAAGGAGGTTCCAATCAACTAAAGAGTTTGTACAATTTTTGGAAATAAAGATTATTATTATTATTATATTGTATGCTTTTTGATCTCGGTCTAGAATAATAGACCGGTATATTGATATACACGGGCCTAGGCCAAGTGCACATCAAATTTCAAATTAAATATCACTGAGAGTGAGTTTGTGGTGTAGATTGTGGTGCTGTGAGTGGGTGTGTGTGTTCAATTTGGAGGAACTTCCTCACTAAACGGCAGGTATTCAATATTACCGCTTTCTGTAAAAGGGTGTATATATGACATGGGAGATTTATTTATTATTATTATTATTATGTTATTAGGTTATTAGTAAGTATATGAAGTATGATGATTTGTCGGCAGGATTGCAAAAAAATAATTATTTTCATCTTTATGCGCTAAAAAAAACTTTAGTGCCGTCCTGTGCCGTCTTTTGATAATATAATATAGTCGATGAAATGTAGTTACTAGTGCGGTTTCAATCAAATCCACATAAAATGTTGACTACTCTTTGAAATGGAAGTGTTTAAATATTTTATTTTTAAATTGGCCGGCGGCGGCGGTGGTCATTTAACACCTCCAGAAAAAAATACATTTATTTTCACTTCACAATTTTATTTTATTCATTTTATGACACGATATAATCATATTGCAACAAAATTCAATAATAATATCGGTTTTTCTAATGAGCGTCCCTCCCTAGTGTTTATAAAATATTTTTGATGCTAGCAACACTATGTAATGCATTGACAAACAGCCAGCAATCCGTCATAGTACTATTTTCATGTATTTTCATAAAAATATAACAATTTAATAATTTTTTCTCGTGTAAAATATTTTTATATTAATTATTGTGAATATTGAGACATGTAAACTTTGTTAATGTGGCGGCAGAAGGCGTGTATATGTGCGGTAACAATTGGAATGAAAGATGTCTCCGCGCTATGGATCTACGTACAACAGGACAAAACGAAAGTGACTAGTTGACCGTGTGTTCTCAGAATTTTTTAGCTATAACAAAGTTTAGGATATAAAAATGGCGCAGACTGTGAGACGCGCCATCGAGGGCAGATATCCCTCGTGTTATATTCCGACTCGGATAAAGGAGAGACGGGCTAAAGCAAGAGCTCTGAGGTAAGTTTTTTCTGTATAACAATTAAGAAATTCACGTCACAGAATAAAAATAAAATAATGATGTGTAGCGTTTTCAAAATTTTTAATTAAAAGTCGAATGTGTAGTTAATATTTTTCATTAAAAATACAATAGTTTTTGGTCTCCATTGTCAACAACACTAAACTGACCCACTGATATTACAAAAGTCATTACACTCTTGAAGTAATCTTTAGGTGTAGGGAAGTTGTTATAGTTGGAAGTGCTAAGGAAAAAACAATATTAGCAGGAAGCCTTTTAGTTAAAATGTAAAATAGGCACAAGAATAACATGCTTTAACATGCATACTAATAAAAGAAACAAATTCCTTTGTGTCTCAACACTGTGATAATAAATTTAATTAACACAAAGTATATCCTTGATTTTATCACATTTCAAATAATGATATTGCAAATAAAAAAGACAAAGGATTGGAACTTGTTTCTAGGTCATATTTTGAATAATTTTGTAAGTATATTATCTTCATATCATCCCGCTGCAGGAATACTGGTCTACTTTCAGTGGAAGTGGATTAGAGTGTACTCTGCCATGCTGCACCAATGCAGTTTGACGACCTCAGTGGCGTAATGGTTACCACGCCAGACCGCCACCCAAGAGGTCCCGGGTTCGATCCCCGGTCGGGTCATGATGAAAAACGAACTTTTTCTGATTGGCCTCGGGTCTTGGATGTTTATCTATATATGTATTTGTTATAAAAATATAATATCATTGAGTTAGTATCCCATAACACAAGTTTCGAACTTACTTTGGGGCTAGCTCAATCTGTGTGAATTGTCCCAATACCTATAAACCTATAAATTAAATTAGTTTCACAGAGATCAGTGTTACCAAATACTATAGAAATATAATACGCACAGCTCTTGTCGTTTCTCATACAATGACTTGGCAACCTCCTGTTCACCTCATGCCGCTAGGGGCGCTAGTGTCACGTTAACATTTTGCATACAAAACGCACATACCGCCGCCCTATTTCAATAGTAGCGCTAGTGTCGCGCGTCTTGCTCGAATTCTTCCGAAGCTGTGCGTATTAACTCGGTAGAGTTTCTATAGTATTTGGTGTTACCAAGCTACCTGAAGGAAGGAACAACTTGGCTTAATGTCGTCCATTGACAACATCGTCATATCTTTACATAGTATAATACAAAGTCGCTTCTGCTGTCTGTCCTTAGATCTTTTAAGCTACTTTACAGATTATAATGCGTTTTCAGCGATAGATAGAATGATTTAAGAGGAAGGTTTTGTATTAAATGTACGAGGACTTTCCGAAATTCCCACAGGAAAGTTTAACTGAGTGAATTTGACTGTGTGTGTTTGTCTGGAGTTGTCTCTCATTTCCTCTCATACTTGAAAGGGTTAATATTATTTGTTTGCATCACCTAAAAATAGGCAACTTTGAATAATAAGAAGTAATTTATCGTTGGTTAAGATTAACAGTTCTTCAAATATTTTTTTGATCGGAATTTTCTTAATTATTATTAATTAACAAAATTGTATAAACTTCATTAGAACGGAATTATTCCTACAGTAAAATTTACAAGAAAAATTGTTTTATTTAGTAAAATTATGTTAGGTGGTCGCTGAAAATCTGTGATTTGGTCCCCAAATTATTCACTGAGCTGTTTCTCTTTCATCACTGTGGCACACATTCCTACTACTACCTTGTCAAAGTTAACTATTCTGTCATTCTGTGTGCCTTGGACATATAAATAAATGACTCGTTTATCTATCTATGCTTTCAGGTTAGAACAACAAAGAAAACCGGATAAGCCAGAAGACTTTGTTTGCTATTCGGACAGTGATAGTGAAGAGGAGACGCCCACACAACAGCATAAAACGCTATGCACATCTTACAATTTTGTAGACTATGTGCGTTCTAGGGAAATTCAAGCACCGGAGGTATGCAAAGTTAAAAAATCTAATAGACAGAATCGGTGGCTAGCAATGAATCCTTCGTGCGCGAAGTGATCTAACCGCATTTGTTCGTAACTGTCGCTATGTACGCGCGTGACGGGTTAAAACTCAAACTCCAATAATTTATTCAAAGACTAGGCCTTCACAGACTCTTTCCTCTACATCTTTAAAATTAAGTAATTCTAATAATTGTATATGCATCATTTTAGAAATAAAGCAAAATGAGCTGACCGTAAAAAAGTAAAAGATAAGAAAACCGGTTACGGCCGTTTTTTTGTCATTTATCTGAATTCTTTGACAACATCCTCTTTGTTTCAGCCCCGGTCTGTGGATCCCCTATATGCGACCCGGCATATGCTCACACATGACATGTTCCGGGAGACACCAATCAACCTGGGTAACATGAACAAGGTGTTCTGTTCGCAGTGGCTCTCTGACAGACAGGTTGTGTTTGGCACAAAGTGCAATAAGGTGAGAGTTTAGAATAATTTGGATGTAGTATCTTGTATTTTGTGTGTGCATGTACCTCAGGACAGAGAATATTGCTCATTGGAGGTGGCCTTTTTTGTTATATGTATGTATATTATTTGTAAGAATTTAATAGCTTTTTTATTATATTTATCTTGTACTTTAATTATGTTGTATATTTGATATCTTCCTATACAAAAAAAAAAAAATGTTATCTGTCTAGTAATCTCAATGATTAACACATTCAAACGGCAGATTTATGACATTAATGATGAATTGCTAAAATACATTAAAACAATATGCATAACTGAAAAGAGAAACAACTAAAAAATTTAATGGGATTTCTGGAGAATTTTTGTCGAAACAAAATCTTTAAGCACCAATAAATCTGAGTGATTGGCAAGTGGTGTTAAGTTAAACGTGTGTGCCAGCTGATGGTGTACGACGTGCGCCGGCGCTCGCTGGACGCCATCCCGACGCTGCGCCCGCGCGCGCCTTGGCCCGGCGCCGACCATCAGACCGGCATCCATGCGCTGCAGCTCAACCCCTCCAGGTAAACAACTTCTTCTTCTCGCGTGCTTCTCCCAAGCGTCCATAGGCTACGATGACTGCTTACCATCAGGCAGACCGTATGCTTGTTTGCCACCTTTGCAGTATAAAAAAAATTGTGTCAACTGAGACCGAGTTGGTGTTTTCAAGCCACCTAACGGATTTGGATCGGTAGTTGATCTGTAACTCATCGTGATATGGGAGCTTTTATTTAGTTTTTACGTTACGTTATCTGAAGACATATTCCTATAAGAGCTAATTAACTGTATTATAAATACCATGCAGGACGATGTTGGCGACTGGCGCGCGCAACTCGTGCGAGCTGGCCATCTACCGGCTGCCCACGCTGGACCCGGTGGCGGTGGGCGAGGCGCACAAGGACTGGATCCTGGACCTGTGCTGGCTGGACGACGAGTTCCTGGTGACGGGGTCGCGGGACTCGAAGCTGGCGCTGTGGCGCGCGCCTTCGCCCTCGGCCCTGGCGCCCGCGCAGCCGGCCTACGTGGCGCCGCTGGCGCTGCGCGAGTGCCGCTCCGGCCAGAAGGTGCGCGCGCTCACCTTCAACCGGCGCTGGCGCGAGATCGCCGCGCTCACGCTCAACGGCTACATCCACGTGTTCAACGCCGAGACCTTCCGCCAGACGCTGTCCCGCAAGCTGCCCTCCTGCCAGGACCTCGTCTGCCTCGCCACGCAGGTACGCATTACTCATTTCTAGTTTTCTACTAAAACGTGTCACTTTCACACTGTGGGTGTCACTCTGAATTTCGAAAATTTGTTATTCCGACAAGAGTCTTAATTCCGAAACCCAGCAGTTCCAAACTCATTACTTCAAATTAATTGCCGAAGTTCAAAAATATACAATGTTCTGTCAAAGTAAAGAAATTACTACTATGTATATTAAGTCCTAAGTTTTAGTATGTTTGTAGGAAACAAATCAATAAATGTCTCTTTTTTTTGTTTATTATATATTTATTTCTCAATACCATCTTAAAATCATATCCTATGTACTATCAAATTTATTATTAAAAACACAACATAATTTCTTGTAGGAAAGTGGAGTGTACGCTATCGGTTGCAAGTCCTACACTCTTCTTTTAGACTGCCGGACATTGCAATCGGTGAAAAAGATCACCTCTCGCTACAACGGCTGCGGGATCCGCTCGGCCAGCTTCCGGGGACACATGCTCACCATCGGCACAGGACTGGGTTCGTATTATGCCAATGCACAGACAGTTTATGCATATGCACAGACATGTGAAGTGTTTATGCTGTCAGTTTATTTTATTGCATAAATATTTTACGTATATAAATATTCATCTTATGACTGACCCCCCCTCTGTTTATATGATAAAATATTTCTAAATATTGCGTGAAGAGATTTACTTGAAATTTATTTATCAATAGTATTCATATTGTACTATGTAATTACAAATTTTCAAATAAATCCCTTCACGCAATATTTAGAAATCTTTAATCATATATACAGAGGGGGGTCAGTCAACTCCTTTGTTGACTGTACATATTGTGCTTGAAACTTCTCATTTGAAAACTGTCACTTTGACTTTGCGTCTCTGTATATAAATTTAAAAATACACTGCTAATCAAAGGATTCGGTTCTTTGACGTTTAACTTACAGACGTTTCTGGGGAGAAAAACTCCCCGTTTCATTGTTCTGTGTGTGCACAAATATTTTACAAGAGCGTATTGTCGCAGCTTTATAACGTATGCGTACTTTATGTATGTACACTTTCCATCTATGTGTATTCACAGATTCTATCAGCACGTGCACAGATTACGCATGTGCCTTGTCATTAATGTGTGCAGTCCATTTTTTCTGCGTTGGCACAGTAATTTTATGCCTGTGCACAGGCAATGCCTTATTTAGCACATGTTTTTTATGCGTTTACACAAACCGTAAAGGCGGTGCAGTTAACATTAACCCCCTTATTAATAAACCAAGATCAGCCATGGTTTAGCTAAAACTTGTTGTTAAAACATTTCATTTAATTCTCTTCAGTAGTGACAGTGACAAAACAGGGTTTTGTTAATCCATGTTTTTTTTAAATAAGGGCTTAATCAGACTAGGCGATTTTGCTATAATCTATACAAATATTATAAAGAGGTAAAGTTTGTGTATTTGTTAAATTGTAAGGGGTAATCTCGGGATCTACTAAACCGATTTTAAAAATTCTTTCACCAATAGAAAGCCACATTATTGCTGAGTGTCATAGGTTATATAAAAAACCAAAAAATAAAAAGGCTTTTAACATTATGCCCAACGAAGTGGGCACGGGTCAGCTAGTGTCAAATAAAAGGAGCCATTTTAAATAAGCTCTAATAAAGAGTTAAATGACAAAAATAAAAGATTACTTTTTGTATATTTCAGGTTTGTTAATGTTTTATGATTTGAGGGCAGGGAAATACTTGGAAAGCAATATACATTCGACGAAAACGGTCACTCTAAGGGCTTCCAGAGGGTATGTAGTAAGTATACTAATCTTTTTTAATAGTACTCTCTCTTGGTCTCGGCCATGTTGTGTTCCTACGGTAAGGTCTCCCGAGCTCCACTTTCTACAGGGTCTGCAAAGCGCGAGTGATACCTCCGGTATTGCAAGCGTCTATAGGCTACGGTGACGGCTTACCACCAGGCCGGCCGTATGCTTGCTTGCCACTTTTGTGGTATAAAAAAAACTTATAATTTGTGGTTCTTATTTTGTTTATAAGATTTTTTTTTTCGAGTTAAAAAATGATTAATATAATAACTTGCCCTGCTTGTCACGACAATAAGCTAGTGTGGCTCACGTACTCTTTCCCTTACCGTACCCGCAGTTCCCGGACGAGGAGGCGGACGGGTTCAACCAGGTGAAGTACGTGCCCGCCATCTACACGCACTGCTACGACGACAGCGGCACGCGCATCTTCACGGCGGGGGGGCCGCTGCCGGCGCCGCTGCACGGGAACTACGCCGGCCTGTGGCAGTAGTGCTACGCCGGCCAACGGCAGTAGTGTTGGCTACGGGCCTACGGCGCCAGAGCTACGCCCCGGCCTGTGACAGTAGTGTTAGCTACGGAGCTACGGCGCCAGAGCTACGCCGACCGGTGACAGTAGTAGTGCTGGCTACGGAGCTACAGCGCCAGAGCTACGTCGACCTACGCCAGTTACACAGCTAAGGCTACGCACGCCTGCGCCGGCCTACAGCAGTCACTGCTACGGCCTTTGATAGCAGCAGCGCCGGTAACTAGCCTAGATTTCGTAACAGTGCCGTAACAAAATACAGCGGGCAAACAATATTTAAAAAAACAACCCTTGTCCTTAACTAATTATTTTTTTATGTCCCCTCAAGAGACAAGTGGTATTGTCAAATATTTAGACATTTTGCGTATGTCATTATGCGTATATTATCCCAAGGGACAAAATGCAATACAAATTGTATTATTGTATATAGATTTTGTAAAAAACATAGTTTTCAATTTTGCGTGTATCTTATTATGCACTTATGATTATTTGTTAGTCAACAGATAGATAATTCAGTTTGTAGTTAAATTTGCTAGTGCGATAGACTTAAGCCGTTTTCATGGGTCCCTGATAAGTTTATGCTTATCTGTCAGATAAATTGACAAATGTTACCTTACCAGGAACTTGAGTAACCGGCCCTGATTACATAAATATTTTACGAAAACGACCATATTGCTTAACGTTTAATGATAATATCGACATACAGAATTATCGATTTATCATACAGAATTTTATTAGATTTAAACGCGCACATAAATATGGTTTTCTATCTCGCTCTTTTTACATTTAGTATGAGCGAGTTAGAGCTTCAGATTGAGACTAGATTTTATCTGATTTTATTAAATAGGGCTGATGTTTTGACACAGCGACATGGAGACTAGATTACGAAGAATCTTATAAAAAATATGTTCGGTTTTGCAATGTGGTCGATTTTGAAACTACCTTAGAATGAATGTGGCCTAATTCAATATTCAAATTTATTTCAACTCAGGTTTTTCGAGCACATAAATGCAAGTTTATTCGAAGAAGCTTTTGTGCGAAGTAAAAATTATGTAATAATTGAAACAAAATCTGGATAAAGTTAAGAAAATTGGCAGATACAAGAATTGTTAGGCCACTTTCATTCTGAATGCGATGATTTGTATACCGCCCTAATATTGAAAATAATGCCAGGATCTAAAAGTGCACTTTACATGTTTTTGTATATTGATATGATTGTAATATGAAAAGAGTAATGTTTATGGGATGCTATGATACATTGATCTCTTTGTATGTTAGAGCTCACGATGAAATGATTGCTTCTCGATGGATAATGAAACGCCACAAAAACACGAGGAGAATTCGCCGTTAGACATCAGGGGCCCAAGTCTGCTATTTTAAATTACGCGACCAACCATACCATCCCACCCTATTGTTATTTTATTTCCATAGTGCCAAATTTGGTATTCTGCTAAAAGTTTACTAGTATCGCTGTGGAGTGTCAGTGTAATATGAACGGAATGGTCGACAGTTAAAATCTACCTACTACTACTATTTCAGTTAAATCGCTTTTATGTGAAAGATACTACCGAAAAGATCAATAGTAATGAAATGAAATGAAATGAAATTGTTTATTTCAGAAATTAGACCTTCACGGTCACTTTTTCTTGTCATTTACAATTTGTATTTAAATAGTAGTTAGTAGGAATACCAAATGTCAAAAACTATTCAAGTGACACAGTATCGACACTATGGGGAAGAAAACTGCCAAGTTTCGCCGCTAGTAGCGCTGATATCGCTTGACTCGAAACAACGTTCAAGTTACGTCAAATATCATATAAAATTTTATGTCAAATGTGAAAAATATGTTTTATTACAAAAATGCCTCGTTGTGCTGTAATGGGGTGCAATAATAATGTTAACCATTGTTTTCCTAAGAATTTGTGAATGAGAAGACTTTGGTAGAAGGCTGATACGAACAATTTGAGGTTATGTTCAAAACATTTTCTTGCATCTGATTATAAAGGCGACAGTTCTGCTATGAATAGACCATGTGGAATACATAGTTATCTTTGATCAAGAAAAGAAATATTATAAACGCGGTAATGTGGTAATTTATGCGAAGAACTAAACAAACTGACAGGTGACAGATGTTTACTTTGAGTCAAGCGAGCGCAGCGACATCTGCTATTAGCTTTGCGTTTTCTTCCCCATTGGTACATTTGTATTTAGCAGACTTGGGCCCCTGGACCTATGAAGCGAGTATATGCGTGTTTTAAATACGCCGTGCTAGCGCTCTTTGGGACGACATACACGGACTGCTTGAAGCAGTCAGAATGAACTGCCTCAAACTGCGACTGTACTACAGTCAACTACAGTCTTCTAAATACACGGACCGCTCGAGCAGTTGAATTGCTTCGGGCGGTCGTGCGGTTAGTTTCAAGCTGTTGACTATAGCAAGAGCGGTTCCTGTATGGTTGATTGGTTTTTTTTTTTGCCGAATATGATCAAAACAGTCTGAGATATTTGAGATGAATAAAAATCTAATAACTTGCTATATTGTAAGAATGAGGATAATATTTAGCTACGGAAGGCTTCTGGACGAATGTATAGAATGG